>CM060938.1:305709956-306909956 GCA_030765085.1 Allium cepa | reverse complement strand
CATACCATGTGTGAGCTTGCAATGTTCACCTTGCCAAGCTATATTTGTAGCCCTAAGATCCCAAGTCCTTAGTTAAGTTACTAAGTGTCACTCCCCCTTTTCTTTTAATTAATACCTCTCTGTATCTTATGTTCAAGCAATAAAGAAAACATTCAGTCCCATACACACATCCAGAGGTTAACAAATCATGTTTTCACTAGCAAGCACTTTTCCATAGCAACAGAGGTGATTTCTTAAACAAGTTATTTTTTTCTATGAATTTCAATAGATCCTAATACAAACATATGGCAATAGATAAAAAAATTTGTTGGTTTCTTCCTACCTCTGATTCAATCAGATCTATGTAGGTCCTCAAATCTGACTAAATCACAAGTATTTTATTGGATAGTTCATGGAATGTAGAGGCTCAGCACATGTATACATTGCACCCCTATATTTTCATTTGTTGTTGATATGAGACATAAGCAACAACACAATGTTCCAGCCCCATATCCTCTTTCATTTTTAGACCATATATCCATATTAAGTATCCTGGGTTTTAAACTAGCAAATATATATAAAGAAAACCTATACTCACTACTTCATCTTACAGTTAAATCATAACACAGAAGGACATATTTAAACATTAAATCCTTAGCTATTTCACTCTTGGTAAATCAATATAAAAGGGTTTTCATTTAAACAGATCATAAAGCAAGTGAAAGTTCCCATATCAGAAAACAACATAGCTTGCAACAAATAAAAATATAAATTTAGTCAAGCTGCCTCAATATTCAGGACTTATTGCTTATTACCAATCTTTCCAGTGAGGTTACTCACCTTAACTCCTTTTCCTAAGCCTTCCTTTCCCTTTGATCTTTCACTTTCTCTTAACTCTAATGGCCAATGCTCTATGGTTTATATTTCTATTGCTATCTTTTTTTTCTGTTTTAAAAATAGTGACAGATCTCACTACCTGAAGCCTTCTTATACTAGACCCTGGCTACCACTAGGGTTTTAGTAAATTACCCAATGTCAGTTTTGCCCCATCAACTATGATCTGCTTCTCTTTTTTTTTAGAGAAAATGGGTAAGTGGTTCTTGTTATTTTTCTCAGAAAATATACCCTATTCCTTTTATCTTACCCCGGGTAATGTTATATGCATGACTTACATTTTTTTTCAAGCAGAAGAATTACTGAAATTAGCTAAAGTGTTTTATTAAAGATTCATACTATTTCCATGCAAATCTTGTCTCCTACCAGCAGTGCTTTCTTATGCTCCTGCATATCATATGTAAACATATTTATTTATTTATTTAAATACTTACTATCTTCTGCATATGTTTATTCTAGACTACATACTTTATTTTCTTTATACTAAACTTGCTTTAAAGACATGTTCATGTCTGCAATAATCATGTCTGCATGCCTATGTATTTGAAATTTATTTATTTTAACTTACAAATTAATTTCTGCCTATCTTATATTGTAGAAAATATGTCTATGTGTATGCACTGTCTAGCGCACCAGTTCATACCCTTTTTTTTTAACCATTCATTGGCAACAAGTTTCTATTCCTATTTTTTTTTTCAATTATTAAACAATCATAAACTAAATTGAATCATAAAATTACCCTAAAAATCAGGGTTGTCACAGGAAATCCGACATGCCGACACAAACTCAAAGCTACTACACAGTGGCTATATATAATCTTCGAAAAGAAAAATAGAATTAAGCATAACATAAATCAGTCACAGATAATTCATATCACTAAGACGGAAACAGATATGAATATAACACATGAAAGTGTAAATCAGAGTAGTGGTCAAATAAGATCCACAATATCACAAAAGAAGAGTTACAAGTGCTAGACAAAAGACTATGTATACATCAAGGAGTCCATATCTCAAATGTATACAACAAAAACTACTAGACAAAAGTAGTTAAGAAAAAGTCAGAAGATGGCTCCAGATAGGAAGTCATGAGGAAGCACCTGCAATATCTTAGTCTGACCCAAGTATTATTTAAGAAGAAAATAATAAACGGATCAGTCTAACTATAAATATCAGATAAAATGAGATATAAGAAGAGATGTAATAAAAATGTATGATAACCAAAAATGTCATACTGCGACAAGTATACATAGAAAATCAACTAAATCATACAAATATCTCAAGAATCTCATAGCATCAAAAAGAATATCATATTCTTTATTTACTTCACCAAGCCACAATAAATGACATACATATCAATGCCAATCATAAAAGTTGGTGAAACATAAATTCCAGAACTCAATAATTAGAAATCCAGAAATCACAAGAAAAGGATGGCCAATCCCAAGCGGGAGCATGAAAACTCACCAACAAGTGTATCACAAACAATTCGTAACATCGACGCGGTACAAACAGTACGTCCAATGAACCGAAATGCGGAGACATTGATGTAGTACAAACGGTACATCAGATGAATCGAAACACAAAACAATTCAGAACATCTACGCAGTACAAACAGTACGTCCAATGAACCGAAAAGCCCGGACATCGATGTAGTACAATAACGGTACATCCGATGAACCGAAACTCAAACAATTCAAAACATTGACGCAGTACAAAAGGTACGTCCAATGAACCGAAAAGCCCGGACATCGATGTAGTACAATAACGGTACATCCGATGAACCGAAACTCAAACAATTCGAAACATCGACGCAGTACAAACGGTACGTCCAATGAACATAAAAGCCCGGACATCGATGTAGTACAATAACGGTACATCCAATGAACCGAAACTCAAACAATTCGGAACATCAACGCAGTACAAGCGGTACGTCCAATGAACCGAAAAGCCGAGACATCGATGTAGTACAAACGATACATCAGATGAATTGAAATACATTAAAAGTACCTGGGTCGCTAGCCCACAAAGAAATGAGACGAAGCTCAATAAAACGAGGTACAGTCCTCCACGTGGATAAAGAGACATCGCACGTTGCTAGTCTAAACCATAAAATGATCATCATCGATCATCAAGAAGTGTCAATTACACTAAGCTAGTAAATATATGAGCTTAGCTTCATGTCCCATAACCACTAGCTTAACTTAAATAATTACGAACAAATTGTAGATCTCCACTCGAAAATTGTCACAAGAGATTCAATCGAACAAGTCCAAGAACTAACCGACGAAGTAAACGCAAGCGTTTCATACCACTTTTTTTACTAAGCCGTTTAATTAGATTTCTCGCACGAGTGAGGTAAAGGTTTTTATATACTAGTAGATTGGAAAATGATTTAAGAAATGAGCTTTGTAATAAAATAGTGTTGAAATCATTTTGATAAAAGAGTTTTGATATTTACTACCAGTATTGAAAACCTTTATATTATTAAAGTGACAAATCATAGAAATGATTGTAGAAACAATCAATTATCGAAATTCACATACGAAGACGTGAATAAAATCCAAAGAAAATCGATACCGAATCCATCAAGGTGGATGTTCCAAAAATCCCGAAGGAAATGTCATCAAAGTCGATAATAAGTGATAACAACAAAAGGGAATCAACACAAATCGATTAAGTTTGGAAACTCAAGCTAAATAGGCAAAATAGAGCCCAGACAGCAGATTCAGACATTTGAAATCAAGAATTCAGACGTCTGAATCTGGAAAAATAAATGTTTTCTAGAACACAATTCAGACGTATGAACCCTATATTTCAGACATCTGAAATAGACATTTTTTAGCCTATTTCCTTTCTGGTTGCTCACGAGCAAATTCAGACGTCTGGAATTTTGATTCAGACGTCTGAATGCTGGGGAATAAAAATTCCCAGTATAATATTCAGACGTCTGAACATCTTGTTTCAGACGTCTGAAACCGTGGTTCAGGGCATTCCCTGAACCTGGGCTAAAAATGGCCAAATGAATATCCGAAGCGATCGGACGAGCAACGACAACTAAGGATTTATGCCAAGCGACAACCCAGCCTTAACGGCTCTTTGATACGCCTCAAATATCAATGTCCAAATATCCATAATAGGATTTTCATAGATTTTGATTTCAAAACACTAAAAATTGGAATATACACCAAATCAATCCAAACCAAAATCAATTGCACAAGAATAAGCGTTAGGAATTCATACCTAACAATCGAAGAAAATTATAGACTAAGATGTGAGATAAAAATCTCACCTTTGAACCCAAAACAAATGAAGAAGAAGCTATAGAGCAATGGCAAGGACAAACACTCTTCAATTCCAACCCAAAGAGCTTGAATCTAAGCTTAAAAGGGAAATATTTCCTAAATTAGGTTTAGAAATTTCTGAAACTGATAAGAGAATGAGTTGGAGAAGAAGAAGAGGAAGCTCACTAAAGCTTCTTCTATTGATTTGGAGCTAGAACTTGATTTGTAAATGGAAACTAGGGCTTGGAGTTTTAATTTCCCATTCCTCTCTCCGTTGTTGCTAAAGCCTGAGTATTAGGAAAATAAGAATGAAGTAAAGAGGAGAGGTGGACTGAGCTAGAGTAATAAGTGGGGTTAATGGGCTGAAACCCAACCCAAAGCCCTAAGTGAAAAGTAGCAAAATTCTACTAACTCCAAACATATCGAAGTTTATACTCAAAAAGGTTGCAAACGACATTTTAAACTCAATGGAAGTGGTCTCGAGTCCTAATTCGACTGTTTGCAAAAAGTAGGTTTTCGGACTAAAATCCGACGAACGATGAAATATTTAATATACAATCGATAAATATGCGGGTTGTTACAGCCCAGCGCGATACGTTCTAATGCGACGTGGTCGATGTTATTGCGTCAAGCACACGATCGATAAAAATACTGGGTTAAACCCTAAATCGATTCAAATCTTCATTCATGACGAATTAAAAAATTATCCAGCATTTTTCTCGAATTCAACAGTGTTCCAGCATCTCTGAAAACAAATTCTGAGCCTCAATTCCTTCGTGATCGCTGATGATTTACAAAATGCCCAAATTTGTTCAACTATGAATATCTCGATGAATACTTCTCTGAAAATCATGATTTCTTTGTCAAAATTCATCATTTCCAGATACAAATCTAGCCATGAAGTCAAAACTAAAAATTAAAATCTTTTATTTTCTGAATTTAATTTATTTTAACTGTGATTTCTTATTTTTGATAAAATTACTTAATGTAAACACTTGATTTTATTTTTAAAAATAATATTACAGTCTTGCCTTCAATTTCTATTTGTAAATTAAAGTCTGAAATTGATTGAATGAAGAGCAGTTCGAATTTTTCTTAGTGAACTTAAGTTTGAGCTTCAACAGAGCATAACACAGGAATGTATATACATACAATCAGACATGCAAACACATAAACAGTAAAACAATTTTCACAGCAACACAAAGCATTCATCACAACATCAATTCATCGATTTAAGGTTCTGAATTAAAGGTTTTCTCACCTTGCTTTCCTGAAAGAAAAGAGGATAAAGGAACAGATTTTTGGGCCTGGAACAGGAATCGAAGAATTGTTTTTGATCTTTGAATTTGTTGAAGATGTTGTTGAATTTGTACTTGAATTCAAAATGATCTGGGTTGAACTTGCTTCAGATTTGAGTTGCAAAAGACTGAGTTGAATTTCTTTCTATGCTTTATAAATTGATTTACCACTTTAATTCTGAATCCTGTTTTGCTTTGAACCAAACTTGAATGCCCTTTTTATTTACATTTGCAACCAAATTCAGTTTCCAGGTTTCTGATCTTTGTTTCAATTTTGATATTGAGATGATTTCTATTTTTTTTTGTTTTCTCTTCTTACTTCAGATTTGAGAAAGAAGAATGCGGTTTAATTTTTTTCTTCTTCTGATTTTCAATTTTCTTTGATATTGGAAAATATGAGTAAAAGATGAATATAGTTTATAAAATTTTAATTTATTTCAAGAAGAGACTAATGCCACTTGTTATCACATGAGAATTCTTACTTAACACCTGTACAATTATTCTTTTTCATGTTTTACACTTGTTACATGTAATAAAAATTGTGTTTAAATCCTTAATTTTAATTAATTTATAGTTTATGTTTTAACCCCTTTATGCATTTATATTCTCACATCTCAACATATGTATTTTATTTTACTCACACTTGTTATAACAAATGTTTTCATACACACACACACACACACACATATACAATTTCTATTATTTTAAATACTACAAATAATATTTTAAAGATAACTTTATATCATAATTTTTATCTAAATAAATACATTTCTTTATTAGTCATTTATAAAAATCTTTTAAAGCAAAAGGTGATTTTACATTTTAACTACACAAGAATAAATATATTAGAGTTTCATTTTTAATTAACCTTGGGAAAATTTATTATATCAATTCAATCATCATTTTCAAATTATAATGCATTTTTAAATAATTAGAAACAAATTCCTATTACTTAAAAATAAGATTTTAAATCCAATTTTATTTCAATATATTTATTTTTAAAATCCATTTTTTATTTATAAAATATTTATCCTTAAATTTCAAACCAAAATTATATTTATAATCTAAATTTTTTATTTATTCTGGAAATTTTCTAATTAATTCACAAATAAATTCACAATTCAATTCCAAAATTAAATTGATTGTCAAATTAACTATGCTAAAATTCTGGAATGTTACAGATTCCCCCTAAGAAAATTTCGTCCCCAAAATTTGCCAGCAAGACAACCAAGGACAGATGAAAGATTGAGAAATATCTTTTTAGATCAATCAAATATCTGTTCTGCATTTGGCTTACCAAATCAGAATATCAACAATAGATATGAGAACAAACTCAATCAACTCTTTACGAAATACTTGGGTTATTCGGATCTACGAAATATGCAGTGGCATTGGTTAGTTCGAAGGGATAACTAACCATTCATAGAATATATCGAAACCCAATGAAATAAACAAAAATAGGTTCGATTACGATCTCAGATTCAAGATTTAAATCATTTATGATTTTCTAAGAAATAAAACTATGTATAGCTCCTGTGTCGAACAAAATTCGAACAATTTTATCATAAACGAGAAGGTTATCTTTTAAAATATCTTTTCCTTTATCAGCCTTTAAGGTTGAAGAATCATCTTTGATTGCATATACACTCGCTTTTTGAGCTTGCTTCGGTGCTGGGCAATCCATGATCCTATATCCCGGCTTGTGGCAATAATAGCATTCCCTAGACTCCTGATCTGGATTCATAAATTGCTCCCTCTTTCATTGCTTCCTGGGATTCTTACAATTGTTCAAGTAATGGCCTTTCTCCAAGCAATTGAAACAAGTAACATCTTTCACCTTTTTCTTCTGTATATTCTTCTTTCCTTTTCCTCTCCTCGGTTTCTTTCCATCGAACTTCCTTTTCCTCCAATTTGAATCGCTTTTATTTCCATTCTCCTCCGGAACTTCTTTCTTATCCAGAGTATCATATCGATAGCTCATATCGTTCAATTCAGAAAACGATTCCTTTACGTGAGTAGTCATTCTTTCCTGAAACTTCTTGTTCATTCCCCAAATAAACTTTTCATTCTTCTTTAATGGTGTATTCACCAATTTTGGACCAAACCGAGATAATTCATTAAATTTGTTCAAGTATTACTCAAATGATAAGCTTCCTTGCTTCAAATCTGTGAACTCCTGGTACATTCTAGAGATACCAGCAGATGGCATGTATCGCTGCTCGAACACTTCCTTGAAAGGACTCCAAGTAAACTTATCCGTCGGCTCATCCAATATAACTGTTTCCCACCAAGCTAAAGCCTCTTCCTGGAGTTGCCAGGAAGTTATTAATCGCATCTGATTATCTTCCAATTTTAGTCCCTTGAAAATCCTTTTACATGATCGGATTCAGCTTGTGCTTCGATAATAGATTCTTTGTCTATAAATGACTTTCCACCAAGTCTAGAAAAGCTTCGATATAGATCAGCCAGATTTGGTTAAAATTAAACGGGAATAACTGTTGTTGCAAGGCTTTGACCAGTTGAAGTGGTACTTCCATGTCCCCTACCTCATCCTCTTCTTTCACTCATTCTTACTATCTGTAAATAGTAAAAAAATCGATTTAGGCATTCGGACGCGATACCTTAGGAAATAACAACAGTTAAAGAAAATAGACTGAGAAATTTGGGTTTTCGGTTTCACTAGTTGTACTCATTCTAGGATATACTTCACCCTATCTCCAATGAGCCATCTAATGTGTTACACTCCGTAGCTAAAGTTCTTACTCAACCTTTAGCTCTGATACCAACTTGTGATGACCTGAACTCGATGTCCGACAACAACATCGAATCCGTATCGTCGGAGCTTGCAACAACATTAGATAATAAATAACATAGCGGAAACAAAAGATAATATATTGATATACAATAGAGATACAATGTGAAATACATCTTGACACAACAACCCAACACCATCAGAGAATGATACAACAACCCACCACAGTGGAAAATCATCTCAACGAGAGAAAAGTCTTTAAAAGAAACCAAAACTGCAACTCCAATCCAAACTCCAAAGCCAAAGCTCTAAACTTCAAGCTCCAAATCAACAGCTTAAACCATCATCATCAATGCTGAAGTGAAACAAACTTCATCCTAAAGACGAATGCCAAACCAAAACTTCAAAGATCCAAAAGCCGAAGAAGATCTCCGAATACTACCAAACCAAAGACTTCAAAAGCTATTGAATCTACACCCATCTATTGGATTGTCTGAAAAAACCAACTCTAGACTGCCTGTGTGGAAAATTATGGGCATTTCAACCATCAACGGCGGCTAATCTTGATTGATAGGCTTTTCAACCATCCCAGCCCCGCCGCGGCTCACAATGGTACCCTGCCCTTGCTTTTACGGCCAACCTTTTGCTTGTCACGCCTTACGGCTGACCAACCCCTCACAGAGGACGTGTAGGGGTAAGAGTCTCCCGATCGCCACCAAATGCGAAGCGAGAACCCCCTATCACATGGCGCTAAGCTAAGCAAGGTCAGTTGTGGGAGTGGTATGAGCAAAGAAAAACAGTTTATTTTTAAAAACAAACAAAAGAATTTAAATTTGAAATCCGCAATGCTTTTTGGAAAATGAAACTACTATAAAGCCTCCCAGCACACACCATGCAATTGCACACTTGGTGGAGATTTCTCCTTATGATAGTCAAACATGCTTACTATGCAAAAATCCTTTTTGATATTATTATTAGTGCATAGTGGAAAACATTTCGAAGGTATAATATTAATCTTAACCAGCATAGGTACCATTATATTATGCCAGCTATAGCTGCCACCTGAGGTGGCAGGTTATACAATTGAAATCGTAAAGGGCTCGTATTGTTTGATTGGATCTCCAACAAATGGTCAGTCTAAGGAATTTCCTATTGCCACATGGGTATGCCTCTGGAGGGACGCTCCGAGAACCTACCCGGCTCTCTGCCAACACAAGGCCGGTTTCCTCCCTGCCCGGGAGTAATACCTAAAGATATGCCACCCCCGGTCGTTTGCGACCTTTATCCGAGGATCCTCAACCACAAAGCAACATCACATAGTTATAATTATACAGTGTCCACATAAGTATTTGGGCTCCATACCATGATACCACCCTTTTTCAGAAGGAATGGACATACCCTAGGGGTGCGACCCCTACAACCTTGCCGCATCTTTCCTATTTTGACCATTACCCGTTTGTGAGGTCCGACGAGGTCTCGTCCACACAGCTACGCTTTTCCATAAAGCCATGCTTTGATCAAAAAATGATCAGCAGCACTTCGTATGCCACATTACCAAATTGGGAATGTATCACTAGTAACCATCAACTACATAACCTCTGAGCTCGTACGTCTTAGAGAAGGCTGTTAAACTAAGAGAATAAATCTCCGCCACCAAACAGAAATGTATTTGATAGAAACCGGTTTTACATCTCAAAGTGTAATTTCAGACACACATCCATACAAGTCTGTTCCGGGTTCGAACAGAAACGAAGGCACTTCCAAAGAATCCCTTGCAATCCGGATATTCACAATCCCTATCGGACCCCCATCACATATGGGGAACTCTATTCCGTAGCTACTCAGTGTAGAGTCATTCGATAGGTTATCCTATCGTTCTTGTAAATACCCGGTCTTCACCACCGGTCTTCAAATGCTATCCATAACGTCGTATCATTATTCCGAATGGGTTATATGACACAAGGTCCTCTCCCGGCTAAACCGGATAATGAGCGCAATATTTAAAACATATGGAAATGAGATTTCAGTTAAGTCACAACTTTAAAATCTAAAACTTTCCTTTCAAATGGTTTAAACTAATTACCATATCAAATCTTTAAACAAAAAGATTCATTTCAAAAAGTTCATCCAGTTTCACAAAGATCCATTCACGGATTTCAAAACAATTTCCATTTCAATTAGATTAACTCATTCAATCTTTAAATCAAAGATTTAACTTATAGCTTTCAAAACCGTTTCCAAAGATTTATTCATAACTCGAAAAACCATTTTCAATTCAAACTTGAAATTCCTTTAATACAAATTGGAAATTCATTCCTATATGAAAACTTTTATTGTTTGAAAAAAATAGTTTTCATTTCGGAAAAATCCAATTTCATATATACAAGTTAAAATCTTTGGGTTAAATTCAAATTCCCAAAACAACACTTTAAAAATGGTTTAAAACCAACATAAACTTGGATAATCTTTTTAAATCATAAATTCTCAACATAGAATTCAATTTCAAATTTTGAATTCAAATTTCAAAACTAAATCAAGTTATTCAAAAATAACTTTTATCTTTGAAATTCCTTTTCAAAAGCTTTTCACTTTAAACCCAATCCATTTCCAAACCTTTTGGATTCAAAAATTCAATTTTAAAACTATTTCAAAAATCTGTGACTTAACCAATTTCCACGTGCAATCCATATTTGTGTGTGTATAGTGCAGTCCAGGGGTTTTACCCAATTGTGCAATATCATCAATCATCGCAGATACAATCACAGCAATATCGATAAGCGGTATAATCCTATAACTCTTATCTATGTACATAGAATCACAGATAGATAATATAAATGCATTATAGATAAATAAATTACATTCATCACAGCTTAAATTAAAACAATTCAAATCACAAAGCATCACACAGCAGAGTTATCAAACAATTCACAGCATTCAATAGAATACAAACGTCCATAAATAAGGTTAATTGATCATCTGATTAATTGAAATCAGATTAATCGCGAATTTTGGTTAATTAATATTAATTAATTACAGTTTATGTTAATTAATCATCCTTTAATTATTTATTAATTAACCTTAATTAATGAATTTATTAACCTTTAATTATTAAAGAATTAATCTTAATTAGTTAATTACCCTTAATTAATTAATTACCCTTAATTAATTAATTAATCAATTAATTACCCTTAATTAATTAATTCATCAATTAATTAACCCTTAATTAATTAATTAATCAATTAATTAACCCTTAATTAATTATTATTTAATTAATCCTAATTAATTAATCCCTGATTGTTAATTAATTAAATCTTAATTACTTTTATTAATCCTTAATTAATTATAAATTTCAAATTAATTAATTAACCTTAATTATTTATCAAATTAATCTTTAATATTAAGTAATTATTTTTTAAATAATTATATTAACATATCATTAATTACTTAATAAATTAAAAGATAAATCTTTATTAATCACTTTGATTATCCTTTAAACTTTGTTTTATCATCATCTTTATACATTAGCTGCTTTAAAAGGTTAAGATAGTTTGAATAACATTTTATCTTAATCTCTTTTAAATTACATTATTTGTTTAATAAAATAATGTATCAAAATCAGATAAATTAAATTTAATTCCTTTTTAAAAACTTCTTACTTAATTAATTCAAACTTCAATCAAAATCATCATTTTGAAAACTTGTTTTAAAAAAAGTTTAAAAGTTTGAATTTATTTTAAAGCAAAAACTATTTTGCAGGGCAGACTCGAGACTGTTTTGAGTCATACCCGAGGACGCTTCCTTCTTGCTTTGAGTTTTCCCAAAAATCTACCTGTG
Organism: Allium cepa; assembly: GCA_030765085.1. NCBI lineage: Eukaryota > Viridiplantae > Streptophyta > Magnoliopsida > Asparagales > Amaryllidaceae > Allium > Allium cepa. The sequence goes on along the minus strand of CM060938.1, from coordinate 306,897,916 downwards.
TGCTAATTTTTTTTCAGACATAAAATTTTCCTAAGTGTTACTCAGCCCACGTGTCCACCCGAGATGACTTCGGGATCCAACCCGAGTAAAGCGTACAAAATTTCGAGCTCGAACCCGAAACGCCTTCATCATCCCCAACCACCACAATTTAGCACCCAATGTGCACCATGCACATGCACGGTCATCGCGATGATCATTGATCGATGCTGCAACCTCTGACGAATCGACGACAACCACCTTCAACTACCCAAGCACCCAGAAACTCGAAATATCAACGAAATCAAAATTTAGCTTAATAACCCAACTGACTTTAAACTCGATCACATGTAAATGGCTCGTGTTTCCGCCTCTGGCCATCGTAGACCTTACGACCACGACCCAAACTTCGCCACACCCTTATGTGTCGTTTCCCCCAGTGCGATACGTTCCGATGCGACGTGCTCGATGCTATTGCCTCAAGCACAAGATCGATAAAAATACTAGGTTAAACCCTAAATCGATTCAAATCTTCATTCATGACGAATAAAAAAATTATCTAGCATTTTTCTCGAATTCAACCGTGTTCCAGCATCTCTGAAAACAAATTCCTAGCCTCAATTCATTCGTGATCACCGATGATTTACAAAATGCCCAAATTTGTTCAACTATGAATATCTCGATGAATACTTCTCTAAAAATCATGATTTCTTTGTCAAAATTCATCATTTCCAGATACAAATCTAGCCATAAAGTAAAAACTAAAAATTAAAATCTTTTATTTTCTGACTTTAATTTATTTTAAATGTGATTTCTTATTTTTGATAAAATTCCTTAATATAAACATATGAGTTTATTTGTAAAAATAATATTACAGTCTTACCTTCATTTTCTATTTGTAAATCAAAGTCTGAAATTGATTGAATGAAGAGCAGTTCGAATTTTTCTTAGTGAACTTAAGTTTAAGCTTCAACAGAGCATAACACAGGAATGTATATACATACATTCAGACATGCAAACACATAAACGGTAAAACAATTTCACAGCAACACAAGCATTCATCACAACATCAATTCATAGATGCAAGGTTCTGAATTAAAGGTTTGCCCACCTTGCTTTTCTGAAAGAACAGAGGATAAAGGAACAAATTTTTGTGCTTGGAACAGGAATCAGAGAATTGTTTTTTATCTTTCAATTTGTAAAGATGTTGTTGAATTTGTACTTGAATTCAAAATGATCTGGGTTGAACTTGCTTCAGATTTGACTTGCAAAATACTGAGTTGAATCTCTTTCCAGTCTTTATAAATTAATTTACCACTTTAATTCTGAATCATGTTTTGCTTTGAACCAAAATTGAATGCCCTTTTTATTTACATTTGCAACCAAATTCTGTTTCCAGGTTTTTGATCTTTGTTTCAATTCTGATATCGAGATGATTTCTGATTTTTTTTCTCTTCTTACTTCAGATTTGAGAAAGAAGAATGTGGTTTAGTTTTTTTCTTCTGATTTTCAGTTTTCTTTGATATTGGAAAATATGAGAAAAAGATGAATATAGTTTATAAAATTTTAATTTATTTCAAGAAGAGATTAATGCCACTTGTTATCACATGAGAATTCTTGCTTAACACTTGTACAATTATACCTTTTCATGTTTTACACTTGTTACATGTAATAAAAATTGTGTTTAAATTCTTAATTTTAATTAATTTATAGTTTATGTTTTAACCCTTTTATGCATTTATATTCTCACATCTCAATATGTGTATTTTATTTTATTTACACTTGTTATAACAAATGTTTTCATATATATATATATATATATATATATATACATATACAATTTCTATTATTTTAAATACTACAAATAATATTTTAAAGATAACTTTATATCATATTTCTTATCTAAATAAATACATTTCTTTATTAATCATTTATAAAAATCTTTTAAAGCAAAAGGTGATTTTACATTTTAACTACACAAGAATAAATATATTAGAGTTTCATTTTTAATTAACCTTGGAAAAATTTATTATATCAAACTCAAACATCATTTTCAAATTATAATGCATTTTTAAATAATTAGAAATAAATTCCTATTACTTAAAAATAAGATTTTAAATCCAATTTTATTTCAATATATTTATTTTTAAAATCCAATTTTTATTTATCAAATATTTATCCTTAAATTTCAAAACAAAATTCAATTTATAATCTAAAAAATTTATTTATTCTGGAAATTTTCTAATTAATTCACAAATAAATTCACAATTTAATTCCAAAATTAAATTGATTGTCAAATTAACTTGGCTAAAATTCGAGAATGATATAGAATATTTCAATTATTATAATTTGAGTTAGAAGATCTCACCTTTGATTTGCAATCCATTTCCATTTCAGTTTGTTTCTTTCGTAATTTTGACCTTGAATAAACATTATATAAGTTTATTAATATTCGAACCAATCGAATAATTAAATTTCTATTTGATAATTTAAATTAACCAATGATTTTATTTTCAAAATTAAAATTTGTTTGTTTGTTCATTTTTGTTAAAATTAATTTCTTTTTAACAAAATATTTTCTTTTCTTTGTCCTTGAAGCCTCACAAAAAATAAAAAATACTTATATAGATTCAAAAATCAAATTCCATATAATCTTCCAAACAATTTAAACTCTATTTTTTTTCCAAAGTCTCATATATATATATATATATATATATATATATATATATATATATATATATATATATATAAATTTGTTTCCCTTTCAATAAAAATTAGTTTACTATTAAATTTTTGATAATTTAATTATTAACCGGCAAATTTATTTAAAAGTTTTTACTTAATTAAAATAAAACTGTTAATACCTTACAGTCTTATATCATCACATTTAAATTGGAATGAGTATATCTTACAGCTATTATCAGCATGAATATTACATTTAAATCTTTAAATCAATGTTTTACAAAACTTACTATAAAAAAATTCCCTACTGTAAGTATACACTTTTTTTTTAAATAAAACAGTAAAAATCGATTTACCTATTCGAATGCGAGCAATACGTCACCGATCAGCCACCTACGAAGCCTTCATCAAACCCTAATCGATCGACAAACCCTAGAACTGCCTACAACCATGCGTATGACGATAGGTTCACATCATCACCAGCCTCGTCGCAGTGAACAAAGGTGCGACCTTCGGGTTACGTCACACTCCCCCTACGAACGACATTGAATCCAAATTATTGCCGTCGATGCTGCTTGCAGAATGCCATCGCCGCCCCTCTTTCGTGAAACTGTGGCCACCAGAGCGACGATAATCGAACGATCCACTTGCCACCGTGAAATTGATGGAATCGATTTCGGCCATTGAATCCCCTTTTTTTTTAATCTGCAGAGGAGAAACTGGATTTGGGACTGAAAAAAGACTCTGCCTCGGTTTATTTTAAATTTTATATGAATGAATGATTTCGTTCAAATCAAATTTGCAGAGAAAATTGATTTTGGAATTTTTATTTGATCGACCTGAGATGATTCTTGCGGCCATTAAAATTTTCTTTGCTCTGATTTTTAGTTTTAAGGGGAAAAAGAACGAGATTCATTTGTTTTTATTATTAATTTATTTTGTATACGCGTATATAAAATTATGCGAATGCGTGTGAAAAAATTAAGAGAAAGATAAACACATTTTTAACATTTCTCAACGTGTCAATGTTTGCAACAGTAACGAGATTTTATATTTCTTTTTAATTTAAATTCAAATTTAAACCGTTCCGATAAATGCAACTCAAAATCTCGACCTCCTATCGAGGCATGCCGCCGGGGGTTTATAATGTTCTACGCCCATTCCGAACGCAATGGAAAAGGTTCCGGGTCCAAATTCGATCGTATGGAGAAGATAGCTTTTTGGACCAGCTATAATATCGAATTTTCGATTTAAATTTCAGTGCGTTTATCGACCGTACGGCCAAACGATCACTCCAAACACTACGAAAATTAAAATCCAATAATAATACACTATTACGGATTCAATGGAACTAGTTCCGTCGAACTCCGAGACTGTGCCTCGAAAGGTTATTTTTTAAATATTGATTTAAACGATATAAATTTAAAACTGATCAAATCATTTTCAAATACAATTTTGAAAGTTCTATTATCTTCAGTATTATCAATATGATTTTCTAAGCCTTGAAAATATTTTTAATCGGTTTAAATTTGAAGATTCAAATTTTTACCCAATCTCAATAAATTAAATTCAATAACTAAATTGCTAAATTTACAGTTAAAATTTAAATTCAAATTTAAAAAACAACTTCCAATATTTAAAATCAATTAAATATTTTAAAATTAAATATTTTAATTTAAATGTTGAAAATTTTGGGTCGTCACAGATATGTAAAGTTTAAAAATATTTATACGCAAACTAAACTTATAAATTTGAATTCCAACTAATATATGAGCACAAACTCATTTGGCTTATAGTCTAGGATTTGGTCAATGTTGTTTGTACTTCATGATAAATTACTTTTCAATGTGATGTAAAGATGGGTGAGTCTCTTATATGATTATGACAATTGTGGAGTGGTAGTGATGTCCCTCATCATTCTTGATTGTATCCACATGTAATAGTTAACGTTTCAAACAATTCATTCTAACTTTTGGATTCGAGGGAAAAGAACTATTATTATCATTTTCAAGCATATAAAGAAAAATGGACAAAACATTTACCTTCCATGAAAAGAACTATTATTGTCATCGTTCAAAAAAAAGGGTGAACGAATATCAGACCAATAAGGTTTTTTATATTATTGTAATTGAAAGTAAACTTATTCCAATTCATCGGAAAATGTTTTATCTTTATCCTGACACAAAAAAGACCTCAAAATTTGATTGACAATTAAAATCCAAGAGCAGAAATAATTTAACCAAGATAAATAAATGCAACCGAACCTACAAATGTATATTTCCAATCAATTTGACAAAATACTGTATTAATGTAACTACTTAATTCATTTCTTCACAAAACCAATACTTATACATTATCATTCAGAGTGTTTTAACCACATATTCAACATAATTATATGGTTAGTCGATAGTCGACAGCCGAAGTTTTAGACCAAACCAGATCAATAATAGATCAAAAACCATAGGTTAACGGACTAATGTTGGTTAACAATGGATTCGTTGATAATCGTTAGATCCGAAAATTGTGTTGGAGACGAATCCATGGTCAATGGTCGGCCGTTGAAGTTGGAGACGGTAGATCTGGAGTCGCACTGAAGTCACCCTAGTTTCCATTGGCAGGAGACGAAATTGATTTACGTCATTTTGTTTTGTGATAATGGAGGAATGAAAATAAGGGTTTTTTTGGTTTTGTAAAGACGGATCAAGTGATGTACGAAGTGAAAAATGTGCGAAGGGTATTATGGAAAGTTCAAAAGGACGCGGTTGATTTCGTATTCATTGAATTATCGTTATTAATAGTAGAGAAATATACATATTATTTCTCGTGATTTGAAAAAGGAACCCGGTATTTAGTTCTTAAGTTTCTATAAATTAGAAATTTTAATTATTATAATGAATGAAATCTTGACTATATTAATAATTGGAAACTTCTAAAGAGAAAGAAAAAAATAGATATTAAGAATTAAGTGATTAATGAAATGTAAAGAAATTAAAGGTTGTCTCTTATAAATCAAGGGATATGAAAATTAAGAAGATGTAATTATCGAACATTTTGTTAACTAAAATGAATAAGATAAACTTATGTAACACTAAATTATGTTCTAAAAGACATATATATAACTTACCAGAAATGTTTAAAAAATTGTGATGTTAAATAGGAATATGTAATAGGGTATTATACAAGGAAAACTTAAGTAATGGAGTTATGTTGGTAAATTAGGATTAAGATGTTACAAAATGTTATAGACTTAAGTAAATAATTTGATATGCTAGTAATTAAATTCAATAGAAAAGGTAAAAACTGTAAGTAAATGGTTATAAACTTAAGTTAATAGTTGAAGCTATTTATAATTACAGTGAATAGTACAAGTGAATGCTATATTAAATAAATGATTATAACTTCTGAAAATGTTGAAATGATTTAGAAATAGATTTAATATTTGATAACACTATATATGAAAGAAATAAATGAAAAGGGGGGAGATAAAAGTTTAAGGATGAGTTGCTTCACAAATGTACATTGATATAAAAGGAAATCAAAGTAAATAATAATGGTGAATTAAATTTGTAAAGAGACTTGCATAAATAATTGAATGGGAAATGAATTTTGTAAGTAATGAATGTAAATTAATGAAAATAAGCATTGTATAAATGAATGAAACAGATGAACAGTAAATAATGTGAAAGGAAACACATAGAATAAACTAAAATAATATTTGAAATTGTCGGTTGTTTTGGCTTATGGGATGTTTGTGAAAAGATACTTCCAATTGTATAAGGATGTATAAATAATCTATTAAGTTATTACCAAGGCTGTTAAGCGTAGAATACACTTGATGGCTTATTTATCACCCTTGTATGATTAAAAAGTTTCTGAGCCTGAACAAACTATTTGTTTTGGTTGTTATGGATGGATGATTGATTCCTTGTACATATGATGGTCATGTTGTTCAGTTTTCTGGTGATTATTGTTATGTTGTGTTGGTTTGTTTTTCTATTGATTGAAACAGTTTAGATATTTATCTTTTTACATAATTATTAACTTCTTTAGATTATGTAAGTGAAAAGAAGTTTATGGAAGCAACAACTACCGCTTTTGGTTTTATAAATAAAGCGTTGTTTAACCGGCAAATTGATACGTTTTCGAATTTTGGTTTTATAGCTATATTATATTGTTTTTCCATGGTTTGGGATATTTTATTTTCAAATATGATACATATATGGTAATTATTGATATTATTATTTCTCCCAGACCTCTCCAGATAAAGGAGACTCTACCGAAATTTTCCGTCAATTTTCGACTTGGAATTTTTTTGTGAAAGTTTTAAACTTTTATTAATTTGAATATGATGGATTTAATTAGTTATAAATTGATATATTTTATTTAGAATATTTAATTATACAAATTAATTGTTTATAAATTGAATACTTAATAAAATATATTAATCCCTTGAATTCCTTCTTTGCCCTTTTCGAGGACGAAAAGTTTTGAGTGGGGGAGGGTGTAACGACCCAAGATTTTCGATAATTAAAAATATTAAATTTAATAAGATGTTGGTGTTTAATATGAAAGAAATTAGGAATTTGTGATTTATCAATAAGAAAACTAACTAGAATAAAATTTAATAATGTTAATATAATGTAATCGATGACTATTTGAATGCAATCTCAAGTAATTGAAGTAATTGAAAAGTTAAATTGGTTAGAAATTGTAAATAAGAAAATAAATTAAATGTTATATAAAATGGTGAGATAGTGTTTAATTAACTAAAATTGAATATAATCAGTGTTGAGTAATTAGTTATAACATTGTTTGTAGATAATAAACTTATAGATGTGATTAAATTAAGTAAAAGGTAACAATTATTATTTATCACCTATTTATTTAATCTGATGAAATTTAATTGGAAATCAATTGCAATTAATCTAATTAAATAGGGCAGTTAATATGAATTAAATTGTAGAATATTAATGTAATAAGATGTAAACAAATGTTAATTATATCCGTAAGATGGTAGCTGAGTGAATAATAAGATGTAAATCAAAATGAATGAAATTATTTAATAAAATTTTAATTATTGAAATTATTGAATTATTGCAATGGAAATAAAACACTGTAATTGGTGCAATATTCAATATTGAATTTGACACGAGAAATCTGTTTTAAAAGATTATAAATTTCTAGGTAATCAAAAATGATAAAAATTGTTAGCCATTAAATTTGAATTGAAAAGTGATTAAATTAATATAATAATAATTTATTTAATTAACGTAAAAATAGCCATTTTGGCCATCATCTTGGATTTCGGCGAAACTAGTTTCATTGGATGCCTAACAGTGAATTATTATTGGATTTCAGGTTTCGTAGCGATCGGACTTTTCGTTTGATCGTGTGGGCTCGAAGCGCGTAGGAATTAATCCAATGAATTCAATTTAAATTAATCCGATTTTAAAAGATAACTTCATCATACAATGGAATTAGAACTTGAAACATGTTCCGTTGAATTTAAAAATATCGAAAACATCTATATTGGTATATGGGACGATCCATTTTCATTTCGGAAGCGGAACAGGATTTTCGGGTCGTCGTTGTCATTTCGAACAAGTTCGATATGTTATTCATCCTTATCGGGCCTTGTCTATATAAATAGTTTTTTCTAACCCTAGCAGCCTTTTTATTTCTTATTATTGTATGTATCTGTTTATTCAACCAACTGCTTCTTCCTTCTTCTAATGGCTGCAAATCCAAACCCTAATTCAATTTCAAATTCAAATCCAAAATCAAACTCCTCAAAACTATGTCATGTTATATAACGTTGGAAAGCTCTCGACGAGCATAATCCAATTCAATGATTCTTTTTTCAATTGAATGCATTGTTTGATCAGAAATCATCGAAGAACCTTGGCTGTCCATTACCAGGGTTATCGATCCAACGGCAGATCTTCAACTATAGGATGATCGGAGGAGGGTACCATGGCATAGAGGGCAACAATTGGTGATGATCTACAGGGCCGAACCATAGGGAAGTGGCCATGATCGCCAAAATTTGGCAAAGAATTGGACGCATCTGGACATGGCAGCGGAGCCACAGGATGGCCGGAGGTCGCAAGGAGGTAGGTGTGGGGGCGGCAGGCCATGGCGACTTTGATGGTGTTGGTTGATCTAGGCAGCCATGGCTATAGGAGGTGCGGCGATTAGGGTTCACTGGAAGCTGAGTTTGAGATTGTTGTGCGCATAGGGTTCGTGAGAGAAGAGGGAGATGACGTGGTAAATGGTTATTTGCCTATATTATTTTATTTAAATTTTAATTTCAATCTTCTAATGTCAATAACTTTTACGTATGAACACGGATTCACGCGCGGTTTTCTCCGCTGCGATCGTATGGAAATTTCGGACATTATGGTACCAGTTTGAATGGATTCTAAGACTGTTGAAATTTGGGCCTTTATTTGGATTTAAATTGATTTGCAATCAAAGGTGAGTGTTTTAACCCACTTACAACTACTAAATTATCTTATGTTAGTTAAATTGAATTTATGATGTGATTAGAATTTGATTGGTTGATGTTTAGTACGTTTAAATCTTCATTCAAGTTAAATATGACTTTTATTGAATTTAATTGCCATTTAATTTAATATTGAATTTTAAATTTCCAGTTAATAGTTGTTATTGATAATCAGTCAATTTTTGTTATTTATTGGTTGATTTGAATGATGATTGAGATGGATGTTTAATTGTTAATATTGGATGATTGGATATTATATTAAAATATTGTTATCACCGTACAAGTTCCCTTAGTTATTGCTAGAAAAATCACTATGGGTTGAAATGATACATATTCGAATGATCTATAGATTAAGAAAAATCGTTATGGATTGAAATTGTAGACTCGAATGATTTTATGGATTTTGAATTTTAATTTGGGGTTGAAGTTGAAATGATATATACCCGTAAATTTTAAATTATTGTGGATTGAAATGATATATATCTGTATCACTTGACCATGGGATAGAAAATTATATACGGACATCGGATTGGTTAAATTAATTGATTTTGAAATCCTTAATTATTAAATTCAGTCAAATGATATTTTGAAATAAAATTTGAGTTATATAAACTGAATTATTTTCGAAATCCTAGCTTTTAAATGTTGAAACTGAAAATAGTTCATATGAATTGTTTAAAGGAATTTAAATTTAAATTTCAAAGTCAAATTTTGAAATATAAATGAAATTTATCGAAATTAAGTTATTGAAAATGTTTGGATATTCAAGCTTTAAATTCTATTGAATTTGAAGTGGTTTAAAATTCATAGTTCAAACATAGATTTGAAATCGATATGGATTTAAATGGGTTAAAATGAAAATCTGAATTGAAAGACAAAAATTGAGTTTGTTGATTTGGAAGCTGAATATGGTCCAGATGTGTTGAAAAGGAAGAAATATTTTAATTTGATAATTATTTCTAAATTAATTATTTTAATGTAAACGATTTAAAGATATATTATTTTAAAATTTTAGTTTTGTTCAGATTTTAAAAATATATAAACCATGTCAACAATCAAACCATTTTATATTAAACTACTAACACTATTTAATCTGTTTTAATCTATTTTAATCTATCTAAACTAATTTAATCTATTTTAACCCATTTTAATCTATTTTAAACTATATAAACTATTTTAAACTTTCTTAAACTATTTTAATCCTTTTAATTCTATTTTAATCTATTTTAATCAATTTAAACCATTTTAAACTATTTAATTTATTTTAAGCTATTTTAATCTATTTTAAACTATATAAACTATTTTTAATCTATTTTAAACTATTTTAATCTATCTTAATCCATTTTAAACTATTTCAAAACTATTTAAACTATTTATGATTATCTAAATTATTTTAAAAATTCAAATTGTGCAAGGCTGGATTGTTTATATTTAAATCATGGATTTAAAAGCGAATATGGTTAAATGATGTTATAACCTAAGTTGGAATTTGAAATGATATTTTCTAGTGAAGTGACATATTTGAGTAAATATGATGATTTTGAAATAAGGTTTAACGTATTTTTTGGATATGATTTTGGAAGTGATATGATTTAGAAAACGAATACCATTTTGGAAAGTGATATGATTCTGAAAATCTGATATTTTGATATCAAATATAAATTGATTTTGAAAATGTAAAAGAACCATCCGGTATGAAATAAGCGTATGGTTGTTAAAGAGACTGGGATCGGATATTGTCATACTCTAGCGAAAACCACTTTAACAATTGTGCATGTGGTGGTGATTCCAGAATGAAGTAGGATGGTTTGGCGAACGATTCTGTATGAGGTATTGACATAGCCCTAACTCCATCGAGTCAGCTTGATGTGACTAAAATAGGAGCCAGGTCGGGCCAAGTGAGGTCGCATCTCCGATACCATATTATGACTTTTTGATTGATTTGATGGCCAACCCTCGATTTGATTTTGGTAGTGTGTTATGAGGTGGGAGGTAGTAGTTGCTATGCGTTATCACCAGTCCGGATCCACAAAATGATAGTATCCTACCTTGAGCATTGCCTTGCTGCCTTGTCACATTCCTTATCACGCCCATTACGAGTTTGGTTTGTGTCGTAGCTATCGAGTGCTCCCTGATAGCCCATCAGTTTACAGTGGAGTTTACAGTATCTATATATACTACGACATTTATATAAAAATATGTTAAGGGAGATATGGATAACACCTTAATGCTATTTTAATTCTTTACTTTACTGATAGACATATTATAATAGCGTATGTTACTACATAGTGTAGTTTAATGGATCCTTAGGAGATGGTAATCCTGAACATCTCTTAAGTTATTACATGCACGTTTGACACTAAATAAGAGATGTAAAACTCCATGAACATCTCTGAAACCATCGCACTCATATTTATTTATTGTTGATTTAACTTACATAAGATCTTTTAGTTCTGACTCGAGTGTTTCGTTTATTCATTACGCTCGGGTCAGTCTGATCTTTTCAGTGTAAAAGACCTTATTTCTGAAGGATGAAGACGGAGGTTTGTATGCTATTTATTTTATTTATTCCACTACATCATGTTGTTCTGCTGCATTATTTATTTATTCTTGTTATATGGATAAACATGATTGTATTGTAAAGTGTAATCACATGTATTTGTAAAACAGCTTCATGAAATGTTTATTTGATTATTATATTTTATCATTCCGTTGTGAGATTATGTGTTTTGTTTTTCTTTCTTTTCTCTTCTTTTTCTTATTTACCCCAAAACAATCCTCACTTTTGAATGGTTTGATTTCGACATGTGTGGTTTATTGTCGTTTTGAACTGTCCAAAAAGGTGGGTCATTACAATTATCTAAACACCTTTAACCCTCACATTTGCACTTGATCTTTTGCTCCCCCCTACACCAGCAAAGGTCGGATACTCTCTCTCCCTTCTTCTCAAATTTTCAAGTTTAAAAACTTTAAATCAAATAAAATTCAAATGTCAACGGTAGCTGCATTTAGTCTAGTAGGGTTTTCTGGATTCAGGATCGAAGGGGTGATTAAATTCAATGTTTCTAGGTGTATCAATTAGGTTTTTGTGAAAAGTAATAATTCATATTCATGGTTATATATGAATGTATGTACTATCTATCATGATGCGCGTGTGCACACACTATAGTTAATTTGTCTTTTAACATGAATCTATATATGTCGGTTATGCCTTTATTGGATTATATGTTTATATGTATGTATTAGAAAAAAAATTGTATACTTAATGCTCACGACCATAGGTTAATTTTTTTTGAATATAATATTATTTTAAAAATGATTACTTAATAAAATAGATTGTAATGCAAACATTGTTATATAAAATATACAATTATATTTTATAAATATTCTGTAAGTTCATGGAAATTTTAAAAAAATTGAAACCGAATATAATGATATATATGCGCGCGCACACACACACATATTTCTTTCATTTAAATATTATATCTAATTAAAAATAAATAAACATGTATATAAATATTATAAAATATATGTATGTAACATATTTTATAAATACGCACAAGCTTAAAATTGTTTTAAAAAAATTATTCGTAATAAATTTCCATATGAAAATTAATTATAAAAATTATTGTTTTAATAAAAACAATTCTAGATAGAGAAAATAAATATTATATTATTATGAACATTTTATATGGCCAGATGTGTTTAACTATATATTTTTATTCATATAAATATATTTTGTGTGTGTATAGAGTGTGTGTGTGTGTGTCAATTACTATTACTGTAGCTATGATCATCGTCATAATCAGCTCAGAGTAGCTAGGATATGAGGGAAAAGGGTATGGTTCTCTTTCCCTGATTCAACAGTAAATGAATTATACCTGACACCTTACAGAGTACAACGAAGGATTTATTTTTCCATTTTGGCCCACTTTTGTAAAGTAATTACACAAATAGACTAGTTTTAAAACCAACATCAAATATAGTCATCATTTGGCCAGCTCAGCGCAGAACTGACCAAAATGCACTGGCGACATTTGTAACAACCCACCTTTTTGGATGGTTTAAATCGACAATAAACCACACATGTCCAATTCAAACCATTCAAAAAGGAGGATTGTTAATGGGGTAAATAAGAAAATAAAAGAAAAGAAAGAAAAATAAAACACAGAATCTCGCAGCGAAATGACAAAATATAGTAATCAAGTAAACAGTTCATGAAATTGTTTTACAAATAACATATGATTACACTTTTACAATTCAAATTAGAGTTATACATACAGGAGGAATAAAAAAATAATGCAGCGGAATACATGATGTAGTGGAATAATTATAATAAATAGTAATAATATACTGAATCTTCATCTTCGTCCACCAGAAAATAGTCTTCAATACAGTGAAAAGCTCATACTCATCCGAGCGTAATGAAAAAAAACACTCGAGTCAGAACTAAAAGATCTTATGTAAGTAAAATTAATCGAAAAGAAAAGGTGAGTGCAATGGCTTAAGAGATGTGAAGGGATTTTCCATCTCCTATCAAGTGTACAACGTGAATATAATTATCAAAATATTTAAAACAATTCAAGGTATTAATTTTAACCACTTTAATTTAAAAAAAATTCGAAGTTTAACTTAAACCTTTGAAATAATTCAATTCTAATACATAATCCAAATTCAAGAAATTTTATGGATATATATATCATTTCAACCAATATCTAAAATTAAAATTTGCAAATCAATGAAAACCGCTCGAGTTTATCATTTCAACCCAAAAGGAAGCTATGGTCAAAACAAACAGAGTTGTTTTCTGAGTTGAAAATCTGAGTTCAAATATACTTCGATAAGATTTGAGTTTTTGGCATAGAAAGTTAAGGAATTTGAAGAAATGATCTAAAATAAAGTTGAAGCCATTGAAATATAAATGATTTGAAAAGAAGAATGACATAATTTGGTTCATTACTTAAGGAGATATGTTTGATACAATATGGTGTATTTTCGTCCAAAACTGGACTCGGGAAAGGACTTGAAAAGTAGAGTTTTTGATATAGAAATATTCGAAATGGGAAGAAGGGTTCAAAAACAAAGTTGTTTCTATTGAAATTATACACGGTTTCAAAAAAAAATTGATTTGGAGTAGTTTATTGGAATATAGAAGCCATGGAAATAAGGGAAAAGAAATGACAAAAAAGAAAGAAGAGAAGAGGAAAGATAGGGCTTTGGCCATGGGTTACTGTCGTGGGTTGTGATGGAAGGTGGGTGGCTATAAGAGGGGAGAAGTGGGCTATGGTTTTGAAGGAGGAAGGATGGAAATTGATTTGAAGATTTAGGATTTTTGGGATTTGGAGCTTTCTAAAGATTTAAGGAAGAAGAAGAAGAGTACCCAGAAAGTTTCTCAAATGAGCAATTTTTGTACGTAATTGATTTTAGTTAGGTAGGAAAATAGAAGGTCAATGTGTGAGAAAAGAAAGCATCCAAAGTCTCTTAAGGTTCCTAGGGTCTTTTGGTTTACTAAGGAGCCCATTAGTCTAAAACAAATCGGATAAGACTTTGCCAAAAAAATAAAACACAAATATACACTACAAATGAATGAAATAAGCAGCATGTTATTTAATAATTAGGAAATTAAGGTGGAGAAAAAAATGAATGTCACATTTTGTTTTGAAATCTTTTTGGAATTAATAATGCATAAAGAAATGTATGTAGAAATGGAAAAGTTTGCAAATCAAAGGAAAGTGAAATTTTTTATATGCGAAAATAAGGTGACAATAATTAAATATGACCTAAAAGTCTAGGCTTATGTATTAAACAGAAGGAGAAATAAACGGATTAAGTATTAATAATGAGGTAACTATTTTAAAACTTACACACAACAATTAATAATAAAAGAAATGAAGGGACCATGTACATTGTACAACCTTTTTGAAATTCAATTTATGAAACGTAACCAAATTAACTTCACTAACTCATATAATATTCAAATTTGTACGCATTTAGTTTTTTTTCTATGCATAATAAATAAAATTACTTACCATAAAAATGAAAATGTTCAATTTGGTTTTCCCAAAATTATCTTTTATTTCCATTAAAACATCTTTCTGTTTAACATAAAAGGTGTGTTTCTTTTATTAAATCTATTAATTCCAATCGACGTTTTCTTTTCTTCTAATTGAAATATTTCAATTACATTATTTGCAATTACTTACAAAATTAAATTTCAAAATAGACAACTAAAATGAATGAAAATAGAATAGTTGTTTCCTTTAGTCATTTAAACACATTTATAAATTTGTTGTTCGTACAGCAGAGTAATAAGTAACTTACTTAAATAAAATTATTTTTCTACTCTTGTAATCCATCTATATGCTAAAACACAGTTCAAATATACGTATTTTTTTTCTTTAAATCAATCATTCTATTCTATATTTTAATGAAACCAAACGTGCATTCACAAATGAAACATTCATTTTATTTGACATAAATGTTCTTTTCATTAAACCAACTTTCCTTTTATATTCACAAAATATAAGCTGCGTTTAATTGCACCTATTAATTTACAATTTGTTATCCTCTCTATCACTAATTGAAATTATTCAATCACTTTAATTCAATTGTTTACAAAGATGAATTTCAAAATGGACAAAATAAATGTAATGAGAAATAGAACCATTATTTCCTGTCTAATAGTCTTTTAAACATATTTATACACTATTGGATACAAACAAGAATTATATATTTCTTACCAAATAATAGTTTTTCATCTCTGCAATCAATTTTTCAGCTACCAAACATTTCAAATAAATAAACATATGATTTCTTCTTTTATAAATAAACATTTATTATTCCTTATTAACATTTATCATTCCAATCAATTGGAAATTTACATTCAGACAATAGTTAATTTCACTCAAACCAATGTTATTAGAATACACACCAGAATTTGTTATCATCTTTACATTATCGCAAACATGTTTCATTAATAGAAATTTTACTTAAGCTCATAACTTGTATTATAACTTATTTGTATCTGTCAAGTCTTAATTTTATTTCGAACAATGTTATTCAAAAATCTTATTTAATTTAATACTTTTAAATGCTTACAAATACGGGTCGTTACAACATTTCAAATGTCGGTAGTGTAATTTTTTTTAAGAAAAAAACACTGGCGACATTTCAAAAGTCTCCAATGTTTTTTCCTAATTTTTTTAGTTGGCTCCTTTTTAAAAGGCGCCAACTAAACTGGAAAAAAAATAACACTGGCGACATTTGAAATGTCGCCGGTATACTCTGACCAGCTCGGCGTCGAGCTAACCAAAACAGGGCTATCCTGGTATATAACTCGTGAGTTGCATACGGTAATGTTGTTAAAAGAATATTATTTAAATTTTAGTTACAGCTAAAATATAGTTTTATTATGCAATATATGATAAATTTATTATGATATATTAATTATAAACTAAAAAAGCTCAGATATATGGTTGAGGGTTCAATACTTATTAACTACATATCGCTGTAAAAGTTAATATCCTAACTCAAAAAATTATAATTTAAAATTGTTAATACCATATATGTAAATAATTTATGTTATGCGATATATATATAAATGAATACGTAAATTCACTATTTTATTAATATGATTGTTGTATATATATTGAATTATCATATTTCTTGAAGGATTTATAAATGGATTAATGAACATTAAATAATTGAATTTATTTGAATTTATTTGAATTTATTTGAATAATTTGAATTAATGATTGATATAACTAATTAAATATAAGGAATTAAATGTAAAAAAGTTAAAATTGAGAACAACTTTTACAAATTTGTATAGATCTTACGGTTTGCTTTTACAAATATTGTGGATTTTTTTTGAAACAAACATGAACTTTTATTCATTTTTAAATTTTCATTCTTAAACAATTTTATCCTTATAATTAACCATAGATTTCATGTTCTTGTAGAAGAGTCATGCTTACAACTTTGATAGTTGCAAAATAATGTTATATAGTATTCAGTTGAGTTATGAGTTGGATATGCTTTGATAACATATTGAAAGTGAGAATGTTTGTATAATCTAATTTTTATAGGTTTAATTTGTGCGTTCACATCATAATGTTGTGAAATATAAATTTATCCTTTACAGATTTAAAAAAAAGTTAAACATTTAGGTATTTGAAGTTATTAAAATTTTACAGTGCAATGTATAGATAAATTCATTTAGTAAATGAATTACAAAATAAATTTGGTGTTGTCATTAATATATATAATTTATATTATGTAATTTACATATATTCGCATCTAAATGATTTTTTTTTACCAATTTTTTATGCGCCTATAATATACATGTTGAAATTTTCATTTTTTAGGCTTTGTTAGTAAGTATTAGTTGATAAAGTTTATCAATTATTTTAAATTTTAAGTTATGTAATTAATTTAAATATACATACTATAATGTAAAATGTGGGAAAGAACAGTGAAATATTTGTAAATAATTGTAGATTTTTTTAATAGTAGCTACTCATATCTCTACTAATAATACAAATACTTTGATTTGGTGAAGCTTTTTTATCCCAACAACCCCTTCCCCCAAATCTACGTCCAAGTTGACAGAGCAGGGAAAATACGTCTTTTGCACGCGCACGTTTAATCCCACAACATCAGCTATTTACTCCTCTCCTCACTTTCTCCTCCGTATGTCTTCCACAACTTTTCAACCTCCTTTTCCCAAAATTCTCCTCCCAAACACTTTCTCATCGCCTCTTCTTCCTCCCCCGTACCATTCTGTTTCCACTCTTCCGTACTAAAATCCAGATCTGATGCCTGCCGAGGTAGGTCGAAGAACAACGGTCAACCTTAGGGAGAAAATTCTACCAATACTGTCCAACATCCCCCACCCCTTCACCATCCTGAACCAAAATTGATCCCGATGTTGCGTCGCCACCTATATCTACCTACTTCTCCTCGGTTTCCGCTCTCCCATGCTAGCATCCAGATCTGATGCCTGGCGAGGTACGTTGCAGGCTAGGGTTGAACAACGGTCAACTTTAATCACCGTCCAACTTCCCACACCCCTACACCACTTCCTACGAAAGTAGGCATGCTTTTCGTATCCAGCCATCAACGTTCGCCTTTCAGCTGTAGAAGAATCGACTGGCTTTGCTGACCAGACCGCGTTTTCTTCTTCCTCCAACAAGTGGCATTTCGCGCTGAAATTGGAGTTAGGTAAACTACTTCCGACTCTTATATCCCTACTTTTGATTATGCTTGCGTTAGGTGTACCTTTATGCTGACCGTAAACAAAATAAATGTATTGAATAAGTCGGTATATGCGTTTTTGTAATTCCATATTTGGAAAAAGTTGCACGGTTGAATTACTTTGGATTTTTATATGCTTAAGTTGATCAACTTACGTTCAATTCTACGGAAATATTGTTTTTACTGAAATTTATTCACCCATTTATCATGGATTTGCATAAATGGATAGACAATTAAATGCTTAATTGCCTTCATTCTGTAAACTCGATACCTAAGCATTTCATAGTCCATCCACTTCATGTTATGTGCTGCTTGAATTAAGTGAAAGATGCTACTTTTGAAAAAAACCTCTCCTTTCTGCGTTTAAAATTGCTTTTAAATATTGGAATCCTGTTTTCGTTATTTACGTTGAGGTTTGTATGCAATTTATGGAAATTTACACTTGCACTTTATCACCATTACCGACTCTTCCTCAATCAACCTTCCTTCCATTCCAGTCTTGGCATCACTTATTTACTTATTAAATGGTAAAACGTTATTGAAGTAAACCTGTTTAGTCAGAATTTAGGTCTTGGCATCTGACAATTTCTTATCCCTTCAGTTTCATATAACCCCTGTGTCCTTCATCCATTTTCCATGCCAAGATTTCATCAATTTATGTTTGCATTACTATCCATGTTCTGCTTGCATCCATTCTTTTCAATCTTCATGCCTGCTTCTGATTTATTGTTTTCTTTTTCTGTCAACTTTAATGTATGTTGATAGGTTTGCTTCATTTTGTTTATTTATTTGCATACCAAGTTGTTAAATTTGGCTACTTTAAATTCATCTGTTATACGTACTTACTTTATTTTTTCGTTCTAATTTTATTCAAATTATGTTTCGATTCCCGTTGGAATTATGATCTGCATTTATTGTCACTTTGCTCCATTTATCAAGTTTGCTATGCCAACATGAACTGATTTTACACTACTGACATTAAAATCTCACCCGTTTACGATTTTTCTCTTACCACACAACTGATTAACCATTGAATTCTAACTACTTGCAAATGACTGTTCGCTTGCTCATATTTTCAGCCACCTTCCTTCATTACTATTACTATGTTTGTGGGCGTACATGTACTCTCTGCATAACATCAACTTTGTGTATCACGGTATATTTCCTCCATTATGCTGTAAATTTATTCCGATGATGTGTATTATTTTACAACTTTTTTTCTCTTTTGACCACAGTTTTGATACCATGTTCTCCTAGCTATATTTGGTGGCTCATTCATAAAAAAGTCGGCTCAGCTGGGCGATGCCGACCCATGCTCCTGATAGAGCCACTGTGGTGGATGACGCGGACTTCAACGCTGCCAGGTACAATACGAATGTCCACTTCCTTTGTCCGTTGACTAAAATATATATGCTTTGTCTACGATACACTATATTTTGTTACAGACTAATTCAGTTGGTGTACTTTGGAATTTTACATGGTTGACTTGATTTTTTTCATTGACCTTTTACAAAACATTTATTCTGATGGAAATTTATCTTCGCTTATTGAATATAAATTATTCCAAGACTGATTTTCCATCAAATTTATTGTTTATACATGACTTTTTTTTTGAACTGGTACTTTATATACAACAAATCATTGGGACAACAGATCCCATGTCAAATAAACGTTCGAAAGCAAGTTTCGAACTTGTGACATCCTGCACCAAAGCCGAATCAATTAACCACTTGGACAAAGGTGCTTGTCTATACATGACTTTTTCTAACACTACATTTTGTTACACAGTATTTCAGTTGGTCTACTTTGGAATTTTATATGGTTGACTTTATTTTTTTCATTCACGTTTTATAGAAATTTCATTCTGTTGGAAATTTATGTTCACTTATTAAATACAAATTATTCCAAAAATTATTTTCCATCAAAATTACTGTCCATTAATTTAGCTATTGGTTCACCCATTTGGTAACCTTTTTTTCTCATATCCTTCATAAATTAATATATATTCAAATGCTAATTGTTTTCATTGCATACAATTCGTACTTCACCGACATGAACCATCCTTCGTTATACCACCAAATGAACTAATAAGCATGTATCAATTTTTCAATTCTGAACAATGAAGACAGTTGTGCACTTCATTGTCAGGCAAAATGATTTATCCACTTGATCTAATCAATTTCTGTATTTAAACACTTACTGATCACTCTGTTACTGATCAAATTATCTTACTTTCTAACTTTTACTACCAACATTCATTTTGGTTGGGAAATCCAATTGCAAATATATGTATTGTATAAGTAATTTATTTTACTTCATTTGATTGATACTTGCCGTTTGCTCATAAAAAACAGCATTTCAACATCGAGTCATGCTGTGGTACCTCTGTCTGGTGGCTCATTCATAAAAAAGTCAACTCAGCTGAGCGATGCCGACCCATGCTGCTGATGGAGACAGTGTGGTCGATGATGCGGACTTCGACGCTGGCAGGTACAATACAAATGTCCACTTCCTTTGTCCGTTAACTAAAATATGTATGCTTTGTCTATAATTTCGACCACCGGCATATGACTTTTTCTAACACTATATTTTGTTACACACTAATTCAGTTGGTGTACTTTGGAATTTTATATGGTTGACTTGATTTTTTCATTGAAGTTTTACACAAATTTTATTTTGATGGAAATTTATCTTCACTTGTTCACAACAAATTATTCCAAACCTGATTTTTCATCAAATTTACTGTTTATATATAACTTTTTCTAACACTACATTTTGTTACACACTAATTCAGTTGGTCTACTTTTGAATTGTATATGGTTGACTTTATTTTTTTCATTCACGTTTTATAGAAATTTTATTCTGCTGGAAATTTATCTTCACTTATTAAATACAAATTATTCAAAAACTGATTTTTCATCAAAACTAGTTTCCGTTAATTTACCTATTGATTCACCCATTTGGTAACCTTCCTTTTCTCATAGCCGTCGGAAATTAATATATACTGAAATGCTAAATTGTTTTCTTTGCACCACTTCCTTTTTCCGTTAACTAAAATATGTATGCTTTGCCTACTATATTTATTTTCAACAATCAATATATGACTTTTTCTAACACTATATTTTGTTACACAGTAATTCAGTTGGTCTACTTTGGAATTTTATATGGTTGACTTGATTTTTTTCATAGAAGTTTTACACAAATTTTATTCGGATGGAAATTTATGTTCACTTATTGAAAACTAATTATTCCAAAACTAATTTTTCATCAAATTTATTGTTTATTAATTTATCTACCGATTCACCCATTTGGTAACTTACATTTTCTCATACCCTTCATAAATTAATACATAATGAAATACTAAATTGTCTTCATTGCATAAAATTGATACTTCAACGACATGCACCATCCTTAGTTGTAGCACCAAATGAACTACTAAGCATGTACCAATTTTTTAATTCTAAACAATGAACACAGTTATGCATTTCATTGTCAGGCAGAATCAGTTATCCACCTGATCTACCCAATTTTTGCATTTAAACATTTACTGCTCGCTCTGTTACTGATCAACTTATATTAGTTTTTAACTTTTAATACCAACATTCATTGTGGTTGGGAAATCCATTTGCAAATATATGTATTGCATAAGTAATTTATTTCTCTTAATCAGATTGATACTTGTCGTTTACTCATTACAACCACCATTTCAAAACAAAAGGTCTTCTACTGTTTGCTTTGGACAGTCTGTATATGCGTTTTTCTAATTGCACATGTGGCAGAAGTTGTCCAGTAGAATTACTTTGGATTTTTATGCGGTTAAGCTGATTGTTTAAGTTATATTTTACGAAAATTTTGTTTTTACTGAAATTTATTCCACCCTTTTGGAAACAAAATTAGTTTATATCTGACATTTCATCAAAATTATTATTTACTATTTAATCGTTTACTCTCCCATTTATCATATATTTCCTTAAATTGATAGACAATGAAATGATTAATTGCCTTCATTGTATAAAATTTATACTTAAGCATTTCATTGTCTATCCATTTCATGTTATGCAGTGCTTGAACTAACTGAAAAATGCCACTTTTGAAAAAAGACCTCTCCTCTCTGCGCTAAAAATTGGTTTTAAACAATGGAATCTTGTTTTCATTATTTAAGTTGAAGTTTTTATAAAACTTATGGAAATTTACACTTACAGTTTATCACCATTACTACCTTTTATTCAATCAATCTTACTTCCATCCCGGTCTTTGCACCACTTCTTTACTTCTTTTCTCTTTTCAAACAAGATTAACCAACTGTAGTTGGGTACAAATAGTGACGCCCATTTATTAAATGGTAACAGTTTATGAAATAAACCTTTTGGGTCAGACTTTACGTATTTAGCAGTTGCAATATTATCAAATGACATAGATTTTACTACATTAAGTAGTACTGAACAGAAACATGTTTCCTTCAACCATTTTCCATGCATAAATTTTATCAATTTATGTTTGCATTGCTGTGCCTGTTCTGCATGCATCCACTGTTTCCAATCTCCACGCCTACTGTATGTGTGCTTTGTCTACAATATTTATTTTCAGCAACCAATATATGACTTTTCCTAACACTAAATTTTGTTACACGGTAATTCAGTTTGTCTACTTCGAAATTTTATATGGTTGACTTTATTTTCTTCATTCACGTTTTATAAAAAAATTATTCAGTTGGAAGTTTATCTTCAGTTATTAAATACAAATTATTCCATTAGATTGACACCTGTCGTTTACTCATAAAAAATAGTATTTCAACATCGAGCCATGCTGTGGTAGCTCTATCCGCTGGCTCATTCATAAAAAAGTCGACTCACATGGGCGATGCCGACCCATGCTGCTGATGGAGACAGTGTGGTGGATGACGCAGACTTCGACACTGGCAGGTACAACACGACTGTCTACTTTGTTTGTCCGTTAACTAAAATATGTATGCTTTGTCTATGATATTTATTTTTGACAACCAATATTTAACTTCTGACAACTATTCACTTTATGAATTTAGTACATACAATTTATTACACAAAACCCAAAACTGTTCATCTGTTGCGCTCACTACCATTTATTTTTTTAACATGGACTAATCCTTGACAAGGCAATATATCACATTTCCTTCAGATGATGATACATATTTTGTGAAACAGAAATATACAGTGTTACTTTGGACATAAAATCATATATATATATATATATATATATATATTATTCATATATATATATATATATATATATATATATTAGTTAAATTTCGTTTGTACTACAACACTACATAACATTTCAGTGCAGCATTAGTTTATTTTGATGTTCAACCATTTGCCTTCTAATTAGAAAACTGTAATATTTAGGAATGTCAATTTACTGAATTTCAGCTGTACAGCAGCCTCCAACTGACCTCTGACAAATATTTCAATATTTCAGTTACTACACTTTGACTTATTCCACTTTGACATTTTATCTATTTTACTGATTCAAAATCTAAAATATCTGATACTTTTTTTTCTTTTTTATTATTTACTGTTTACCGCTTTTCCCGTTTACTTACTTTCAAAATCGATTGTTTTTCCATCTTCTCAAATATCCTAATGCATAGTCTACTTTTAGCCCACATATTGCAAAAATAGCAGTTAATCCCTGCTGACTTTTTCCACGTTGAACATTTCTGTTTTTTTCCCATTCAAACTCTAAAAAATCCCCCCTTTTTCGATCACACCCACTTTACCTTGCCTTATTACCCTGTTTATTCATCACTTACTCAGTCACTCATTTTTTTTCCAGCTCTGACTGTCAAGCAGATGGATTCTGAGCAACATGAATACCGTCGGTTGGCGCAACGAGCCCAACACCAACGACTATCCAACAATGCAAGACAAGTTCAGCTGGCTAACCGTAGACGACAACGACGTGCACAACAGCTGCTGACATCAGAATTGCAGCTACCATCTACATCAGGTTTGTGTTTTGATCTTTTCCATTTTTCTTTACTTACAACTCTTTTCCCGCACCGTTACTGGGTTTGCATTTTGTGCAGTTTTACTTCACCCTCATCCCATACAGTACATGCATAGGACGACAATGTGCATACCAATTACAAACTTCCGTGTACATCCATGAATTTTAAAATTTACTACACACCCTATACAATTATTATTTTCCCCACCAACTTCTCAAACTGCAAATTACAACTGTAGTTTCGTAAATTTAGGTTTAAGAATTTACAACTATCAAATTTACACAGTTTTAAGCATATCAAAGCTTTGGGATGTACCTATTTTTGAACATATACCCTCGTGTCAATACAATTATAAGGTTAAGAATGTATATATATTAGATTTTGAATGCACAAACATTTCTAATGTGTCAGGTTTTAAAATATATAATATTTCTTTATATACATATCTATGTAGTTTTTAGGCTTCAAACATACATCGGTTTTCAAATGAGTATAAGGTCTTATAAACATATACAGTTTCAAATATACATAGGCTTTCATTACTAAAACCCTTCTTCGGAATTTTATGTAAGAACATAAAGTTTTATATATACTAGGTTCCCCAAGTGCATACATTTCGAAAGTATATGGATTGCCGTACATATTGCGTTCCACTGCCTCAGACTTCATACTGTATTGTTCGAAATATGTAAGGTTCAAGCGTATTTGGTTTCAAATGTAATGATTCATATGTATAACTATTGAAAGTACGAAGCCTTAGACATATTTTGAAATTGCAAAAGAATAGGGATTTCGGGTTTAAAAGGCTAAAAAATGTTTATATACGCATCAATTTATGTGCACATCACCAGGTTTCAAATAACTTAATTTTGAGCATGTCTGAGTTTTAAAATAAAGGCTTTTTGTACATTTTTAAGTTTTAAGCATATTTAATTTCATGTGAATTATCGTTTGAGCATATAATTTAAAATGCATAACCTATGGACTGTATATCAATGTTTATAAATCTTCACAGTTCACATATGGACTTCGAATATGTATACCTTTGGGTTTTCAAAAAGGTATATATAAATTTGGGTTTTCAAAAAGGTATATATAAATTTGGTTTTCAAAGCATAACACGTTTTGGTTTGAACATTTGAGGTTTCAAAAAAATATTATCAAACACATGACAGAAAGATGGCAAACTAGCCACCTGTTGTTCTTAACTTTTTCCCATAAAACTATACACGATTTGAAGTTTCGGACAATACTGTTTTGGCCCTTCTTTTATTTCACTAATACTGATCTACCCAATCTACTAATTATTATCATTTTGCAAAATTTCACAAATTCTATGTTATTACTTATTTTTATAACAGGTGTTCTAACAATTACTATTCATTCTACTAAACATGTCCCATTTGGTTTTGCATACATGATTACATAATTTACCTAGGCTCGCTTCTACATACCTGTGTACCACCTTCCCGGTTTTATACACTGCTATTCACTTACCTCTATTTCCCCCTATTAGCATTGCCTACTGTCTATTGTTTTTTGCTTTCCCCTTAACACATACGCTCCACTCATATAAAAAGATTAAAAATTTAACTGTTATAACTATCAATAAATTCTTTCCTTCACATGGGCAATATTTTTTTACAAACCGTGCCAAACTAAATCAAATCACAATACAGTTTACCCTTAGCGTACTAATAATAGCTTTTGTTGGCCAATGTATTTCACAATTTGATACCTCATCAACCCTCCCTTTTTAATTACGTCCATAACTTTCTCCACCTTTTTCCACCCCGCTTTCATCCTCCATTATCAATATATGTTTTATTTATCTCATAGTTCGTAATCCATCTTTAGAAACTGCACCATCTGAAAATCAACAAGATTTAGAACCTCTGCCCCCTTTTCCCACCACTCACAATTGCGGTCGAAACTTTATCCCAACGAATTCTCTTCGTCCTCACCTACTACCACAACCCACATACTGCTCATTCTGTGGAGCCAAAAAATTATATGCTGAAACTTCGCAAATTTGTTGCTCCAATGGAAGTATTACTATTTGTTGACCCACTTCTCCACAGGAACTAAACAACTTATTTATGGATCAAGGCGAAGTTGGTACGCATTACAGGAAAAACATCAGAGCTTATAATAATGCATTTGCTTTTACATCAATGGGTGCACATATAGATCAAAACCTAGCAAATGCAACGACCGGAATTTATTCCTATCATGCCCCGGGTTCCATATATTATCGTATTGGAAGTGTTTTACCAACAACTAAAAGCAGACCGAGATATCTATGACTTTACATCTATGGCACAGACCACGAGATTCAGAATCGACAAATTGATAATGAGACGTTGAGATCGGATGTATTTCTCCGCTTACAGCACATTCTAGATACCTACAACCCTTACGTATCCATCTTCCATCAACATGGGCAGCGTGAAGATATTGAAAATTGTAGAATTAAAATAAAGGAGATTACAGTAAACCGACATCTTCACGACTTACCAACCACATCACAAATAGCTGTGATAGTTGTAGGAGACGAAGTATGTGACTTGCAAGGTAGGGATATCATTATTGAAACAAGAAGTGGAAATCTTCAACGAGTTCCAGATACAGCCAGATTTTATGACCCACTACAATATCCTTTGTTGCTCCCGTATGGTGACCATGGGTGGGATTTGAACGTTCACGATAATGGAAACAACCACATCAGTTGTGCATCTTACTACTCCCATCTTATGCAGGTATAAACGCTACACTACCAGTTGTCCATATAATAATAGATTTTCATGTCCTATAAAAATAACTCCACCTTTGCTTTTGCTCCCACAACCATCCTATCCTCCAAATATAAATTCCACCATCTGACCATTAGAAATATATCAGTCAATATACAAGTATTTTCCACATCATACTGTTATCTGTTACGTATTATTTCTCTACTATTGTTGCATTTAAACATATTTTTATCTCCTTAGATTCGACCAGCAGATGTATCAGTTATTCTGCTCGATGGACGCCTGTTTCAACAATATGCAGTTGACATGTTTGACAAAATAGAAACCATGCGCCTTAGATTTCTTTATAATAACAAAGATACCATTAGAGCTGATCTATATCAAGGTTTGCAAGATGCTCTCACCATAGGAGAGACATTGGCAAGTAAGTTTTTCACCTTCACCACATCATATTACCCACTTACTACTACCTCCCTACAACCTTTATTTCTAACCTAATCAACAACTCATCTACTCAGATAATATTGGTGTGAGAAAAATTCTTCCTTCCTCTCATATTGGTAGTCCACGTGATATGCACCAGCGGTACCAAGATGCAATGGCAGTAGTTCAGAGGTATGGAAAGCCTGACTTATTTATTACTGTGACCTGTAATGCTAAATGGATAGAAATTACTAACGAACTCTTTTCCGATCAACAACCACCCGATAGATCTGATTTAACGACTAGGGTTTTTCGCACTAAAATAGAACAGTTATAACATGATTTGTTTGACAAAGGCGTTTTAGGTAAGGTCGTCGCCCATATGCATGTAATTGAATTTCAAAAAAGAGGCTTTCCACACTCACATATTCTACTTATTTTAGCTGAAAATGATAAAATTAGCAATCCCGATGAATACGATGCCATAGTTAGAGCTGAAATTCCCAACAAGGATGTTGAATCTGATTTGTATACTGCCATCATGAGACACATGATTCATCGTCCCTGTGATCGGTTCAACCCTACTGCCGTTTGTATGAAAAACGGCGTGTGTAACAAAGGGTTTCCTAAACATTTCGCTCCCATCACTTTACAAGGAAATGACTCATACCCAATTTACAGACGTCTCGATAATCAAACTCATTGTGAAACAGCTGAACATACAGTTGACAACCGTTGGGTAGTTCCTTATAATCCCTACTTACTTTTGAAATATGACTGTCATATAGATGTTGAAATTTGCTCCAGTATCAAATCCATAAAATATATTTACAAGTACGTGTACAAGGGACCAGATCGTGTGTCAGTTACTGTATCTACTACGCCAACTGATAATGACGATGAAATTTCAAAATTCAGTAATGCACGCTGGGTCTGTGCTCCAGAGGCCTTATGGAGAATATTTAAATTCTCTCCCAATAATATTTCACCCTCCGTTATTGGTTTACAAATAAATCTACCAAATGACAACCCGTCCAGTTTTCGTCAACTGAACAGTTACAGCATGTTCTCAACGATCAGGCCAGGTCAAAAACAATGCTTATTGAATTCTTCCACACAAACGTTAACTATGTGGATGCACGACAATACTTTTATCATGAGTTCCTCGAGAAATATTGGTGGGACTACAAAGAAAAGGCTTGGATTCGTAGACGAAACAATCGTAGGGTAATAGGCAGAATGTACACGGTATCCCCCTTAGAAGGCGATCGTTTTTTTTACGATTGTTATTAACGCATGTTAAGGGACCATTACCCGTTACCCATTTACTTACCACTGGTGGAGTACAATATCATACCTTCAAAGAAGCAGCCGAACGTAGAGGTTTATTAAAAAATGATGATAGTATTAAAGACTGTTTAACAGATTCTTCAAACACACATATGCCTTCTGCACTACGAAGATTATTCATAACGATTTTGGTATACTGAACCAAGTCATGTGCGACAGCTGTGGAAAGACTTCACTCCACATTTAACTGAAGATTATCAACATACTTCCACTTCCACAGCAAACAATGCCCATTTACTCCTTCACTGTCTTTCTGATCTTAATGACCTACTAAACCAATACAATAAATTAGTTTTTGATTAAGACTTACCGCATGTTACTCTTAATTACTCTACCGATTATAGCACTACAACCACTATTTTACAGGACCATTTGATCAAAATACCACAGGCAGACGTAGAATCCGTAAACAATTTCAACTTACAGCAGAAGGAGGCTTTTGGTATGATAATGAATTCGATAAACTCGAAAACAAGCTCAATTTACTTCGTCGACGGTCCA
This sequence comes from Allium cepa, assembly GCA_030765085.1. Classification (NCBI taxonomy): domain Eukaryota; kingdom Viridiplantae; phylum Streptophyta; class Magnoliopsida; order Asparagales; family Amaryllidaceae; genus Allium; species Allium cepa. Next base: position 306,868,485 of record CM060938.1, on the reverse strand, counting down.
GGTGGAACCAAAAAAACTTATTTATATCGAGCAATTTTAGCTCACTCACGGGGTCAGGGACTTATTGCAATTCCAGTTGCCACTTCAGGTATTGCTTCTATAGCCTTACCCGGTGGCCGAGCTGCACATTCTCGCTTTACAATACCACCTCGATTCCTCCTCCACTTGTTATATTCCCAAACAATCCGATACAGCTAACTATTACGTGCGTATTCTATTATACTATGGGATGAAGGTACAATGGCTCATCGCCATGCATTTGAGGCAGTGGACAGAACGTTAAGAGATCTAACCAATACCGATAAACCATTTGGTGGTAAAGTTTTAGGAGGTGATTTCTGTCAAGTTTTGCCCATCGTTAGTAAAGGTACTAGGGATCAAACAGTTGACGCATGCATAGTAAGATCAGACTTATGGTCGTCCGTTCACGTCATACACTTAACACAAAATATGCGTGCTAGAAATGATACTCCATACGCCGACTTTGTCTTACGTGTTGGAGATGAGGACGAATCATACGTACAAGATTACACGATCAAACTTCCAGATGATATTGTCATAAATTGGATTAACACAAACTCCATTCACTCTTTGATTAACTCTGTTTTCCATAACCTTGCTACCGGATTGTTCGATACGGATTACATAATGAATAGAGCCATATTAGCACCAACAAATGAGACAGTTGACGAACTCAACAGTAAAGTAATACACATGTTCCCAGGCATTAAGCAAATTTATTACTCCTTTGATTCAGTTGAAGACGATACGAATAATTTGTACCAACCAGAATTCTTCCATTCTCTCGCACCGGGTGGGTTACCACCTCATAAGCTTACTCTTAAAGTAGGATCCCCAATAATGCTTCTTTGGAATATTGATCCCAAAATTGGATTGTGTAATGGTGTTCGATTAATCTGTCGTATTTTCCATATGAATCTTATAGATGCTAAAATTACAGTTGGTCACTTCCACGGTACGAGAGTATTTATCCCCCGCATACCACTAAAACCATCAAAAAATGTAAACATGCCTTTCACCCTAATTCGAAAATAATTTCCAGTAAAATTAACTTTTGCAATTACAATTAACAAGTCCTAAGGCCAAACAATTCCAAACGTTGGCATTCACCTTTCACAGCATGTTTTCACTCATGGTCAGCTGTACATAGCTTTGTCCCGTGGTACGTTGAACAACAACGGTATTAGTACAAAATGAAAACATTAAGAGGAAAAAAGGAACTTATATTAGAAATGTAGTTTACAAAGATGTTTTACTCACATGTGCGGAAAACATGACTCATTCATCATAAAATAAATGCATTAATTTACTTTTCTATCTATTAATAAAGATGCTGTTTTTCTTCTTTTTCCCACATTACTAATAAACGAGGACTGGCCCTACGATGTTGCACACGTCTCCCTACTCAAAGTTCCGTCCATTATACGTATGCGGGCAGTTCATTTTCCACTTTCCACCCATCTGTCTACCAACTGTCAGCTTGCATTTCACAGTTTGATCTTCATGTACGTTCAAATCTGCTCTGCATTTATTACTTCATTTCCTACTCTGTCCTTATAATTACCCACCGTCCTGTTAATCGTTGCTGTAAACACATAAAACAAAATAGATCAGATTTTTTTTCTTTCATCTACTACACATATATTGGTTGGTTGACCATATATCGGCTTTTCCTTCATGAAATGGTTGTAGCTTGCTTTTATGAATTGTCACATCATTGCTTTACTAATATGGTACTGTTTCCACTTTTTACTTTTTGCATTCCTTTACAAACATTTTCTCTGTCTTCGGTACTTATACATTTTTACTCCACTCCACTTTCACCTGCTGTACCATATATCAAATTAACTTTGCAGTACTGCAGTCACCTACTACGTTCTTTAACATTGTAGACATCTAACACATATCGACCTTTCATATACGTGTGTATATATATATATGTATGTATGTATGTATGTATGTATGTATGTATGTATGTATGTATGTATGTATGTATGTACATGTGTGTGTATACACATACATACATATATATATATATATACGTATATATATATACATATATATACACTCTTATCTATCCCCAATATTAGATATTGGATTTATATTTTCATTCCTACTGCAAATTTAATACATAACATGATATATGACTGTTGTATTTCTTTTTTCCCTTTTTTTGTGATTGTTAACACAAGCAAGCTAAATCAACTTTTTTATTCGCATTTTTTAGATAGCTTATAGGGCACTTTTGTTATGGACCAGCGATCATATCAACAATGTAATAAATCAAAATATAAAGATCATCCTGCCTATTGTATTCCCTGCACTACAAAAAAAGGAAGAGGTCAGTGGAACAAAGCAGTTCAAAACATCGCTCAAAATTTCGTAAACATATTCTCCGAGTACGACCCAACATCATTCAACAAATGCATGCAGACATTTGAACAAGATAAGGCCAAAATGATCGAAAATAATTCAAAGCCTGAAGCTGTATGGAACCGCCTTGAGGAAATTGCTGGATTAGAAACTTCTGTCAATGTAATTGGCTGTTATTTTGTTGAAGACAATATACAGTCATCAGTAATTCATGATTGTTAGCAAGAAACGAGCCTACAGTATATGTACGTTTGCAGCGTCCTTAACAAAGGTTTCTTGGAGAATGATATGTACGAATGCTACTGCTTACAAAATTTAATTTTTCAATTTAATGTAGTAAACATCTGACTTTCTTTTACTGTTAACTTTGCATACCATTCTACCCACTGCTGAACTGACAGCACACACTATAACAGACTGCAAGCATTAACACCACCCTTTTTTAACACGTTAACTTCTTTTTTCCCATCACCCAATGTCAACCTCCCAGCTTTTCCACATCCATCGGCTCTACCACTTGCACAGCTGACAAAATGTACCACACAACCACATATTTTGCATCCACTTTTTACCAAATGTTGTTCAAATCTACGCATATAACCAATTCAATCAGTCCTCTTCCACCTCCTCTATTTACTCCCCACCACATGGTCCATTTATCACCCCACAACACAGTGGCTGTTTCCATTCTCCTATTCTTATCACTATATAACCTCCACTTCCTTTTCTTCTCCTTCATAATCTACCAGCACTATTTGTCCCAACCATTATGACAAAGGTTGTTCTCTCTTCCACCTCGTCTTATTTTTTTACCTCCATACACCGTACCCAACACACAACACACTACCCTCTGTTTTCAACTTCCACTTAAAATTCCATTGCACACATTTTCTATACCCCACACTTTAACTTTATCTCGCCACTAACATACACTTTTTACCTCGCAGCGGAAATCTGTCCTTCAATAAAAAGACGCTGCAACAGCCATCGGCACAAAAAAACTAGAATGTAAAAGCGCATGTCACACAAAACAGACGCACTCATTTGCTGATGCAAAGGTTGGAGTTTCAAACACCGTCAAAAACCACACTGCTCCTCCTACTCCATCGGAAAATGATACCGACTGGAACAACAACGTTCCTCTTCCGCTACGACCGCTTACTGGGAAAAACATGGAATTAAATGACAAGTACTCTCACATTTCTGACGATGATCTACACGTACCAGTAACTGCTAAATCGCAACTTCTTCCACACTATTCTGACAACTACGACTGGGATACTTTTTTTTACTCTTGAAGTGGTATGCTGCAATACATCTACTTCTTCCTTCATTCCTAACAACATATGTTCACACATACAACGCATATATACATGTTTGTTTACTTATATGTTCCTATATGTTTTTAAGTATTTACGTCCACTCCTCTGCCCCACTAATATTAATCCTCTAATACCTAATCATAATTTTCATTCCTCTTGCAGATTGAACAGTGTGATAAGATTGTGGATTGTTTTCTAGCTGATCGTTCGTGCTAGAGCTCTTACGACGTCCATCTTTTTTACATTTTTAGCCACCATTTTGTATTTTCCTTTGTACCTTTGTTCGCTACTGCAGCATTATGTTTTTTTCTACATAAGCACTGTAATTTTTTCATTCCATTCTCATAATTATGATTTGATTTCCTTTTGTCTGTTCCACTTTCTTCAACTGATTAGATTTTGAATTTTATATGTTTGCCCGCATCACTCCTTTGCTGTCCACACATATCATCAACTTCGCCATTCATACTGCCTCACACATACACGCTTCCCCCGTACACAACACAACATCGGTTGTCTATGTGAATATATACGAGTAATTCACTTTCCGCTGTTTACAAACTCACTTTAATGCAGACGTACAAATCCACTTCCCTTCTCTGACATAAGCACCGTTACCATTACGCTACCTCCATATTCAACGGTACAGCTTTGCACTACATACCACAACCAACAATTTCCCACAAACCTGTTGCACGTCCCAATGGATTAGTTTTAAAACGTCCATTACGTTCCGTCATAACATTATTACCAACTCTGTAATTTAAGAAGGTATTTACATATTTCAAACAGACATCGCCAAACCTTTATTCATTTAACTCTCTTTTTTACAACTATATTCGAGTAAAATAACAGCCGTTATCATGCCTGACAAAGATACCGGCTAACTGAACTGCGGTACTTTCCTTTCATCATCCCCCCCAAACATATTTTCGATACGAAAAATGACAAAATATGCATACTTCACAACAAAATAAATTCGCACCGTAATATTTTTCCTCCTCATTAAACATTTTTCCCAGTTCTCTTCACACTCTACCAATTTTACAACAACTTGCCTTACTCACGTCCATCGGTCGTGCCTTCATACTTGTGTAAAATAGTGTGAAAAGTTTCTAGAATAATTGTAAAGTAGGAAATCATAGAATTTTATACATAAAATATCCACTTTGAGAGAATTAAGGAGAACACGGATAATTTCTAAAATTATTGAGAGAGCTTCAAATTCTTCTGTTTTACTTTACTATTATTTAATAGATATGATATAGTTTTAAAACGAGGTCATTTGCGTAATAAGTTTCAAAAAGGGGGATAAATGCAAAAGATTCAACCACTAAATCTAACCTGCAAGCAGATACTGAATGGGCGACAAAAATTAACCTATTTCCTTTTCTAATCAATAAATACCGGATCTCAGATTTTCGCAATTCCCATTTAATTACTTACGTACTCTTTACATATTAGGATTTATTTTCAATTTAGCCTCGTTTTAAAACTAATTATCACAGATAGCCTTGTTTAGAAACTATTATCAAATTTAGCCATGTTTTGGCCAGCTCAGCGCCGAGCTGGCCAAAACATACTGGCGACTTTTCAAAAGTCACCAGTTAAATTTTTTTGTCACGAAAAATAACGGGCGACTTTTGGGAAGTCGCCCATTCGGGGCTCTGCAACAAAACCAGAGCCCCCTTTCTTCCCCTTCACTCTGAACCATTTCTCCCCTAAACTAAAAACCCTCCCCCTCCGAATTTTTTTCCCCAACTCAATTTTTTTTCGCATTTCGTTGAAAAAATTAGAAGATGGCTAGCTCTTCAATGCCGGATGCGCCTGTAGGTATGGGAAAATCATTAATATTTCAATTTAGGGTTTTGAAGAAATTCGTAAATTAGTAATTTTTAGAAATTGTAAGCAATAATTGATGGTTGAGGTATGTATGTATGGTTGAAATCATGGGTAAAATGTGGAAAAACAATGCGTAAATTCGCAGTGTTGATGTTGCAAAATAAATTTGAAAAAATTGTTAACTTGTATATGTGTAGATTACGCGGAGATGGTACCTGGACCAGTTGATGGATCTGTCCTTTATTTGCAACAACGGCATCGAACGAATAATCCGGAATTTGTCGCGGTAAATTTTTTAGCATTCGAAATGTACAAATATCGAAAGGTAATGTATGTTACATGTTGATAATAATTTTGTGATATTTTGACAGAGTAATACTGCAGACAAAACCATAGATCATTCGTCCAAAATGAATAGAGTAACATCCGATCATTCAGGCGTTATACAGTTGATAGACCAAGCTGGATTTGGACTTGTTTTTAGGATAGGGCACATCCAGTTAGATCATCATCTTATCACCGCTTTGGTGGATAGATGGAGGCCAGAGGCATCGACATTTCACCTACGAGCCGGAGAGATGACTATCACGTTGGGTGATGTTGCGTGCTTGCTTAGCATACCCATAGACGGTGCTCCGTTGACCAACCCCGATCCAGTTGATTACATTAGTTTATGCCAAGAGCTCCTAGGTTTAACTCCTCCAGCAGAGAAGTGGTTGGGAAACGAAATGATACGGACACTATGGTTTAGGGAACAATTTGCGGACGACATACCCACGGATGCGATGGAGATTCAAATTCAGCAACGGGCCAGGGCCATTATATTGCATATTATATGCTCGAGGTTGATATGCGATCATTCGAAGACACGGATATGGCTTAGATGGCTTCCTTTTTTAGAAAACTTTGAAGTTTGTCGTCATTATTCGTGCGGCAGTGCAGTTCTAGCGTATACATACTGCGAGTTGACGAGGCTTGCTTTGCAAGAGAGCATAAGCATAGGTGGTTGTGTGAGTCTAGTACAGGTATGTCCATAATTTACTTTCGCCGACCGTTATTCCATATTCTTTTATCCAACTGAAACCATGTGTCCAATTTTATTTGCAGCTTTGGTGTTGGACTTATCTACCCGTGGGTAGAATAACGATGAGGAGGACGGCGATTGATTTATCATTGCCATACGGTGCTAGGTATAATTAATTATGTAGTATACTAAGTATACGTGTTTGGATTTGAAAAGTCACAATTGAATATTTATACAGGTGGGTAGAACCTAAAAGCACCGTTTCATCGCCGAGGCGTCTTGTTGCCTTCTACCATAATGAGTTCGATGTGCTAGACTATCAGGCTGTGAGTTGGACCCCGTACGACGATGTGCTTGGACATCTTCCAAACTTATGCACCACTTCCATTCAGCTGTGGACTGCTCGGGTTCCTTTGATTTGCTTTAATGATGTCGCCTATCATCTACCTGACCGAGTGATGAGGTAGTTTGGTATGGCCCGGCATTTACCGGAACAACCACCGCATTACAGGATTGATATTGAAGCTGAGGAGTATGCTATGGCGATTGAGACATGGACCGACCGCTACATGCACACGCAACAGGAACGCGAGTTCACATTGTCCGAAAAGGAATATCTGTCTTGGTAGTGGAACATCACGCGTCGATATGTTCTTCGTGCCATCGATCCACCTACAGCGCCTCCTGTGGTTGCATACCCTTACACTCCTAGAGCACCTCTTGAAAGGAACATGGTACGTACTACATTTTGTCTTTATTTCAATATTTGAAATTCAAACATTTTCTTCAATTTTATGTCATGACAGGCGGACGGCATTTACCGTGCGATCGAAATTGTAGACGAGCTTGCACAAGAGGTTCGTGAAAGGTCGCAGGGGAAATGCTTTAGTGTGAAACGCGTCCTAGAGTCTATTTTGGGAAGAAACAAGTTAACAAGACCAAGACCTCCCCCATCGCCTCCTCCTCCACCAGCACAGGGGCTCATCGAATATACCATAGAAGCCCATGACGTTCCTCCCCCCACTACTCGTACGTATCAGCGACGTAGACATCGAAAAGGCGCATCTTCATCTCAAGAAACACAGGTTGAAGTTGCTCCCGGCCCTTCACAGCCTATAGATCCTACACAAGCAAGTGAAGAGGAGGATTCGCCGGATGAAATTCCACTGTCAAGGAGAAAACCAAAACGAACTCCACGAGAACTTCATAGATTGAAGAACTGAGGATGGTATAAGTGATTGATATGCTTTGTCCGGATTTATTTTGTTTAATGAACTGCTGAAATATTAGGATTTTTTTTTGTTGAATTATTGGATGTGAATTGTTTGATTTTAATTTTTGAATTGGTGGATCTTGTAATTTGAGTTGTGGATGATTGATTTTGGTAGAAATGTTGAATTAGAAATTGTTTGAATGCCATTAAAATTTTGAAGAGTGGAAATGGTGATACAGGGTTTCTGTTTTGAAACCCTGCACATTACTGGGGCGACTTTTCAAAAGTCGCCAATAGGCGCCTTTTCAAAAGTCGCATGTAGACGACTTTTGAAAAGTAGCCCCAGTAGTGTGCAGGGTTTCAAAATAGAAACCCATACCTTCCACCTACCACATTCCTTACTTTACCAAATTGCAAATATAGAACCTAAAACCTAACCCACTTCTCTCTTCCACAAAATCTATAGTTCCTAGCGGCAAAAGAATATATTTTTTGAGATTTGAAGACACCAAAAGAAGGTAAGATTCATAAGCACTATTAAATTTGTTTAATGTTTTGCGATTTAGTCTAACTCCAACATTGATATTTTCAAGAATGGACAATTGGGAGATTGACGACGAGACGATGATGAAAATGTATGAAGAATTTGAACAGCAACGAGGCTCTGCGCTGGTAAATGAAGAAAATGTTGCGGTTGATTTCGTCCCTGAGACGCAATTTGAAAACTTGCCCCCCTCTAGGGTTGGCAGTACATCGACATTGGCCATGGATAGCGGTGAACCAAAACATCAATCACTTCATGGAAAATTAATGGATGTGCTTGCTCGTCGTAAGACTAACAATGCTAGTACAAGCCGGATAGCGCCTCGGGTACTTTGTTATTGCGGAGCTGAATGTCAAGTGGTTGTGTGTCGGAATGAAAGGAATGCGGGCCGTCGCTTTTACCATTGTGAATCGTACGATGATAATAAGATACGGCAAATGATGTTGAATGTTGTAACTTTTTTAAATGGAAAGATCCGGAAATTTTAATAAGATAATAAGATAAGGGCATATGCAACTCCCCTAGAGATGTAAGCGAAAAACGCCCGTTTGGAGAAGTTGAACCTACAGTATCGAAACGCAGTACTGAATAAGGGTGTACCGTTCGATAAGTTGAGTCCTCGTACGTTGTGGGAAGAGGAGTAAACACAGATTTAGGTGTTTATTTATATGTAATTTAATTAAGTACTTTGTATCGGTAGCTTTCATGTACTTTGTATCGGTAGCTTTCATGTATATGCAATTGTTATATGCAATTGTTTTATGTAACATTTATCATCACAAAGAACTTAGCAAATGAAATATAAACACAAACCGTTCTTACATAAACAACATACGGCATACAAACATCAAACCAATAATAACACGCATACGTGAACTAAATAACTGAATTACAACGACTCCTTTTGTGACCGTTCATACCACATTTACTGCATCTATTAGGGCTTGGAGGCTGCATCTCGTCCATAGCGCCTTTAATTCTAGTTGACTTAGGCCTTCTCGGAGCTCGCCTTGCGGGAGGTGGAAGTACAATTTGACCTTCATGTGGGGACCAATACCTTTTATCGCGTACGGGATGAAATTCCGCAGAGTATGCAGCTAGGTAATTATGAACAGAGTACCAATGTGATGCAAAATCATGATGAGCTCTGTTTGCCCCATTGGCCACCGACGAACAAGCAGCCATCACATGGGCACAGGGGAGATGCTGAAGCAATGGGATGTTGCATGCATATGAACACGTGTTACCATCGATTATAACTTTGAATTCATCGCCGAAGTAATGAATCACTTGCCATTCAATTTGACTAAAACGAACAATCCGACAACGTCTAGCTTCGCTTGCTCTCTCCGCTATTTTTGCTTCCCATTTTGGTGTGACACGAAGTGTGGAATTCTTAGCTAACTCTCTTCTTTGGCAAAAGTAATCAACGGATCGATAGAAGGTACGTGCAACAAGTGCTCTAATAGGCCAAGATCTTGCACCCCTAAGTACACCATTAAAACTTTCTGACGCATTAGTCGTCATAACATGAAAACGACCACCATCATCTTTACATAATGCCCAATTTTCCTCCTTTCCACCCAAACTTCTCTCTATCCAGTTGTGTGCTCTTATACTACTGCTTTTAATTTCCTCACGAATCTTTAAATACTCAATCTCCTCAGAGGCACATGCAGCAGCGTAGAATAAACCGGTCAATCGTTTATCTCTAAAATCCGCTGCTTGAAAATTTGCTTTCAAATGTCTGGCACAGTATCTATGTTTATGTGCGGCTAGCCATTTGCTCTGCAACGCTGTAGGTATTCCTTTCATTCTATCAAAAATGAAAGTAATACGGCGATTGTTCACGCTGTGAATGAACCTTTGCATGCATACGAAAAACCAACTCCAACTATCACTGGATTCGGACTCAACGATGGCAAAAGCCAAGGGAAATAGCTGATCATTTGCATCAACGGATGTTGCAACAAGTAAGGTTCCTTTGTATTTTCCATATAAATATGTACCATCTATGCAAAGCAAAGGTCGACAATGGACAAATCCCTCAATACATGGTCCAAATGACCAGAATGCACGATCAAAAACTCCATACTCATCAGTAGTCACATGTCCTACACTTCCGGAATTTGTTTTGCATATTTTACCAAAGTATTGTCGTAGGTTGGAATATGACTCTGCCCAATCGCCGTAAATTCTTTTAACAGCCTTGCTCAATGCTCTCCATGCTTTCAGATAGCTAATTTTAATAAATAATTGTTCCTCCATTAGAACTTGCACCGTTCCGGCTGTAATGTTCAAATCAGATTTCACGAGAGACATGATCTTCGATATCATAAAGGAAGATGTGGCTTGCCTATGATTTGAGTTCACTGTAGGGTTAACACATGTATGATCACTAGGATATTTTTTTATAACCCACCATCCAGCCTGTGTCTTTTTTGAGTCAATAGCATGTATTCTCCAAGGACAACTGTCATCGACGTTGCAAATGGCGGTATATTTTGCTTTGTTCGACCTTATTGGATTAAAGGACACCGCATGTAAGATTGACCATTCTGATAGCTGTTGCAGAAATTTAGCTTTACTCTCAAACACCATGCCAACTTTGAAACCAATATGTACGCTGCAGGATAGAAATAATTCGCTGTTGAAGTTTATATTTGCTACAATCGACCTAGCCATAATTTGTGCACTGCACAAATCATCATCCAGCGGTATCTTCATTTCTGGTTCATCATTGTCCACACACTCTGCTTCTGCACCGTCAAAATCATACTCTAGTGGATCATTGTTTACTTGCATATTTTCCACCCAGGTTGTATCAACATCTGCTATTGACACAACAGACATACTATCAACTGCAGGAACATATACAGCATCTACAGCTTGTACATCTTCTTCATCTTCTACATCCATATCATCATTGCACATAGTTTGACATGCTGGTTCATTTGGTGGTTGAACGTATGATTGTGTGGTAGTGTTATTTGCTGCCCGGCTGTAGTAAATTAATACACCATTTTTAGTTTATTTCTTCATACCAACGATTTTGCAATATGTTGCAATATTTTACTTACTTTTGGCTTAAATGGTCAAATTCGGGCCGAGTTGGCGGCATTCGTTCATTTGTACGACTACTCGATGCTCTACCACTTCTTTGAGTGGAATTCTGATTTGGAATTAAAATGCACAGGAATACAAATTGGGTTTAAGAATTATATAAATTTAATAAAACATAACTCTATGAAATCACGGCTAAACGATACCTCTGACTCATTCGTGGAAAGCTGTCCTGCGTTAAATGTGGATAGGTAAATTGGACATTTTGCTGCAAACTCATGAATGGATGAAAACCATAATACATTTGTTGTTGCCCGTATTGCAATATGTGCTGAGTCGGATTGTTAAAACTAGGTGACGGAATTCCTTGACCAGTACACATGTTCCCCACCATTCTAGAATATTCTTCAACGCCAAAATTTGTTACGGGTTCCGGTCTTGGTTCTTCTACAACCGATCTCCTTTTTTTCCCAACAAACAACTCAATAGATTTGATCGATGCAGCAAACATTAATTCAACATCATCGTCGTCAACAATTTTGATTGCTTTGGAACCAGAATCTGTTGGCCAATTGCAAACTATTTCAATCTCGTACTCTTCCTGTTTTATCTTTGTTGCTTTATAAACCGACTCTTTCAACTGCTCAAAAGTAGATCAATTTCGAACTTTAGCCGGTTTATAAGATCCACCGAGATATTTCCCACACATTAAATCATCAATAACCAATTCACGATCAAAATAGCATATAGTTGGAATATAACTAGGAGTCATTCTACATCAAGCAAAAAAAAAAAAAAAAAATTAGTTTGCAAACTAATTTCAAAACTTAGGGTTTCTACTGCATACCTTGATTGGATTCAACCGAACAACGTTTTGCTAGGCTTGAGGTAGCTCTTCGAAATCTACTTCTTTTAAGAATATTAAGTGAAAAATTTCTGAGTTGCGGCAAAAATTTCGGAGGGGGGGGAGGGTTTAGAAGAGGGAAGGAATGTTTAGAGTGAAGGGGAAGAAAGGGGGGCTCTGGTTTTGTTGCAGAGCCCCGAATGGGCGACTTTTGGGAAGCGACTTCCCAAAAGTCGCCCGTTATTTTTCGTGACAAAAAAATTTAACTGGCGACTTTTGAAAAGCCGCCAGTTAGTTTTGGCCAGCTCGGCGCTGAGCTGGTCAAAACAGGGCTAAATTTGATAATAGTTTCTAAACAAGGCTATTTGTGATAATCAAACCGACCGTAGGGAGGTTTGCCTATTTCCACTGGCCAAAATCAATTTTTCTGAAGCCAAAAAAACATGCTACCTGTTTTGCTTCGTTTCCCTATTTTCCTCCTTATGCTTTGCGTTTCAAAATATCTATCCACCTTCCTTCTAATTTCAAATATCAAATCTTGGTGTGCTTCCCTATTTTCCTCCTTTTGCTTTGCGTTTCAAAATATTTATTCACCTTCCTTCTAATTTCAAATTTCAAAATTCAAAATATCTATCCACTTTTCATGGTATGGTTCAAGATTTCTGCAATCTCAAATTACTTACAAACCGTATGCAATAAAGATTTCTAATTTCAAATTACAATTTCAAATTATTTTATTTAAATGCACTTAATTTTTTATCAAATTTGCAATAAAGAAAAAAATTAAACAAAAATATTTTTCTTTCATATTAAATATCACAATGGTCGGTTTCTCCACCGTTGTGCGGTTATACTAGTTAGTTTTTAAGCGAGGCTAAATTGAAAATAAATCCTACATATTAGGTAAGAAAGAGAGGTTTCACGAGCCAAGCATTTATTTTGATTTGAGCAAACGTAGAAGAAGACTCATTCAATTTGAGATGAGCAAAAATGGCCGACTTTCCCTCTTATTTTCTGGAGATCACTTAAACAAAAACATTGAACGATCCGAATAGACTAGGAAGATTCTTTTTTTTTTTTTTGCTAATCCAGATACAAACGCAATCTTAATTATAAAAAGCCTAACTTAAAGACATCATTTTGTAGAGTGCAGTTGATAAGTTACAAATTTATAAAGTGCGATTGAGAGAGATGATTTCTTCGTCAAAAGCCAATGAAACCTTTCTCCGTTAAACTCTCAACAATCTCTTTTAAGCTGGTTTCAAGAGGAATGCATTCGACGCCCAGGCTCTTGGCTTTTTCTTTTGATATAAGATAAACTGGTGAAAAGGGCTTATCATCCTCGCATCTACACAGAAGAAATAATTATTAACAATTGATCAGAACATGGATATCATGATCATTTTAATACCGTGCGATCTTCATGTGTGAAGAATGAAAAGAACATATAATATTGATAACTTATGATGCTTGTGTGCATTGTGCTTATATAAGTATTAAATCCATATTGCTCGTAAAAGCTTACTTCTGAGGTAGTTGAAGAGAAGGATACAACTCACGCAGTAATTTCACAACCTCGGAGTAATGAGAAACACGTTCAGCTAAACAATATCCTCCACTAGCTGAGAGGTCTTCATCTGCTAAGATATGGGCTTTGGCAACATCTTGGACATTCACCCAACCATAAGTTGCGTTGGGGTATGTTGATGAACTTCTTGTAATAGGAGAAAAAACAAATAACGCTAAATTATGATAAAGTAATTTCAATTTTTCAATAAAGTAATTTCAAATTTTCAATTTTTAATATAATAATATTAATAATATAATTCTAACTTGATCATCCCTTATGAAATTAAAAGACATGATCACTTGAACACACAGGAGAAACAGAATACAAGGATAAGAGATTCCATTTGCAAAAGTTTATATATGGATTAATTGAATATTCAAAATATAAGTTAACTCATTTAGATCATATAATTTTACTACTAGAAACACAGTAAATTGCAACGTCCATTTCCGACAGCCATCGATGGTTCGTCGGTTTTTTGTGACGGCTGGCAACGGCAATCAAATGCCATGGCATAAACGAAAATAAAATAAACCAGCCGTCGGAAGCCGTCGAAAAGTCACGAATATCTGAGCCACAGGCCGATAGTCCCGTTTATTTTGTTTTCCTCCCCCAAATCAGAAAACCGCTCCTCCAAACTCTCCTCCATGCCGTCAACAAGCTTCCACGCCGTCGGCAGATCTCCATCTTCGATTTTCAACTCTCTCCATTAGTTATTTCTCGGTAAGAAGGTTTAGTTTATAAACCCTATTTAATTTTGATTTGTTAAATTAAGGTTAATTTTTGTTATAGTTGTATAATACCCGTTGATTGTTTGGTATACCATATTGAATGTTAATTAGGTTGTTATTATAATTGTTTATAATTGAAGTGTTGGGAAAAAAATTTGTTTAGTGTATATGCGCGTTAATTGGTGTATACGCGCGTTAATTGATATATATGTGTGTGTGTGTGTGTTGATTAATTAGTGCATACGCGCAGTAGGGCTACTTTGGATTAATTAAAGTCAATGCTCAGAATTTGATGTATGCGTTTTCAAGAGGACGGAAACGACGATTTAGTGTATGAGTTTTTTAGAATATAAATAAATTATTGTAAAATTGTTGTATAATACGCTTTACTTTTTGTAAATCTTTTAGAGAGATTTTGGCTCCGTCTGACAAATATCGTATATGATCGTTGTATGGATATTCGTTTCTATCACAGAACGAACATTTATATCCATCCGATACAATAATTGTCGGATTTGTCCGTATATTAGACAAGTTACAAAAGCGGTAGTAATTTAGTTTGCAAATCATTTTATTTTAAACGGTGCATAAAATTTCGACAACACTTTCTTTTTGTTCCCTATGTACACACATGTGTACAATACTGGGGACAAAGAGGAATGCTGTCGAAATTTTGTTGAATCGTTTAAAATAAAACGATTTACAAAATATAATTACTACTGTGTTTGTAATGGGAAGTAGGATGACCAAACATCGAAATATAAAACAGTAACCTAAAAATTGTAAATTGTAAATTATATTCACATAATAATTTGTGTAAATCCGTTTGAAAATAAAATTAAATAGAATAATGTTATATATTTGCAAAAATTTAAATGTATGATTTATTTGAAAAATAAAATGTCAAGAGGTAAATGGTTAATGCGTTTTTGTGTTTTAAAGTAGAAAAAATGGTTAAATGTTTTATCGATTGGAGCTGGATGTACCAACAAAGAAAAGAAATTGGAGGCTTGATGAGTGAACATTTTCAAAATGGTGTACAGGTTTTTGTTGAATTCGCTTTACTTAATAATGGAAATGACGAATAAATTTGTTGTCCATGTAATAGGTGCAAACCATTGAAGCATTTGATACCGGATATGGTAATAGTTCATTTGCGCCAATATGGTTTCGTGTCGAATTATTTGTTGTGGGATCGTCATGGAGAACTTATAGCACCTAATTTCGTAGGAGGTGGATAATGAACTTCTTCGGACGAATCTCATAGAAGATATGGCTGAAGATGCAGCACTTTCAACGTTCCTTACTGTTGAAGTCAATTGTAACGATGTTAATGTTGAAGAAGAACCAAGTATTGAAGCAAAAAAAAATTATGATTTATTGAAGGCTGCTAAAAAACCCTTTGGATGGTTGTACAAGCGGCACTCAACTACCAGTAACTGCAGAATGCATTGCGATGAAATCAAAATACAACTTCACAGAAGCTGGGTATACAGCTATAGTACAAACTGCAAAACGACATATACCACATGATAGTTTAATATACGAAAATCATTATGAAGTGAAAAAAACTTATGTATGCTTTTGGTTTGCCGTATCAAAAAATAGACACATGTTTAAATGGTTGCATGTTGTTCTGGAAAGAAGACATCAGTCTTAGAAATTGTAAAATACGTAATCAGGAAAGATACAAACCAAGAAAAAAGAAGAGAAATGAAGTACTGTACAAGCGTGTGCATTACTTACCCATCACTCCTAGGCTTCAAAGGTTATATGCATCTTCTATAACCGCGCATCATATAAGATTACATTGTGTTTGTGTGAGAACACAGGAAGAATGTACGTTAACATAACCAGCTGATGGAGAAGCATGAAAGTATTTTGATGACATACTTCGCTTTCGCGGTGGAGAGCCGAAACGTTAGACTTGGTTTATGTACAGATGGATATTCACCGTTCTCTCAATTTGGTTTAAAATATTCATCTTGACCCATAATCATTACATCTTACAATTTACCTCCGTGGATGTGTATGAAAACTCTGTATATGTTTCTCACTATTGTTATCACTGGCCCTGATGATTCAACACAAAGAATCGACGTATATTTACAACCGTTGATTGAAGAGTTGAAAACATTATGGTATGAAGGAGTTGAAACATACGACATTTCAAAAAAAAATCGTATGTTCGCTTCTCTACTGTGGATTATAAGCGATTTTCCTGCGTATGCAATATTATCGGGTTGGAGTACGGCTAGTCATCTAGCTTGCCTTAATTGCATGAAAGAAACACAAGTATTTTTTTTACCGCATGGGAAGAAAATTTCATAGTTTGACTGTCATCGGTGTTTTCTCCTTATTACTCATCCTTTTAGAAAATATAAAAAAACTTTACAAGTAATAGAGTTAAGATCTTGCGACCACCAACGATTTGGTCGAGCGAAGATATTTATGAGCTTGTAAAGAATTATCCAAAGATATATATGAAACCGGTGAACAAATTGAAATTCAAGGTAAATCAACGTGTAACGACCCGATTTTTCGACGCCCGAAAGTCGACATCAATACGTCCACTGTATCGAATGCCGAACAGTCGAATGCCGGAAAACCGAACCGTTAGGGTTTAAAGAAGAAGAGGTAGAAGAAGAAAAACATAAACAATAACAGAATCTCACATATCGCAGCGGAACAACATATAATATATCAATGAATAATTTTTAAACAGAATCACTATATCGGTTATTACATTACATCACATTACATTATCAGAGTGTACAACGACAAACAGCGGAAAGAAAAATTACATATACTAGTGATACGCTTCGCCATCCAGCTTGCTCCTGATCTCCATAGCAAATCCTGAATTCCAGAATGACCTGATAACCTGACTCTAGACTGCTCGTGTGGAAATTGATTATTTTCAATATATCTTCGCAAGATAAAATTTCACACTTCAATCCTTTGAAAATAAATTTGTTGTACAATAACTGATATAGTGATTAATATTAATTGTATCTTTGAAAACTTATTGAATAAATTTCAAAAGATACAATGCAACCATTTGTTGGAAATCCAAACAAAACAATACGAGCCATGTACGGTTTTAGTTGTATCACATGCCATTTACTTATGGTGGCGCCCCACTGTTTAGATGGTAGCTATAGTAGGCATACAATAATGGTTGTATGCTGGCTAAGATTAATATTATACTTTCGAAATGATTTTTTAAATATGCACTAATAATAATATCGAAAGGATTTTTCGTATTAAGCATGTTTGACTATCATAAGGAGAAATCTCCTCCAATTCCGCGTTTGGATTGTATGTGTGACGGAAGGCCTTATGGTAGTTTCATTTTCCAAAAGCATAGCGGATTCTTTTTATTTTCTTTGTGAAAATAACTATTTTTAAGATCTCACACCAGTCCCACGACTGACTTGCAGTTTATTGTTCCCTTTCTAAACTCTGCGTGCCCACCAATTTCCACACGGGCAGTCTAGAGTCGGGTTATCAGATCATTCTGGAATTCAGGAGTTGCTGTGGAGATCAGGAGCAAGCTGCATGGCGAAGCGTATCACTAGTATATGTAATATTTCTTTCCACTGTTTGTCGTTGTACACTCTGATAATGTAATGTAATAACTGATATAGTGATTCTGTTTAAAAATTATTCATTGATATATTATATGTTGTTCGCTGTGATATGAGAGATTCTGTTATTGTTTCTGTTCTTCTTCTACCTCTTCTTCTTTAAACCCTAACGGTTCGGTTTTCCGGCATTCGATACAGTGGACGTATTGATGTCGACTTTCGGGCGTCAAAAAATCGGATCGTTACACAACGATTCATAATTGGTGCAAACAAAGTATATTTTGGAAGTTTCCATATTGGAAAAATCTCCTAATTCGTCATAATATCGACGTGATGCACAACGAGAAAAACGTGTACGATAATGTATTTAACAAGGTTCTGAATGTTAAAAGACTAAAGACGATTTGAAATCAAAACGTGATATAGAAGCAATATGTAATCGTCATGTACTTCATATGAAGCCAAATGACAAAAAAACCCAAGCATGCTATGAGCTAGACAATAAACAAGTTAAAGTACTGTTAAAGTGGATGGAAGGATTAAGATTTCCTGATGAGATTTCCTCTAATCTTCGTAAATGTGTCGATTATAAGAACGGTAAACTGAGTGGGATGAAAAGTCATGATTGTCATGTAATGATGGAACATTTATTACCCGTCGCTTTCAAAGTCCCCACAAACGTTTGAATGGTTGTAACAGAATTTAGTTTGTTTTATAAGAAACTTTGGTCAACTACCTTAAAAGTTGATCGTCTATGTAAACTTGAGGAAGAAATTCCTATACTGTTCTGCAAACTGAAGAAAATATTTCCTTTTGGTTTCTTTAATGTAATGAAGCATTTATCTATTCATCTTTCGTTTGAAGCACGTCTTCGAGATCATGCACAATATGGATGGATGTATCCGTTTGAAAGATATTAATATTGAGTTGTTAAATTTTAGTTTAACCACATGTAATACAATTTAATTTTAATTATTATTAACAGGTACTTAAATCATCTGAAGAAAAAAGTGAGACAAAAAGCGCGAGTTGAAGGTTCGATATGCAAAACATATATCGAAGAAGAAACTTCGTTCTTCTTCTCTCATTATTTCGATGACCATGTGAACTTGTCTTTTGAATGTGCTGCGCGAAATGATGAGGTCATTGAACAAAATTCGTCTGAATCAATGCTATCTATTTTTAGACAGTAGGAACGCCCTGCTGTAAAATGTGTGAAAGTATGGTTATACGACAGATATTACCATGCAGGCCACACATATGTTCTTTTTAACTTTGCAGAAATTGCGTCATTTGTTAGGTACTAATGAATAACACATTTAAAATTATTTACTTGAATAATACATGTGTATTAATTATAACGTAATATATTATCTATATGTGCAATATTTATGAGTCACAGCATCAAACGGGGATATCGGCAAAAAAAATTGCTATTTGGTTTTCGAACCACATATATGATCCGATAAATTAGGTGGCAACGAATGGTTGAAACATCCTGCGATGGGACCAAAGAGAAAAGTCAAGACATATCCAATATTTTTTGTCAATGAATAAAAATTCGACACCAAAGAATAAGAGACTGAAAAATTAACTAACAATACCAGTGTATATGTTAAAGGTAGTGATGATCCAAATGATCACATAAATGATTTTTACGACGGGTTAACTCAGGTTTTGCAATTAACATATTTCACCAGACCTGTAGATGAAGTTTATTTGTTTAGATGCAACAGGTTGGGTAATGTTTCAGTTTCTGAAATCAACGTGCATCAAAAATATAATATTACTGAAATAAAGCACACATTACGTAACCATAAGTACGATCCGTTTATACTAGCAAAACTGGCCCTACAAGTTTATTATACTTCTTATCCATCTCTAAAAAGAGGTAAAGCAGACTGGTCGGCGGTTTTAAAATGAAGGCAAAATTTACGTTTGATGGAAAGAATATTCCGAATGAACGAACGTACCAAGCGGATATCGAGGAAAATGGCGAATTTGCAATAATAGATGATCAAACCGATTTAGGACCTCTAAATGATGAATCAAATGTATTAGTAGAAGCATTTAAGACCACACTGAAAAACAATAGAGTACGAGACAGAGTCTAAATCAGAAAACGACGGGGACTAATTTAATAGTATGCATGTTAAAAAAGGTAATTTATGTAAGTATTGATGTTACACTTTTTTTTATGTTACATGCGATTATTGATGTTAAATCTTGATATGTTTACTCATAATTGATTAATATATTCTAGCATAATAAAATAATATGTATGTGATAGGTATTACAAATGTCCTTCTTTAGGTGGCGGAGTTCTTCACAGTCAGATCCCCCCTATGGGTCTCAGATAGGGACAGGTCGCGGCGGTGGTGATGGCAGTGGACCTTCGAAGGAGGCGCCGCGTACAGTAGTTAAATTGCTGCCGAAAGCTGATGGCTCGTAAGTATTAAATTTACTTCAGCATTGTAAATATTTTGTATGATATATTAGTCATGATTTGTCTGTATCATATTTAATGTATAGATTTGAGCTTGAGCCTTCTAACATTGTGCTCAGCATATCAAAACAGGCATATATGAGCTGTATGATTGCATGCTGGCCGAAGTGGAGTAGGATCTCAGACCATGTACGGAAGAGCATATGACAGAACTTTCTGGTAAGTGTATAATTATATACCATTATATATAATCACTTTACAATTTACTGACTAAGTATAAATGTATAGCTTATATTTTTCAACATATATACAGGAGGTTGTAAACTTACAAGAGGAGAATGTGTCTCTTTGCCAGCGCCACTGTAACTCAAAAATGGCAAATAATTATAGGGATACGATATCTACTATAAGAAAAACCGAAAAGAAACCACAATGGATGAGCGTCGGCGTCTGGGATGCTCGGGTCGCATGGTGGGGTAGCGACGATTTCAAGGTAGTCTAGATATCATCTTAATTTATTCAGTACAGAATACATAATTTATACCTGTAAAATATAATCTTAATTTTTAATTTACAGACGGAGTCGGACAGAAACTCCGCGAACAGGCGGAAAAATCATGTCACACACCGTGGTGGCTCAAAATCATTCCAGCACCATCGCGAGGACCTGATAAATTAATTAAATGCAATTACGAACACTTATTACATTTTTAGTATAAATTTATATGAACAACAATAATATACACTAATTATTATAGAAAATAGCACATGAGGGTCTCGTCTCGTATATGGACGTGTTTAAACATACTCATGTCGTTAGGCAGACGGACGACGAGGGATTGGTGTCGTATGCCTAGCATGAGGATGATAGAGCGTACGCACCACATGTAAGTATATTTTTAAGTTATAAGTTATTAATAATGATCATTTTAATTTATTAGTTATAAAATATTATAATAATGTCACGTAATATTTAATTGTATTTAATTTTGCGTTGTAGGAAAAATTTATTCAGACACGTGCGTAGATGCTTGAGCATTCCGAACGGGAGCAGTTGACCACTGATGAGGAGGACACGAGCTTTGA
Source organism: Allium cepa (assembly GCA_030765085.1). Lineage (NCBI taxonomy): Eukaryota > Viridiplantae > Streptophyta > Magnoliopsida > Asparagales > Amaryllidaceae > Allium > Allium cepa. The sequence continues at coordinate 306,846,816 of CM060938.1, read as the reverse complement.
CTCTGTTATGGACCCGACCCAAAAATCAAACGCTACGGCCACGGCTATGGCAACCGATCGGTAATTTATAAATATTAATTACGTTATAAAATTGGTTAATTTTATAAAAGTTACGTAATAACTTAAACATACTTCGACTTGTTTTGTATGCTCGGACATCACAAAGGGCTTACCGAAGGGCTCGGGACAACGGGAAGATTAATGAGCTTAAACAGCAGATTGCACAACTGCAGGAGCATGACCGCCTCCGAGCAGTGCAAATGGAGCAGCTCAACCAACGTTTGGCCGAATATGTGGTGCGTCATGGAACATTCTCTTCTCCGGTGGTTGCAAAGCCAATGATGAGTCTTGAGGTACGATTTGCAGTTTTTTTAAACTAGTGTATATAAACATTGAGTGATGGTGAATTTAATTTATGAACATGCGGTGTTTAACATTGATTTGTGTGGTTGATTTGGTGGTTGATTTGTGGAGTTGATATGTGGAGTTTCATATTGGATATAAATATTGGAGTTGGATGGGTAAGATTGATGATGGAAGATTTGTTTTGTATTGATTGAATATGTTTGTGTTTGATATTATGATGTTTGAGTTTTATATTGATATTGATATTGATTTCAGCTTATATGTTTGGTTTATATATTGATTTGGATGAGTTGTGTTATATATTGGGATGAAACTCGCAGTTTATCTTGGACAATTTCTTGAAGACATATGCTGGCAAAAGATTACCGTTAATTGTCTTTAATATTATAGCAGAAGTTGCACTAAGGGTCGGCTGCAGAAGAGGACCGACTATGAATGCAGGGTGAATCGTGATCCATATCAATTCCTTGTTCCTTCGAATATTTCCATGCAACCTCCTCAGCTAAGGTCTTTGATAGGTGATACCATAACTAGTCATAGGTGATATCTTAGTGGAACTCTCGCAGATAATAGTCCAATAAAATGAATATTATGTGCAAAATATATGATTGTAAAATTCACAGCTAGAAATTAAAGAAAGGAGAAAAGGAAAAAGTCTTAGCTCAAACCTTGTTCTCTCTGCAAAACTTTAGGGCAGGAAAACCATGACTCGTCAACTACAACGTCTGATGTCAAAGGAGTACCGTTAAATTTACAAGCAGCAATGGATGATGTGACAATCACCCTTTTAACAGTCGGGATTCTACTGCATGAACTTAATACATTGAGAGTCCCTTTTACAGCAGGTTCAATCAGCTCAGCCTGAAAAAAATAGATGCAGGAGAAAGTTAAGAAAGCTTAGATCCATATAAGTAACAGATAACCAAATATGAATTGCTAATGCCATGCTGCAATGTATCACGTTGAAGTTTTATTAAGAATCTAACATACAAAGACAAACCTCCGGGTCTTTGGCTGTAAAAAAGAGAGTAGCAGCTGTATGAAAACGCCTTCACATCCATCAACAACAGCAGCAAATGAGTCTTCTTCTAATAGATCTGCCTTTTGTACAATTGCAATCGCTCTTTTGCTCCATCCAATAATCGCAAATGTTCCGTTCTCTTTGGATCAGCTATTCAAAACAGAAGGCAATTAGCGAAATGATTGAGGCTTGAGCAATTTAATAAAATTTACTTGAACCTATTACTGTGGGAACTAGGCTTGCTTTGGAAAAAAACATGGTGCCAACTCATTTTCAAAATAATTATTCTATAAAACTGAAGTTGATAGGACTCCAACCTTAAAAAACTAAATGGTGAAATACAATTCTATCATTGATCTACACTATGCTTTGCTTTCATTTATTAAGTAAATAGCTTAGCCGCTCTTTTTGAAACATGAATTCAAAATTTTGTGTCATTTCCTCAAGTGTGACCATTTGTTGATTCAAACCGAATAAACCAACCGAGTTGAATGAATTTTGTTGTTCCAGTTCATTTTTGTTCGTTGATTAATTGGATTTGACTACTGGAATCAGTGAAAAATATGCAACTATAACTATTGCTACATTTCAACCATTCGGAACAATCCTTTCTTTTTTATAGAAAAACTTGTTGAAATATGTTTTTATGGAAAATTAACTGTGATACTTGAAGGTATTTTATTTGCCCTTTACCAGGTATATTTTTCTTTTCGGGAAAGTGAAGTGATGTGTAATACGAGTATTACATACATAAACAGATATAAGTGCTGTTAGAGCCGACAGATATCATAAAGAAATGAAACAAATGTCTAGAAAAATAATACATTGTGCTAGCATAAGACACCAACCATATAAAGATCAACACATTCACAAAAACAACCAACAAAAACCGAACACTAGCCAGGGTTAAGGTGGGACGATATAGTTTCTATTCCAAGATGGATAAACCAATGTAATCATTTGCTGTATATAATTGCATTTATGTTTTGAAATATACCTACATGAAAAATTAGCATCATGATAAGGTGGATACTATGTATGACTGCAATTTGTCTCATTTTCGTAACTAATACTCTATTCTACATATAAATACAGCAATCATGCTTGATGCATGGGTTTGGTCACAGATTGCATGAATGATCTGGATACCGTTCTTATTTCTTATTGTAAGTTTTGTTATTAAGCAGGACCAACCTAAGGCCAAAGCAAGTTGGACGAAGATCCAGGGTCCATTGTACAAGGAAGCCCAATTATTTTTAGGGAAAATTAATTTAAAGGAGAAAGATTTGTATATTTTTTGCCTCAAGGACACGACCTCAATATTTTTACCACAACGACAAACATTCTTCTAAAAATTATTCATAAGGACAAACATTTTCCAAAATTATTCATAAGAACAACAAAACTGCTAACGAGCTAAAACTGATACCTAAAAACTGCTACCGATAACTACAAACTGATACCTAAAAACTGCTATCAATAACTAAAAACTGATACCTACAGAAAGTTGTCATTCAGGATAAAATATTGAAGGTCTGTCCTTGTGGCAAAAAAACTGTGAAATTTTGTCCTTAACAATAATTTCCTGTTATTTTTAATAGTATTGTAAAACGCGATGTGCTTAATTTATCAATAATTTAGTTTTGTCACGGTTCGGTAATATCGAAGAAGTCATGAGTTTGAACCACACTTGTGTCCTCAGTATCTGTTTAACTTTTTTTCATATATTTTGTCCAGGGCCCATAACATAGAGTTGTCCAGAACCACCTTTTTCATGTATGTCAAGGGATCATAACTGTTGTAAACAATGGCTGTCTTCTGCTGAGTCGTGGAGTACGTCACTTTCTTAAAGACGTTTCGGCGATCTGCTTTATGGTGCAAGCAGTTCGTATCAATCACCGCCGCCTCTAGGATGAAACAGCCTTTCAAAGATTTATGGTATCGATTCGTTGCACGGACGAAGCGATTCTATTTGCACTTAAAAATCGTTGATCGAATTTTTTTTGTGTGGCTTGAACGAAAAATTGAAAAATGTTGTTCTTTTTTGTTTTCGTCTCGCTATCAGTTAAGAAGACGGAGCAGTGAAAAAAACGTTACTGGTTGGGGGAACGTGGTCTAGAAAAACGGATCTGAGTAACACCGAGTCAAAATAATAAACGTTGTGTAACGTTCTTCAATACGGGCTTGAATAGACTTTACCGTTCCAGTCCGGTCAAAAAAGAGTTAATAAATTTGTAGCAAAAATATAAGTGTTACACCACTACAAGCCCAAACGCGAACCCGAGCCCGGCCCGGGTCGGGACGAGTCGGTCGGTCGGCGCGCGCGCGTGTGATGGTCAAGCAAGATCTCCCTCTTCACAAAAGAGCATCATTGGGTGCCCAAAGGGCCCAACTTAGCTTCTAAGAATCAAGTATGAATACTTGATTCTTGCATATAATCCTACAATGTGGGACTATTCACATATAGGAGATAACTTACACACTTTGTCAATTTTTTTAATAATTCACTCTCAAAATAATTTCCAACAATCCCCCACTTGAATTTTTAAAAATATTTTCGAGCAATTTCTAAAAACATAAGATTGTGCATAAACAAAGGTGTCGTTTTGACTTGAACCTTTGCATAGTGAATAAGATTTAGTTTTTACTAGAGTGACACGTGGTCTTGAACTCTATTCCTGACATCAGACCACACACAATCTTTCTAGAGTGCAATCAAATAAGCCCGTGCATTTATGGCCATGCACGTCTATCCCAGTTTAGTGAATGCTCTAGGAGTTTTGCCCAAAACTCCATAGGAAACGGCCAAATTTCCACATTCACACAGGTGAATCTATCAAAAGTACTCATGAAGGTAGGTACTCTACTCCAAATGGAGTATAGATCTCATTAAGAGTTTCTATTAACTCATCCTCTAATCACTTCAGGAATACATGCTTCTATATGGATGAAAAAATAGCATGTTCAACTCATATCACTTCACAACTTGTTCTTACCCATTGAACCTAGTCCTTAGGATCTCCAGTCAATAGGTCGGGTTACCATTGTGCGTGGCTCAACAATCTAAGGGCAATAGTCCCATTTTTCTAGAAGTCATAAGGACTTTCTCTCTGGCCAGTCCTCTCGTCAAAGAATCTACCAAATTCTCGTCACTGCGTATGCGATCCACTCTAATAGCTCCTGAAGAGAGTAGCTCTCTAACAGTGTTGTTCTTACGACGTATCTGTCATCTCTTACCGTTATAATAACGGTTCTGTACTTTACAATAGCCGCGGTATTATCGCAATGGATCAACACAGCTGATATCGGTTTTTCCCATAAAGGAATCTCAGCTAGCAGATTTCTTAAGTACTCTGCTTCCTCACCAGCTGTGGCTAGTGCTATCATCTCAGACTCCATAGTAGATTGAGCCAAAATAGTCTGTTTCTTGGATTTCCAAGAAACAGCTCCTCCAGTAATGCTAAAGATATACCCATTGGTTGCCTTTGAGTCATCAGATAAAGTATTCCATTCTGCATCGGTGTAACCTTCAAGAACAGCTGGAAACTTTTCATGATGTAATCCAAGGTTCATGGTTCGTTTTAGGTATCTCATGACCCTTTCAATAGCGTGTCAATGCTCTATACTAGGTCTACTAATAAACCTACATAATAACCCACGACATAGGCAATGTCGGGTCTAGTACAATCAGTGGCATACCGAAGGCTGTCAATAATGCTCGTATAATCAAACTGTCTTACACCTTCACCAGTGTTCTTAAAAAGTTTTACACTCGGATCATATGGTGTACATGCAGGTTTACAGTCAAAGTAATTGTATTTCTTTAAGATCTTCTCAATATAATGAGATTGATCCAAAGAAAGTCCCTTTTCGGACCTAGTAATCTTAATACCAAGGATTACACTTGCTTCACCTAGATCTTTCATATCAAAATTGGCACTTAACAAAGATTTAACAGTGTTTATGACATGAATGTTTGATCCAAAAATAAGTAGATCATCTACATACAAACATATTATAGTGCAAATGTCATTTTCAGATTTATAATAAATACATTTGTCACTTTCATTAACTTTGAAACCGTTTGAGATTATTAAATTATCAAATTTTTCATACCATTGTTTAGGTGCTTGTTTTAAACCATATAATGATTTATTTAATTTGCAAACTTTATGTTCTTGACCAGGAATAACAAAGCCTTTAGGTTGGTCCATATAAATTTCCTCTTCTAATTCACCATTTAAAAAGGCAGTTTTAACATCCATTTGGTGTATAATTAAATTATAAATAGATGCTAATGAAATTAGTACTCAAATGGATGCAATTCTAGTTACAGGTGAAAAAGTATCAAAAAAGTCTATATTTTCTTTTTGCCTAAAACCTTTAGCTACCAAACGGGTTTTATATTTTTCAACAATTCCATCAGGTAATTTCTTTTTAAGTACCCATTTACAACCTATAGACTTACAACCAGGTGGTAAATCTACTAAGTGCCAAGTCTTATTGGATTCCAAGGAATCCATCTCATCATTTATAACCTCTTGCCAAAAATCGGCATCTAAAGAAGATAAGGCTTCTTGGGGTTTGTTGGATCCTCCTCTATAGTAAAAGTGCAAAAATCCAAGCCAAAATCTTTATCAACTCTTGCTCTTTTACTTCTTCTAGGTTCAGTTTCAGAAGATTCATTAAGTTCTGTTCTAATAGGCACGGTGTTATTTGACGTGCCCCCACTATTACTCAATTTAAAAGGAAATTTACTCATAAAAATCAGCATCAATAGATTCTACTATATTATGTGTATTCAGGTCATAAAATCTATATGCTTTCTATTAATAGCATAGCCAATAAATACACATTCGTATGTTCTACTTGCTAATTTTATTCTCTTAGGGTCGGGTATATGAACATTTGCTAAACATCCCCAAGTTTTAAAGTAAGATACATTCGGTTTATAATTTCTTAAAATTTCAAAAGGTGAAATCTTACTTTTTGATTTAGGGATTCTATTCAATACATAGCATACAGTCAACAAAATATCCCCCCACCAATGTTTTGCTGCACCCGAATTCAACAAAATAGCTACAACTAATTCGGTAAAGGTCATAGTCTTTCTTTCAGCTTTACTGTTCATTTCAGGCGAATAAGGTGCAGTTCTCTCATGAATTATACCATTCAATTTATAGAAATCAAGAAATGGACTAGATTCATATTCTGTTCCTCTGTCACTACGAAGTCTTTTAATTTTTTTATTAGATTGATTCTCGATTTCAGTTTTAAATAATTTAAACATATCAAATGCATCACTTTTATTTCTCATAAGATATACATAAGTGAAATCAGATATATCATTTATGAAAGTGATAAAATAACGGTGTCCATGTCTAGTCAAAGTACCATCTAGCTCACATATGTCAGAATGAATCAAGTCTAAGGGTTCAGAAAATCTATCAACTGATTTATGGGGTTTCTTAGTGATTTTTGCTTGACTACAGAAATCACATTTATCAAAATCAGTTTGTGACATTTTAGGAATCAAATCTGATGTGATCATGTTATGAATTATACGCTTATTTACATGACATAATCTAGAGTGCCAAATATTAAAGTCACACAACATATAAGCAGAATTGGTTACTTTATTAGATTCAACATTAAGTTTAAACATCCCCTCACAAGCATAACTCTTCCCTACAAACATCCCCTTATAAGTCAAAGTATACAAATCAGCCCCTATAACTTGAGTAAAACCAGCCTTATTAGGGAGAAAACCAGAAACCAAATTCTTTCCCAAATTTCTTTGGCTGACTTGTTAGAGTTGTAGTAGTCGTAGAGGTCATCACTGAGGCCGTTGAGTATGAAGTTCCGGCACAGGTAATCCTGCTCTGTCCAGTTCTTCACCTCCTTTGATTTTTCTGTCCAGGCTCACAACTGATCTGCGTCCGCTTCGTCTAGTCTGGCCGGCAGTTGTGGTTTGTCGGTTGTTAGCACAGCCACGACCTTTCTCGTGGTCAGGAAGAATTTCATCTTTTGTTTCCAGCGTTTGAAATGAAGGCCCTCGAATCTGAAAGGCGCAGCAGAGACCATTGAGACTTGGAAGAAGGAAGCGGGAGCAGTGGCATCGAGATCTGCAGCAGAAGTCATAGTCGGTGGCGACGTCTTCAATTTGTTGTAAACAATAGTTGTCTTCGGCTGAGTCGTGGACTACGTCACTTTCTTGAAGACGTTTCGGTGATCTGCTTTATGGTGCAAGCAGTTCGTATCAATCACCGCCGCCTCTAGGATAAAACAGCCTCTCAAAGATTTATGGTATTGATTCGTTGCATGGACGAAGCGATTCTGTTTGCACTTAAAAATCGTTGCTCGAATTTTTTTTGCTTGAACGAAAAATTGAAAAATGTTGTTCTTTTTTGTTTTCGTCTCTCTATCAGTTAAGAAAACGGAGTAGTAAAAAGAACGTTACTGGTTGGGGGGAACGTGGTCTAGAAAAACGGATATGAGTAATACCGGGTCAAAATAATAAACGTTGTGTAACGTTCTTCAATACAGGCTTGAATAGACTTTACCGTTCCAGCCCGGTCAAAAACCGGTTAATAAATTTGTAGCAAAAATACAAGTGTTACACCACTACGAACCCGAGCCCGGCCCGGGTCGGTCGGCGCGCGCGCATGGTGGTCAAGCAAGATCTCCCTCCTCACAAAAGAGCATCATTGGGTGCCCAAAGGGCCCAACTTAGCTTCTAAGAATCAAGTATAAATACTTGATTCTTGCATATAATCCTACAATGTGGGACTATTCACATATAGGAGACAACTTACACACTTAGTCAATTTTTTTAATAATTCACTCTCAAAATAATTTCCAACAATAACACCAGAGTATTTTATGATCCAAACTATACATGGGCTAGCCTAGTTATAAAGGAGTAAATGTATGTATGACTCGGTCTATATTAATTACCAGTTAAATTAGAGGGAAAAATTGGTTGTGTAGTATATAATCTTTTTTAAGTCCATTTGAGAAAAAATATTACAGTTAAAGTAGGCTTCATGACACCTACATAGTTTGCATCCCATCTGACATAGCTCACATCGCGTCTCTGACATAGGTCGTCTCATTTTTGACATAGCTTTTGGTAAGAAAATTTTCTTATCATTTAAACATGGTTAGATTTCATGATTTCAACAATTTATGAACATATCATATAGACATTCTCGAACGTGGACTATGTATTAAACGGAGTAGGACTATTAGTGAATACCTAAAAGCCTGAATTTTTTTCCGCATCCGAAAAATGAAAATACATCCGGCGAAAAAAGGATATTCGACTTTTATCAAGATGCCATTGGAGGTTATACTTATTTTAATACATAAAATTTTAGATTATTACATGTTTTATCATGGTAATAATTCATAAAATACTAATATAAATTTATATTTGTTATCCAAACCTGATTTTTATCATCATGTTCTGTTTATATTTATATAAGCATTATTACTGCGAAAAAGGTTGTGTCGGATCAAAATTTCACATTTGGGAAAAAGATTATCTCGCAGGTGTCCAACGAGGTTAAAAGTTTTACTCCGTAGGCGTTTTGCGTGGGGTGGGTATTTTGGTCCAATTAATTTTTCAACAAATTTGAGGGTGCAATTCAACATTTTGATGGGTTTAAATAGCCTCAGCCAATGCAATGGTGTATCGCCGAAATCTAACAACATGCACTTGATAAGATATTTTCAAACAAACCTACAATCAAACAAACCTACAAACTCTAAATACAACCTTATACTCCAAAAAATCTGCAATGTCACAATGGAAGTAAATGTCTTCGTTAAAAAAAAGACACATAATCAACCTTTAAACCACCTAAGTATGCATGTCCCTTTCAATCGAACATGCACATCATCATGAATTAGAAATGCTTGTAATGCCATAAAGGCCTTCATGCGGTCTTTGTGGTTTTACACTGCTGGCTCCACCTTAATTCAAACAAATTTGCCTCTTTCTACATCACTCTGAAACGTCTCTTCATTCTCCAACGTTTTCCCAAGCAACCTGTATACATTGTTGCATCCTTTTTACGCACAACACCTCCCTATTATCCTTTCAAACCCTTGTAACTCTATCTCGAGTCGAAAGGTTGCATTCTTTTCCTTTCAATTGTCCCATTGAAACAAGATTCTTCTTAATTTCTGAAACATGTTCAACTCCAGTGAGTTTCACCTCCCTTCCATCATACATCTTTAGTCTAACTGAACATATACTATTCACCTCAACATCTCCACCACAAGCGGACTCCACATTATTCTCTTACTTTTTATAATCAATGAATGCTTTCTTTTGATGACATATATGAAAACATGCATCCGAATCAAGCAACCACTTATGTCCTTTTTTCGGTCAACACGGAGAATGTCATCATTAATATCAAATTTTACCTCGTCATCGCAGCCTTCATCAAGCTTGTCTTTGTTTTCCTCTAATACTTTCAACTTTTCTTTGTATTTTTAAGCTTTTTGCAAAATTTCAGTTGGTGACCAGGTTTTTACAGTAACAGCAAGATGAAATCTTTTTCCATGTTCGATATATTTGATCATCTTTCCATCGATTACCCCTTCCATCTAGATTGACCTCTTCAGTTGGATTTACACGTTCCTTTTCATTCTTATCTTTAACTTCATTAGGTTCATCCTTCGCATCTCCTCGTAGATTACTAACCGCCGATCTCATTGAAACAACTCCATCTGAAATTGAATTGTTCAATGTAACTACAAGTTTTTTAAACTCTCTGGTAATGAACTCATGAACATCAAATCTTGTGTTTCATCAGTCACTTTGTAATTTACGACTGTTAATTGGTTCGCAATTGTCTGAAAATTGTTAAGATGCTCTCTAATTGACCCACCTTTCTTAAGTATTAGATTCACAAATTTCTCATTAAAAGAGCCTTATTTGCTGCGGAGTTCTTTGCATAAGTTCCTTTCAATTTCTTAGAAATTGAATAAACGGATGTTTCATTAGCAACAATATGAAACGTTGTATTCTTCGAAAAACTCCAAATAGTCGTTGCAGTCTTATTATCCAAAGTCTTTCATTTTGCCTCAGATACATTATTTGGTTTCTCCAATTTGTTCTTCAATGGTTGGTGAAGATCATTCAGATATAAAAAGCTTTCATCTTTATCTTCCATAACCTCCGATTTGTCTAATTAAGTTTTTCAAACTTATCTTCCCTTAACCAAAACTCTCTTCAAGAAACTTGTGTAGTAGACTTTGATACCAACTTCTATATAAATCATTTATTTATACAGAATTTATATAATGTACAAAATTTATAAAAGACACAACATATTTGAGTCACAATTCTACCTTTACTTAGGTATCTTCAAAATCTACTTAAATATGGAACATTATATCACCGAAATCAGGCGAAATCTATATAAAAAACACATATTGTCAATACGGTATTAATCTAGAGATCCATTGAAATTTGCATAAAGTTATGGCAAAGGGTGCCATATAAATTTTAAATGCCGATAGAAATGGAGCAGTCGTGTAATTATGTTTATGTTTTATTTATTTTATAAAGATTGAGTTTTTAAATATCCAAATAATTTCGAAAATATCGGAAAAATGACCCATTAATTCAAAATTGGATGGATAATGAGGATACTCCAGGCGAATCTTTTATACTTGACAAAGAGCATGTGTTAAATCAAGAGTATTTTTATCAAAGTGTAATACATAATAGTTAAGGGGTACAAATCCTCTATTTTGATCAATAGGAGCTTTTAACTTTTTAATAATTAATATAACACTTACGATGAATTTCCCATCGGTCGTTCGTACAGGAAGAAAGTAGCAAAAATCATTTTCATCCAAGAGAACTTAAAGATGGTACTTTCAAACTTGCAAAGGTAGGTAGGCATAAATAAAGCATAAAACTAAAAAAACAAAAAACAAAAAAAAATCAATATTTATAAGTGCTAATATTTCAGCAACTTTTATAAATAAGTGCTAATATTTCAGCAACTTTCATAAACTGCGTTTACAGTGTACATAAATATTGCTGAAATGTCAGCAACTTTTATTTATAAGTGCTGATATTTCGGCAACTTTCATACACTATGTTCACAGTTTATAGAAAGGTTGCGGAAATGTCAGATACTTTTATGAAAAGTTGCATAATGCTTTGCAATAATCGTGAATAAAAAACATGGACCTAATTTACACTGAAATTTGGTGAAGTACTTTTCGTGAATTTTGAAACTTAACAAGAAACTGTACCCTTATGTTGAAATTATCAAATATGGGATCAATACACGGAACTTGATATCTTGGTCCCAAATCCTTCAGAACGTGAAAACCAGGATCAAGTTCATCGTTGTAAAAAGCTGTCGACATTGGACACGTGACGGAAACAAAGCAACAGATCCATCTCTATCACTGGTCAGCGATCCCTGAAACTAATCTGCTTCTTGTGCCCTAGCATAAGACTTGAGACTTATAAACATACATTCTCACTGTGAATTCACATAAATGCCAAATTGAAAAATAAAATTATCATTTCACATGATAATAAAGAGAGTTCAGAATGATAATGTTTATGCTACAATCAAAACTTGACTACATAATCAATCATTGTTAATCAAGCTTGGATATCTACGCCTGTATTATATATGACAAAATAGAATGTTTGTCGGCTCTTCAGTTAGATTTAACAGAAAGACAAAGAGAAGTCAGGGTTAAATCTTAATAAAGATATCCAATGGTGTCGAGCATGACACATAACTAATTGTACTTAATAGAGCACACATCGTCAATTCAACTGCTCTCGCGTTCATTTTCATGATCTACTTTTTACTTCCTTCGTCCATTAATTCCAGAAATCGTAGTCTATAAGTTTTCCTCTTCTTCAATTCGATCTTTGCGCTCATATCAATGGCTGTGGATTATTCCTCCATTATTTTTCTCCCCATTTCATTCTCAATTCTCTATTTGACCCAATCGCCAATGTTTCCTATCACATTTAGCTTTCAAATCATTCTATCATAATCATGTGGAAGCCATATAACAATGATTATCTAGATCGGTGAGAGATGGATGGCAATTCGCTATCGATGAGCATCAACTTTTCAGTATTAAGTGCGAACAGGTTCAGATACTTCTATACTGATTGATTATTCGTTCAAAAGAGGGTAAATACATGGACCTTGAATCGATGGAAAGGTACTTTTCATTTTGACAATTGATGTTTCTTTTAAACAATTGTATCTAATTAGAATATTTGGTCATCACATTTCAAACAAATATATTACATTTCAAACACGTATTACACATATTACATTTCAAACACATATATTTTTATTCGTAGAATAATATATATATATATATATATATATATATATATTTATTACAAGGAATCAAAAAGGAATTATTTTCAAATATTGCAGTTAATTTTCATTTGATATTAATAAATATATATATTATACCTACTGTGTTTATCTAGTGTTGTATATTTACCGATTGTGGAAAAAGTTTTTTTTAGTACAATAAAAAGTTGCGTATACGGAGAAACGGAAATAAATAAGGATCCATTGGAGAAAATATTTCAGTACGCAATTAGGGACTATATATATAAAAAAAGTGAAACAAATACAAATCAGAATAGAATAAATATACATACAGTCAAAGGCAGTATATATGAAGAAAGAGAAATAAATAGAAAACGGAAGCAAAGAATTGTATACACAATCAAATGATATATTTTAAAAGATACAACATAGTTTATTTTCCATTATATACTGATTTTATTTGTATATAGAAAACAAACTACCTCACAAATCAAATCCATCTCTATATATCCTCACAAATATTTGTTTCCCCATTATGTACAGATTTTATTTTGTATAAAGGGAAACAAACTATCCCGCAAATCAATTCATATTCCATATATCATCACGCGTATTGTTTCCATACATACACGTCCCCTCCATGAGCCTATAAAAACTGCACATTACATTAGAAGAAAATCATCGGATATAAAAAACAAAGCTTCATCTATCAAGCAAAATCCGACCATCAAATATCATCTCTTTTATATAATTCTGTTCATTATCATCTCAATCTCTACTGAAGCCTTGCCCATGTGAAGTACTTCAAATTTATTCTATAATAGAAAAAATAAGCATTTCAATATCAAAATAAGATCATCTTATCAACAAAATGTACCTCTCTATTAGCAAACTCCAAACATAGACATGACACATTTTTACAACAATAGCAATACCATCTTATCCAACATTTCCCTCAAATAGCACCCAAAATGAGCATCAGAGCAAGCTCTTGCAAGTCTCGGCCAAACAACTCCACAATAGCAGTTCATAATCGAAGTAAGCTACATCTCCAGCAATGCAATCACATGAAGAAAGAAGGGAGTCTATTTTCATTATTTCAAATTTGTCATCGACTTGCTTTGTATTTTGTTTTTGTTTTGTATTTTCTTTTTTTTGAACTTTAGATTTTTATAGGTGAGCTACGTATTGTAGTTCAGAGATTTTGTTCTCAGGGTAATAAGTCCAAGCAGAGTTATTAAGCACAGGGTCAGTATATTCAAGTTAGTAGAGAGTGCGAGTTTATAGGTGTTGTAAGCGTCGAGCATATAATCCTAATAGTAACTTTGAGGGCAGCGATATGCATTAGCCTGAAGCTGGGTGTATTTGTATGTTATTTACTTTTCGTATTTATGTTTCCGCGTTTATCTGTTTATCTGCGATATAGTTTATATGCCATTTTCATCTTCCCTCGCTCTAGGGTATACTGCATGATTCTAACAATTGGTATCGGAGCAGGTTTGTTAGGAAAAACCTAATATAATGCATTACCCTAATTGTCGTAGTTTTAGTGAGCGTAAGTGCATTTTCAGTCCTTCTATTTCTAATAAAACGGATTTTTCATACTGGAAGTATGGGATGAAAATTTATTTAAAATATGTTGAATTTCATATTTGGGATATAAGTCAAATTGATTGGATATGCTTGAAAAGAATAATTTCTCGCTTAATGCTAATAATATGAATATTCTCATCTTTGTACTTGATAAATATGAATTTACCTAATTCTCCCATTTTTTGATTGCATAGGAAATTTTGAGCAGTCTCGATGCGAAATATGGTGGAAAAGCCAACAATAGCGAATAACTCCTCAAAGCTGATGGAAGGGGTGAACTGCATCTGACGGGAATCACAAGAGATGATCCTGAAGCTGACAGCGAATGTGACAATAATATGTAACAACCATACTCTCCTCAAGATGATCAGGGAAGGCGACATTAGCACCCTTGCAGGAATGAAAGGAGAAAAAAAGCAATTAGATTGAAGGACATCAGAGCAGACTTCACGGATATCAACTGCATAGGCAGTAATGTATAAGAATATGTGTGTTTTAATGTTGAGAATGTAGGCTTGTGCATGTATGGGTTGTTGTAGTAAATTGTTGTACTGAGGTGTATGTGCATATTGGTATTTCATTCACGAGTCGGGTAGGCTATTAATGGGTTGTATTGTTGTTGGTCCATTATGCGAAAACTACATATATATAAGCAGTTTTGTGATGTTGTAAGGGTGTGAAGAAATGTTAAGCAATAAAATTCATTTTTCTGTTGTTACTATGTTGTAGCCCCCTGTTCTTCTTCTTCCAGTTGTACTTCTTCCCGTTCCTTTCATTTTTGATACTTAGTTTAATCATTTTGTTAACTTTTGTTTTAGTTTTAGTTACCGTTCTTCTTTTTAGTTTGTAAATTGTTACACTTCTAGTTCTTGATGCTTATATTTTTCTTCAGTCATTGTTTCTTTGCAAATCTGTAAGTTGTTCTTGAACCTGCACTTAACATTCATAATAGTTTCTATTTCAATTGTTAGTACCTATCTTTTGAATTATCAGTTGCCTGCAATCCATAGTTTGCAATTCTTGATATTAAATTTAAGTTTGAGTTTCGGTTATAAATTCTATAATTTTCAACTGTAATTTCTTAGAAGGACAAATTGTATTCAACCCATCATGAATTTGTAATTTCCTGTATCAGTTCAAATATGATCTGATGTTCAACATCTTGCTTCTGCCCATATCCACAGTCCTGGTATGTTTTTTTTTTCCAAGAAAATTCTGCATATCCCCTACTACTTCTTCGAGTTATTGATGCAACTTATCAAATCTTGAAGTCTTGAATTTGAATATTAGTTGTAAGAAAATCTGTCTGTTGTTTCCTTAATTTCTTGATTTTCTTGATTATTCTTCTTGGTTCTTCATTTTTTTCTTTGAATTTGGAACAAACTGCAATTATACCCTTATACAGTTTCACTTCTTATCGATCTCAATATCTGCCATTATCATCACCTGTTCTTTCATTTATACATCTGCTCAATTTCATTGCATCATTATTCTTGCTTGTTTGGCAAGAATTCCTTAAATATCTCCATCTTGTGTGCACAGAAATAATTGTGCACAGATACTTGCACCCTCTTCTTCACGAATTTTATCAAACACCTTTGCAAACTTGTCAAACACCTTTCCTTTCACTGAAAACCCATCAAAACTTCCATGGCGACCAACTCAAACCCACCAGCCCCTTCCAATTTGGTATCAGAGCCAATTGCCGAGTTGAATTCCAACTCAAATCCTCAGACCGATCCTGACAATCCTGGAAATCATGGACAAGAAGCCATTATAGATCAAGACGCTGATCATCAATGGCAACGGCAACATGAATATAACAACAAAACTGACGCACTCTTGAATAGTCTCATGCAAAAAAGTTGAGGGATTTGGAAATGTTTTGAATGCTTTGGCGCGGAAATAATCTCGAGAGCAGGCATCATCATCCATACCACCTCCTCCTCAAGTTTCTGCTCCACCACCATTGATTAATACCTCAACACCCATTAATCCACATCTATACTATCAATATGTTCCTCCCCTTGATACACCAATACATAACCCAAACCCTAGAAACATGGTCCCTCCTACTAGACCGGGAATACCTCTACCAAGAAACTATCATCCTCCACCAAGAAATACCCCCACGCAAATAAACACCCCTCTAAGGCCACAAGAATCACCACCTCAACCAAGAAACTACTACCCCCATTATCCTATGCCTGAACATCCCAATCATTACTACCCACCGACTTACCATCAGACCATCCCCACCATGAAGTTGGACTTTCATATGTTTGCTGGTGATGAAATTGTTACCGATTGGTTGAGACAAGTGGAGCAATACTTTCGGTTTCATCACACTGATGTGAGTCAATGGGTCAAGATTGCTTCGTTTTCATTGAGAAAGGAAGCTTTACAATGGTATCACTGGTATACTAATACCATAGAGAATCATGATTTGTGGCCAGTGTTCAAAGAAGAAATCTTGGTGAGGTTTAACACAGAGGAAATGGAGCGACCATATGAGACCTTATCCAAGCTAAAACAATACACCACTGTCAGGGCTTATCTAAGTAGATTCGAACAATTGCAAGCTGTGATTGAAACACTACCTCCTAAATTCTTGTTAGACCGTTTCATTAGTGGATTAAAAGAAGAAATACGTTATGATGTATTGACTTCCCGACCCCATGATTTTAGAGAAGCTGTGTCTTTGGCCAAAATGTTTGAATGCAAGTATATGCAAGTAAAGAAAAGTTCCAAAAACAGTAACCCTCCATTGTCAAAACCTACCCAGGCTACTTCTACTCCATCCAGTAAACCTATTCCAAATCACCCACCTACCTCAAATCCTAAAGAAAACAATACCATTGTAGAAAGCCCAGCTCGCACCAAAGGCCTGACCCCTGTTGAGATTGCTGAGATGAGGAGACAAGGCCTATGTTATGGCTGCAAACAAAAATGGCATAAGGACCATAAGTGCCCTAATCCCCGAGTATATGTGCTAGAAGGAATAATGACACTCAAAAATGAAGAAATAAATGATGATGTTGTATCAGAGGAGAGTGGTGAAACCAAGGATGAAATTGCAGTAGAGGAAACACTTTCTATAACCTTGCAAGCCATGTGTGGCATTCCACCATTATTTACTATCAAAGTACAAGGAATTATTAATAATAGGCCAGTGCAAATCCTAATTGACTCTGGATCAACACACAGTTTCATCAATGAGGAATTGGCAAGAAAACTCAAATTAAAAATTGATGAGTCCAAAGTATATGAAGTAACAGTGCTAATGGAGAGAAATTGAATGGATCAAGGGTTTGTAAAGATGTATTGTTGAAATGCCAAGGGTGTAAGATGTCAGTGGAATTGCTTCTTTTGCCTTTAGAAGGCTGTCAAATAGTGCTTGGTGCTCAGTGGGTGAGGGGTCTAGGTGAAGTCACTTTGAATTTGGAACACTTGCAGGTAAAGTTTCAGTATAATAACAAACTATACATATGGCAAGGCATCAAGCCAGATGATGTAAAAATGATTGATAGAAAAACTATGGATAAGGAGAGTTCCCATGCCCAAAACACCATGTTATTATGTCTTCACATGTTACCTACCCATGAACCTGATTCCAATCTTCCCCTACCATTGTTGAACTCCTCCACAAATTTCCTATGATTATTACTGATAAACCACCTTTCCCACCTCAAAGAACCCATGATCACAAGATTCCCCTTCAGCCTAACACCAAACCCATCTGTATGAAACCATTCAGACACTCATATCACTTGAAGAATGAATTGGAGAAAATTATAGAGGACATGTTGAATACTAGACTTATCAGGCCTACCAATAGTTCTTACTCATCCCCAATGGTGATGGTTAAAAAGAAAGGTGGCACTTGGAGGCTATGTATTGATTACAGAAGCTTGAACTCATATACTCTCAAAGATAAATTCCCTATTCCTTTGATTAATGACCTCTTTGACGAACTACAGGGCTTTAACTGGTTTTCTAAGCTTGATTTGAGATCAGGCTATCATCAGATACATATGGATGATTTAGATATTCACAAGACAGCCTTTAAAACCCATCATGGCCATCATGAATTTCTGGTGATGCCTTTTGGTTTAGTAAATGCTCCTTCTACATTTCAATCTTTGATGAATGACATTTTTAAAGCATATTTGAGGAAGTTTATATTGGTGTTTTTTGATGATATATTAGTATATAGCAAAACATGGTTTGATCATCTGCAACATCTTGAACAAACTTTCCAAGTCTTGCAGAAGAATAAATTAGTAGTGAAGCTTTCCAAGTGCAGCTTTGCTAAAGATACTCTGGAATACTTGGGAAATGTGATTTCTTCACAAGGTCTGGCTGTTGACCCTACAAAAATTCAAGCTATAATGGACTGGCCTCTACGCCAAACCTTAAAGGTACTGAGAGGATTTTTAGGGCTCAGTGGATATTATAGAAAATTTATAAAGAACTATGGGATAATAGCCAAACCTATGACAGAGATGTTGAAGAAAGATTCTTTTAAGTGGGATGAAGCCTCAAAACAATCCTTTGAACAATTGAAGCAGCGTCTGATTAGTCCACCTATCCTAGCTATGCCTAATTTTAACCTACCATTTGTATTGGAATGTGATGCTAATGGATATGGAGTGGGTGCTGTGTTGTCTCAAGAGAACAGACCTATTGCCTATTTGAGTAAAGCTTTGCATGGAAGAAACCTAGCTTTATCTACTTATGAAAAGGAGTTGCTAGCTATTATTATAGCCACAAAAAAATGGGGTCAGTATTTGTTAGGAAGACAATTTGTAATCAAGACAGATCATCACAGCCTTAAATATCTTCTGACACAAAAGCTACACACTGGATTGCAACATAAATGGCTAGCCAAGTTACATGGCTTTGATTACATAGTAGAGTACCGTAGTGGAAAGGAAAACATAGTAGCAGATGCTTTGTCTAGGAGAGATGAGGTAGATGGGGAGCAGCATGGTCGTAACAGTGAGCTACACTTGTAGGCTATAACCATAGTACATGCTTCTTGGTTTCAGGAGATTAAAAAGACTTTACATTCTTCAACATGGTACAAACAACAGTTGCTAAAGCTATAAACTCAGACCCCACCTAACATTAAACATAAAGTAGTGGATGAAGTAATATTTCACAAAGGCAAATTGTTGATAGACCATAACATAAAGGAATTACTTTTGCCACTGATAAAAGAACATCACTCATCCCCTTTGGGGGGACACTCTGGCATCAAAGCTACCCTTAAAAAAATTAAACAAGTCTTTTATTGGAAGCAAATGAAAAGAGATGTTAAAGCCTTTGTCAAGACTTGTGATGAATGTCAGAGGAATAAAGAAGAAAATATACTCATTCCCGGACTTCTGCAGCCCTTTCCTATCCCAGAAAGAATTTGGATTGATATATCCATGGATTTTATCACTTGTTTGCCAAAGAGTCACAGGTACACAGTCATATTTGTAGTGGTTGATAGGCTGAGTAAGTATGCGCATTTTTTCCCTCTGAGTCACCCCTTCACAACCAAAGAGGTGGCCACTGTTTTCTTTGATGGTGTCTTCAAATTGCATGGTCTACCTAAGTCCATAATGAGTGATAGGGATGTTATCTTTACAAGCAAGTTTTGGCAGGAATTGTTCAAGCTGCAGGGGTGCACATTGAAGTTGAGCACTGCCTATCACCCTCAAAGTGATGGCCAAAATGAAGTGGTGAACAAAATTCTGGAATGTTACTTGAGGTGTTTCATTTGTTACAAGCCACAGAAGTGGGTGAAGTGGCTGACATTAGCAGAATATTGGTACAATACTACATGGAAGACTCCCACTAATACAACCCCATACAAGGCAGTGTATAGTGTAGATCCTCCAAACTTGTTGTCATATGTGCCTAACACAGCCAAAGTGGAGCAAGTTGAGGAAGCTTTATACTCTAGAGACATCATCATAGAGTTTTTGAAGGACAACATTAAACTTGCTCAAAGTAGGATGAAGAGATATGCAGACAACAAAAAAACAGATAGGGAATTTAATCAAAGGTACTGGGTGTACTTAAAGCTCCAGCCATATAAGCAAATCACTGCAAGAATTCAGAAAATCACAAGCTATCTCCAAAGTATTATGGTCCTTATATGATACTAGAAAGAATTGGAAAATTTGCATATAAGTTGCAGTTGCCAGCTGAAGCAAAGATACATCCAGTGTTTCATGTTTCTCAACTGAAAAAAAACTGGGAAATGGTGTAGTATTACAAGACAATGCACCTAGCTTTGCTGAAGAAATAGTGGAGCAACTGGAAGCTATTCTTGACAGGAGAATGGTTCCCCATGACAATGATGCAGTGGTGCAGATATTGGTGAAATGGAAAGACAAACCTATAGAAGATGCTATGTGGGAGGATTATTGGCCAACTATACGCAAATTCCCTACATTGGACCTTGGGACAAGGTACATTCTTGAAGGAGAGGGGAGATGTAACAACCATACACTCCTCAAGATGATCAGGGAAGGCGGCATTAGCACCCTTGCAGGAATGAAAGGAGAAAAAAAGCAATTAGATTGAAGGACATCAGAGCAGGCTTCAGGGATATCAACTACGTAGGCAGTAATGTATAAGAATATGTGTGTTTTAATGTTGAGAATGTAGGCTTGTGCATGTATGGCTGTTGTAGTAAATTGTTGTACTGAGGTGTATGTGCATATTGGTATTTGATTCATGAGTCGGGTAGGCTATTAATGGGTTGTATTGTTGTTGGTCCATTATGTGAAAACTGCACATATATAAGCAGTTTTGTGATGTTGTAAGGGTGTGAAGAAATGTTAAGGAATAAAATTCATTTTTCTGTTGTTACTGTGTTGTAGCCCCCTGTTCTTCTTCTTTCAGTTGTACTTCTTCCTGTTCCTTTCATTTTTGATACTTAGTTTAATCATTTTGTTACCTTTTGTTTTAGTTTTAGTTACTGTTCTTCTTTTTAGTTTGTAAATTGTTACACTTCTAGTTTTGATGCTTATATTTTTCTTCAGTCATTGTTTCTTTGCAAATCTGTAAGTTGTTCTTGAACCTGCACTTAACATTCATAATAGTTTCTGTTTCAATTGTTAGTACCTATCTTTTGAATTATCAGTTGCCTGCAACCCATAGTTTGCAATTCTTGATATTAAATCTTAAGTTTGAGTTTCGGTGATAAATTCTATAATTTTCAACTGTAATTTCTTAGAAGGACAAATTGTATTCAACCCATCACGAATTTTTAATTTCCTATATCAGTTCAAATATGATCTGTTGTTCAACATCTTGCTTCTGCCCATATCCACAGTCCTGGTATGTTTTCTTCCGAGAAAATTCTGCATATCCCCTACTACTTCTTCGAGTTATTGATGCAACTTATCAAATCTTGAAGTCTTGAATTTGAATATTAGTTATAAGAAAATCTGTCTGTTGTTTCCTTAATTTCTTGATTTTCTTGATTATTCTTCTTGGTTCTTCATTGTTTTCTTTGAATTTGGAACAAACTGCAATTATACCCTTATATAGTTTCACTTCTTCTCGATCTCAATATCTGCCATTATCATCACCTGTTCTTTCATTTAAACAGCTGCTCAATTTCATTGCATCATTATTCTTGCTTGTTTGGCAAGAATTCCTTAAATATCTCCATCTTGTGTGCACAGAAATAATTGTGCACAGATACTTGCACCCTCTTCTTCGCGCATTTCATCAAACACCTTTGCAAACTTGTCGAACACCTTTCCTTTCACTGAAAACCCATCAAAACTTCCATGGCGACCAACTCAAACCCACCAGCCCCTTCCATAATAGTGACTCAACAAATGATGAAATAAATGATTTTTCATTTAAAGATTTACTTCTCTTGTGTCATGAATTGACCGAAACTATTGATCCCCAAGTTGAAAAATAAAAAATTGAAATCTGAAAAGTTTGAATTGCATCGAAAAAATGATAGATTGGAAAAGGAGCATGAAAACTATAAGAAACCTCAAAATTTTGATTGTGAAAAATGTTTTAAATATGAAAAAGAATTTGTTCGCTTCAATGAACTTTTTTCAAAAACTTTAAAATGAATTCTTTTTCTAAAGAAAAATGAAGAGTATTGATTTGCAAACACAACATTTTACAAAAGGAGCTGAAAAATTTTGAGTATAGAATATACTAGTATATGATTTTTGTTTGATGATAATAAACATATATATATATATATTCATTTAAATGCATTTGTTATTGTACTATTTTAGTTTTCACATAATTAAATAAATATGTATTGAATAAAATAAATAACACAGAATTCATATTCAAGCAAATATTCTATTCAAACAAATGTTTTATTACAAATTCGAATAGTATAAATTTAATCTCTTATACATTTACACATTGTCATTTTACAATACAATTTCGATTACATCACGAATTTCGATTTACAATTTATCATCTCACTACATATCACTCATTCACTCGTATTTATTCTTCAACTCTATTCCAGTTTGTATCCAGCATCTGAATTATCTGCAAAATAAACACTAACGTAGTAAAATTGAAAAAGAAATATTTTGTAGTGTACAATAAAAGTGTATGTTTGAAAATATCATTTGCCTCGGTTATTTGGGTTGTTCGTCATCATTTATTTTGAATTCATCTTACACCAACAACTTGTAACATGCATAGTGTATTACTGTACATGTCTCAAAGTCGTGCACACAGATATACACTTAATAAAATTGCAGGGACAGGTGAACACAAGGTAAAACCCAAGCCAAAGGTTGGATTCAACTCAGGTGCAATATGAAAACAAGCCACTAAGTTTCAAGTGCACTAGAGCCTGCATATACACATGTGTACACGTACACATGTGCACTGTCTCAGTATCTTGAATTTCAGCCAAGAAACATTAGTACACATGAATATGAATAAAACCAGATTCGGTATTAAACCAGACCAAAGGACCGTGTTCTGTTGTAAACTAAGATCAATAAACAAGACCAACATGAAGTCTCTAAATCAACACGGTCAAATGTTCAGGCATGAACATAACTACAAGAACACAAACAAGGTCAACAACATCCAGACTCAAAGCAATAGCATGTACCAAGATAACCAGACTTAGAGTGATGCCACAGAACAGAGACATGGTTTGAGAGACATGTACAAAGCAACATGCCTAGACCACAAGATTAACATGAATGTAAACTCAACCAACAAGAACCAGTCCAAAGTCAAAACAACACTTGAACCCAAACCACCACATATACAAAGTAAGCACACTGGAAGTAGATTCTCAGTGAACCAAACCAAAACTAGTAATGATGAACTGAATGGATGAAAAGTAACTAACTCAAAGTGGCAAATGCTCACACATGAAGGCTCATAATTGAACCAGACTTCAAAATCAAGTTCAGTTACAACTTGATCTTGAACATATATAAAATGCCCAAGAAAATCCAGACAACATAAAGTACATGATGCAATAGAGCAGTGGACACAAAGTCACCCTGAATGCATTTCAAAAGGCAGAAGTCGAAGCAAACAATGTACCCCGGAAACAGCTAACCACATACAACATGCCACCATACATGATATACATGAGAAGCAACTCGACATGACATGGTCAGAAGCAATATGAAATGAAAACAATTCAATATACAACTCTACATGAATACAAATGCATCAACATGTTTCAGACCACATGAACTGGACATGGAATGCAACCAGATTACAAAATGCTTCAAGTGCATCAAATTAGAACAACAATATGCTCAAAAAATCTTAAAAACAACGCAGGCTCAAGTAAACGTACACTTGAACACAAATGCAAGAACAAGTAAGAGCATCCAACATATGGTAATAGACCAGGATCAAGTGATAGTGTGTGACAACAAGTATGGTTCAAAGTAAAGCAACCACACCCCAAGAAGCACTAATATACATGCATACAGACCAGAGGGAAAGAACCATGAACAATTAATGAAACCAAGTGGATAGGCAACAATCGTAAACATATATATATATATATATATATATATATATACACATACATACATACGTATATGTATGTACATACATATCTATATATTTACAGTAAACACAGCTGCAAGTCTCGGTTCGAAGAAAAGCAGCAGTTTTGTTTCTTAAATTGATCAAACCAAAAAAGTCAGTGAAATCAGAGAGTAACATAAAAATTGGAACAAAGTCAAGAGAGTGAACAAGTCAAGTTTATCTCAAATATTTAAATGCTGAAGTCAATTTTTATCTCGCAGTAGATAATATGACGAACACGAATTAAGCAAGTCAATTATCTCATGAATTCAAAGTGCCGAAGTCATAGAAGAAATGAACAATAAACAAATTCAAATGCCAGAAAAGAAAGGAACCAAATCCAAACGAGTGTGACTTGAACAAGTCAGTATAATCACAAGTATTCAAGAAAAATCGAACGGCCAAACAAAATTAGTTGAAGAATTCAAATCGAAAATACGAACGAAAATTAAGGGGTCCGTTCCTTATAAAACCCAATTCATCATCGGCATATTATTCATTCGAGTTCAGGACAAAAATCCAGAGTATACTCTTAAATTGAAAAAAAGGACAAAATTCATGTACCAATTCAGAGCACAAATTGAACTTAACGGATTGAAGCAGCCGCATATTAATCAAAGCAAGCAAATCGTTTGATGAAACAAACCGAAGCAGAGACACGGTTCAACCGATCTATAGGAATAGGAAGCTTCAAGTTTTCACGAAGCCTTAATTTTTGAAGAGGAACGAAGCAGCCATTGGACTCACGAAGTAAAAAACAAAGTCGACCGAAGTATTGAAGTTATCTCGTTTCATATTAGGGCGAAGAAATATTAAGGGAGGCGTTTTTTCTTGTGATATAAATTAAAGTGGGCAGGACTTTATAAATTTAATTTGGGCTTTAATTTTAAACTAGGTTTTTATTTTTTTTATTTATATTGTAATTTTCCTTATTAAAAAAATTAACTCTCTAGTCGTGTGACTAGGTTACGAACTACGGTGATATAGTTTGAGAATTCGTAACTCAGTGTCTGGGTTGTGGTAGGGTTTTGAGCATAGAGTTAAGTTAGTCATTAGCAGGTGTCGCAAGTTTACGTGTGTAAGCGTCTGACTACTTAATTTCTAGTAGAAACCTGGAGAGCAGCACATAGGCAGGTTTTGCCAAAGCTGTGTAAATCTGTGTTGCTCTATTTCTACTTTTATTATTCTGCTATTATCTGTGCTGCAATTATTATATATATATTTCCACAATAATTTTTATTATTATCAGTATCACCCTATTCACCCTCCTCTAGAGTGAAATCGATCCTACAAGTGGTATCAGAGCGAGGTTCAGAGACCGCTTGTTGTTTTAAAAAATTGATTTTTCAAACACCAATCTTTGTTTTAAAATTTTGATTTTTTAACATGGCTTCTTTTAATAATGCTTTTTCTCAGGGTCAGTCAATAGTTAAACCACCCATGTCCAATGGCGAATATGTTTACTAAAAAAATAGAATGAAAATTTTTATGAAAACCATAGATTCATGGAATATTGTTGAGACGGGATATAGGATACCAACAATAGTGGTAGATAATCAAGAAATTGAAAAACCAATGGATCAATGGACAGATCTTGAAAATAAACTGCATAATGATAATGCTAAAGCGATGAATTCTATTATTTGTTCATTAGATCACATTGAATTTAATCATGCCTCGCATTGTCTAACTACACAGGAAATTTGACACACACTTGAAGTAACTCACGAAGGAACCTCCCAAGTTAAAGAATCTCGTCTTGCCATGCTTAGTAGCGAATACGAGAACTTCACAATGGCCAAGGATGAAAATTTCAAAGAGATGTATGGATGACTTTCTAATCTCGTACACAAATCAAAAGCTCTCGAAAAGGCATACACAGAACTGAAAACAGTTCGAAAAATCCTCAGAGTCCTTCCATGAAATTTTAAAGCGAAAGCTACTGCCATTCAAGAATCAAAAGATCTGAAACAAATAAAAGTTTCAGAACTCATCGAAATTATCATCATTTATGAGCTAGAAATCAAATTCAAGGAAGAACGCGAAGGAGGTGATACGAGAAAAAAATCAAAAGCTCTCAAAGGAACAACGGAAAGTGAAGATGACGACGACGATGATGGAGCAAAAAAACTGGCACTACTAATAAAGAGATTCAAATGGTGGAACCATAAATATGGAAATCCAGCTCTAAATCAACAATTGAAAAGCAGAATAGTCAAAGTACTAGACAACTCAGAAGAGCAGAAGATCATTTGTCACAAGAGTAATAAATCTGGTCACATCAAGCATAATTGTCCTCAGAATCGACTCAGCCAAGGAAAGAAACAGAAAAGGAGAAGTTTTGCAACTACTGTGGATGAAACTGATGAAGCTTATAAAAGCACTGGCGGTGAGAGTGAAGAAGAAAATTTTTATCTTAAGAAGAAACAACTGACAGCGATGATGACGAGCCAAGCGAGGTGTCAAAACTTACTCATTCGAAATTACTTGTATATTTTCATGGACTAAATGGATGTTTTGAAAGACTTAGGGAGAAGTATACTAAAATTAAATCACAAAGAGATAGTTCGATAGAACTAAATAAACAGCTTGATCAATTGGTCAAAAACTATCGAAATAAGAGCCCTAAGTGTGATAAGTGTCCATCACTTGAAGAAGAAATTAAAAAATCAAAAATTAAAATTAAATCACTTGAAAATGAAATTCTGATTATGAAAGAAAGTGAAAACACTAGGAGGGAAAATTCTATTAAAAAGTGCACTCTATTATTGAATGAAAATGAATCTCTCAAAACACAAGTCCAACAGTTGTCTACCTTTAGAAAAAATTTCCAAAGGAGAAAGATCGCTAAATATGTTATTAGGGAAACAAACTGTCAATACTATTAGACAAGAACTTAGGTATACTCGATCTAAATGCGTTAGAAGCGAAATTAATAAAGTCAATTCCAATTGCTCGATTTGCGGAGAAATTGGACATAATCACAATAATTGATGGTATAGACCCAAATACGTGAAGACCATATCAAATTGGTTTCCAAAAGGCATGAATATAAAATCCTTTAATGTCAAACAAATCTGGGTGCCAAAAGAAAAAAATATATTTATCTTGGGTCTACATGAATTTTTTTTCAAAATCATTTGCAACTAACAATCATGGACCTATAAAAACAAATAGGTCACAAAAATCTTTCCTTGTGTAGGTAAGGTGGCAGGCTAAGGAACAACAACAGTGTTCTGGATTCTGGTTGTCCCAGGTACACGACGGGCGACGAATCAAATTTCCTTAGCCTAGTACAAAGGTGGCAAAATCACAATGGGTAACAACGAAAAATTATCGGTAAAGGTAAAATAGGTAACGATACATTTATGTTGAAACAATATATTATATGTTGAATATCTGCATCATAATCTGATTTCAATCAGCCAGTTATGTGATAAGGAAATGAATGTTGATTTTGAGTTTGAATTATGCAAAACTTTTAACCCATGAACTAATTCATATAGATTCGTTTGGACTAACGATATTAAAAGTTTAGGTAGTAAGAGATAGTTTCTTGTGTTGGATGATGATTACTCTAGGTGCACATGGATATATTAGTATATCTGACTGCCTCTAGATCTGACACGATGTTCACTAGTTGTTTATGTACATGTTTTCAATTAAATCATTTTAAAAGCTGTAAAATGATTATAAGGCATTTGTTGCACACTTCATGATTTGGTCTTTAGTATCCATCTGATAACTTTGAGTTAAAGCGGTATTCGGATGCAGATTCTTCTGGTAGTCTAGTTGATAGAAAAATTACTAGTAGAATGTGTTTTATGTGGAACTATCATAAGTTGCATCACATTTCCAAATAAAATATCTACATAATTTTCATTTTAACTGATTTTCAATTGGCATACTTTTTTTTCATAAAACCCCTTTTGGAAAATAGTTTTCGTCGACTTCATCTCAGATTAGGCATTTTAGAAATTTGATTTTATATTTCTGGATTTGATCTTAATGACTACATTAACTAATCTGACTCCTTACTGATTATTAAAAAAGAAAATAGTTACTGGAAAATGTGATGAATGTTGATATTAATCATAAATTATGGCTTGAGAAAGTATATTTAGTAAAAAAAAATTAAAGTTTTAAACAAGATTTATAATAACTTTTTTTGGTAAAAATTTCATGACCATCTCTATTTCTATCATATTTCTAACGACCATCACTCATCAAAATCCAATATAGTATGTCAAAATGTGGTATTTTAAACGAGAAATTATTCATTTTCTTAATTTAATTAGCAATAAAAATATCCAAAGTATTCACTCTCAGTTAAAAGTCCTCACGGTTATGCATGCGTAAATTACTTGGAATATTTGGTTATGTGCTTTCATGCTCATTTAAGGTCTTCACGGTTATGCATATATGGAACGTATATCAAAATTAATTACTGAATAGACAAGTTGATTCTAATCCCATTTAAAAGTCCTCATGGTTATGCAAGGTTAGAAGATACTTGAATTTTTTTAAAAATATATGGGAATACTCCTAATCTCATTTAAAAGTTCTAACGGTTATGCATGGTTAGTAAGTATTCAAATTCCTATTATAAATATACCATAAATAGACAGAACTTATGGTTTATATGCCGACATCACCCCTATCACTCTAAATTGGAATATGCGCCTAATAGAGTATTTATGATTTTTGTTTGATTCTTTATTGAAATTTAATATTTATACTCGATTAGGTTTTAATGTTGTATTATTACTTTATCTCTATTTTTCTAACACTATTACTCTTTTGTTGATAACAAAATGGTGAGAGAAAAGTTAAGATTTTGGCAAATAAAGCTCAAATATTTATTTTTTATTTTTTATTTGCGTATTCTCATCAAGGTTCATTTGCATATTTTTTATTTATTTTCATGCATATATGAATGGGAAGCTTTGTTGCAGAGAGGGAGCGTTCAAATAGGGAGAGAAAATAGAATTCATCAATGACCAAATACATTTAATGAATTCAAAATTTTATTATATGTTTGTTATCATCAAAAGGGGGAGATGGTAGAATATGCTAGTATATGATTTTTGTCTGATGATAATACACATAAATATATTCGTCTAAATGTATTTGTTATTGTACTATTTTAGTTTTCACATAATTAAATAAATATTTGTTGAATAAAATAAATAACACAAATTCATATTCAAACAAATATTTTATTCAAACAAATATTTTATTACAAATTTGAATAGTACAAATTTAAGCACTCGTTATACATTTACACATTGTCATTTTACAATACAATTTCGATTACATCACAAATTTCGATTTACAATTTATCATATCACTACATATCACTCATTCACTCATTTTTGCTCTTCACCTCTATTCCAGTTTGTATACAGCATTTGAATTATCTGCAAAATAAAAACTGACGCATTAAAATTGAAAATGAAATATTTTATAGTGTGTAATAAAAGTGTACGTTTGAAAATATCATTTGCCTTTGTTATTTGGGTTGTTCATCATCATTTATTTTGAATTCATCTTACACGAACAGCTTGTAACATGCACAGCGTATCACTGTACATGTCACAAGATCATGCACACCGATATACACTTGATAAAAGCGCAGGGATAGGTGAGCACAAGGTCAAACCTAAGCCAAAGGCTGGATTCAACCCAGGTGCAATACGAAAATAGGTCACAAAGTTTCAAATACACTAGAGTCTGCATATACAAATGTGTACATGTACATATGTGCACTGCCTCAACATCTTGAAAATCAACCAAGAAAAATCAATACGCACGAATATGAATAAAACCAGATTCAATATTAACCATACCAAAGGAGTGTGTTCGGTTGTAACCTAAGATCAATGAGAAAGACCAACATGAAGTCTCTAAATCAACACGGTAAAATGTTCAGGCATGAACATGACTACAGGAACATAAACAAGGTCAACAGCATCCAGACTCAAAGCAATGGCATGTACCAAGACAACCAGACTTAGAGTGATGCCAGAGAATAGAGACATGGTTTGAGAGACATGTACAAAGCAGCAGGCCTATACTATAAGATCAATATGAATGTAGACTCAACCAACAAGAACCGGTCCAGACTCAGGTCAAAGCAGCACTTGAACCCAGACCACCACATGTACAAAATAAGCACACAAGAAGCAGATTCTCAGTGAACCAAACCAAGACCATTAGTGGTGAACTGAACGGATGTAAAGAAACTGACTCAAAGTGGTAAATGCTCACACATGAAGGCTCATAATTGAACCAGACTTCAAAATCAAGTTCAATTACAACTTGAACTTGAACATATATAAAATGCCCAGCAAATCCAGAAAACATGAAGCACATGATGCAATAGAGCAGTGGACACAAAGTCAACCTCAAAGCATCTCAAAAGGAAGCAGTTGAAGCAAACAATGTACACCAGACACAGCTAACCACATACAATATGCCACCATACATGATATATATGTGAAGCAACTCAACATGACATGGTCAGAAGCAGTATGAAATGAAAACAATTCAACATACAACTCTGCATAAATACAAATGTATCAACATGTTTCAGACCACATAAACTGGACATGGAATGCAACCAGACTACAAAATGCATCAAATGTATCAAATCAGAACAACAACATTCTCACAAATTTTAGAAACAATGCAGACTCAAGTAAATACACACTAGAACACAATGCAGACTCAAGTAAATATACACTTGAACACAACGCAGACTCAAGTAAATATACACCTGAACACAATGCAGACTCAAGTAAATATACACTTGAACACAAATGGAAGAACAAGTAAGAGCATCTATCATATGGTACCACACCAAGATCAAGTGATAATATGTGACAGCAATTATGATTCAAAGTAAAACAACCACATTCCAAGAAGCACGAATATGCATGCATACTGACTAGAGAGCAACAACCATGAACAATCAATGAAACCAAGTGGATAGGCAACAATCGTACACATACATACATACATACATATATATATATACTATTAGAAACTGGGGTGGCTACAACATAATGTTGGATCTTAAGGCTATTCAGACACTAGAAGTGGTGAAATGTGTATTAACTACTTACTTATGAATATAAAACTGTATTTACTCAAATTGCAAACAGAAAGAAGTAATCATAGAATAAACAAGTAATAAAGTAAAACGCAATAATGTAAATAACATTCGGATTTCTATACTGGTTCGAATTAACCAATCCTACATCCAGTCCTACACTCATCGTGCAGAATTCCACTATAATCGCTTGTTTTTCACGGGTGGCAAGAACACCTTTACAATCGTGGTTTCACGGGCTACCAGACCACCCTATTGATTTCACAGGCTACAAGAACACCTTCTCTTTATCACCAATAACAAACTATGGCAAGTAGTAGTATCTTTAATACAGATTCTTGCAGATTCGGTACAATGATCCTATAGACCTCCAATGGCAATATATCTTTGAATTCTTTGAGGAATAGGATGAAATCAGAGAGAGAATGGTGTGAATTAAAGTACAACTCTCTGATATTGTGTGGTTTGCAAATCAATGAAGAATTGGAGTGAAATAGTATTGATTTACAAGGAGATTGAAAGAGTATGCAATGGATTTCTTTTGCAAATGTTTGGAGAAGAAGGAGTAATAGAAAATTAGAATTCTTGATGTTAAAATTCGTTTTCAGATGCCTTTATATAGTGGCTGAAGAGACGTGTCTTTTGGTGAAGAGGTGGAGGGAAATGTCTCTTCATT
Source organism: Allium cepa (assembly GCA_030765085.1). NCBI lineage: Eukaryota > Viridiplantae > Streptophyta > Magnoliopsida > Asparagales > Amaryllidaceae > Allium > Allium cepa. The sequence goes on along the minus strand of CM060938.1, from coordinate 306,814,627 downwards.
TAAAATTTGAAATTCCGAAAAACAGGTACCTTGTCGACAACCCCCTACCCCCTTGTCGACAAGGGTGTGTTGCAAAATGAACTGCAACATTAATAAGTGTTGCAAATTTCAGCATTTCAAATTACCTTATATTTATGGATTTTTGTAATTCGGTTGAGGTCAATGGTTGACGATCTTCAAGTATAATTGCCATGAGATCTTTAACAAGATATTCTAAGGTTCAACCAACTCCTCATCACTTCAAACACCTTTATCCTTCAGCATTCTTCTCTAATTGAGTTTTGTTCTTCAATTGCTATGATTGATCTTCTTCTATAATTCATTTGCTTCCACCGTATTCTTGTTAATCTCTGTAAATGTCTCCATAATATATCTGATATGACTGCATAACTCGAAGATACGTTAGTACTAATATTTATGTGATTGTTGTCATTAAAATCAATACCTAGGGTATTAACATATACATGTCTATATATTTATAGGAAACATAGTTACAAGTCATAGTTCGAAGAAAACAACAGTTTTGTTTCTTAAATTGATCAAGCCAAAAAAGTTAGTGAAATTAGAGAGTAACGAAAAAATTTGAACAAAGCCATGAGAGTGAACAAGTCAAGTTTATCTCAAATATTTAAATGTCGAAGTCAATTTTTATCTCACAGTAGATAATATGATGAACATGAATTAACCAAGTCAATTATCTCAAGAATTCAAAGTGCCGAAGTCATTGAAGAAATGAAAGAGAAACAAATTCAAATGCCAGAAAAGAACGGAACCAAACCCAACCGAGTATGACTTGAACAAGTTAGTACAATCATAAGTATTCAAGAAAAATCGAACGACCAAACAAAATTAGTTGAGGAATTCAAATTGAAATATGAACGAAAATTAAGGGGTTCATTCCCTATAAAACATAATTCATCATCGGCATATTATTAATTCAAGTTCAAGACAAAAATCCAGAGTATGCTCTTAAATCGAAAACAAATTTATAACTCGAATCAAAGTCAATAATTAAAAGGGGCAAAATTCATTACCAACTCAAAACACAAATTGAACTTGACTGAATTGGAGCAGCCGCATATTAATCAAAGCAAGCAAATCGATTGATGAAGTAACTCAAAGAAGAAACACAGATTAATTGATCTATAGGAATCGACAGCTTCAAGGATTCACGAAGCCTTAATTTTTAAAGAGGAACGAATCAGCCATTAGACTCACGAAGTAAATAAGAAAGCCGGTCGAAATATTGAAGTTATCTCGTTTCATATTGGGCCGAAGAAATATTAAGGGAGACTTTTTTCCTTGTGATATAATTAAAGTGGGCTGGTCTTTATAAATTTTATTTGGGATTTAATTTTACGACTAGGGTTTTGTATTTGTTTTATTTAGATTGTAATTTTCCCTTTTTAAAAAATTAACTCCCTAGTCGTGTGACTAGATTACCAATAACGGTGGTGTTGTTTGAGAATTCGCAACTCGGTGGTTGGATTGTGGCAAGGTTTTGAGCGTAGAGTTAGGTTAGGCGTTAGCTGGTATCGCAAGTTTACATGTGTAAACGTCTGACTGCTTAATTTCTAGTAGAAACCTTGAGCGTAGCACGTAGGCAGGGTTTTGCCGAAGTTGGGTAAATTTGTGTTGTTTTATTTCTGCTTTTTATTATTCTGCTGTTATCTGTGCTCAGAATCGACTAATAAAAAGATTCAAAAGGTGGAACCACAAATACGGAAATCCGGCTCTAAATCAACAACCGAAAAACATAATAGTTAAAGTACTGGACAACTCAGACGAGCAGGACATCATTTGTCACAACTGAAATAAATGTGGTCACATTAAGCCCTATTATCTTCAAAATCGACTCAGCCATGGAAAGAAATTGAAAAAGAGAAGTTTTGCAGCTACTTGGGATGAAACCAATGAAGCTGATAAAAGTACTGGTAGTGGGTGTGAAAAAGAAAATTTGTGTCTTCAAGGAGAAACAACTGACAGTGATGATGATAAGCCAAGCGAGGAATCAAAACTTACTCATTCGGAATCACTTATATATTTTCATGAACTAAATGGCTATTTTGAAAGACTTAGGGAGAAGTACGCTAAAATTAAATCATAAAGAGATAGTTCGATAGAATTAAATAAATAGCTTGATCAATTAGTCAAAAACTATCAAAATAAGAGCCCTAAATGTGATAAGTGTCCATCACTTGAAGAAAGATGAAAAAATTAAAAATTAAAATTAAATCACTTGAAAATGAAATTCTGATTTTGAAATAAAGTGAAAACATTAGGAGAGAAAATTCTATTAAAAAGTGCACTCTATTATTGAATGAAAATGAATCTCTCAAAATACACGTCCAACAATTATCTACAACTTTAGGAAAATTTTCCAAAGGAGAAAGATCGCTAAACATTTTCTTAGGGAAACAAACTGTCAATACTGTTAGACAAGGACTTGAGTATACTCAATTTGAACACGTTAGAAGCAAAATTAATAAAGTCAATTCCAAGTGCTCGATTTGTGGAAAAATTGGATACAATCACAATAATTGCTGGTATAATCCCAAACACGTGAAAACTATACCAATTTGGGTTCCCAAAGGCATGAATATAATATCCCTTAAAGTCAAACAAATCTAGGTGCTAAAAGAAACAAAAATAAATTGTCTTGGGTCAACACAAACTTATTTTTCAAAATCGTTTGTTACTAACAATCATGGACCTATAAAAAAATAGGTCACAAAATCTTTCCTTGTGTAGGTATGGTGGCAGGCTAAGGAACAACAACAGTGTTACCTGGATTATAGCTATTCCAAGCACACGATGGGCGACAAATGAAAGTTCCTTAACCTAGTACAAAGGTGGCAAAATCACAATGGGTAACAATGAAAAGTTATCGGTAAAGGTAAAATAGGTAACAGTACATTTACCTTGAACAAAATATTATATATTGAATATCTGCACCATAATCTGATTTCAATCAGCGAGTTATGTGATAAGAAAATGAACGTTGATTTTGATTCTGATTATGCAAAAATGTTAACCAATCATCTTTTCACCCTTGAAATAATTCATATAGATTCGTTTGGATAACGATATTAAAAGTTTAGGTAGTAAGAGATAGTATCTTGTGTTGGTTGATGGTTACTCTAGGTATACGTGGATATATTTGTTTATCTTACTGCCTCTAGATCTGACACTATGTTCACTAGTTGTTTATGTACATATTTTCAATCAAATTCTTAAGGAATCACATTTTAAAAGCTGTAAAATGACTATAAAGTATTTGTTGCACACTTCATGATTTGATCTTTAGTATCCATCTGATAACTTTGAGTTAAAGGGGTATTCAGATGCAGATTCTGCTGGTAGTCTAGTTGATAGAAAAATTACTCGTGATGTGTTTTATGTATGGACAGTCATAAGTTGCATCACATTTCCAAATAAAATATCTGCATAATTTCCATTTCCAATTATTTTCAACTGGTAGACATTTTTTCATAAAACCCCTTCTGTAGAATAGTTTTTGTCGACTTCATCTCAGATTAGGCAGTTTAGAAATTTAATTTTATGTTTTTGGATTTGATCTTAAATGACTAAATTTACCAATCTGACTCCCTATTGATTATCAAAAAGAAAAATAATTACTGAAAAATGTGATTAGTGTTGATATTAATTATACATTATGACTTGAGAAAGTATATTTAGTAAATTTCTTTAAAAATTTAAACTTGATTCATAGTAACTTTTGTTAGTAAATATTCCATGACAATCTCTTTTTCTATCACATTTCTAATGACCATCACTCATCAAAATTCAATATAGTATGTCAAATTGTTGTATTTTAAACGGAAAATTATACATTTTCTTAATTTAATTAGAAATAAAAGCATCCAAAGTACTCATTCTTATTTAAAATCCTTATGGTTATACATGGGTGAATTACTTGGAATATATTGTTATGTGGTTTCATGCTCATTTAAAAGTCCTCACGGTTATACATGTATGAAACACATATCAAAATTAATTATTAAATAGTCAAGTCGATTCTAATACCATTTAAAAGTCCTCAGGGTAAGATACATGAAATTCTTTTTAAAAAAATTGGGAATACTACTAATCTCATTTAAAAGTCCTAACGATTATGCATGGTTAGTAAGTGTTCAAATTCCTGTTATAAATATACCATAAATGGACACTACTATATGGTTTTATATGCCGACATCACCCCTATGACTCTAAAGTGGAATATGCGCCTAATAGAGTATTTATGATTTTTTTTGATTCTTTATTGAAATTTAATGTTTGTACTCGATCAGGTATTAATGTCATATTAATGTCTATCACTTTATCTCTATTTTTCTAACACTATTATTCTTTTGCTGATAACAAAAGGGGGAGGGAAGTTAAGATTTTGGCAAATAAAGTTCAAATATTTTATTTTTTATTTGCATATTCTCATTTATGTTCATTTGCATATTTTTATTTATTTTCATGCATATATGAAGGGGGAGGTTTGTTATAGAGAGGGAGCATTGAAATAGGGGAGAAAATAGAATTCATCGATGACCAATACATTTAATAAATTCAAAATCTAAATATATGTTTGTTATCATCAAAATGGGGAGATTGTAGAATATGCTATTATATGTTTTTTGTTTGATGATAATAAACATATGTATATATATTCATTTAAATGTATTTTTTATTGTACTATTTTATTTTTCACATAATTAAATAAATATTTTTTGAATAGAATAAATAAGACATAATTCATATCCGAACAAATATTTTATTCAAATAAATATTTTATTCAAACAAATATTTTATTACAAATTCGAATAGTACTAATTTAAGCTCTCACTATACATTTGCACATTGTCATTTTACAATACAATTTCGATTACATCACAAATTTCGATTTACAATTTATCATCTCACTATGTATCAGTCATTCATTCGTATTTGTATTTCAACTCTATTTCAGTTTGTATCCAGCATCTGAATTATCCGTAAAATAAACACTGACGCAGTAAAATTGAAAAAGAAATATTTTGCATGGTACAATAAAAATGTGTGCTTGAAAATATCATTTGCCTCAGTTATTTGGGTTGTTCGTCATCGTTTATTTTGAATTCATATTAGACGAACAACCTGTAACATGCACAGAGTATCACCGTACATGTCACAAGGTCATGCACACCGATATACATTTGATAAAATTGCTTGGACAGGTGAGCACAAGGTCAAACCCAAGCCAAAGGGTTGATTCAACTCAGGTGCAATACAAAAACAAGTCACAAAATTTCAAATGCACTAGAGCCTGGATATACATATGTGTACATGTACACATGTGTACTGCCTCAGCACCTCGAATTTCTGCCAAGAGACATCAGTACACATGAATATGAATAAAACCATATTCAATATTACATCAGACCAAAGGACTGTGTTCGATTTTAACCTAAGATCAATGAGCAAAACCAACATGAAGTCCATAAATCAACATGGTAAAATGTTCAGGCATGAACATAACTACAAGAACACAAACAAGGTCAACGGCATCCAGACTCAAAGCAATGGCACGTATCAAGACATCCAGATTTAAAGTGATGCCAGAGAACAAAGACATGGTTTGAGAGACATGTATAAAGTAGCAGGCCTAGACTACAAGATCAACATGAATGTAGACTCAACCAACAAGAACCAGTCCAGACTCAAGTCAAAACAACACTTGAACCCAGACCACCACATGTGCAAAGTAAGCACACTGGAAGCAGATTCTCAATGAACCATACAAAGACCATTAATGGTGAACTAAATGTATGAAAAGCAACTGACTTAAAGTTGTAAATGCACACATGAAGGCTCATAATTGAACCAGACTTCAAAATCAAATTCAGCTACAACTTGAACTTGAACATATACAAAATGCCCAAGAAAATCCAAACAACGCGAAGTACATGATGCAATAGAGCAGTGGACACAAAGTCAACCTGAAAGCATTTCAAAAGGAAGCAGTCGAAGCAAACAATATACACCAGACACAGCAAACCACATACAACATGCCACCATACATGATATACATGTGAAGCAACTCAACATGACATGGTCAGAAGCAATATGAAATGAAAAAAATTCAGCATACAATTCTGCATAAATACAAATGCCTCAACATGTTTCAGACCGCATAAACTAGACATGGAATGCAACCAGATTACAAAGTGCTTCAAGTGCATCAAATCAGAACAACAACATGTTCAAAAGTTTTAGAAACAATGCAAACTCAAGTAAAGTTACACTTGAACCAACATATGGTACAAGACCAGGATCAAGTGATAGCGTGTGACAACAAGTTTGATTCAAAGTAAAGAAACTCCAGGGAGCACTAATATACATGCATACAGACCAGAGAGCAACAACCATGAACAATTAATGAAACCAAGTAGATAGGCAATAATCATACACGTATATACATTCGTATATGTATGTATATAGATGTTTATATGTATATAGTAAGCCTAGTTGCAAGTCACGGTTCGAAGAAAAACATCAGTTTTGTTTCTTAAATTGATCAAGCCAAAAAAGTCGGTGAAATCAGAGAGTAACAAAAAAATTTGAACAAAGTCAAGAGAGTGAAAAGGTCAAGTTTATCTCAAATATTTAAACGTGAAAGTCAGGTTTTATCTTGCGGTAGATAATATGATGAAAACAAATTAACCAAGTCAATTATCTCAAGAATTCAAAGTGCCGATGTCATAGAAGAAATGAACGAGAAACAAATTCAAATGCTAGAAAAGAACGAAACCAAATACAACTAAGTATGACTTGAAAAAGTCAGTATAATCAAAAATATTCAAGCAAAATCGAACGGCTAAACAAAATTAGTTGAAGAATTCAGATCGAAAATAAAGGGATTCGTTCCCTATAAAACCAATTCATCATCCGCATATTATTCATTCGAGTTCAAGACAAAATTCCAGAGTATACTCTTAAATCAAAAACAAAATTATAACCCGAATCAAAGTAGAGAACAAAAAGGAAAAAATTCACATACTAACTCGAAGCACAAACTGAACTCGACAGAATTGGAGCAGTCACATATTAATCAAAGAAAGCAAATCGATTGAAGAAGTCCAATCGATCTATAGGAATTGGTAGCTTAAAGTTTTCAAATATCCCTAATTTTGAAAGAAGAACGAAGCAGCCATTGGACTCAGGAGGTAAATAACAAAGTCGGGCCGAAATATTGAAGTTATCTCATTTCATATTGGGCCAAAGAAATATTAAGGGAGTCGTTTTTTCTTGTGATGTAAATTAAAGTGGGTTGGCCTTTATATATTTTATTTGGGCTTTAATTTTAAAACTAGGGTTTTGTATTTGTTTTATTTATATTGTAATTTTCCTTTTTTAAAAAATTTACACTCTAGTCTTGTGACTAGGTTACGAACTACATTGGTGTAGTTTGAGAATTCGCAACTCAGTGGCTGAGTTGTGGGAGGGTTTTAAGCGTAGACTTAGGTTGGTCGTTAGCGGGTGTTGCAAGTTTACATGTGTATGCATCTTACTTGTGATAACCCATCCTTCTTGACCCTCAAAAAACGACACAAATACGCCACTGTATAATAAGCCGACGATCGAGTGCCGAAAAAGACAGACTGCTGAGGGAAAGAAAGAAGGAGGTAGAAAAAGAGAAAACAAAACAACATCAGAAGCTCACAATCGCAGCGGAACAATATATAATAGATAAATGACTGATCTTTATACAAAAAGAACTATATATGTTTTATATATTACATCATCAGAGTATAACACAATCAATAGCAAAATACTGGACAGTTATATTAACTTGTCCCCGCAAAAGCTGACTACACAGCATATAATGCATAGCGGAATATACTTCAAATACGTGTGATATGTCTCGCCATCCAGCTCGTCTCCTGAGCTCCACAGCATCATATCCTATATTTTATAATACTCGGTCTGACCCGAGCATTATGATAAAATAACACCCGAGTCAGTCTGGAAAACAAGCGTGAGAAAATACACTTAATTTAATAATTAAAGTTTCCAAAATCCTTTGAAAATCAAAGGTATTTCGTAAGACCATGCCACAAATAAACATGTCGAGTTTTCACCTTACGATAACCCAAAACATTTCTTATCAAAATCCCCTAATATTATCATAGTGTCTAAATACAAATACTTATTCAAATATCCAAAATCGTTACATTCATTAAATTCCAAAAATACTAGGCTCTACAATCAAATCTGTAAAGGCACGTAGGGAAAATGGATTTTCAACTAATGACCAGGCACCGGGGTACCACCTTTCACTATACCTGGTCTAGATAAACATAACGAGGACCCCTTTCGATCCTCTGCCACACAAGATCGAAGCTACCGCATACTGGATAGTCCGAATAAGATCACCCCACGGTTGGGATCAATAACCGCCCACACAACCGAATAAAAAGGGACATCTAGACAGGGATGACCTTACCCTAATTGGGTGCTACCCACATAGCCTTGCTGCATAACCCCTGATTTTCAGTCATTCCCAGCTGATGAGGCTCGAGGCTAAGTTACCTTTTTTAAAAACATCTCACATAGAATGCTCATCGTCCTCCTAACGATGTTCTGATAGCATTCATCCATCCAAGTCTGTTCCCGGTTCGAACGGAACCGAAGGCACTACACCTACTACATCCATTTTGGAATCATCCTCAGGATTAGTAGCAATTAGCCCTTGCACTTCACTGCTCCATCTTCGAATCCAAGCTCTTGTCTTCATCACGAAAACGTACTCGTTGGATGGAAGTGGTTTTCAGATCACAAATCTGATCCTGGTCTCTTCGAAACAACATTCGATATTTCCTGGTAAACTCAACCCCAGTTCTTTACGAAATAAACTAACAAAGATAAGATTGGAGATCACCTCCTAACCATTAATGGACCGATTTCCTTATAAACGTCCTAGAAGAACGAACGAATTTATACGTACAGTATAGCATCTCAAACGATAACTGTATCATTTAATTCACATACTCCTCCTAAATATTTCCAAGGTCATATTTGGATCCAGATTTGATAGTCGGTTATTTAACTAATTAAATAAACAATCAATTCAACCAATTATTTTATTTCCACTGAAAAACACCAGGTCTTATTAAAATTAGATTTAATAATTTAAATCACTTTACCCAAAATATATACTTAAAATATTTTAAATAAAACTACTTAAGTCACTTTACTCAAATAATAGTTATGAAATTCTATAATAATTTCCATGTAAAAAATCTAGCCAAAACCACTTTAAAATAAAATTATTATATAAAATATAATATTTAATAATTATCTTTTTAAATCATAATACTAGTTAAACCTTTAAAATAATCACTTCTATAATTAACTTAATAAATATTTACTTAAAAATATTAAAATGATTAAACAATAATTTCTCTAAAACATTCTTTTTAAAACAACTTTAAAACTTCCAACTCATACATAAAATCTTCCTTGAAAATATACTTGGCTTTACAGGGAAATACACTTTCCATTTTAATATAGCCCATCTAATCCTTTATAAATCGTGCTCGATTTATCCCAATTTAATTTACGTCCCAATCCCGTAAAAAAAATTCAACACTTTAAAAATATAACTACCGTTTATTTTTAAAACACATTTCCCATCTCCTTAAAAATTCCCACCGTGAATTTATACTTTCAAATTTATCGACTGATAAATATTCCACTTTATTTATAAACCCAGTTTATAAATTTCCATTCCTCATTACCCGTTAAATCACAGTTTGCAAAACACTTAATCGATTTCAAACCGATTTCCCGAGTTAAATTCTATTTAAAATTTATCTCTTGATTTATCCAAAATCAATTCCGAAATCCATTAACACCAAATTCACCCTTTATTATGATTTAAAATCCTTATTTAAATCTAAAATATCAATTTCATTCTTTATTCCAAAAATTCTCTTTACATTTCCTTTAAGAACCCAATTCATTATATTTCTATATTTAAAATACCAAAATAAATTCATCCAAACCATAACATCGAATCACTTTAATTTCCAATACAATATATCACATGATATCGATAAAACATATAACTGATTATGAAAATAATTTCAATATTTTGAGGAATCCAGTTGGATCCCTCCAACTTGTTTCCCTACATCCACAGATGTTAGCACAACAAATAAAATACCAAATCCCACTTTGAGGGGCACATCGTGGTATAAAGGGTCATCCGCTATTATGCGGGAAGCATAGGGTCTCATCCGCTATATAATGCAGGAATATCAATCACTCCAATATATATGTGTGTGTGTGTGTGTGTGTGTGTGTATACCCTACTATATATAATATCACATATAGACTGATAATAAATCACATCAATCAATCAACCAATAATTTAAATTTTATCTATTTAAATAAATTATGGAAATCCATTTGTAAGTGAGATTAACTCACCTTGAGTTTCATCGCCGAACTTTCAAATTTTAAATTAAATCGACCGTGTTTGATTTAATCCAAAATTTTCACGAAGTCCAAACTCCACCAGATCTGCCGCAATGCATAGAGCTCCTTGCTGCGATTCTGGCGCTTCCTGTTTCGTCAAATTCTGATCATGTATGCATGAGATGTGTTATTTTAAACATTTAGCATAATTTATTAAACAAACTCTCTTTAATTATTATTATTATGCCAATACCAGATCTGTCCGCCGATTTGAACTAGAAGATTGTGGCCGCACGCGAACTCCTTCTCCCACGTAAAACTACAGGCAACACAAACCCGAATGTAACAACCCGGAATTTTTGACAGCATATTTTGATAAATATTTAATCTAATTTAAATCAAATACAAGCTTCTCAAATTATAAACTGATGAGATCTTAATCATTTACCAGTTATATATGTGACTGTAAAGGAATTTGAAAATTTAAAATGTAATCTTTTAAAATTATTTATAACAGAATCTCTCTTATTCAATAAAAATCAAAGACTCTATATTTTTATTATTTGATAATATACATATGAATACAATTGTAGTTTTTAAAATGATAAAGCTTAAAAATAAACAAACATAGTAATACTAAACATAAACATGGAAATCTAACACACAAGTATAAAACAATATAAATGATTATAAACATAAACATACAAAACTAGTATAAAACATAATTATAAATTATAAAATGTAACTAAAGAGATAAATCTACAAATATAAATTATAACTTGAAATATAAAAATGCAAGTATATGTTATGAATCAATGTTTGATAATTAAAGTACAAATAGGATAAATTTAGAAATAATAATCATAATAATCATACATGAACAATACAAATAAAACAAAACTAACAATGACTATAATAAGTTTACTCAAATATATAAGGTAAGTAGCCTAGACATTAACCTGTAAAAAAAAAACTCATTTATACAATACAAATCTTGAGAAAAAATTTTTATAACAAAAATGCTTTGTAAATTAAGTATGCAAGAGACAAAGAAACAAATTAAATATATTTTCTGTTGTAAAGATTTTTATGCATAAGAAAACAAGTATCCATTTCAACAATAAAACAAATATCTTGTACAAATTGTCATTTCAGATCACAAGTTAATCTAATAGCCGAAATTTCATGTCCCCTTGCAATTTACAGTAGTATTAATAAATCAAAACCTGATCATATGAAGATGAACCATACAAAAATGTCTTTATACATATTCAAAACAAATCTTTGTCCAGTACAAATATCTTTGTACAAATTACTAATATCAGAAGCATTAATTAGATGTTAACATAAATGAAAGCACATACATTAATTAGCACAACTTCTTGTTTAAGTAAAGTACTGCAGCCGAAATTCTGTGATATTTCCTTCTGCAGTATATAATTCTTAGCCAATTAAAAAGCATGGCATTATAAATAGAAACTGCCTAGATACAACCCATACTGTTAAGTAACTTCTATATATATATATCCATTAGTTCGTTTATAAAAACTTAACAAAACCTAAAGAAAACATGAGAAATAAGGAAGGAGGGAAGATAAACATTGTTGCTTTGTAAACTTAAATTAATTCAAAATATAAAAACAAAAGGGAGACTTTCAGAAATAAAAAACTGCAATGTTCTTCATCAACACCTTGCTTCCTGTTCAAAGTTTGTTATGGTGAGTAAACTTAATTATTTTCAATTTAAACTTGTATCTTTAGCTTACAATTGGTATGTTCTTTGATATCTGTTTGAATAAGTATCCCTGAGTACTTTCTGTTGCTTTGGTAGCATACATAGTTGTTCTTCAGAATGTTGAGTATCTGAACAAAGCAAAGCAGGAAAATTTGTAAACATTTCTTCATATAAATGTTAAAAAAATATTAAGTATTGTTGCTAATTTAAGTGGTTTATCTTAAAACATAGGCCTGCAAACTTGTTTAGAGTTTTACAGTATTTTATGAATACTGTTATTTCAAGTTACAGGTAAAAGAAATCAAAGGTCAAAATTTGAATGTTCCAATTTGTAAATTCAATAACATATTTTGAATTCATACACATAGTTAGGATTTTTAACATAAAAATTATGATTTTTAAGCAAAGATAATAAGAGCAGTTTTTAAAGAAAACCGAAATTGATTTTTGTGAATATCCGTTGATTGAATTAATTTTGATTTCTGAAATTTAGTATGAAGCAAGGTTGAAGTTGGATTGACACCAGAAAAATGTCAAAATAATTTTCGAATGTATAGATTGTTAGTTTGAGGTAAAGGTAGGGTTTAGTTCACGTTTTCTGATGGGTCTGTTTGCTCGATGATTTCATCATCATGGAACGACCGAGCTGGGAGTGTTTTTGAGGGATGAAAGGGGATGACGTCGGCGCACGTGGCAGGAATTGCGTCTCAAACGGTGGTCGAGCTAGGAGGAAGAGGGGTTTGCACTTCTGCTGTTCGAGTTACAGTTCACCCAGAGGGGTATTTTTCGATTTCGTGACCTTTGCATCGAGTTAGCTCTTGAATTCGAGTGTATGGTCGAACTGGAGTTTGTGGGGGCTGATGCGAGTCACCGGAGGCGAAGCGAACCACCGTGCACGTGCACGGTGGTGAAGAGGTGTCTGTCGAGTTGCTGGGAGTGACGCGTGCTCATACTCGTGAAATTTGGATGTTTGCTTCGGGGTTGTCTCCGGGTCGTTTGCGTGAGATTTGCACTGCTGTTCATTTATAACATAAACTTAAAGCTAAAAAAAATATAATGAGAAGAAGAAAGAAACTGGAAAAAAAGAAGAAGAAGGTGGATGGGAAAGAGAGACGCGGGGAAGACACGAAGGAAACTCGAGACTGTCTCGAGTAGAAAAGAGTGTTGTCTCGGGTCCATTACTAAATGGACGTGCATAACTTTTTTTGTTTTAGTATTTTATATAACTAAGTTAATTAAGCAATTAGTTAGTTTAGGTTAATATTTGATTTAAAAGTTTATTAAGGAAAGTCTGTAAAGATAGGTGATTAAAATAAGTAATTAGAATGTTAATAATTTATACTTGAAATTTTAAATTGATAACTTTAAATTAATTTTGTAATTAAAATTAAATCATATGTTAAATCAATTTAACTTAAGAACGTTAGTTAATTACTTAAAGTTAATTAATAAATGGTAGTTAACTTAAGTGATAATTAAAGATAAATGATTAATTAGTTGATAATTAATAATTAATTAATTGTTAATCAATGAGTAATTAAATAATTTGTGATAATTAAATATGTAATTAAATTTTAATAATTAATAAGTAAGTTATTAATTAAAAATTAAGAATCAATTAATTAACTGAGTAATTAAGTAATAATTGATGAATAAAAGTTAACTAATTAAATAATTAATTTAAGATTAGATGATTAATAAATTAATAAATAATGATTAATTAAGTAATTAATTGATCATTGATAAGTTAATTAATCAGTGATTAATTAAACAGAATGAAGTAGTTTATTCTTAAGCAAATAATTAAGTTAAGTAAAACCAAACTGTTTTGGTATGAATTGGTAATTCTGCTGGATTGACTTTGATATCTGTTTGATGATATTCTGTGATATGTTGTGATACATTCTGGATATATCGATGATAACTATGTATGATTTATCTGTTATACCTGTTATGTGAATTCTAATATTAAATTGAACTGTTAAGTTAAATAGACAACTTGGCCCCTAAAATGGCGTTTGGATTCCGATGAGACCGGGATCGGAAGAATCAATTTTGATTCTCCGAAAACCACATCGATCCAAATTAAACGATAGGTCGTGACTTATCATTTGGTGATCGAGATGGTGTTTCAGAATGCAAGGGTTGTCGTCGTTAACTCTGAGGGTGATTCCAAAATGAGTGTAACGAGATAATGCGTTCGGTTTCGTTCGAACCCGGAACGAACTTGTATGGATTGAATGCTTTCAACACATCGTCAGGTGGACGATGAGCATTCTAAGAATAATGTTCAATAAAGGTAATCGCAGCCTCAAGCCTCATCAACCGAGAATGGCTAAAACAGGGGAGATGCAGCAAGGTTAGGTGGGTCATGCCCAAGCAGGACAAGTTATTCCCCTGCCTGGATGTCTCTTTTTATTTCGGCTGTGTGAGCAGTTGTTGGCCACAACTGCGAGGTTATCTTGTTCGGGACCGTTCAGTAAGGAATGGTTCTGGCCTTGTGTTGTAAGGGGTCGGGAGTGATCCTCGGTACGGTGATCTAGGCCCCGTACTGTGATGGGCGGTACCCCAGTAGCCCTGCCATTGTTGGAAACCCATTTTCCCTACGAGACCCTACGGTTTTGATTTGTATTACCCACTTTCGTGGCTAGTAGCTGGAATTTAATAGATGTAACAATTTCGGCTATTTTCTATTTACTTGAAAACCCTAGACACTATTATAATATCACTGAATTTCCTATAAAATGTTTTGGTTAGCATAAGGTAAAAACTTACCCATATTTATGTGTGGGGAGTCTTACGTGATACCTTTATTTTAAATGAATTTCAAAGTTAAGCAATTTTAACCTATTTACTCATACCAGGCCCATGTCTGACTCGGAGTTTATATTTTGTGTTTTCATAAACTCTTGGGTAATCAAATTTTTATGAGTAGCCAAGTGATAGGTATTTGGGAGTGTTGATTTTCTGGAGAAGCTTTAGGGAAGAAGACCAGATGTATGTATCTATATATGTAGTTCCGCTGTGTAGTTAGTGTATGCTGTATTTTGGATGTATGTATGGACATATATGTATATGACAGTCCTGTTATATGATATTGTATGACTCTGATGTATGTATAACTATGTAACAATTATGTGATGTATTATATTTTGTTCCATTCCGCAGTGAGATTCTGATGTTGTTATTCTTTCTTTCTTTCTATTCTTTTCTATTTCTAACCCTTTCCTTCTTAATGATGAAACTTCTTTCTGGGGTTAGAAAGGCGGGTTGTCACACCGAAGTACGAACCCTAACTCCCATGGTCGCACCTCCTACTCACGATCGGAACCTCATCACTCACGCCACGTCGAAGCCCGTTCCGCCTCCTACCCACGACCCAAAAATGGCAAAGCTCGGCGCCCTAAATGCACGAAAAAACACGCATGATCATGCATTGTTCGAACCACTACAGCCATCGATCCACATCGCCATGTCCAATCTCAACCGTTAGATTTCAAGAGCTTGGCAAGCCCTACGTTCCCTCAGTTGAAATTTTTTGACGATAATGATTGTAGGAGAAGAAATTTGAGGAGGAAGATCCCACGTTTTCGACCCTTTTTTTAAAGCCAACGGCTAGGCAAATAGCATTAGGGTTTTACTGTTGAAATGCGTATATATATATATATACGTATATTTATTATTTCAATATTATATC
Organism: Allium cepa; assembly: GCA_030765085.1. Classification (NCBI taxonomy): domain Eukaryota; kingdom Viridiplantae; phylum Streptophyta; class Magnoliopsida; order Asparagales; family Amaryllidaceae; genus Allium; species Allium cepa. The sequence continues at coordinate 306,798,725 of CM060938.1, read as the reverse complement.
CAATTTTGACTAGCTTTTTTTTCGAATGAACTCCAAACAACACATGCTGCCTAGAGTTATAAGGTTTTACCCGTATACCGAACAGAATGGAACGTGTTTCGAGGCCCAATTCAATTGTATGTGAAAGATAGCCTTTTGAATTGATTAAAAATATTAAATTTTCAATTTTAATATTAACGCGTTTCTCACTCGTATAAACAAACAGCAACTCCGAACGCTATGAAATCTGAAATTCGACAATAATACACTACTACGGATCCAATGGAACTGTTTTCGTCGAATTCCGAGACTGTGCCTCGGAAGGCTTTTTTAGCTCGTCGACTGAATTGAGCAATTTTCGAAGTTGTCGAAATCTTTTAAAATTTTGATTTTAAAACTTTACTAACTTAATTATAAATCATATAGAATTTACATTCACACTAGAATTCGTTTTAAGTCAAAAGCTGGTTATTTACTGTTCGCGCCAAAAATGGCCACAAACACCCGATAGTCGTTGAAAACACCCGTTCACAATCACAGATCAAAGATAACAAATATGTATGAAAATCACTCAGAAAATTCACAATAAAGTAGTAAATGACATAGGATTTATAGTGGTTCGGCGATCTTGCTTACGTCCACTCTGAAGCTTATGTCTTTATTGATTCACTTGATGATTTCAATCAATTACAGCGGATAACAGTTGATAATAGCTTTGAAGTTTGATTACAACAGCGGTACTGAAGAGTAGAATTGAATCCGGCAGAGTCTGGACGTTCAATGGCCAAAAGATCCTCTTTCTGTAGGCTTCAGGGTGCTATTTATAGGCGTAGGAGGCTCAGATCTCGCTCAAACTTCGGGAGACTTTTTCTGGCACGTGAGTGGGCCCACGCGACCGACCCCACCAAGTTTCGACTAGATCTGAGATCGATTCGAAGTGATTTTGTATCCATCAAAAAATGATCCAATCGAGCTGAAACTTGGCAGAAACATTCTTTACCTTGTATGGAGCTTCTGTGAAAATTTTGTTGCATTTGGATCAGCGGTTTGGGAGATATGATCGATACGAGTTGCTATGTTTCGGTTGGCTGTTTATTTCGAATCCATCAATTCGAAACGATCTCTTCAACTTGATCACCTCACGTGGTCTCGTGATGATGTGTCACGCATGCTTCGCCTCGATCCGGTTTTTACTCCGAGTTGACCGTATCGACTCCATAAATTTCGCCTTTTTCGTATCGAGGGATGACACGTCACCCAGGCTCGTTGACCTGATGGATACGAACAAGTCTCAGCTCATGGGTTCGAACGTGGTCTCGTGATGGAGACGAAGCAGCAAATCTCTGATGGATGCGAAGCTGATGTTAGGTGATCGTTACGAAGTAAACTGCATACTGATGGATTCGATTAAGACACTCTAGCCGAAGTTCGTTCGATACGAAATCCATCGATGCGAAGACCTGGCCATTCCGATCGATACGAAGCCGATGGATATGAACCAAGGTGTGGTGATGGATACGAGTATTGATACGAAGTGCGGCCTACCGATGGTTACGAAACAGTGCTCTAGTATGGATACGAACATGCTGAGGCGATGCCTATTTGATCGATTCGAAACCGATCGATTCGAACTTACCGATATCATGTTAATGATCGATTCGAACTCGATCGATTCGAAGTATGAGGAACCTAATGGATTCGAACAAAACAAATATTGATGGATTCAAATCCGATGGATTCGAAATGGGCATCTCCTCAACAATTCGATGGATACGAACAACGTACTTTGGCTAACTTGCATCGATCATATCTTGTTCATACGTACTCCGATTAACCTGAAATTTGAAACGCTGGCTTTTATGGCTTTGCTTGTCATGTCTTATCAATTGTAGCGTGATCCGGTCTTGGAAAACATTCATCGATATCCATAGCGAAGCAATGTGTAACCGTTCTTTGAAACGTGCTGTCTTTCATTTTCGATTGATCTTTTGGTATCACGGCTTTGCCAAAAAGCGGGATAACATTTGACCGCCAAAACATACCTTGCGATAGGAAGGTGTATTTTCTAATGCCATAAGATGGATGTTCATATCCTATCAACAACCTGTAAAGAATTTGATAATTTCATATGACCTCGAATGACGATCGTTCGGGATCGTATGCTATTTGAGGTAAAACGGGACCGTTCGCGGTCGAATGCCATTCGCGGCAAAATGTAAAGTGGGACCGTTCATGGTCGGGTGCCGTTCGAGACGAGTTGTGACCGTTCGAGGTCGGATGCCATTCGAGGCGAATTATGTGTGCCCCGGGGGGGGGGGGGGGGGCTTAGTATTATTGATGCCAGGTTTCATGTTCGGGGGAGTTTATGAATCAAAGACTTTGGCGGTTCATCACCATACAAGAGGTGCTCGTGGACCGTTCGCGATCCAACGGGCATACAAGTAAATTTTTTCACAGAATTGCGAATATCAAAGCAATGATCATACGAATTGCACAACAGGAATGTTCAAATCAAAATCAAAGCAAGAGCAAGACGAGGATGTCAAAGCGTAAACTCTTACCATGGTGCGGTTAATAGTCATTCAGAGCATGCATGTGGATCGTGCGCGATCGTTTACATGTGTAAATGATTTAACCGTGTTAGTGAGAGGTTTGCGACTTGTTCATCGCTTTCGACCTGCCCCTGAGTTCGCGAGCGAATTTTACCTGCCCCCGGCTGAGCGTTCATTTCGTACCAGGTTGCTCAAAGGCCCCTATCTCTCTCTCTGGGATTGGATCAACATGCTCCAAGTGTGGTGCCCCCATGCAAGATCGATGCCTGATTCACTTATGAAGAAGCCTCTTGACTTCCTTCATGTTCACTTCTCTCTGGCCTCTGCCTTCTACTTGTTTGTCTTCTAATAGCTCTTAGATCTGAATTCTTAAATCTTCAAATTCAACTTCTCCTGAATCAACATTTCTCAGTGAAAGCACCAAAATGTTCGCGCCAAAAATGGCCACAAACACCCAATAGTCGTTGAAAGCACCCGTTCACAATCACAGATCACAGATAACAAATATGTATGAAAATCACTAAGAAAATTCACAATAAAGCAGTAAATGACACAGGATTTATAGTGGTTCGGCGATCTTGCCTACGTCCACACTAAAGCTTATATCTTGATTCACTTGATGATTTCAATCAATTACAGCGGATAACAGTTGATAATAGCTCTGAAGTTTGATTACAACAGCGGTACTGAAGAGTGGAATTGAATCCGGTAAAGTCTGGACGTTCAATGGCCAAAAGATCCTCTTTCTGTAGGCTTCAGGGTGCTATTTATAGGCGTAGGAGGCTCAGATCTTGCTCAAACTTCAGGATACTTTTTTTGGCACGTGAGTGGGCCCACGCGACCTACCCCTCCAAGTTTCGACTCGATCTGAGATCGATACGAAGTGATTTCATATCCATCAAAAAAAATGATCCAATCGAGCTGAAAATTGGCAGGAACATTCTTTACCTTGTATGGAATCTTCTGTGAAAATTTCATTGCATTTGGATTAGCGGTTTGAGAGATATGGTCGATATGAGTTGGTATGTTTCGGTTGGCTGTTTATTTCAAATCCATCAATTCGAAACGATCTCTTCGACTCGATCACCACACGTGGTCTCGTGATGATGTGGCATGCATGCTTCGCCTCGATCCGGTTTTTACTCCGAGTTGACCGTATCGACTCCATAAATTTCGCCTTGTTCGTATCGAGGGATGACACGTCACCCAGGCTCGTTGACCTGATGGATACGAACAAGTCTCAGCCCATGGGTTCGAATGTGGTCTCGTGATGGAGACGAAGCAACGAATCTCTGATGGATGCGAAGCTGACGTTAGGTGATCGTTATGAAGTAAACTGCATACTGATGGATTCGATTAAGACACTCTAGCCATAGTTCGTTCGATACGAAATCCATCGATGCGAAGACCTGGCCATTTCAATCGATACGAAGCCGATGGATACGAAACGAGGTATGGTGATGGATACGAGTATCAATACGAAGTGCGGCCTACCGATGGATACGAAACAGTGCTCTAGTATGGATACGAACATGCTGAGGCGATGCCTATTTGATCGATTCGAAACCGATCGATTCGAACTGACCGATATCATGTTAATGATCGATTCGAACTCGATCGATTCGAAGTATGAGGAACCTGGTGGATTCAAACAAAACAAATATTGATGGATTCGAATCCGATGGATTCAAAATGGGCATCTCCTCAACAATTCGATGGATACGAACATCGTACTTTGGCTAACTTGCACCGATCATATCTCGTTCATACGAACTCCGATTAACCTGAAATATGAAATGCTAGCTTTTATGGCTTTGCTTGTTATGTCTTATCAATTATAGCCTGATCTAGGCTCGGACAACATTCATCGATATCCATAGCGAAGCAATGTGTAACCATTCTTTGAAACGAGCTGTCTTTCATTTTCGATCGATCTTTTGGTATCACGGCTTTTCCAAAAAGCGGGATAACATTTACATTATTATCATATATTTAATTCCATTATTAAATTAAGATAAAAATTCCAATTTAACTTATCGGCTTTTGATTCCATCCAAAAGTCTAATACTATAATTCAAATCCAACTAGACTTAAATATATTTTAGAACCATTTTCATATCCATTTATTTCTCAGATAAATTATCTCAATTTCAAATATTAAATTACTATTTATTCAAATCCAATTAAATTGCCATATTTGAAATATAACCCATTTTTATTAGTTCATCCCAAATCTCCATATTCAAAATCGATTCATAATCGAAATCCAACATTTAAAATAAATTAAATATTCAAAAATGGTTCCAAACTCATTAACTAACCCAGAACCCACATAACTAATATCCAATATTCACTTCTCAAAATCCTTTAGTTAAATCCAAAACCATTAGCTTCCATTTCCCACTTGAAAACTTTGATTTCTAATATTTCTCCAAAAATCTACTTTTCCAGTTAATCATAATTTTCCAAAAATTTTAAAATTTCCTAGCATCCAATTTTTTTAAATTTTTGACAACGTCTCCTTTGTACGGAGAGCGTTTTACAGTATCACAAGAGATATAAATATATACATCGACCCACGCGATCGGAAAACAAAAAATATATATAGCAATATATAATCATGTCTTAATTTTGTTGCGTAGGCGTACCTTTTATCTAGTATTTTAAGCAAGCGTCTTATTTATTATGCATCTACATAACCCAAACTCTATCCAATAGCCTCCTGGACCTATACTTACTCAAACAAGCACATAAGTTTCCAAAATCATGAAATTTTAACAAACATTTCACTTACTCAATTAGCTAAAGATATAAACTTCACACCCCAAATGTCAATTACATATTCACAACAATTAAAAGGTTTCAACACTAATTTAATTTCCTCTATAAATCCATATTTCACTTTATTCCACTCGGAATGATTTACAACCAAATTTTACTATACTCAATTCATATTTTCAACGACCAAACTCATATTCACTCCAATATGATTTATATGTGCCTTACTTATATAATTTCACCTTTTTCCAATTTCAAATTTATTTATTTGCATCACATTTAAGATACACTTTCATTTACATGCAATCCACTATATTAAATTTCAATCTATTCCCATTTGATTCAAAAACCGATTTTATTCGCTTCTTCTAATTAATTTACTTCGTTTATGACCAAATGTCTAATATCTATGCAAATTTGATGTCATTCATGCAAATAACAATTACTTAAGCTTATATCCATTTTAAATTAATTCCAACTCAATTTTTATTAATTTTATTCCATTCTAAATTATTCACAATACATACATTCTCATTTCCATTACATTATTAATTTAAATCCTTTTACTTGCATTTCATTTAATTAACCAATAGGTTTCATTCAAGAATATTTCATAAAGCTCGACAACAATCATTTCACAATTTACTTAAGTTATTTGAACTCCGTAATAATTCCATTTTAAATTTTAATTCACCTTCTCAATTCATTCCTGAATTTATTTTATTAATAACATGGCCATTTTCAATTATTCTATACCCAAACTTGATTTATTTGCATCTCTAACCATTCTATTTATAACCATTAGCTTTATTTCAAAACTCCACCATTAACTCGTAATTCAACTTACTCAAGCCCAATTCACTCCCTATTTACAAATTTAAATTTTGAGCTTCCCAATTCTTTTACCTTATTACCAACCCATCTTCATCTTGGTTTATTATTTCATCTCCCAATTTATAAGTTCAAAAATTATTTACTTACCTAAGTCCATTCATATTTTATATTTTACTTTATCTTAATTCAATTCACCTTTATTTAGAATTAAATTTTGAATTTTCCATACCTTTTACCATAAAATATCAACCATTTTCACTTAGGTTTACAATTCCATTTCTCTGTTCATAAGTTCACCAACTTATTTAAAATTTTATATTGCTCACTTGACTATCTTTCACATCTTATATCCATAATTCTAGATTATTTATTTCACTTAAGGACTTAAGTGTATTCATCCCATTCAATAATTGTACTTATGCTTATTCAATCATCCTACCCATCCACTAATTTCCAGTTCAATCAAAAACCAATTTTTAATTTTATTAACTTATCTTAAATTAAATTTCAACATACCTTATACACTTTGATTTACTCAAGATGAATTTTAATTCCAGGGTTAAAATTTCCATTTTCCTTTCTTATTTAGATCAACTTGACTTTATAAATTCAATACTGATTCGTCTTAACCTTTCACATTATTTAAATAGAATTTCCAGAATTCAACTACCCATTTTTATTTCAAATTATTTTGAAATCATAAATAACACATACCAATTTGGTATATTAAATCAAACCTTTAGATTTCCAAAACAACTTGGTTTTATCAAACAATTTCCCCGTTGAAATTTCTAAAACAAACTTGTTTATCAAACAAGTCCAAACAATAATCATACCAAACCTCCCCGGCAGCAATCCATCACTTAGAAACTCAAAAATGAATACCGATGATGTGGCCATCATCACCAAGATTATTTTCCAGCGACTGAAGTGAGTTCAGTGCTTTCTTACTTTCAAAAGTTTATTTCGAAACAATTTCTATTCAAAAATATTTTCCAAAATAATACTCCATTATTTCTTTCAAACACTTTGGAAAACATTTCAAAAATATCCAAGATTTAAAATTCCAAAATTTTTGTTCAAATTCATTTAAAACATTTTTCAAAATTTCCAGGATTTAAATTCTGGTTTAAATCAAATTTTGGTTATGCTCCATTTGTATAAATCATACTTATACAATTCTATTTGGCTATAAATATATATAACCGTTTCAAATTTTATAACCTTATGTGATTATAATATCAACAACCAAACATCCAAATATGTATCATAATTTTTTAGAAAATTATTTCTTTTAGATCAAAATATAATTTTGGGTAAAATTATTTCATTCGCCCATTTTAAAGCAATACTATGTCGGTTTATCTTGTTTTAGTGTTTAGAAACCCCCCATCGATACGGTTGTACTTCCCGTACCGACCAGAACTCATAAAATCTCAACCGATAAGTCAACACAATTTAAAAACAATTTTATACTCACTAACAATTACGCTCTCATATCTATTATTACACTCAAACTCATTCTAGAGTACTATTGACTCTATCTCTAATGAGTAATTCCCCCACCAAAGCCTAGGTTATTGCCAACCTAAGCTCTGATACCACATGTAACGACCCATCCTTCTCGACCCTCGAAAAATCGACACAATATGCCACTGTATAATATGCCGACGATCGAGTGCCAGAAAATAAAATTGCCGAGGGAATGGAAGAAGGGGGTAGAAAAAGAGAAAACAAAACAACTTCAGAATCTCACAATCGCAGCGGAACAATATATAATAGATAAATGACTGATCTTTATACAAAAAGAACTATATCTGTTTTATATATTACATCATCAGACTACAGCACAATCAATAGCAAAATACTGGATTGTTATATTAACTTGTCCCCACAAAAGCTGACTATACAATTTATAATGCACAACGGAATATACTTCAAGTACGTATGATACGTCTCGCCATCCAGCTCGTCTTTTGAGCTCTACAGCATCTTATCCTGTATTTTATAATACTCAGTCTGACCCGAGCATTATAATAAAATAATATCCGAGTTAGTCTAGAAAACCTATGTGATAAAATATACTCAATTTAATTATTAAAGTTTCCAAAATCCTTTGAAAATCAATGGTATCTCGTAAGACCACGCCACAAACAAACATGTCAGTTTTTACCTTGCGATAAGCCAAAACATTTCTTATCAAAATCCTCTGATATTGTAATAGTGTCTAAATACAAATACTTATTCAAATATCTGAAATTGTTAAATTCATTAAATTCTAGCAATACTAGGCTTTTCAATCAAATCTGTAAAGGCGAATGGATTTCCAACTAATGACTAGGTACCGAGGTACCACCTGTCACGATACCTGGTCTAGATCATCATACCGAGGACATCTTACGATCCTCTGCAACACAAGACTGGAGCTACCCTTTACTAGATAGTCCGAATAAGATCACCCTACGGTTGGGATCAACAACCGCCCACACAGCCAAATAAAAAGGGACATCTAGACAGGGATGACCTCACCCTAATTGGGTGCTACCCACTTAGCCTTGCTGCATATCCACTGATTTTCAGGCATTCTTGGTTGATGAGGCTCGAGGCTAAACATTACCTTTTTAAAACACATCTCACGAGAATGCTCATCGTCCTCTTGACGATGTTCTGATAGCACTCATCCATCCAAGTCCATTCTCGGTCCGAACGAAACCGAAGGCACTACTCCTACTACATCTGTTTTGGAATCACCCTCAAGATTAGTAGCGATTAACCCTTACACTTCACTGCTCCATCTTCAACTCCAAGCTCTTGTCTTCATCACGAAAACGTACTCATTGGATAGAAGTGGTTTTCGGATCACAAATTTGATACCGGTCTCTTCGAAACAACATTCGATATTTCTCGGTAAACTCAACCTCGGTTCCTTAGGAAATAAACGAACGAAGATAAGATTGGAGATCGCCTCCTAACCGTTAGTGGACAGATTTCCTTATAAACGTCCTAGAAGAACGAACGAGTTTATACGTACAGTATAGCACCTCAAACGGTAACCGTACCATATAATTCCCGTACTACTCCTAGATATTTCCAAGGTCATTTTTGGGTCTAGATTTTATAGTCGGTTATTTAACTATCAAATAAACAATCAATTCAACCAATTATTTTATTTCCACTGAAAAACACCAAGTCTTATTAAAATTAGATTTTAATAATTTAAATCACTTTACCCAAAATATATACATAAAATATTTTAAATAAAACTACTTAAGTCACTTTATTCAAACAATAGTTATGAAATTCTATAGTAATTTCCAAGTAAAAACTTTATCCAAAACCACTTTAAAATCAAATTATTATATAAATATAATATTTAATAATTATCTTTTTAAATCATAATACTAGTTAAACCTTTAAAATAATCACTTCTACAATTAACTTAATAAATATTTACTTAAAAATATTAAAATGATTAAATAATAATTTCTCTAAAACATTCATTTTGAAACAACTTTAAAACTTCCAACTTATACATAAAAATCTTCCTTGAAAATATACTTGGCTTTACAGGAAAATACACTTTCTATTTCAGTATAGCCCATCCAATCCTTTATAAATCCTGCTCGATGTGTCCCAATTTAATTTACGTCCCAATCCCATAAATTTCTTTCAACACTTTAAAAATAAAACCACCTTTTATTTTTAAAACACATTTCCCATCTCCTTATAAATTCCCACTGTGAATTTGTACTTTCAAATTTATCCACCGATAAATATTCCACTTTATTTATATACCTAGTTTATAAATTTTCATTCCTCATTATCCTCTAAATCACAATTTCCAAAACACTTAATCGATTTCAAACCGATTTCCTGAGTCAAATTCCCTTTAAAATTTATCTCTTGATTTATCCAAAATCAATTCCAAAATCCATTAACACCAAATTCACCCTTTATTATGATTTAAAATCCTTATTTAAATCTGAAACATCAATTTCATTCTTTATTCTAAAAATTCTCTTTTCATTTCCTTTAGGAACCCAATTCATTATATTTCAATATTTAAAATACCAAAATAGATTTGTCCAAACCAAAGCATCAAATCACTTAAATTTCCAGTACAATCTATCACAGGATATCGATAAAACATATCACGGATTATGAAAATAATTTCATTATTTTGAGGAATGCAGTTGGATCCCTCCAACCTGTTTCCCTACATCCACAGATGTTAGCACAACAAATAAAATACCAAATCCCACTTCGAAGGGGACATTGTGGTATAAAGGGTCATCGCTATTATGCGGGGCACATAGGGTCTCATCCGCTATATAATGCGGGAATATCAATCACTCCAATACACATACACACACACACACACTCTACTATATATAATATCACATCCAAACTGATAATAACAATCACATCCAATCAATCAACCAGTAATTTAAATTTTATCTATTTAAATAAATTTTGGAAATTCAGATGTGAGTGAGATTAACTCACCTTGAGTTTCATCGCCAAACGTTCAAATTTTAAATTAAATCGACCGCGTTCGATTTAATCCAAAATTTTCACGAGGTCCAAACACCTCCAGAGAGCTCCTCGCTAATGTTTCGGCCTTACTGTTTCGTCAAATTCTGATCATGCATGCATGAGATGTGTTATTTTAAAATTTAGTATAATTTATAAAATAAATTCTCATTTTTTTTATTATTACACAAATACCAGATATGGTCGTCGATTTGAACTGGAAGATCGTGGCCGCACATGAACTCCTTCTCCCACGCAAAACTACAAGCAATACGAACCCAAAATACGAACCCGAACTCTGATGGTCGCACCTCCTACTCGCGATCGGAACCTCATCACCCACGCCATGTCGAAGCCCGTTCCGCCTCCTACCCACGGCCTAAAAATGGCAACACTTGGTGCCCTAAATTCACGGAAAAACACGCACGATCATGCCTTATTCGAACCACTACAGCGATCAATCCACATCGCCATCTCCAATCTCAACCATTAGATTTCAAGAGCTTGGCGAGCCCTACGTTTATTGAAAATTTTCAACGATAATGATTGTAGGAGAAGAAATTTGAGGAGGAAGATCCCATATTTTCGGACATTAATTTTAAAGTAGGCGACTAGGCAAATAGCATTAGGGTTTTACTGTTGAAACACGTTTATATATACGTATATTAATTATTTTAATATTATATCCAATTTTAACGAGCTTTTTTTCAAACGAACTCCAAAAAACACATGCCGCCTGGTGTATATAAGGTTTCTCATATTCCGAACACAATGGAACGTGTTTTAGGGCCCAATTCAATTTTATGTAGAAGACAAATTTTTGAATTGTTTAAAATATTGAATTTTTTATTTTAATTTCAACGCGTTTCTCACCCGTACGAACAAACGATAACTCCAAACGTTACGAAATTTGAAATTCGATAATAATACACTATTACGGATCCAATGGAAGTACTGTCGTCAAATTTCGAGACTGTGTCCCGGAAGGCTATTTTAACTCGTCGACTGAATCGAGCGATTTTTGAAGTTATCAAAATCATTTAAAATTTTGATTTTAAAACTTTACTAAATTAATTATAAATCATATAGAATTTACATTCATATTAGAAATCATTCGAACTCATTTTAAGTCAAAAGCTGGTTATTTACATTATTACCATATATATATATATATTAAATTCAATCGTTAAATAAATATAAAAATTCCAATTTAACTTATCGACTTTTGATTCCATCCAAAAGTCTAATACTATAATTCAAATCCAACTAGACTTAAATAAATTTTAGAAACCATTTTTATATCCATTTATTTATCATATTTACAAATTATCTCAATTCCAAATATTAAATTACTATTTATCCAAGTCCAATTAAATTGCCATATTTGAAATTATAACCCATTTTTATTAGTTCATCCTAAATCTCCATATTCAAAACCAAATTATAATCCAAATTCAACATTTAAATGTTGAAAATTAACGACCAAAATTCCGAGTCGTTACATGACTACTTAATTTCTAGTAGAAACCTTGAGGGCAGCACGTAGGCAGGGTTTTGCCGAGGCTGGGTAAATCTGTATTATTTTATTTCTACTTTTTATTATTCTGCTATTATCTGTGCTGCAGCTATTATGTATTTTCACAATAATTTTTATTATTATTAGTATCACTCTATTCACCCCCTCCTCTAGCGTGAAATCGATCCTACATTAAGATGTGTGAAATTCCAAACTCACAATTTGTGAAAAGGTCAGAAATATTGAATGCGATAAATGTGTGAACTTTCAAAAGGAATTAAAAAACACTAAAGGAAATTTCAAAAGTTTGAAAAATGAAAATATGAATTTGAAAAATAGTAAAGCTAAAATTATTCGAATAAATCACGAATTGGAAAAAGTGATTGATAAACTTAGGGATTTGAAAAAACTTGAATCTGAAAAATGCCAGCTTTTTGAAAGCGGGGCGCTTGAATTTAAGACCAAACTAAAAGTGCTCAAAAATGAAAACACTGTCTTAAAGAAGAATGATTTTGAAAAGAGAGAGATCGCTATTAGTTGTTAGCCTAAGCTAATAAATGAGAATAATCTTAAAAATTTAAAGTTAATGAACTTGATTTAATTATTCAAAAAATTTCCACTAGAGAAAAATCGTTTAATATGTTATTAGGAAATCAACTCTTTGCGAATAAAGGAAAAGGATTTGGATTTGAAAAGGGGTCAATTTATAAACAATCAACTAGTAGCACCATTAGGAGGAGAGGTGTATTTCCTAAATGAGTGAACTGTAGCAATATTGAACATAGTTATAATGACCGTCGAAATAAGTACATAAATAAACAAGTCAAACAAATTTGGGTCCTAAGGGTACGGTTGTTAGTATCAAAGATTTGCCATATAAATGAATATGGGGGCTAAAAATTTCAGTTGTAAACAAATGTGGTCTTACACTCTTTCTGGACCGCTCAATTCCTCTTCTAATATGTAGGTACGAAGATGGGTTAAGAAGAAAATGCGATGGAGGTAGATTTTGAGTTGCTTCACACATTTCATGAGCGATAATTATAATGTTCTTTAGCTTAGGAAAACATAATGAAAATCCATGCACTTTGAATGAAAATGGTGGGCACGATTGCAACTTCAAAGGCTACTTTGCTGGGAAATTCGCATGTTGGATCCATTTCGGTTAACATTATGGAGTATGCAATACGCTTGTTTTGATGATGCATGTAATGATCCAAAATTTTATCACCTTGATTTGAGAATATTTAATTTATTTTAAATATTCAATTAATTATTTTAATAACCAAATAACTCTCTTTTAATTTATAACTAATGACAGAAAATTCATTTTTGATTTTTTTTACATAAATAGTTAGTTCGATGGAAAAATAAAGATATGACCAAAATCCGCTTTTCGGATTTTCATCTTTTATCGAATGACAAGTTGTAGAAAGATGTTATACCTTGGGATGCACTTTACATTTAAATGACTTTGTAAGTTATGAACACTTTTTTTCAAATGAGAAAATAAATGAATAAAATAATAATAATAATAATAATAATAATAATAATAATAATGAATATGAAATATGATAAAGTAAATATGAAGTGATGGATATGATATTTGAATTAGCATTTCGTGATGCCTTAAGTGTAAAAATTAACAAAGGTACACGGACCATTCAAATATCCAACATGTTTTCATAAGGTTAGTACTTTGGTGGCTTAGAAAATGATGTAAGAGTTGAAAAATGGATTTAAGGGGATTTTGGTGTTTAGCCTTCTTTGCTTTTATTTTATCTTATGTATACACTCTTCTCATTGCATATTTCATTTTCATGACTCTTAACTTTTTATAAATTTTGAAAAATCACATATTTTTAGTTCAAAATTTCTTACTTCACTCAAAGATCAAAAATTGAAGCATTTCAAACCATGTAGAAGGTAAGATATTCAAATACTTGTTTAGCGTTTTTGATGAAATAATAAATGTTGTATATTTTCTTATACGTTGATTTAAATATGATACTCATGTTTATGAAATTGTTTTGAATCCTAAGTGTTTAAATTTTCTTTGGAAAAGGAATGATATACTTGTTGTAAGTTGAATATACAAAGAGACATAAGATACATGTAACAACCCTGTATTTTATGATTATTTTTAATTGTAAATTTTGATTATTTTAATTGAAATTCATGATTTAAAAACTTTATTTTATTTATTAAAAAGAATAATTTTTTTTATTTTAAATATAAATTTTGATTTTGATGTAAATTAGAATTCCAAACATGAATAAAGGAATATTTTCCAAAAATGTGGATTTTGGGTCAATATGGTCAAACTTTGACTTTTAAATTTAAAATATAAAAATTTGAATTTTTGAATTTTATCTTTTATTATGAAAATAAGTTAAATTTCAATTATACTGCTTTTCGTTTTGTTAAAATCTGATTAATATTGTAGAAGTTATGATTTTTACAATATTGTGTGTAAAGTGATTTATTTAGCAAAATTGTTTAATTTTAATTTATATAAATAATATTTTTGTTTGACATATCATGTTATAATTTGTGTAACACGACATGTTATGCATATATTTTATTTTTAAAACATTTTAAGAGTGTAGTTATGATTTTCCAATGTTGATTTTATTTTGTTTACAATTTTTAAAGTCTAGTTTCAATTATTAAACTATTTCTTTATTTATTTTCTACTTTTCCTTAAATTAATTATTTATTTTCTTTTTCACTTTATTTTTTTTTCTTTTTTATATTTTATTTACTGAATTTATTTGGTTTATTTTCCTTTAAAAGAAAAAGAAATACCAAGAGGCAAAGACCTTTCATTTCCATATGACTTTTCATTTCACCATTTGCCTTTTCATTTTTTTTCTTTTGTCTTTTCATGCTTGGCCGTCCTTTTATTTTGCTTCAGTCGTGTATTCCATTTCTCATTCATGTGAGAAACCTTCCTTTCTCCTCAAAAACTCATGGCTATCTTCACAAAAAGAAAAAAAATGTTAATGGCTTCTTCTTTTATCCTTTTCTCCTCTTTTCACATGATTTTTTCTTCCTCTTCTTCAAAGCATAGCTTGGCCATAGTCTCCACCATCACCACCGACCACCACCTCATCATTTACAATGGCTCCATCCCCTTTCCTCTGACCAGTACTGACCATGCCACTATGTGAAGCTTGCACCACAAAATTTGCACAAAACCCTTCCAAACTTGCCTAGCCGACCACAAAACTTCACCACTCCTCCATATCTTAGTTCGGCCACCCCTTTAGCCACCACCACCAGCTGCTACTTCACCTCTGGCCACCACTTCAGCAACCACCTGTACTGACCTGACCTGTCAAGCATGGGCCGAGCCCAATTGACCCATAGGCCAAGCCAAAATGTTGCATCCAAGCTTGCCTTTTTACCTTGTCCCTTTATATGCTTCATATTGCAACTCCTACACCTTTATAACCATATTGCCGTGCCTACATGATGCCAAACCCGAGCTTAACACATCATTGGCCGAGCACATGTTCCAGTTAGGCAAAGCATTTAAGTGGTTAAGGCAAGGTTAAGCTATCTTGTCTTTATTGCTTTTATTTTTCAATTTGTTCAATATTGTTTTGTGTTGTATATTCATGTGTTGCATTATCTTGTTTAGCTTGTTGCTTACAAGATCATATCTTGGCTCTCACCAATCACTTGAATCCATAGTCCTGTTGTGTCATGCTATCGTGCTTTCTGGAATCTATTCCGTGTAGTTTGATTTGCTAACTCCAGCTTGAAAAGGCGAGTCTTTCTCACTCTGACATGTTTACTTATGAAATAGTGAATTGATGACAAATGTTTAGTAAATTGAAAATGTTATGCAAGTAAATGATGATGATATGATATGTTATGCCATGTTATTACCATGTTAACTGTGTTAATTATCACCTCACATCTGATATTTGACATTATATTGTGACATCGACATGTTAGTTTATATTGTTTATGCATATATCCACTGCAAGCTTTCCTGTTAGAATAGAATCACTATGGTTTGAAATGATACATACCCGAACGGACTTTAGAATAGGGAAAAATTGTTATGGGCTGAAATGATAGGCCTGAGCGATTTTTATTATATTTTATTTTACTTGGGATTGCGGGTTTGAAATGATAGAACCCGGGTTTTCATTTTAAATGGCGGATTGAAATGATATATATCAGTATCACTTGACCTAGGTTAAAAAATTATATATAGACCCTATGGTATATTTTTAAATGATTTTTCTTAAGGTATATATTTCTAAAAATATAAATTTTGATTTAAAAATATATATATATTATGGTTTTGTGAAAGCTAAATATTAAGTTTTGAACTTGTGAATTTAAGTACGTAAATTTGAAGTAAATGTGAATTTTGACTTTAAATTTATTTTTAAAATGTAAGTAAATAATGGACATTAAATTTAAAGTTTTGAAATGATATTTGAAGCAAAATATTAAGTTTTATTAAATTTATAAGTAAACAAACAGTGAAATTTTGACTCAATAAATAAAAGTGAGTTTAAATTGGATATTTGATTTAAAAATTTTGTTATGATAAATCATATGTTAAAGTTATTAAAATATGAAATTTGAAGTCTAGAAATATGATTTATAAGTTTAAAATAATAGACATTGAAGCTTTTAAATGTTTTTTAAAGTTATAATAAAATCTGGAATTTATTAATAGCATTTTCCAAAAATGCCGTAGTCTTATGACAGCATTTTTAAATGCTGTTGTTTTTGAATTTAACCATGTTGAAATAACTAAATATCTATTAGGGCATTTTATAAATGTCGTAATTCCTGAACTAAACTATTTTGAAAACTATAAGCTACGATTGCACTTTATAAATGCTGTTATTGCTATAATTTGACAATGTTTTAAAATATTATAGATTTTAACACTGTTTGTGTTATATTTTAAAAGTATTAGATGATTTAACTTTTGGAATTAGATTATTTGTGAAATTTAAGGAGTTTTGAATATAATTTAATATTTAAATTTGAATTTTTAAAGAATTTAAATTTTATTTGAATTTAAATAATGTTTACTTTGTTATGTGTTAAATGAAAAGAAATGAAATGAGATAAATGAATTTTTGAATGAATTTTTGAATGAAATTTTGAAATGTGTTTTGTAACGATATTTGAAATAATAAATGGATGGCATATTTGATTTTGAATGATAATGAATTGATTTGAAAGGAAATGATTGAAATGATTTTTAATGATATAATCTTTATTTAGATAAAGAATGTGAATTTGCAATGATAGTTGATTTTGATTTATTCGATTTATTCGATGAATGAATATTTGAAGTTTATATTAGTATGAAGGATATTTTGTTTACTTGTAATTATGGTTTATTTAAATGATATTGGATTCATGAAATGAATATTTCAAAACTAAGTAATAATGAAGTTAACCTTGAGATATATGAAATTATAAAATTTAGTTTTGAAATATGGTACATTAAAGCTTTGAAATATATTAAAAATTGAATAGTTTATTTTATGGATCAAATCTGTATTTGAAATTTATAAGATTGGAAATGGTTGTTGGGAAACTGACTTGAATTGAAACTGATGGTTTGAATTGAATTAAATCGAAAATTTGAAATTTGGTTTTAATTGAATAAATTTGAAAAATGTAAAGAATCAAAGGAATATTTCATGATTTCAAATGTATGATTTTGAAATGTTACGATTTTCAAAGTGTAATGATTTCAAGTATTTGGTTTCGAAAGAGTTTTAGCTTTGGAAGTATTATGACTTTTGAAAGATGAATATATATTTGAAATGGAAATGATATTGTATTGATTTGGATATAGTTTTGAAGTAAAATAGTTTTGGTTTCAAAGTATAAACTATTTTTAAAGGAATATAGTTTTGAAATGAAATGATTTGATTTTTGAAGTATAAACTATTTTGAAATGACCATGGCGTTGTAATAACGTTTGGTTGTTAAAGAGACCGGGATCGAAAGTTGTCATACTCTCTGCCAACTCTAAAAACCACTTTAACAACTGTGTACGCGGTGGAGATTCCAGAATGAATAGGATGGTGGCGACGTTCTTGAGGTATATTACGTGGACCCGACTCCCGTTTGTTGGCATAAGTTGGTTAAAACAGGAGCGATCTCTTGCCAAAAGGGGTAGCTCCTCTGGTCGGACACACTTCTTCGATACTATACTCTTACTTGTGGTTGATTTGATGGTCATCCTCCAATTTTGATTGGGAGTGTGATCCGAGGTGGGCGTAGTGGCTGTTACGTTACCGCCAGCCCGTGTGCGTAATTGGTATATCTACGCTGCATTGCCATGTGTGCCGTGTCACCTACCATAGCGAGCCTTACTACGAGTTTGTTTTTCTCTCGTAGCCCATGGAGTATTTAGGGTTGTCTCCCGATTTGGAGATATGCTGATACTGGATGGACTACTGTGATTATTACGTGTTGGAGGCTATATGGGTAACCCTTCAACGTTATTTAAAAGTAAGTTTATTTTACTCTAGACATTAGCGCAATATTACTACATAGTAAATAGTTTAACAGATCCTTAGAGGATGGGCGATCCCAAGCATCCTTTAAATTACTGATGCATTTTTGTTACTGTTCACTTGAGTCGATTTACAGTTCATAAGTAATTATGTCCTGACTCGAGTGTTTTGTGTTTTGCTTTACGCTCGGGTCAGACTGAGTGATTCAACATTCAAGACTCACCTTCGGAGTTGGAGCTTTGCTTGAAGATCCAGCCATCTATTTTGCTTTCAGTATCCAGTGATTCCAGTGTTGCATTCTGATTTGTGCCTGATGTATCTTGTTACTCTTTTGTTGTATGTTGTTTAACTCTGATGTATCTTATTTTATATATTAGCTTCATGAACTACAATCTCTTTTAGTTCCGCTGCATTATTATATACTCTGTGTCTGTGATCTGTGATTATTTATTTACTGTACATTGTGAGATTTGTAAATTTTATTTACAACACGGTATTTTGAGCAATTCAAGTCCGACATGTGCGGATGTGAATGGTTGAAAATATCGGGTTGTTACAATACATGTTACTGTTATAGCTCCTTCTTTTTCTTCCTGTTCTTTGAAAAAATGAAATAAACATTCTTGTCTTAGATTCAAAAATCATTATCTTCAAAACCGTTTAAAATTAGCAAAAACGATCAACTATAAAGTTGTTTATTACAGTCTCTAGTTTTCTTTAAATAGTCATGAGTTGGTTCGTTGAGTATGGTGTGAAAAATTGGTCGATTCCACTAAGTGGTCGAGTGTTGTCAGTTTTTCGACAAGCACGAATCGATGAATAGAGTACATGGCTCGTGTTCATCCTTGAAAATCATGATTTTTAAGGTAGGTCACATTAGTTTATGGGTTGGGGTTGTGTCATGATAATGAGATGATCGATTTTCGATCATTTGAGAAATTCTGGCAATCTACGTGTATAGAGGTAGAGCTGATTTTGCTAGAGGCAAATTTGAGTGATGGTGGAGCATGAAAGGGGGTCGCGTGGTTGCTGGTGGTCGGAGAAGCTTGGTCGAGCTAAGTTTAGCATTTAGTGGTTGTGGGTTTTGACGCCTGAACATGGGGTTGTGGAAGACGAATGGTTGCGGCGAGTGTGACGTGGAGGCATTGGAAGTTATGGTAGTGGATAATGAGTTGACTGGTTGTGGCAGCGTAATCTAGAAGTGGACGATGCAATGGTAGTTGAAGGATGAACGCAGCTACGTGTGTTTGATTTAGGGATGAACAATCGAGATTTTGATTTGGTCAACAATGGCATGGCAATTGGTCAAGCGAGTCGAGCATGGCTATTGGAATTTGTGGGTGGGTTTGGAGCAGTGATCGAAGGTCAGGGGTGGCGTGTCATGGCATGCGTGTGCATGTTCATGCATGAGTTTGGTCCAGGCAATAACTTGTTCAGGAAATTGAATTTGGGAATTTAAGTGATGGAAAGAAGAAGCTTTATGTATGGTTGAGTGATGTTGGGCCTTGAGATTTTCAAATTTTGGGTTTAAGTGAGTTATAATGATTTACTTAATTAAATTATCTAATTTAAAAGGTGTTAACTTTAAAAAGAGATTAAATTTGAAAAGATAACTTATTCATTTTAGATCCGTTTAACTTATGTATTGCACTAGACTCGTATTGACGAGTACAACACTTCAATATAAGTGGTTGATAATTTTAGTGAAGTATAATTTGATGATAAATTAATAGTGATAGAACTTAATTGCGTAGTTAATTAATTATATTTTAGCACTGATATTCCATTAGCTGAATAAGACACCGTTCTACTATATTTAAGTTGAAGAAATCATATTGGACATCCATTTAGCAGAATAAATCCATGTTATGCTACTATATAAACTTAGATATTTATTTATGTGTTGGTTGATTTGGAAAAATGATGTGTTATTTGTCGATTGTTAATTATGGATTTTTATTACATATATGTTGCTTATGTAAATATCAGTACTATGACTTGGAATGTTGAATCGAAAATAAGTGATAGCTTGTTTAATTATTATTGTGGTCGCTAAGCCTCTTTCCAAATTTAAGAAGTTATGGATTTAAATTAGCTTAAATTTATAACAATTTAAGTTCAGTTATTTTATAAAAGATGTTTTAAATGATGTTTTAAGTTAATTAATTATTTTATAAACGATGTTTTAAGTTAGTTAATTACTTTCTTAATGAGGTCTAAGTTAGTTAATTACTTTATTTAATGATGTTTCAAAAATTAGTTAATTATTTATTTAGGAGGCTTAAAGGTGATTAATTAACTAAATAAAGGTGTTTATAAATAATAATTTGTTTTATAAAAGGATTTACTTAAAAGTGTTATAAATAGGAAAGAAATCTTGAAACTGGAAAAGGAGTTTGGTTTATAAAATTTTGATTTTAAATAAATAGAATATTTAGATTTTGGAAACCATATACTTAACATTAAACTTCGAGGTATGGAAATTTCTACCTATCCTAAAAGGTAAGAACGTCGTCAAATCAAGGTTTGAGAGGTAATAATAATACCCCAACTTGCATGGCTTCACTGTTATTCGAAGGATAGTTTTGATTTTAGATTGAAGATTGATGTTCGACATATAAAGTATTATTTTTCATATACAAATTGGATCACTTATGAAAGCCAAGTTCATATGAAGTTAATAAGTAATCCTTCTTAATTATTGTGGTATGGAAGCATTCTTTCCACACTTAACACCAAAGGATAAGTGGTTTGAGTTTACAATAACATTATTTTAAAAGACATTTGTTTTTGACATATTTAATATGATTTTGGAAAATAGGTAATCTTTCTTTGTGTTTATGAATGTACTTATACCATTGGATAAGTATATGAACATTTTATAAGTATTAATGCAGATCTAATTAATGGAATATTAATTAAATGAGGCATACTTGTTGCCATGAAATTAAATCTGCGTTTGATTATTTTTTATTTGATAATTAGATAGCTGACTATCAAATCTTGACCAATTTTAAACTCTGGAAATATCTAGAAGAAACATGAGAATTATATGGTATAGTTATAGTCGAAGATGCTATATTGTTCATATAAACTCGTTGTGTTCTTCTAGGACAAACGATAAGAAAATCTATCCATTTAAATGGTTAGAGGGTGATCCCCCCTCTTGTATATTGTCTGTTTATTTTCAAAGAACTAGAATTGAGTTTACAAGAAACTATCGGTTGTCGGTTTGGAGAGTTGGGATCGGATAGACATGAGTTATCCAAAAATCACTTCAAATTGACATAAGCGTTCGAATTAATGACACTTGAACATGATGGAATCGGAGACAGAGTTCTTTAAAGTACATGGACCGCTTGCTACTAATCTTAAGGATGTAGTAAAAGTAGTGCATTCGGTTTATTCATATTCTAAACAACATGCATGGACAAATGCTGGCATTGCATTGTTGCTTGGAGGGCAGTGTTTGCATTCCAAGTGGGATTGCTATATGAAAAGGTAAAACAAAGCCTCAAGCATCACAATTGGAAATGGCTAAAATAGGGGATATGGTTCAGGGCTATGTGGGTCGCACTCATTAGGGTATAGGCATCACCCTTTCAGATTGATATTTATGGATTGGGTATGTGCATGTGAGTGCATGAGGAAAGGTTGCAAAGCAATCAGGGTGGTGACATATCCAGTACTATCTAATAAGCGGTAGGCCGATCCTGATTTGCAAGGGTCCATGTGAGGCCCTCGGTACATTTTCTAAAGGTATACTGTGGTAGGCGGTGCCCCAATAGCCATATCATTGAATGAAATTCATTCTTCAATAAGGGACGTATGGTTTAGTTGTGCCTAAATATGTTGGAACGTGAGATGCAAGCCTTTGAGCTATATTCAATATTTATTTTAAAACCTAGAGATTATTATAATATTAATGGATTTTCCACTTAAATGTTTTGTTTGTCGTAAGGTAAAAACTCGTCCATGTTTATGTGCGACGTGGTCTTATGAGATATATTTATTTTTGAAAGGTTTAATAAGATATAACAACCCATTTTATTTGTGTTTCTCATGCTGGTTTACCAAACTGATCCGGGAGTTATATTCTTATAATACTCGGGTCAAACCGTATAATTTTTCAGAGATTAACTTTGGATGCTTCGAAGCTTCAAGAGACGAGCTGAATTCCTCCTAGACTTAAATGTTTATATCAATTGTATTTCTTGTTGTATTTATCAGCATTTGTAAGGATAGGCTGTTATAACTGCCCAAATTGATGATAGGTTAGACTCTGATGTTGTTGAATATTTAAGTTTTTCTTTTGTAAAGATAATTAGTATATTATATGTTACTCGTCATTATGTGAGATTATGTATATCTTTTCTTTTCTTTCACCCCAATAATCTTTCTTTTCAGCGCTTAGATGTTCGGTACGTGAATACCGTAGATGTATTAGTGCTGACTTTTGAGAGTCAAAATGGTGGGTCATCGCAATGCTTATTTTTCATGCTTAACCCGATGATGATTCAAAATATCGGACGTAAAACCAATATTTCTGATGTACCATTGTCCATCATCACCGACACGTAGAGGGTACAAGTGATATTATTGTTTCCCACCATGAGCAGCCCAGTTAACAAGTGGTATCATGATATATTTTGTTCATTTCTATTTAGAATATCTGGTATGACTTTTAACCCATGTGATTCCTCCAGTCTAGTATTTTAATAACTCATATGTCTCGCGGATTGACTGATTCCTCCAGTCTAGTTTTTTTCTGTTTTATTTTATTTTCAAATTTCCAAAAACATGTTTTGTTTCCCTTCTTAGAATTTTATTTTTCAAAAACTAAAAAATCCAAAATTTTGCTTTGGCTTTCTTAGAATTTTTTTGTTTGCTTTTCATATTTATTTATGATGTGAATATTTTGAAATGATACCTTTTGTTGTATCTTTGACATGAGTTTTTCAATGAAAAATTTCTTTTGATGGTAGAGTCTTGACTAAGGAATTTCTCGAAAATGTTGAAACTTCTTGAGATGACTTATTTTAATGCTTGAAATGTTTTTTTGAATTGCCTTGAAATGGAAGCTTTAAACTTTGTGATGAACTCTTGAGATGGGTTATTGACGTTCAAAACTTGAGATGATTGTTGGAGAAAAAGTTTTAAGCTTTGAGATGAAATTTTCCGAGAATGGGCCTTTGATTTTTATTTTGATATACTAATATGTATGCTATTACTCCATGTGCTCATCTTTACACGAATAGCCTTAAAACAAATTCATATTGCATGTTCAAGATTACAATATAAAACTAAAAATATTTTTGAGATATTTATCAAGAATTTACTTTTGAAATCATATCACGATCGATTGAACTTTCTTATGTGAATTTCAAATATTTTTTTTTTTTGAAAAGCAATAGGCTAAGGGAACCCTGCTTATTATATTCAAACTCAAGTGATATACAAAATAGTTCAGCACAATACAAGAAAAAAAAAACAAAGAACCTTACAAATAAAAGAACATAAACTCAATCAAATTTACATACAAGACCAGTATCAAGACTTTTCCTAATTCCTTTCAATGCAGACTCTTAATTCTTCTTATTATTCTCTTATTAATAATTCTATATAAAGTGCTTGCATCTTCCAACTTCACATTGAAAATCCTTCTATTCCTTTCACACCATATTTCATAAACAAATATCTTCAAAACAATCAAAAGAATCATAACATTTGGAGATTTCCACCTTGTTGCTTTAAAGATATTGTACCATTCAATTCTAGAAGATCTGACCAGCTTGTGAAATTTGCCATTAATAAGCAACCTACACCAGATTGAAAAAATAAATTTGCACTCAAAAAATAAGTGAATATTTGATTCCATCTGATTATTGCAAAATATACAATCTGTATTGTTTATCATTCCCATCATAGTCAACTTCTGCTTTGTGTTTAATGCATTTGCCATAACTTTCCATAGAAATAAGTTCTCTTTTGCAGGAGATTTATCATTCCATATTCTTTTATACCATGGAAAATTATCTGAACTTGAATTTCCAATCAGTGATTTATATACCAATGCTATTGAGTGTGGCTTACTTTTAAATGACCAAAGGACTTTATTCTTTGTAGATGGTAATTTCATTGAAGAAATTTGTTGCCATAATTGCCTCACCAGATTAGAGCTGCAGTAAGGTACGACAATTATATTTCCACTAATATATGCTAAAAATTTTGCATTTTGAGGGATACCAGTCAGTCTTTGTAATGAGTAAGGTAGGCTATCTTCAATTATGAAACCAGTTTTTACCCAAGGAGATAACCAAAAAGATAAGTCTTTATTTTCTAGGGGATTACATTGAATCAAAGGAAGAAGAGTTTGCCTGATTTTTAATATATTCCTCCAACTCCAGCTGCAAAGACTTGGGATGTTCATAGACCAAAAATCCTTTCCTTTAATTAGATTTTTCTTAATCCACTTTGTCCAGAGATCACCACTATCCGATAATATTTTATCAAAATGAACAGAAACCGCAGCAATATTCCAAAGTTTTAACTTGGTAATACCAAGACCTCCTTTATCTTTTGGAAGTTGAATCTTTTTATAAGAAATTGTAATGAGTTTTTTTCAAAAAGGGTCTCCATGCCAAAAGAATCTATTTAAAGCACTATTAACCATAGAAATGAGTTTATTAGGAAGACTATAGTGTCTCGTCCAATAGTTTGCCATAGCACTAGCTATACTTTGAACTATTACTAATCTTACTGCTTGAGTTAGTTGTGTGTTAGGCCATAAAGAAAGTTTAGCAGTAATTTTCTCATATAAAGGAAGACAATCATTTTTAGTAAGTCTAGCAGTGATAAGAGGTAAGCCCAAATAATTAGCATTATGCTTCATTTCCTTCAATCCAGATTGATCTATGATGTGAGCCTTCAAATTGTCATTTAGCCCTGCTAATAAAATATTTGATTTGTTGAAATTTATTTTTAAACCAGTAATTTCATGGAATACCTTCAATACCTCCAAAAT
This sequence comes from Allium cepa, assembly GCA_030765085.1. Classification (NCBI taxonomy): domain Eukaryota; kingdom Viridiplantae; phylum Streptophyta; class Magnoliopsida; order Asparagales; family Amaryllidaceae; genus Allium; species Allium cepa. Next base: position 306,772,994 of record CM060938.1, on the reverse strand, counting down.
AGAGGCAATATTAGCTAAGTTGGTTTAGTAAAGATAACTAAATCATCAGCAAAAAGAAGATGAGTTATGAGAGGATTACTGCACTTTGGATGTAGTTGAAATTTCTTAAGTTTCACTTGCTCAAGAAAAAGAGAGTTTAATATTTCCATCACTATTATGAATAACAGAGCAGAAATAGGATCACCTTGACGTACACCCTGGGTGCCTTTGAAAAGACCTCTTGCACTTCCATTTCTAATAATTGAATATGGGATGTGGAGATACATGTATAAATCCAGGCTATAATTGGCTTTGGGAAATTCATTTTGGAGAGAATTGCAGTAATAGAATTCCAAGAAACCGAATCAAAAGCTTTTTGTATATCAAGCTTCAACATACATCTAGGAGAGATATTTGAAATTCCATATCCTCTTAAAATTTCCTGAGTTAGTAAGATGTTATCACTGATATTTCTATGCGGCGAAAAAGCAACTTGATTTCTGGAGATAATAGATGGCAGCACATTTTGCAATCCATTTGAAATAACCTTTGCTATGATTTTGTATAAGACATTGCAACATGATATTGGTTTGTAGTCAGCAACATTACTTAGATTATTACACTTTGGCGCCAGAACTATGTTTGTGGAATTTACACTAGCTGGTAATTTATTATGAGAGAAGAAGTATTGGGCAGCTTTGATAACATCCACTTTAATAATTTTCCATGAATTTTGAAAGAAAAATGCATTATATCCATCAGGGCCAGCACTACTATCCGATTTAAGAGAGAAAATTGCCTTTTCAATCTCCTCTGATGATATTTCTTGTATCATTTCATTAGCTTGTTGATCAACTAAGCTTGGAGTTTGCAAAACAAACAGAGGTAGGAGATTTGGAATTAAAGGCTTGGAATTTGCTAGAATAGATGAAAAATATCTATGAAAGCTTTAGTAATAGAATCTTCATTCTCTTGCAATGCTCCATTCATATCTTTAATGGACAAAATCCTCTCTTTAGCCTGCTTGATTTTAATAGAATCATGAAAAAAATTTGTATTCCTATCTCCAAACTTTACATAAGATTCATGCAATATTTCTTTCCTCATTATTGCTTCAATTTCTAGTGCCTCAAACAAAGCTTTTGAAAGTTCAGATTCTTTATAGGCTAATCTTCCATTTAGAGGATTTATTTGCAATTGATTTTGAATTTTAATAAGCTGATTCCTTATTCCATCAGAGATTTTTGAGCCATCACCAAACTTTTCTTTTGCCCACAATTTGAGTTTATATTTCAACCTTTGAAGCTTTGTTTTGAGAATATACATAAGATTCCCAAATATAACCTCCTGCCATACCTGCAATACACAGCTATGAAAATCTTTATGATTAGTCCATGATTTAAAAAATTTGAAAGATGGATTGTTATTTTTAATATTAATTCCCCATGTTAATATAATTGGTGAGTGATCAGAGATAGATGGGCTTAGAAATTTGCACAAGAGATTTGGCCAAAGATTAATAGAATGGATATTATGAAATGCATGATCAAGTTTACAAAAGGTTCTAGGACCATTTTTGGATTTGTTATTCCAAGTAAAATCAGCTCCAATATAATTTATATAGGAGAGAGATGAGTTATTTAATGGTTGTTTCAATGGAGATATTTCTTTTAGGGATAAAGGATTTCCACCAGATTTTTGATCAGATGCAAACATGCAATTGAAATCACCAATGACTATCCAGGAGATATTTTGCTGAACAAGAGAGGAAAGATTTGATAAGAAAGAAAGTCTTTTATCTAAATTGTTTTGAGCATAAACAAAAGAAATTAGAAAATTTGTACTAGAGGGTAAAGATAAAGCACTGAAATGAATGATTTGATCATCCTCCATTATTTTTGTCATCTTGAAAAAATGAGAGTTCCATAGAACCAAAATTCTTCCAAATGGTGCACTATTCAGATTTTATTCAAAGGACCAATCTGGAGCAATATTTTTACAAGCTAGAACAGTCTTTTCTCTATTTAACTTTGTTTCACTAATGGCTAAAAGATGGATTTTTTGATCTTTAATCAACTTCTTTACTTCAGCTTGTTTAGATAGTAAGTGCCCTCCTTTTATATTCCAATAAGCTATGTTGTTTATCATCATCATAAGGGTTTTGAAGATATAATAATTAAAGGATTCTTCCTTGTATGTCTTTTTCCACCTAAAAGAGATGAAACTTCCTTGCAAGATTTATTAGAATTTGTAGGCTGAATTTCATCAATACTGTAGTTTTTTCCATTGTTAAGGTCATCAGTTGTTTCATTGAATGAGACACTCTTTTTACCCCTTTTACCTTTTTTGTTATTTGATATATCTTGTTCCACTATTTTCTTTTTTCTTTTTTCTTTTTTTTGAAATGGTACTTTATATACAACAAATCATTGGGACAACAACATATCCCATGTCAATAAACGTTCGAAAGCAAGTTTCGAACTTGTGACATCTTGCACCAAGCCGAATCAATTAACCACTTGGACAATGGTGCTTGTCTTTCTCTTTTGAAGTACAGGGTGGAGGTAAAATCAGATGTTCAGGAGGTATAATATTGATGTATGGAGAGTTTTGTTTCGAGACAACATCTTTCCTGGTTTCCACAGCAATTTCTTGCTCTAATAAAGTAGGGGATTTTATTTGTTGTTCAGAGATTGATGTTTCCTTGCAATTTTGATATTTCAATTTATCTGAGTTATCTACAGAAATTTTATTATGAACCATTCTGTTAGTAGTAGGAACTTTTCCATCAGAGAAACTATCAATCATGTTATCTTCCTCCAATCCATGATTGTTAATTGACTTTAAACTATACTGAATATTTCTAGAATGTGAAATTGATGTCTCACTTTCTTTTGTAAGAATATTATTGTCAGGTTCCTCATTTAAATCAGACAGAATCATAAAAGAATTTGAAGTTGATATATTCTCCTTTAAACCTAAGTCATCCAAAATGTTTTGTTCAGTATTTGAATCTAAAGCATTTTTATTAATACTATTCTCTTTTTCCTCTTGAATAATTTGGATGTTATCACCATTCCTCTGCCCAGAAACAGTTAAAAAATTATCGGATTCTTTATTCCACTTATTATCATCCTTTATAATTTTTTGATCTTTCCCTTTTCTCCTCCAAACTTTCGTAGTCTTCAGATTTAACTTTCCAAAATTTTGCATCTTCAAACCTTTCTCATTCAATAAATTTTGCTCATTATTTTCTCTGTAATCAAAAGTTCTAGGAACACTAACATGATGAATATCAGATCTTTCAATCTTATAATATCCTGAACATTCTTTAGTATCATGTCCAAATACCTTGAAACAACAATAGATTTTAGGCTTCCAATCATAAACAACTTTTACATGAGGGCAACTATCACCTAAATCATCAATAACAATGTACTCAGGGAGCTCTTGATCAGGAGATATTTCAATCAAAGCCTTGGCATATTTAAATCTTCTCAATTTTTCAGTACTTTCATCAAGGCAGATCAATTTTTCAGTACTTTCATCAAGGCAAATCAATTTTATAAAATTGCACCTAAATAGGAACCTTCTTAATCTGTTCTTGAACATAGCCATACGATGGATTCCAAGTTGTTATATTGAACATTTTTCCTTTGATAAAGATCAGATCAGATTGTAAGATCTTCATTCTATCCACATCATTTAAAAATTTGAAGTAATGATATATTTATTGATTACAATGATGATTAAGGATATTACATTTTATACATGATTATATAATGAAGTTATGATTTTTTTTATAATCAAACATACTTTATAGTTCTATTTTTTGACCATTGCATATTCCACGCCATCTCTGAATCTGCCATTTGGTATTCATATTCTGTCGACTCATATTTTTCAATTTTATGCTTGTGTTGGCTAGAATGATATAAACCAAATGCGATAAAGATTATTGGCTCAAAAGTGACTATAGGGGACTAGTCATCTACACGCTCCATATGAAAAGTAAAACACATAATATATTATAAATTTTGAATTTAAATGGCTAAAGAGCTACATATGAAAAATGGATGTGGGATGCGCGTAGAGTTATTTCATCTAAAGGGATCCGACTTGTGTTGAAATTTGTTTTAGCGCTGGTGTATGCACCTATCAAGCAATGCTTCTCCCTAATCTAATAGAAGTCACCGCAACGTATGAATGCAAGTACCTTGATCTCATTTATGATGAGTTAGCAAAAAAACTGTCCTTGCATAAATACTTCACTCGGAGTATTATTTGGTTGAGTTTATTGTTTTTTGAACCACATTACATATTACTATACTTATTTTTATCACTCTCTTTCCAGTCATGCAATATGATTTTTATCAATATAGCTACTGTGGTTTATGGTTAATTTTTCATTAGATATTTGTTGTCATATTTTCAACGATTTTCATCATCTAGTATCACTTTTTCACCGTGCAAAAGTGATATTTATACTTTTGATGAAAACAAATGAAGGAGAGACACTACACCGAGACAGAGGATTCCCAATGAGTATAAGCGTTGCTAAAAATTTCAGCATCACTTACATGTATCACTATAGGGGCGTAGGTATTTATTTCTAATGCATATAAGCGTTGATGAAAAATATCTTCCAACGCTTGTAAATGTTGGAAGATATTTTCCCCAACACTTGTAAGCGTTGAAAGATGTTTTTCCCCATGCTTATACACGTTGGAAGTTTTCTCCAACGCATATAAACGTTGGGGAAAAATATCTCCCAACACTTATAAGTGTTACAAATATACGAAACAAATAACCGCTTACCGGTAATGTGAATGTTGAAAGATATAATGTAGATTATATTTAATATGAAATATTGTTTTAATTTAACAAATTAATTATAACCAAATCAATAACAATAAACAATATTCATAATCATGGTAATAAAATATAGCATCAATTAATAAAAGAGAAGTTCAATACATAATTAAGTTTACCAATACATCGTTTGACAATTCCACACTAATATCAAACTACAATAACAAAAGATAAGGCAATAATTGTGACAATGATATTTCTTTACTGTTTCATAGAAGAAATTGAACTAGCTGCTCGACAATAATTTTTCTTTCTATTAGAACCAAAAACTTCTGCAATTTGATCATTTTCAAGATCTTCTACTTCACTATCACCACTGGAACTATCATCCAATTTCCTCTTTTCTTCTGCTTCTTCTACAATTGGCTACATGCATTCAATACAATATTAAATTGAAATTTATACTAAAAAGAATGACAAATAGTAATCAAAGTGATAACACGTGATTTAACAATAAAAAACACATTAAATAAAACAAGCATAAAAGAAGACCGATGTATAGCTGAGCTCAAAAATTATTCATCAAGGATGTCTCTTCTTCACCTAGCAAGAACAAAGCTTTTGATTACTACTGCTGACTTCAAAATAAAACTTCTCAGGTAATTCAGATAGTCAGATTAAATATTAACACTGGTGAATATCATTCAGCTCCCTAAACAGTAAACAAATTTGCAGCATGCCCCGCTGAACCAAACCGGATATGGCATAGATCCCTTACATTTTCACTTAGTTTTTTTCCAGATTACATTTCTGAAATGCAGAAATTTTTTCAAGACAGGCATTTGATTTTTCTACTCCACAGCTGGTATCACTACAAACTTGCAAAAAGGAAAACAGTAGCAGTAGTACTATTAGTTAGTAGTAGTAATAAATAAATAAAAATAAAGAAGAAGCCCAAGAAGAAAAATGTGGCTCGGGTTGAATAATATGCAATCATGGAAAAACATCAATACAAGGAGTTGAATTCCTCAAGAATTTTCCCATACTTGTCTATCAATCTATTCATCAAATTGGACAACATCAATATAAAGAATTGCAATTGGTCTGGGTACAAGAAAGCTGAAAAGGTATAAAAACACCTACGACAAAGGTAATTAAAAGTATTAAATTTGGAAGAAATGATTCTTCTGGTAGTATTTGCATAATAAGATTCAAATTATGGAAGTTCTTCAAGACAAATCAGAATAAATGGATAATGATGTGTAATAGATTTGATTCTAGACCCCAGGACCTTCATTTCAATAGCCCACACCCATGAAACTATTGTCTTTGAAACTAAATGTAGTGGTTATGAACAAACATTAACTGCATAGATGAATGATTAAAATAAAAATAAAACCTGTAGAGGGCTCATCAAGATTCACAATAGGAGGATTCCCAATCATTGCAATTGCAACTGACAACTTCCGTTTGTTACCACCACTGAGTACAACTGATGGTTTATCTGCATGTCTCCATAAATCAAACTCATAGTCAAATTATCATTTACAACCTAATGTAAACCCATTAGGAAAAAATTTCAGGTCAGTTAAAAGTTAGAGATGAAGTATAGCCTGTTGACAATTTAAAAAAAAATGAATGAAATATGCTTTAGTCCCACATTGGCGAAATGAAAGATTAAAATTGTGTACATATGTAGGATCCTCATTTTCTATATTGGCATTTAGGGTTTGGTAATTTTGTGTTAGAGAGAGGACCCAAATCTGATGAACACACGTGCGCACCGCCCGTCCCGGGCTCAGGCTTGGGTCTACTATGAAGTCTTATTTTTCAGAGCCGACCCAGGTTAAAATAATAAGAACGCCTAATGGAATACAATTTTGATATGAAAGATTTAGGAGTTGCGGACATTATTTTGGGAGTCAAAATAATAAGAAAGCCTAATGGAATACAATTATCTCAGTCACATTATGTGGATAAAATAATTGAGAAATTCCAACATTATGAAATTAAAGGAGTAAGAACACCTTTTAATCCATCGGAAGTACTGCATAAAAACTCTAGTGAAAGTGTAATGCAACTGGAATATTCCCGTGTAATAAGATGTCTAATGTATCTCATGAATTGCACGAGACCAGATATAACTTATGCAGTAAGTCGACTAAGCAGGTATACAAGTAATTCAGAAAAGGAACACTGAAAAACACTAATGAGAGTATTGTGATACTTGGAAAATACCACAAATTATTCCTTGCATTACGGAAAATATCCAGCTGTTCTAGAAGGATACAGTGATGCAAACTGGATTGCAGATTCAAAGGAATCAAAATCCACAAGCGGTTATGTCTTCACTCTTGCAGGAGCAGCAGTGTCATGGAAATCAATGAAGCAAACATGCATAGCTCGATCCTCTATGGAATCAGAGTTCATTGCATTAGACAAAGCAGGAGAAGAAGAAGAATGACTTCGTCATTTCTTAAAAGATATTCCTTTATGGCCTAAACCTGTAACGGCCATATGTATTCACTGCGACAATCAAGTTGTAACCTGTAACCTATCCTAGCGACTGTTTAAAAGCCTAAACCAACAAGAGTTATCTTATACGGAAACCTATCCTAGCGACCGGAGATCCCACGGACTAGGATCAACTGGCAAACCAGTTCTGAATAACTCAAGACGTAATGCATTTTTCTGAACATAGTCCATTCCATTCCTATGGTGCAAAACATAAATGCATGCCTACAGAAGTATTACAAGGTTAAAACCATGCTTTTTAATGATGACCATATCTTGTAAAATAACAAGTGGGGTATATGTAGGATACTCCTTATTGTTGCGATCATCTATGTTAGTGTGAGCTGGGTCGGCTCTATGAGAATATTAAAGGCTTAAATTCTCTATATACACTCGTAGAACCAAATTTGTTCACGACCAAAATGAACACAACAAAGAGATTGGAGGAGAACGGAAACAATGTTTTGTTAACCTTATTGTCTGGTTATACAATAACGGCAGACGGTTCAAGATGAAATAATTCACTGATTAGCTAAGTATATCCGATGAGTATTAACAAGGGAAAGTTCAAAGTGAAACATCTACTTATCCTTCAAAAAGCATTATTCCATACGTAGTCTGAGATATTCCACTGTGTGTGGGGGAAAAATATATTGTCATTCATGTGGGGGATTGTTGACAATTCTACAAAAAATGAATGAAATATGCTTTAGTCCCACATTGGCAAAATGAAAGATTAAAATTGTGTATATATGTAGGATTCTCATTCCCTATATTGGCCCTTATGGTTAGGTAATTTTGTGCGAGAGGGAGGACCTAAATCTGATGAACACACGCACGCGCGCCGCCCGTACCGTACCGAACCGGACCGGGCTTGGGTCTACTATGAAATCTTGTTTTTGCTATAGAAAACACTGCAATTTTCGGTGGGTTTTTTAATTTTGCTGGGTTCAGCAACTATAAATTAGTGACGGATCCTGATCAAATAACTCACTGATTTACAGTTCTTCTTCTTCTCCGCTGTGCCTTCTTTGGCCAATTCGTTTCTGTTGTCATCATCTTCTCAGACCGACGTCACCTTATAGTCTCGTGCGGTTTCGTCGGTTGTGTCCTGAGAGACTTAAAATAAAGTCTTAAGGCGATTGTCACGACAAGCCTCCGACGAACTTTGGTATTCTTGTCGCTTTCGATTACTGATATACAAATCTATTACAGAATACCATTGTTGCATTGCAGCATTTTTTTATATAATCTGTTGCGTTTTCTGGTTTTGTAACGCTTTATTGTGTTGCTGTTTTGTTGTTGTAGCATATAATACTGTTACATTGCGTTCCGTAGCGATGCAGACAATCTGTTGCGTTCTGTTTTCAACCATTTGATTCTACATAGCCAACATCCATAATGTGATTTATTTTATTCTACTTGTAACGGAAAAAACTAACATAATCTAAGTTGATTTCAGGGACAGCCTTTATCCGGGCATAAAGCTAAAGATGCTCACGAACAGTAAGAAATTCCAGAAGAGCACTATGGGTAGTAACAAATCTGGATAGACGGGTACAAAAGAATTATTGGCATATAAAATCAAATTCCGAGATAACATATATGTATGTACAAAGATCGATCGATCAACATGAATTACATGATGACGAGCAGCTTTAGGATCTGACCGTATGCTTTTACTAAAGATATATGCACTTCCATCCGATGGGTACTCTTCCCCTTAATGATATCAAAGCAACATTACAATTAAATGAACATGCAAAGAAACATAGGGAGCATGAACAATATTTTCCCCAAAAAAAAAACAGAGAGAGAGTACAAACTAGAGTATTTCTTCTTGTCAACAACTACAAATTGTTTTACTACTGTATACTATTGGCTATAAAATTTATGATTTTGCGACCAAAAGAAAAATTACCCTTCACTGGAAGTACTAAATTCCATCAATTACACTGCTATTCAGCAAAATTGTGTGTGTGTTTTCTTTATTGATTCGCTTCTCATTTGAACTTTTTAGCTTGGTGACTCTTACTGATCAGTAATCAAAATGGAGTATCAATACACCAGGTTCAGTGGAATAAGTAATTCGGTTGTAAATTGAAATAGAGGAATATATTTTTATGGTACCATATGTAAGAATCATCATAGTGTTTACTAACACAAAACAATATCCGATTTTTTTATTTACCTTAAACTTCCAACATGGATTTGTCGAAACCAAATGAATATTGCTAATGTCTTTATGTGTGTTCTAGAAAAATAGAATTACAAGCTTATATAAAAACTACTGAGCTTTTGACGTTGCATAACTCTTCCACCATGGATAATGGATAAAGGAAACTCCTTTTTTTTTAACTTGCATATTCCAAATTTTATTACCCTATTACCAGATTAATTGTTTGATCACATCATAATAAATGCATATTGCATTTACATTCTCCTACATGATCCACAATTACTTGATGAAATATCTATACCACAATTTTTTCATATCAATCAAACCTAAAGTTGCGCGGCTACCCATGAAAACAGTTACATGAACCCAATGCATGTTTACGTGTTTCACCAAAAATCAACTTTATAATAAATTTCTCTACGATATTATCAACACTGTTTTAAAAGACTCTCATCAAGTTCATCTCAAGGTAAACTAGAGTAAAAACACTTTGAGATTTGCTTATAAAGGTGGTTTTTTTTTGCCTCTACAGCTTATGCCTTAGCAAACCTGAGGCATGGGAGACATACAAAATGCATGCCATAGGCTGTTGAGGTGCATGCCTTCCGGAATTTTCTTTTTTTCCAAGTATAATAGAAAAATGCGTGATTAAAGTTACAAACCCCTAATCATTTCATAGCAAGCTAAAAAATGAACAAGATTTAAAAAATACCTAGTATATTTTCTAATTTTTGAATTGGGTTTTGTAAAGATATCAAAATTGAACTCTAAATAGAAGTTGGTTTCTGATTTAGATTAAACCTAAGCACGAGTAAATCAGAGAGGAAAAAAGATATAATAAGGACTTATTTGGTTTTCTACCGTTCGTATTATTGTGTTTCGGTACTTCGACGCGTCCTCATAAACGTGCGCTTCATTATTCTGAAATGACACCAACTTAATGAAGCTCTGAATGTGCCAGCGTACTGATCAAACATCTCTTTCATCGCTTTCTGAAACGAGCACATACATGGTCTTGACAACACTTGTTGTAACAAAAAAAATTCAATGGTATATATGCCACCAATCTCACATATATAGCATGTTATACGCCCCTGCGACGTGAGATTTTATTTCGACCCACGCATTCACAATGCGAGCCAAACAAAAACAATTCTCTACATTGATGAGCATTTCCTCTAATCATTTGGAGCTTACCGAAGAAGTTCTACAGTTGGGTTAGGCTGCTTTTTTCTAACTTCTTTACGCAGTTGACGAGGCTGCATTACCATATCTCCACCTTAAGGCAAGTATTTCCATTCAATCCGTCTTGTAGCATCGGTTCTCAACGCAGTGGGGCAGGCTGCGTATCTAGAAATGAGTCCATATTGTTTACATATCTTCAGGCCTCAAGAAGTCCTTGTTCCGGTCACTCTCACATCATCTAATGGTCCCTTAAACCATCGGTTTCGATATCATGTTGTATTTCGATACTCCAATGCGTCCCCATAAATGCGCATTTCAATGTTCTGAAATGACGTCACCTTAATGAAGTTTCTGTTATGTCAGCGTCTCGATTGAACATCCCTTTCATCGTCTTCTGAAATGAACACATACATAATCCCACATATATACACGTTATGTGTCATATTATTGCGATGTGTAACTTTACCGTTCGTAAAGTAAGCTAATTCCAAAATGGAAATTTTACATGCCAATGTTCATAATCCAATTTATATACTAAATTGGTTGAATTGTTAAAATTAATGTTTAATTCAACTTGAAGTTATATAGGGGGTATATTTTCACGGCAACATTTGTTATAACAACAAGAATCCCCTGTAGTTATGTGTTATAGAAATCATATATATGCTCATCTCTTTTAGTATATTTTGCGATGTGAGACTTTATCATAATCCAACCTACGCACCCACTCTAATACGATGCGAGCTATACCAATCAAAAATATCAATAACTCGATGACAAAACTGTTTGTCTTCATCTATAATGAGTTGTACACTATCAGTGATATCTATGTTACTTAACCATGGATAAATATAATATTTGTGTGTAAATGGTCGCTCATGCTTAATGTTACACATCATTAACGGAATAATTCAAGTTAAAATATGAACTCATTTTGATTTTTCTACCATTAGTATATCTTTATGCCTTTGAGCATTATAATAAATATTATTTATAAAATGTATTTTGAGAAAAAATAAAAACATAAATTACAAATAAAATGTCATTGTTTGTCATTATACAATTAAGTTTAACATAGTGATATTTTTGTAATCATTAATGTGCATTGGACCGGCCAACAACTTTTGGTTGCCCCAGTCAAATCTCAATTAAATATTTCTACACTAACTATACAATGCATGTTATAAATAAAAAAATGTCGACAGAGTTTCTATTCTAGTACAACACATACATAATAACTGTTTCATAGTTCTAAATTAATTATTCCATAGAGGTCTAGTCATTGCAGTACGTTGCTAGATGTACATTCATAGCGTACAAACTAATAATACTTTCAAAAGGACAAAATTAAAAGTGGATTTCCACTTGAAGGACTTCTTTTTTCAAAGTAATAAGTTTTAAGGACATCAAATCTAAAACATTAGTTTTAAGAACAAATTACAAGAAAAAAATAAATGAAGTTATCATTTTCAATTATACAGAATAATAATAAATGAATTTATCTTTTTCCTGTATAACTTAAAAAGGTAAATGATTTTATCATTTTTTTTGTAAATCGTCCTTAAAGCTAATTATCCAGAATTGTTGTCCTTAAAATTTATTACCCTGAAATAAGAAGCCTTTCAACCTAATATATATTTTCACTATAGTTGTCCTTATTGGAAGTGTTGCCCTAGGAATTAGTCTAGATAATCCAGTCTTCGGGCCGCGCTGCATGTGCAGCACCCAAGTCATGCACTACTTCTATTCTAATTAATTTGCATAATTTTCTATGAGGCAAAGAAACTACCTGTGTTAATCAATAGCAATTATTAATGTCACTCACCATGTGCTCACCAAATTCACATATATCATAATGTATCAAGATATTTTCATACTCACAAATCATACCAATGGTTTTGAGTTGTTTTAAAACCTTTAAGAACGGCTTTGGACCATTTTATTTCTACAATGGCTAAAAGCCGCTGTGAGTTTTTCTTAATTTTTTTTATATTCATCTCGAGCCACTTGCGTACGTAACCCCCATTCCCAAAACAGCACGCCCCTTAATTTCATTTCCCAACTCCACGTTTGCCCTAGCTAATCGCTCCCCTCTTTCATTTCCCTTTGTTTGCCCTAATCGTCCCCTATGACTTCATCTTCCAGATCGCAAATCACCGTCGACCTGAGATTTGAAAGGAGACTACAAATCATCATCGGATGTTCGAAATTGAATAATAAGGTTAGTTTTCTTTTGATACTGATTCAAATGGTAAATTGTGGAGTACAAACTTTATATCGGAATTTAAAGTAAAGCAACGATTTGAAGTAAAAAAAACACAATTTTTTTGTTTTTTTTCTACATTAACATGGTTTGTCATCCATCTTCTAAATTCACAATTTTTATGCAACTATCAATCAATGATATGAGTAGAAATGAAGTGTTGGTTGTCTGTGGAGAGAAAAAGAAAGAAGGAATAACAATATACGATTTAGAAACTAATGCAGTACTTCTGAAACTTCCAAACTGCTCCTCACCTCCTCATGGCCTTCTCTTCCTGAATTACCACCTTGCCCTTGTTGCATCTCAGCTGCAAAAAGACACGCCCTTCGGCCGCAGCTCTATCTTCTTCTTGCCACTTTATAAGGTTTCTATATTGCTTAACCATTTCAAACAAAAAATTAATGTAAACTGTCCATAAACTATTGAAAAAGTCTGCCAACTCTATGCATTTGACAAAGAGATATACTAACAGTAATATTATGCTACTACTTTCTTGATAATTAATAAAGTCTACTATTTTTATGTCAAGCCTCAAGCGCTGCAAACAAGCTGTCCAATAGAGGCTATTGGTCCAATTGCAAGCTCTAAATGTGGGATGTATCTTGTTGGTGGATCTCAATTTGGTAATGCATATGTGTGGGAGGTATTAACAGATTTTTCATATTATTTTAAATTTTATATACTTGGTATATGAATAAAAAATTTACCTTAATACTGAAACAAAATAAATAAATAAAATAAAGGTAACAAGTGGAAAGCTACTGAAAAATTGGCATGCTCACGACACTCCACTAAGCTGCTTAACTTTCTCTAATGATGATTCATTTCTAATCACAGGCAGTGAAGATGGCATAATTCGAGTTTGGTCCATGATAATGTAATTGATATAAGTTTCATTTATTTTTTATTTTTTCAGCACTAGAATCGTTTTATTAATTACGTTACTGAATTTGATTGAAGATTACTGAACAAAGAAGATCATCAAATCGATGGAAGTGTTTCTTGTTTTAGAAGTTGGTCTGAACATGTATCATCTGTATCAGGTCTTGTGTCAGTTCCATGCACATCGGGTCCTGTGTTTGTATCGAGTTCACTTGATGGCTGCAAGGTCAGTGAAAATGAAAATTATATTTTTATTACTTAATGATAACCAGATCATGATTTATGACCTTTTTTTACATGTATGGGATATTATTTCAGGATCAATTTTGCAGAACCACATGCTTTTTGAAGTGCTATTTCAGCATTAGCAGTGGATCCTGTAGAATAGTTTTTATTTTCTGGTAGAGAAGATGGAGATGTGTATGTGAATGGGCTTCATCTTGGAGTTCAAGAAATTGGTTTAGAGGTCTTAGAAAATGAATCAAGAATCCTAGGTGACCATAGGTATCAATATTTAGAAGCAGTATTATTTTGATCAGATGTGTTATTCTTTAAAAGCCTCTAGGACTAGTTTACCTTGATGAATATAGCATTAAAACATAAAAGTTAAACTGAAGTATCTATGAACTGTATCACATTTCAAATTTGCAGAGGACCCATCTCTTCTTTAGCTTTTGATCTAAGAGGGACATTACTTGCTTCGACATCAAAAGATAGCATGCTTTGCATCTGGAATATCCAAAACTGGCAAGCTATTTGAAAATTTAACCATGAAAATGGTATGATTTATTTGTTTAGATATAAAATAGTGAATATGGCATGACAGTGATATTTGCCTGTACCATAAGTGATATAAAATAACACTTGATTCAATATCATTATTCTTTTCCAAACAATTTATGCCCACAGTAACTTAGTCTTGCATCGTATGTCTTTTGGGTTTATGTAACTTTGTGTAATTTTGTCTCTTTTGGATTTAGCTATACAAAAACTATATACACTGATTTGTTGTATTTTGATGTTTTGCAGGAAGAATGTAAGTTCCCTTGAACTTGCAACTCACTTCTTCAGAGTAAAATTCTGATCCTTTTAAAATAAAAAATAAAAAATTTCAAATGATTTGGAGACAAAGTCGGTTTTGATGAAGGAACGGGAGCATAAGCTTAAAGACAGTGAAGCAGCAATAACTTCCATGAAGGTATCAGTTCTTCCTCCTCTCACAATGAATTTTCTCAGTTATCTCAAACTTATCTAGCAATGTTAAGTCCCATCTATCATTGAAAATAAAGAAATGATAAGTTTACCTAGAATAAGAATGTGAATTATACATATATATAGACATCAAAAGAAGAATTGGAGAAACAAATGGAGAAGTGGAGATAAACCTTAAAGAACTCTTACATGTTTAGACCGAAACCAATTTCTGACATCAAAAGAAAAATTGGAGAAACAAATGGAGAATTGAATGTGTATTTTATGACGAACCAATTTAGACCGAAACATGTTTCTGTATTTATCTCACGTTTCTTCCCAGACATTTTTGAAGCTGTATTTACCATCTTCTGAACACGTCCAAATCTAGTAATCACCTTCATTTCCATTATAAAAATTATTTTGTTATATTTCATCTCTGAGACAACCTAGAATGCTCATATTGTAAATATGCCACTCTCCATTGAAAATTATATCTCCAGTAACCTTCCACTTTTTGTTTAATTAGTGTTCCACCTTTTAACCGGGGATCTTACAGCAACGTTATCATAACATCCACAATTCTTTTCCTAATACATTTCACTACTTGAGTCCATACCTCCTTCTTTTTGCTTGTATACAACGTCCCATAGAATTTTGCCATATTTTCCTTTCCATAGAAAATTCAGACATATGTGCTTCATTTTTGTAACTGTCGACACTAGAATATTGCAAGGTTGACAATGAGGAACCAATGTTCATCCATAATAATTGAGTATTTTGTAATTGTGTTACAGTATGATTTATGATGCTTAATGTTGATTTCAATTTTAAATCATGTTTTATGCACCATAATAGCCTCAAAAAAACACTTAAATTTTGGACGGTGACTACAAGCCAGTTGTTTTTAATTGTATTCGGCATCTCGTCACCGACTGTAATGAAGAAATCGGGTAATTTTTGATGATTTCTTCACTATTGTCAACAACAAGATTAAATGCAATGAAAAACAGTCGGCATGTATTTGCTGTCCGAAATTTGGGTATTTTTTAAAGGGAAATGCTGTGCGGAATGCAACACTCTTCCATTTTATGCATGAAAAACATGTGAAGTAATACAATTGCAGTGATTGCACAAAATTGCATAAATAACCATGATCATACAATTTAACCAACTATTGAATGGTTGATACTTCTGCGAAACTGTCCCTTTGACCCCTGAATTGGCTCATAACAATTTTGTATTTTTTAAGCGTACAATCATATGCTAAAAGAAAACATATAGCACGTTCACCACTTCAGTCGTTTGTTTATAAACAAATATTACATACTACTCGCTATTGGTCAACGACCATTGTAATAAAAGTTGAGGGATAGGTGGTGTCCCTGCTCTAATGTATATCCAAGGACCATTCATCTCTCCCTTGGTTTTTGGTATCTCATCATCATATTCTTTTCATCGTTTTATTTTTCCAATTTTAAATTTTTTTGAAGGTAAGATATTGTATCTAAGATTACTTACTATCAAAATTATTTAAACAAAAAGGTGCTAATTGTGATTTTGATTATTTTTTTAAATCCTGCCAAATGTATGTCAATAAACCTACGCGTATAAATCTGTGCAGATGACTATCCAGCTATTAGGTGCAATTCTTAGGGAGACAAGTAGTGAAGAGCTTCAAGCCTTTGATTTAGCCTCTTCCAGAGGTTTTGTTTACTAATTGGAATAATTACATGTATTAATAACTGTTTTGATTTTGCAGAAACAAGCTACTGTTAAGCTTTCATCTTTGGAAGTGCTTTCGGAAATCTCCAAAACTTGCGACATATATCTAATGGAAAGAGTACTTGATGATGAAAGTGAAGTATGTACTATATCACCCTTAGATAAATTCTGTAATATAAAGTTAGGTTAACTGTTTTTTGATAAAATGGCATGGGTAGCTATGCACTAGTTATTTCTATGTTGGCATGATAATATGAAATGATATAACTCTAATAATTCAGTGTTCCATGATAATATCAAATGATACAACACTATTGCCTGAGCGTTATTTACTACAAAAATTATGCATACTGCCAACTTATTACTGTTTCCTTGTAGCTTGGAATGGCACATGTTTGTTTTCGTAAGAAGTAGCTCTTTATGAACATGCTAAAATACATATTGTCTTAATACTGACTTTGTGCTGTAGTTTTTTTAATTTTGTACGGTATATTTTGTTGTCGTATGTTATGCAATCCATAGTGTATGAAGGGTAATATACATGTCTGAACAACCATATGAAATTAATTTATAACTAGATGGATAATTGTTATAAGACATTTCTATTAACAACGATGTTTGTAATAGATATTGGTTTTACAGTGAACATGTAGTTTATATCTATTCGCCTCATTTTCATGGGTTAGATTATGATTGCAGGTGTAGTTATAGTGCTCTGCTGTTTGGTTTTTGTAGGAATCAAGTGTCTTAGACAAAATGGAAGAAAATAAGATGTTGTTTGGTTTCTATAGTTTGCCTTCATATTGAAATGGAAGAAAATAAGATGCTAACCGATTTGTGAATTAGACAAAATGGAAGTTCAAAATTTTGTGGTCTGAAAATTATAGAATTACTTACGTTTCTTGTGCTTGATCGTAAACTTTTTATCCAACTCACGTCATCTTATTTTGTTTGTTCTTGCTACTTTTTGCAGGTAGCAATTCGCTTTTTTATATGTATCATAGTTGAAGAGTCTCGGTTCCTAATTTTCAAAGATATATGTGAAGGTTTTTCAGGTTTGATTACCCAAGTAAGCTCTTATGTCCTGAAAGATACCTCTGTTTGTATGGAGTGCTGTATACTGTAATATTGAGTATGATAATGTAGTATTGTTGGCAATGATGTAGTATTATTGTTCTAATTATTTTATTGTTGTTGCCAAACTATGTATTGTATACTGTAATATTGCTGTTGTTGCCGCTTAACTATGTAGTGTAATGTATTGTCGTTGAACATTGTAATTAAAAGATTTGTTATGTTTGGTCTTTGTGCTGAATCTATGAAAAATATTTGGTTTAATGATCTTTTTGTTGTGATATTATGTTAAACTTTCAAATGTTTGTATTGAGTATGATAACGAATTAACTCCTACTGTAAGAGGGCAGAAAAAACAATGTATATTTATAAAAAAATAATTAAAATTAGCAACGGTTTTGAGCCGTTGCAAAACCAAATTAACAAACCATGTACAACAAGGTTTCGCAACGGCTTTTAGCCGTTGCGAAATTAAATTTAGCAACGGCTCTTAGCCGTTGTAAAATTTAGTTTTGCAACGGCTTTGAGCCATTGTTAAATTTAATTTCGCAACGGCTAAGGGCCGTTGGCCGTTGCTAAATTTTTACTACAGCCAATTTTGCAACGGCTCTATTGCAAGGGCTCTAAGCCGTTTCAAAATGGCATTTCTGGTGTAGTGTGGTCGCTTTCTGATGGTTGTTACGACATGGTCTCCACGTCACATGGTCAGAAGCGAGGTGGTTGACGATGGGAGCGATGTACGAGGAATTGAGGAAGCGACGTGCGTTTATTGTGCAACTAAAGATTTGTGATGACGCACACTAAAATTTACGAGTAGGGCAACCCTTTGCATTTGAGAACTAGCGAGGCTTAGGTGTAGACTCGTTTCTGGTGGTACATTAAAAGCAACAGTAGCACTGGATGTAGCGGTTGCAGTAATGAAGATGAAACTAAAGAATAAACTAAATAAATCGGTTATAATTAAATAAATATGAATGAATTGATATTTGATGTACGATATGTGTGATGTGTGCGATGTATGTTGTGAATGATGTATGTGATGTGTACGATGTGTGCGATGTATGTTGTGTGCGATGTGTGATCTATGCGATGTGTGTGATGTGTGATGTGTGCGATGTGTGTGATACGTGAGATGAGGTGTAATGTGTGCGATATGTGTGATACATGCGATGATGTGTGATGTGTGCGATGCGTGAGATGATGTGTGTGATGGATGTTTGATGTGTGCGGTGTGATGTGTGTGATGGACGCTCGATGTGTTTTTTTTATGGATGTTTGATACGTTGTCGATGTTCTATTATTCTTTTAGTTAGATTTCTTTTTATGTCGTGTATATGTTATTCTTTGAGATATTGTTTGTATACTCATATTTGAATCTAGACATAGCCAGACCCGTTTATTATTTATATAATACACGGGTCAGTCCAAGACATTTCAGGTTCAGGGACGAATTGACCAATTTGTGGTGTTGGGCATAAATGGAGGATATAATACTTGTATATAGTTTGTATATTTGTATCTACATGTGTTCATGTATTTGAGATGTATATATGGAAATATGTTCTATATATTTTGATGATAGTGGGCATTTGACTTTTGTATTCCACTTAGACTTATGTGATGTATTATATTTTTATCACTGCGTTGATGACTCTATGTTCTTTATTCCATTATATTGTATATTGTTCTGTCTACATGAACCACATGTATGTATTTCTTTGTACCAAGACTGTTCACGTCGAGGTGGGTGATCTTTATACTATGATATGTATTTAGTGTTGGTCCAATGAAATATTCATGTGTGTTTCACCACATCATCTCATTCTCCATGTTACTCGACGGAATTACTCGGTAATACTTTTGAGTAATATGAGTATAGAGGTGGAGCGTTACAAGCTTAAAGTCTCGCCATGTTTACTTTTTCTTCACCATTGTATGCCTTGTTAAGGATGTCCCACGCCTCCTTTGATGTTGATACCGTAAAATCCTTTCAAAAATTGCTTCATCCACCGCTTGGTAGATAAAGTAAAGGGCCTTCTTTTCCTTCTTTTGATTCTCCTTTAATGTTTTCAGTTCTTGTGTTAATATGGTTGCTTGATTCTCCGGCTCCACATATCCATTTTCAATAATCTCCCAAAGATCTTGAAAGCCATATAGTACCTTCATTTAGATTCTCTATTGGTTGTAGTTCTTTCTAGTCAAACGAGGAAGTTGAGGCCGTAAAATATTGTTGTTGGAAACCATCTTTAAACTTGGCTCTGGCTCTAATACTACTTTGTAGAAATATATATATATATATATATATATATATATATATTGGAGATTAGAGAGAAGAAACTTATTCTCAATAATCCACACAACTCACACACTCAAAAAGCCTTTTACAATAAAATCGAGAATTATTTTAAGCACACATAAAGATTACAATTCTTAAAAGTGTAACATATTTATAGGACTACAAAGAGCTTGAACTTAGTATTAGATACAAGAACCACCTAGATATGAAATGCCAAAGGACAAAAGATGAAAGCCAAAAGACATACATGAAAGATCAAAAGTTGGCAAATTATTTCCAACATGTCAAAGGATATGTAATGACCCATGTTTTACGTATCGAAGGATCATAAAATATTTTTATTTTATTCATATGAGGTCTTACGACTCTAAAATTTTGGGAAGTGACTCGTAGGGCATTTTACACATCTATGATTTATTTTCCAATTTCTATGTGACATTTTAATCCTAAAAGTCTTTTTTGAACTACAACTTTTGATAGGAGCCCAATTAGAGTCTCAAACCACTTCATTTGCCTCAGGATAATGGTTTCCATTTTGTAAAGTAGTCATAATAGAAAAATGGACTTATCATTTGAAAGCTTTAGCCGTTTTAAGTTTTTGCTGCTGCTGGCCAGTTTTAATTGGTAATTAACTAAGCTTATGCTTTGGCTCATTAAGCCATCCCGAAAAATATGCTAAGGGGAGGCTGTAATAACCGATCTAAGTATTTCCATCTTTCCTAAAATAGATCTAAATCTCCATTAACCCAAATTTCATCAAAAATTGTAACTTTAGATTATCATTTTTTGCTGATTTAGGTTCATCTCCTTTGCCGTCTACTTTAGATTTGATGAGAAAAATTGATAATTTGGATAGTTGATGAGTGGTTCTTGACCTCTCACTCTACTATGCATGTTATATGGTTAAAAAATGTTGTTTTCGACCTGATTTTGACCCTAAAACGTTCTCTAGGCTTAAATAAATTTTTATACATGTTAATAAATGGATTTTAAAGGCTTTAAAAGTTTTTTGAAATGGTTTTGTAAACCCTCACATTCATATGCGTGTGCCAGTAAAAATTTTAGACCTAGGTTGGGATTTCCTAGATTATCATATTCTTACATATTATATGTATGAATGGATGTATATGCATGATTTTTTTTTGATTTTATGTTGCGCGTTGATGTTGTTTGCTAGTGTTTTAGGTAGTTGTAGAATAGGTTGGAGAATTCGACAAACTAATGGGAACGACGGTCGAAATTGGATGAAACTTGGAGAAGAGGCTCTAGAGTGTAGAAAGAGTCCGAGTTTCAAATTGCAGCAAGAATGGGGTTAAGTAGACAAGTCAGTACAGGGCTATTATAGGTTGGTATCGAGAAATTTTTAGTGGCCAAAATAAATCGGCGAGTTGATGGCTTGGTGAGGAATGTCTAGAGGAGATGACAAGGGCAAGATGCAGGAAGATGACTAAGTATTAGGTGTTATGCCATGCTATCTTTAGAACATAGGAAATGGAAGCGTTAGATGGAGGCCGAGCTATGTTGAATGATTGATCAGGGTTTAAAGCACATAGGGAAGGACGTAGTAGGAGCATAGGAGAAGACTTAGCCAAAATTAGCCAAGTATATTGATCGATGTTGAGTTATGATAGCACGATATCGAATTATCTATGATGATGGGATGGAAGTGAAACTTCCTGGGTGGGAAGTACAAGCATTGCAGGTCATGTTGATGGTGTTTGTTTATTCGGTTGGGGTTTGATGGCAGCATAGTGGCATGATGATAATTTCTAGACTTTGGTGACAACTCGATGATGAAAGTAGGGCTATCAATGGATACCTGAAAAATCCGAAATCCGTCCACACCCGTATTCGAAAAGCGGATAATATCTGATATCCGATAAAATGAACGCGGATGCGGATACGAAGGCATCCACATCCGAAAATTATCCGTCCGGTCTTTGTCAAGATTATAGTATAAATTATATGTATTTTAGTAATAATGAAAGATATTTATTTATTGTTTTATTAAGTTAGTAGTTTATATTATATGCACTTAATACTTATTAACTGCTCAAAACTATTTATTATCATCATATTTATTTATATTTAACACTTTTGTAATCATGGAATTTATCTCACTTGGATTTTTAACTATTTTGGAGTGGATTTCAAAGGAGAAGAATTTGTTTCTAGAGAAATTTTCAATCATTCCAACATTTTGCTTATGAAAATTCCATTTGTTTTTCAACCTTATGAGACTTTGCCGAAAAAGAAGAGCATTTGGCTCATGAAGAGATGGAAGAAGAGGAAGAGGAAGAAGAAGAAGGGGAAGAAATGGAAATTGAAGAAGAAGAAGAAGGTGAAACTTCATTGGAAAGAATTGATTATCCTCCTAATCTAACCAACAAAACCCTTCTCAAAAACCAAAAGACCATTGTTGAGATTCAGCGGATTCTAAAACGATCCGTTAGTAAGAAGTTGGACAAAATTTCATCCAAGATGAACAAATTTATTTTCAAAGTCAGCAAGAAGCTTGGATTATCTTCATCGTCATCATCCTCTAACTAGTTCTACATTTTCGTATCTTGTTGTATTTGTTTTAGTTTATTTTGATTTGAATGTTCGTGTAGTTTTTTGTGTTTAATCGTTGTATCGTGTTGTCATGAAATGAAATTGAATTTCTTTTCTGTTATCCAGTTTATCTTATCTCCAGAATAAATGTTAGTATAATATATAAATATATATATATATACACACAATTATTCACAAAATGAAAATAAGTCATCAAAATTCACTGGACCATGTCGACATCCCTCCTATGACTATGTCGACATGTACTGGTCAGAAATAACATTTCATTTTGAATTTGAAATTTGAATAACTACCTTATGTCTATTCATTTCAAACAAATTTCTATACCTATAAATACCTATTTCTTCCAGAATTCATCACTGAATGTTATTTCTTATCCACTTTGTCTCTCGTTCTTCTCACAAACTCGAATATGGCCAATCCAATTCATAATCTATCAGAAAATCTTGAAGAGACTCTTAATTCTTTCAAGAATATTCTTTCGTTCATTCTCCATAACCAGCGACACTTAGAATTGAGTCAAATGCAGATGATTAAAGAGGAAGAAAGGCATTTCGATGCAATAGATGGATGATTTCCTTCCTGGACAAGGATGATAACGAAGCACATCCTCCAGTCTCTCTCGCTAATGACAATGAAAATTGGGATGCCATTAAAACAGACCCTATATTTGGAGAAGAAGGATAGGTGGAAGTTCCTCGTAATGTTTGATTTGATTGGTTTGTTTGATTTGGTTTGTTTGCTTTGAATTGTTTGATTTGATTTGATTTGGATTGATATTTGGCGTAAAAAACATGTATAAATATGCATTGATATTTATATGATCTTTAATTAATTATCATGTCTATCAGTATAATTATCTCTTAATCTATCTATTATATACTCCATTGTATAGTTTATTAATGCAGGTACTTTAGTCCAAGAACGAGGTGGAGTTATATAGTTTGGAGATTATATAGTTTGGAGTTAGTTTTTTGTTGATGACAAAGGGGGAGAAATATAAAATAGGATAGTTAGGCATGGATTAAGGGGGAGTTGTTAGAATAGAAGTAATATTTTATAAACAAAGGTTGTCATCATAAAAAAGGAGGAGATTGTTAGTCCTTGAGATGATGGTTTTGATGACGACAACCTTAGAATAGATTATAAAATATAAATACTAACATTATAGTTTTGAAATATATGTATATGTAGGATTTAATCATGCAGGTACCAAGAATGAAGACTGTACAGTATAGAGATTCAAGATATCAAGATTGAAGACTCATGAGCATCAAGAAAATCAAGATTATCAAGAGTTCAAGATTTCAAGTAATTTTTTTTAATTTGGAATATTGTTAAAACTCCTAGAAAAGCACTGGCATCTTAAATCCAATTTATTCGTGGAATGAATCCACTTCGAGCCCGTTAAAGGGATGGAACCCTAAGTAGGATGCAACCTATGAAAAATCTAGCGGAACATTATTTAGTATCCGCTAATTTTTATTCAAAATGATTTTACAAAATTATATCTTATTTTCAAAACCTTCCTTTTAAAAGAATCAAAAAATTCTATCCTGATTTCAAAATACTTTTTGCCTCAAAATAATCTTTAATTTTAAAATCAAATTATTCTTAGTTTTAAAACTATCTTTAATAATAATATATTTAACTTTTAATATTTATACATAGATTTAAATATAAAATTATATATATATTATTCTCTATATTTACTTATGAATTTCAACTATAGTCAAGTACATTTATAAAGTTTAAAATAATTTTCAATATAAGATAAAAGTTGTTTTCAAAGAAAAACAAACCACCAAAAATTCCTTTGGGACATCGACATGCTCAATATACCCATGTCAACATACCGTTAATTTCAAATTTTAAATTTCAAAAGACGTGTCTATTTGTCATATCTCTTCACGAATGGACATGGCTGTTGTTCTTCTACAAATAGGGGTTGTTTTCAACGAATTTTTAATCTTAATTTTCTGGTTTTCATTTCTCTTCTTCTTCCACATTTATTTATACATATTCCTACTATTACTCTATCGAAATCGACATTGAATCTAACTAGATTATCTCTGGTTTTATTCTCTATCACTATCTCAACAAGATCCTTAGTGCCATTCAGAGTTATAGGCCTTTTGTAATCAATTAAATGAGAAAAGGTGTGATTGTGGCCTTGAAAATCTGTCAAGTGAGAAAAGGTGTGATTGTAGCCTTGGAAATCAATTGGGTGAACTTGTTGCCCGTGAAATCAAGTATCTCTACCCAGTGGATTGTGAATCTGGAGGGTGCACCTAGTAGCCTTGAAATCGAGGGTGTAATTGTACAATTGCTTTTGAAAGGAAATCCGTACTTGTGTGTGGGATTGGACGTAGGGTAACTCCGAACCAGTATAAAATCCGATTTGTTTTTTCCTTTAATGCTTTTACTTTATTTTTGCATCTGTGATCATATCTGTGTCTAAATATTGCATACATTTGTGTTCAAATTAACAAAAACATAAACAGATATAATTCCCTAAAGCACTATTCATCCCCCTCTATTGTTTATCCTAGCCTTAAGATTCGTAATCCGCATTTCTCACATTTGGTATCAGAGCAAGGTTTTCAAAGTTTCATAACCTGAATTTTGAAAAGTTTTTCAAAATGGCTACCAACACTGGTACTGTTATTAACACTAGTATCCCTATCACTAGTTCATTTGTAGAAGGTCAGTCTACTGTCAGACCACCATTTTTTAATGGCAGTAACTATGCATATTGGACATGTAGGATGAAAATATATTTACAATCTATAGGATTCGACACTTGGAATATCACACAAACTGAATATTCTGAACCCACAACTGATTTTGCATAGTGGACCGCTGAGCAAAAGACCGTTGCACAAAATAATTCTAAAGCAATAAATATTATGTTTTGTTCACTTGATAGAAATGAATTTAATAGAGCGTCAGTTTGTAAGTCTACATATGAAATCTGAAAAACTTTGCAAGTTACTCACGAAGGAACAAGCAAAGTTAAACAGACCAAAATTTTCATGCTCACAAATCAGTTTCAATTATTTAAAATGAGTTCTAATGAGTCTATTTCAGATATGTATAGTGGATTTTAGGATATTGTGCATTCTCTAATATCCTTGGGAAAGGAATTTTCGAAAGAAGATCAACTCAGAAATTTTTTAAATTCTCTTACTCCAGAATGGGATCAAAAGACACTTGCGATCGAAGAGGCAAATGACATCAGTGCCTTAAAGATAGAAGAATTAATTGGAAATCTAATGTCGTTTGAAGTCCAAATGATCGGGAGAAGAGAAGGCAAAGCATCTGAAAAGAAATCAATGGCATTTAATGCATTGACCGATGGATCAGACTCAAACAGCGATAATGATAAAGAGATAGCCTTGATGACCAGGAATTTTAGAAAATTTCTGAAATACAGAAAGATGAATAATCTCAAGAGAAACAACTATAAGAACTCTGGAAATCAGAATGTAGTGCCAAACAATGTCAAATGTTTCAACTTTGATGAACCAGGCCATATCAAAAGAGACTGTCCGTATCCATAGAGGCAAAATCCTCCTATAAACAATGATTCATTAAAGAAACGAAAGTGTGCATTTACTGCTACTCTAGATGACTCAGACTCATCCTCAAGCGATGATGATCAGAAGACAGATGATTCAAATTTGTGTTTCATGGCAGTTCATGACTCCGACGAATTCAGAGAAACGGACTCAGAAAAAGGTACACATTTACAATACAATTGGTTGAAATTTCATGCTTAGAATTAGATGCTTGATTGCTTGATTTATTAATTGTGAATTAGTCTGTTATTTGAATTTTAAATTTTTTTACTATTTTTTTATTATTATTTTAATTATTATTTTATTAGTATAATAATATATTATGGAATATACTATAATTCTAATAATATTCCAGATATATATATATATACATTAAAAATAATATATATATATATATTAGAGTATTTAGGAAAAATAAATCATAGAAATTCACAAGCACATGTCGACATGGTCCCTACCATGATGTCGACATGGGTACAGAATTTCATATTCAAAATTTGAATTCAAATGGTTGAATTTTCCTCCACCTTTTCACTTCATTCAATTCTCTGAAAAGGCATCTTCTGACCAGAGAACATGTCCTTTGAGAATCTATTTACTCACTATCTTTTATCACATATTTTCACTCTCATTTTCAAATTCAAACTTCAAGCTATCTGCTCTCTACTTTGATGGCTTCTTCAAGCAATCCCTCCACCATGAAAATTTCCAGAAAGATAAAAGAGCGACTCTTCAATGATCCGGAGGCTATAAAAGCATATATCAATTATGCTAATTATGCAAATGTCCATCCCAGAAAGTTTGCTATATTTCAAGATTTCTCTTCTTATGAAATTGATTCTCTTTTTGCAAACAATCAAATTCTTAGTCTTGTTGATGCTTCTCAAAATGATTTTGTTTGTTATCCAAATCTTGTTAAAATTTTAAATGCAAATTTAAACCATGGATTTTATATTGGAAATGATGATGAAATTTAGTGTAGTGTCAAAGGCACTAGAATTGTTCTGAATTATGATCTTTTGGGTACTATTCTCAATTGCAAGAGTACGGGAATGGATCTTTCTAATTTTAAAATCGATGAAAACGATCATGAGACATTTCATCACATTTTTGAAGGAAATGAGAATTTTGAATTCAAAAATCGAAACTTTTGACCAAAAGCTATAATTGTCAATCTTCTTTTACAACATACTTTGAACCCAAGATAGAGAAATTTTAACAATCCTACTTCAAAAGTTTGAAAAGCACCTTTTGTTATTTTTGGAAATTATGATATTAATTGGGCGCAAGTTATTTTGGATGAACTTCGTCCCAAAAATCTTGGAATGGATAAGAATACTTTGTATCATGGAATTTATCTCACTCGGACTTTTAACAATTTTGAAGTGGATTTCAAAGGAGAAGAATTTGTTTCTAGAAAGTTTTCAATCATTCCAACATTTCGCTTGTGAAAATTCCATTTGTTTTTCAACCTTATGAGACTCTTGCCGAAAAGGAAGAGCGTTTGGCTCATAAGGAGATGGAAGAAGAGGAAGAAGAAGAAGAAGAAGAAGGGGATGAAATGGAAATTGAATAATAAGAAGAAGAAGAAGAACAAGGTGAATCTTTGTTGGAAAGCATTGATTATACTCCAAATCCAACCAACAAAACCCTTCTGAAAAACCAAAAGACCATTGTTGAGAATCAACGGATTCTTAAAAGATCCGTTAGTAAGAAGTTGGACAAAATGCGACGACTCGGAATTTTTAGGCATTTGAAATTGGAATATTTAATTAATTTTAAATATTTGCAAGTTAGTTTAACTTGGATTTCAAATATCAGTTTGAATTTGGCGATTGAATTTATTGGATTTGATAATTTGAAGTTAGATAAAATGTTGAATCTGGAGTTTTAACTATGTTAAAAATAATTTGAAAGCTTGTAAAATTTATATTGATAGTTTTGAAGATAATAAAATCTTTTAAATTGAAGTTGGAAGTGATTCGGTCGGTTTTAAAAATTTATCGTTTAAATTGAATTTAAAAATAGCATTCCGAGGCACAGTTTCGGAATTCGACGAAACCAATGCCATTGGATCCGTAATATTGTATTATTATCAGATTAAAAGTTTTGTAGTGTTTGGAGTTATCATTTGGTTGTACAGAATACAAACGCGCTAAAATTTATATCGAATATT
Organism: Allium cepa; assembly: GCA_030765085.1. Classification (NCBI taxonomy): domain Eukaryota; kingdom Viridiplantae; phylum Streptophyta; class Magnoliopsida; order Asparagales; family Amaryllidaceae; genus Allium; species Allium cepa. The sequence continues at coordinate 306,744,563 of CM060938.1, read as the reverse complement.
CAATATAATAATCGAGTCCAAAAAGCTATCTTCTCCGTACGATCGAATTAAGACTCGAAACCTTCTCCATTGCATTCGGAATAAGGATATAACATTATAAATGTCTAGCGGCATGCCTCGATATGGCTCAGGATTTTTTGTTGTGAAATCGAGATGTTTTAAGAATTTAATAATATAATGTTGACACCCTTTCCTTCACTTCAGAGCTACTATAGATAGCCTTCTTCACGCAACCCTTCACCTCAAATTCAAAACTCATGTCTTTCATTTTCCCCTTCTTTCTTTCATCTCAATTTCAAAAGGAGAAAAAAAATCGAAGGCTGTTATCTTATTTTCGAAGCCACTCTCCTATATAACCACATACTCCCTTTCCTCTGCCTTCTCAAAAATCATTCGAGCGAAACGAATCAGTTCGTTCCTTAAAAAAAAGAAATCATTCAAAATCAATCGAACAAATCGAAAAAAAAAGAGATATCGTTGCATACGAGCATGAGTTCTTCTCTATAAGACGATGCGGCTGCTATCGCAAGCCGTCTGTGCTATCGCGACATCAAATCGAGCTAGGGTTCATTTTAGCTTTGGGAGATTGGGGTGATTTTGGTTAATAGACGATGGGTTGGTGTTCGTGGGTGGAAGGCCAGTGGCAGAAGGATTGGTCGAAGTTTGGATGCGCTTGTCATCAAGTAGGGGAGTTCAGTGGTGTTCGTCCTCTGGTGATCACTGGTGGCATATCAAAGGCGCCAAAGGGGATAGTCACATCGTCGAGTGGCATACGCAAAGGCCATGGTTGGGACGGCGAGGGTAGTGCACGCGTGAGGGAGGAGAGCGATGGAGATGGCGGTGATTCGTGAGGAGGCATGACTTTGTGATTTGGAGGAAGGTCTATGCTGTCTGAAAAAAAAATTATAAGTATACAATGTTCTTTTAACTGGAAAAAAATTCAAACAAAACAGTAAGGTTTAAAACAGAATTTTTGTTCAGTGGTCAGAGAATAGTATGTAGATTTTTATATGCAAAAAAAAGAAAAAAAAGAATTGAGTTCTCAGTTAACTAAAATTATTAATGGTAATTGATTTGTTTGATGTTTCAAATATTAATAAATTGCATAATGTTTATACAAGGTCAAAATAATGAAGAACGAGCTGGGTTGAATTGGATTGCAAACGAAAATCAAAGGTGAGTTAATCTCATTCATCTGGTTTAATTTAAATTTAAATGGTTGAATTTAAATAATTGGTGGAATGATTGAATTGATTTGATGTTGTATACTATATAGTAATATATAGTATATATTGGAGTGATTAATTTCCCACATTATATAGCGGATGTGACCCTTTGCGCCGCATAATAGCGGATGCCATTAAATAAATCCCATATACCGCGACATTCCGCCTCAAAGTGGAATTGGTATTTTATGTTGTGCTAACGTCTGTGGATGTAGGGAAATAGGTTGGAGGATCCAACTGGATTCCTCAAAATTATTTAGATTGTTTAATATTCTGTGTTATGAATGTTTGATATGCTGTGATGAATTATATTGATAATTGGAATATTGGATACCATGGTTTGATTGAATATTCCGGTACGCCGAGTTATCAAGATATATAGAATTTGATTTTTGAAAAGAAATATAAGAGTAAGTTTTGGAAGTGAAATAATTATAGAATAAAAATAAGAATGAATTGGAAAGAAATAAAAGTGATTTTTTATAAACTAAAGTTAAATTGTAAAGTAGAGATTTAAAACAAAAATTTTAAAACAAAGTTAAATCTAGAATTCAAGTTAGTGAATCTAAATTTTTAAACAAATATAGTTTTTAAATTCAAATTGTTTTATCAACTTGAATGTTAAAGTGCATTTTTAAATTGATTTGAATTTAAAAATGAATTTGGTTTAAATTCATTTAAACTTCTTTTATAAAATGAATAAATAATTATTTAATGAAGTAAATAAAAAGGTAGTTAATTACTGGTTGAGATTAATCAAGAGTGATTAATATTTGTGGTTTAATTAATGATTAATTACTTAATGTAATTAATTTAGATTTGGATAAATTAAAATGTAATTAGAAATCATTAATTTATATAATTAATGATGTAATTAAGGGTTGATTAATTAAGATTAATTAATCAATAATAAGTGATTTATGAGAAATTAATTAATATAAGTAATTAAGGATTAATGTAATTAATTATAGTTAATTAATTTGTGAAGTAATTAAAGATTAATTATTGTTTTTAGTTAAGAATAATTAATTTGTATAGTTAATTAAAGATAATTACTTGAATGTAATTGGAGGATAATTAATCCAGGATGATTAATTAAGATGGATAATTAAGGGATGCTTAATTAATTGATTTAAAATTAATTAAAGTGAAGTGATGGAATCTAAGTGATTACGGTTAGTAATTCAATTAGAAGTGATTAAATTTATTTTGGAAGTGATTAAATGCTTATGGATATTGTGGTTATCCATCAATGATGAATTGTTGTGTAAAAGAACATCCTGTATTTAATGTTTGAAGTGTATTTCATTTGGATACCTTGGGTTAGGATGACATGAGACTCGAAGAGACCGGGGTCGGGTATTAGAAAATACCTAAAACCACTTCGAATTTTTATAAATTGATATGTGAAATCAATATGCTGGAATGAAATATTTAAGTGAATTGGACTATTTAGTCTAAATTTTGGTACGTAGAAAATTGAAGTGTGAAATAAGTGATGTCTATAACAAATTGTGAATTTGTAAATTGATACGAGTTACCCCGGAATTTATATAAGCTGTATGCTTTGTATTCCATGTTAGATGGGTTTACTCACGCTGGTTTCCAACCTAACCCAGGTGTTACTTTGATGTAATGCCCAGGTCAGACCGAGTATTACCGATTTTCAGGTAAGGACGTTCTGGAGCTCAGGAGGCAAGCTGGATGGAAAGAACGTATGCAGTGTTTCCGCTCTATTATATTGTTGTATATCTGAGACATGATGATTGCGTATATCCAGTGTCTGTATATATGTGTAACTCTGATGTATTAAAGTGAAATTTGACAAGTACAGTTTTCCTTTGTATAAGTGTTATTATTTGTTATTATATTTTATCCGCCAGGAATGTGAGATGTTGATGTTTCTGTTCTTCTTATTCTTCTATCTCTTTCTTCTTTTTTCTAACTATTTGGAACTTTCGGGATCGAAAATTCTGAGTCGTTACAGTTGGTATCAAAGCTGAAAGGTTAAGCGAGAACTTTGGCTCTGGTGGGATTACTCATCAAGGATAGGGTCAATGGTACCCTAAAATAAGTTGAGTATGTGTGTGTATGTGTGTGTGTGTATGTATATATATGAGAGCGTACTTGTTATTTTCTTATATAAAAATTTTAAATGATTTTATATAAGAATATATTTTGATATATAAAGAAATTTTTCCTAATAATAAATATTAAGGTGATTGGTTGTTAAATTATTGGAATTAAATTAATAAGTAATATAATACAACCAAACTGAAATTGAATAAAGATAAGTTTGAAATGGATTCAAACTGAAATTGAAATCTTAAATTGGGGAAGTGTAATGCCCCACCCCGAGACCCATCTTAGTAAAGAGAATTAACGAGTAATTCCGTCTACTAAAGTGGAGAATAGGGCGGGTTAAGGGCGACCATCTATTATTTTGTCTTAAACGTTTACTGAATACGTCGATAAATGCAATATGATTTTTCTTTTCCATTTCAACTGGATCGACATATCCAGTATATGCTTAATCCAAAACTATAGGTGGCTTACGGATCTATCAAAACGAAACACAATAACTAAATGAAAAGCATATTACATAACAGTAATCAACATTGTATATATACATATACACTGATACATGTTTAGTACAATATAATATGAATACCATAAAGGCGGTGCTCGACCATACTATATACATCGAATTAAATATAACTACATCAGAGTATGCGAAAGAACAGAAACTACTCAAGAGAAAGAAGAGCTGATATCCAACATCAACTTCAAGCAAGCCCAATAGATGATACCTCAAACAACTCGGTCTGACCCGAGTGAAAACACACGGGTCAGGCTAGCTAGAACTTATCATTAGTAAAGGTGATGATAAGAGATAAGGGGAAAAACGTTCCATCATTACAATTGAATGATATAGGTCATCAAGTTATCTCTAGAGTGATACATCAATGGTTCATCATTATTGCACAGAGGAATACAATATTTATATTAGATAGACATGGTTCATCTAATCATATATATAACCGAATGAAATGGGTGAGGATATGGACCATAAAGTAAATCTTCATAAGATAATTAAAACTTCAAGAATCCATCATAAATAAAACTCATCTAATAGAAACTTCTTAATTATTATACCTCATCTCATCGGTATAATTATAAATACATCTCAAATGCATCATTAAACTCATTATAAAGGAATCTCCATAATCATTTATATCTCATCTCATTGGTATAAATATAAATATATCTTAAATCTATTATCAACACTCATCATAAAAGCATTACCATAATTTATACCTCATCTCATTGGTATAATATACATAATGTCTCAAATCCATCTTGTTAAGACCCGGAAAGAATCCAAAACATCATATTCGAAATCACAAATAAAACCATGTATGTCAATAAGCCTTTTTCTTACAAAAGGCTAAAGCATCATCATCAAAATAGTGAAATCGAAACACCTAAAACCTCATGGAAAATAGCACGTGCATTTACATCTTGACTAGTACTACCATTATTTGGTACCATTCATCGTGATGACTTAGGATCGCATAACATCATAACATCGTGATCATCTTGATTGACTATAGTCGGAAACATCTTGATGACACCCAGTCACAAAAACCCGAGTAATAACATCGTGATGATTGGAGTCGAGTAATAACTTCATGAACATCGTGATGACTCCAATCGAGTGCCCGGTCTGTAGCACTAGTAACATCGTGAATGTGTCTCAACTTCTCGAATAAGAACCCAATAGGCGTCAACGTACGTCCCATACTATACATTCGTACCTATTGGTTTACTAATCGTTAGTCGATGCCACATTAGAAATCCATCATAAAACATCATCAATAAACACTGCCTCATCTCATCGGCGTGTGTAAGATACCTAACTCGTCTTATCTCTTACTTGGACTAGTTTTAAGTGACATCGAGACTTGTCTCATTTCATCGATAGGTAAAAATTCATCATAAATATCGAAATCATCATCAATCCACCATAACAACTTGCCTCATCTCCTAGGCAAGTAAAAGAACATCGTGATGGTTATTTCTAACCATAGTTGCAAATTAAAACTTAATATCAATGTTGCCTCATTTCATCGGCCATCACAAAATGCATCTAGATTGGTTCGTCGTCGAATATACTCAAAGAGTAATTCTCAAACCAATAATCTTCACCAAAATCTGTTAACTTCTAAATCAACTCAAAATAACACTTCAAATTGGTTTTGATCGTACAAGTCCGATACTAAGCGATAAAGCAAAAATACATGTCCTATACCACGTATTTTTTTACTAAATCATTTAATTTACTTCCTCGTACGTCCGAAAAAGCATCAAAGCAATTAAAATAAACAAAATTAATTAAAAAAGATTTTACCTGAAAAAACGGTGTTATAAAACAAATTCTATAAAATTATCTAAAAGATTGTGAGAGAAAACACATCATTAAAAAGGATTTTAATAATTTTTAAAAGCCTTAAAAATAAAGAGTAATTGATTAAAACCTCTAAAAATACATAAAAACATTTATTACTCCAACCATGATGTTAGAAGATTTTTTTTTTGGAATTTATTCGGGTTTTTTTCTAAAACCCCAGAAAACATCAATTTGCAATTTTAATCGGCCTAAACCGATATTCCAATTTAAATCGAATTTAAATTAATTTAAATTCAAATCACATCCTAACTTGATTAGTCCATTGTTGGACAAAATGATCGAATATTAGCATAAAATTTCATATAATTATTTTTTCAAAAGAAAGCAAATGAAATCGTCGAAATCAGACAAATATATTAATATTGTTGCTGTCAATGACAGGCCAGAAGTAAAAACGTCAATTTTCGACCATTTAAATTTCGAAAATCTACAAAACTCAAAACATAATATTTGTAGCCTACATCATATGGTTTCCAGAACATCAAACATTTTGATATTTCGATCAGTAACGAATAAGTTATGAGCAAAATACTACTTAGAAAAATTTATGTGCACTGACTATCAACACAGGCCAGCGATAAAAAAGTCAGTTATTCACTTTGTAAACCTCAAAATCATTCGAAACTGAAGACAAAAAAATTGTGGCATGTTTCACAAGGATTTAAGAACATCTAAATTTCTAAATTCTGATTTGAAAAAAGAAACTTACGATCAAATTACTAAACCAAACATCAAACTTAGCCTGAACTTATGCATTTACATGACAGCGATAAAAAATTGCAATTTTAGCAAAGATAACTTCTAAATCAGGAAAAAGTAATAAAATGAAAGCTGTAGCTTAGTTCCTAAGCTTTACGGAATGATAAAGATCATCAAAATCGGTGAAGAAACGAATTAGTTATGGTCAAATTCGTTTCAGCTTCAATGACAGAGAAAATATTGGTTTTGCTCTCGGGTTTGCAGTAGAAAAATTATATTTTGATATATCTAACATCGAAAATACAGAAAACTCAAAACATAAAATTTTTAGCACATGAATTAAGCTTTCCGGAACATCCAAAATTATCAAAATCGGATCTAAAAAGAGAAAGTTATGCCTAAATTTGTTTCAGCTTCAGTAATTCACTAGTTATAATATTTTGATCATATAAAGAGCTAGGTTTTGTGAGTCTTACACTCACCTTTCCTTCATGAAGATTAAATTATGATTTAGATGCCAAATGTTGATGCTTTTAGCCAAGAACAGAGCATCCAAACCAGTAAAACTAGGAATAGGTACATGCAAACAATGAGAGAAGCAAATCAACAATTATCATTATAAAAATAGACTTTTTGATGAAGAGAAGGGTTTTAGAAATCGATTACCTGAGTTCAGCTCTTGCTTTAACCTTTTAAATCATCAATTTTTCTTTTAAGTTTATGGATTTAGCATAGATTGTAGGAGAAAAGAGGGTTTCAGCCATTAGCACGCTTCTGGAGGCTAGAGGAAGAAGTGAGAAAAAGACACGTACCGGTTTTCTTTTTCTCATTTCTTACAGGCCATGTTGGGATTAGGTTAATGGGTTAAGGTCCAATTTAAAAGAAAATTATCTTAAGATAATATTCATTCACCTATTTAAACACTTAACCATGTATGTTAACAAATAAAATCACAATAATACAAAATTTTCTTCTTTAAAAATTATGAACTTCATACTCTTGATGAATAAAATGTTTTACACTCAAAATAAAAGATTGTTTATATATTTAAAACATTCTATTATCATATTTCTTTATTTTAAATAAAATAGCAAATTTACGTCTTTAATTATAAAACTCATTGTAATAAACATTATAAATTACACAAAAATCACATTTTTGTGTAATAAAATTTTATAACTCATTTCAAATATAATTTTATGCTCAAATTATTTTTTAAGCTCAATTCCATCATTTTATTAAAGATATCCCATTTTAAAAATCAATTACTTGTTTTAAAAATTGTTAAAAGAAGTAAATAGCAATAATTAACAAAATTATTGCTTTAACTCTAAATAAAACACATTTCCTCAATCTTTTAACTCAAACCATCTTAATAAAGTTTCCAAAATTCTATTTTCTCATTTTATACTCAAATATATTGTTTATTTCCAATAAACAATTTAAATTCCTCTTTAATTATTAATTTACACTATTAAGTCATAACTATCGTTATAATTTAATATTCTCAGGTAATCGCTAAAACCTGGGTTGTTACAGACTCCCCCGCTTACCAAAATTGCGTCCCCGCAATTTTCTAGAAAAAGAGCTGTAAATAACATAAAAGATACAATCATTGAAGGATAAAGACAAGCTTGAATTCCAAACCATTCATACTCTCAATATAGAATGGTAGAAAGAAACAAAGAAAAACTCACTTGGTTAATTCAATAGCCCATCATATGCTAATATAGTGATTAGCAAACCATCGAATTTTCCAAGCAACTTGAAAGAATTTCAAAGATCTCCTGTCTCGAATTAAAACTCAATAAAATGCTCAACAAATAATCAATCGAAAATGATTGATTACTCAAAATTCTATGAATAGAGTTGGGACTAAACTCACTCAAACCCGATCTTTAAGCAATAAAAAAGATCAAAAACAAGATTTTCCACACAATAATACGGAAAGAACATCCTCACAACAATAATAGACACAATAGACAAGATAGATAAATCACAAGATAGCTTCTCACAAGGCCACCAAACTCGAACGACTACGAAATATGCATGTCGTTGATATTAGCTCAGGGATAGAATATACTCAAGAAACAAGGATATAAGCTCAAATTACTTTTCAATCCAATATATTTACAATTTATGAATCTCAACATTTTTTAAATTTTCAATCTCCATTTTCATCATTTGAAAATTTTCATACTCTTTACTATATTACTTAGTAATTAATTTAAAACTCAGATTAAAAGTCCAAATTTCTTCTCTTACTTCAAAATTAATTTTCAAAGAATTTTTTTTAAATCCATAATAATATTCCTCAAAATAAATTAAGGGTTTAAATTAACCACTTAAATAGTTTAAAACAATCTTCAAACCCTCTTATAACTCTTCTCTGAAAACATCCAATGTATATAATATAGATTCTAAAATCTCAAAATATACTTCCAATAAAGTATAGCTCAAGAATATTCTCATATATTCTCATCCTTAAAATTTCAAAATAAATAAATAAATAAATGGCATTGCCTCGTCATTGAATCTTTAATAAATAGATATATTCGTTGGCTGCAGAGTCGATCGAATGATCAAAACTGCCTCGCCACTCTGTTACTCATCTTTAAAGTCAATGGCTGTAATTACCATTCAAAAATATATTCAATATATAATCTCAAAATATTATTTTCAAAATCTTTATTTTTAATACACAAACCAACATGTCCGATTGCCTCATCATAGCATTTAGGAGATTCCTATCGATAACGTTGATCAAGCGTATCGACCAAAACTCTTAACTACTCGATGGACAACCCAACACTCTCAAATTATTTCTATAAAAGAAATATAACTCATGTAAATCTATTCTCAAGGTATTTTTTAAAATATATCAAAACTCCAGTTTCTCTTTTTAAGACTCATATATATATATCTTTTTAAGACTCATATATATATATATATATATATAGACACACACGTCATAAACTCAAACCAAAGAACATTAAGAGAATGCATCGAGATATTCCTAGAATACTTGATTCACAAAATCAACAGAAGGAGATGGAGTGTTCGTCAACTCCTACAAGATGATGAGCCACTCTCGAAAATCATTAAGACACAAGATAAGCAAGATATTCTACTCGAAGGAGAAGAAGCATACAAACCACAAATCATTACTTCAAACAAAGTAATGCACAAAGGATAACACCGATTGAGTATTCAGAAAGAATAATTTAAAGAAAATGAATGATAAACTCAATCAAACTTGAATAATCTAGGTACTCACCTCATTCCTTAGTGGATGTCCTCATGGAAGGATAACCGAAGGCTAAAAGCTAGGAATAAGGTTAATTCAACACTCGATTGCTCGATTGGATATCAAATCCAAACGGACTCATCAAAACTCAACAAAGTCACCTTGATTGGAATTCGAGTTATAACATCAACAATTCGATACTTAAGAGTGAATTCAGAAACTTCAGAATCATCATTAATATTCCAAAGTGATAGAAGTAATAAACCAATCAAAATAGGAAACCTAAATATACAATAGGATCTTATAAAACAAAGGGTTGGACCTAATATCAAATAAGTCAATCCATCTCAAATCAAATGCATCTCAAGATTGTGAGTAACAAAAAAAATTACTCACAAAAGCAGCAACAAAAAGAAAACTCAGAATGCTCACAACAAGCCAATCATTGTGGTTCCCTTCGATAGGATTCACAACTCTCAAAGGAATGCAACAAAAATGCTCAAAGAAATCAATCAGCTCCATCGTTACAACTCACTCGTATCGACAAAAATAATAATAGAATAATCCTAAATAAGATTTTATATAAGACAAGATGACATCAAACTCTATTATGGAATACTACGGAATATAATATATCTATATTCCTAAACATATTCCATCTTAACAATCCCAAAACTAAAAAAAATCAGGGCTCGATTCAAAAACAAGCTTCAATAAAGGACAATGATTCACCCGTATTGTACTTCGATGTATCATGATATACATACTGTTCTGTGCTTATTCTACTTTGTTCTGACCACAGCTCTGATACCATGCTATAATGCCCCACCCCGAGACCCATCTTAGTAAAGAGAATTAACGAGTAATTCCATCTACTAAAGTGGAGAATAAGGCTGGTTAAGGGCGACCATCTATAATTTTGTCTTAAACGTTTACTGAATACGTCGATAAATGCAATATGATTTTTCTTTTCTATCTCAACTGGATCGACATACCCAGTAAATGCTTAATCCAAAACTATAGGTGGCTTACGGATCTATCAGAACGAAATACAATAACTAAATGAAAAGAACATCACAGAACAGTAATCAATATTGTATATATACATATACACTGATACATGTTTAGTACAATACAATATAAATATAATAAAGGTGGTGCTCGACCACACTATATACATCGAATTAAATATAATTACATCAGAGTATGCGAAAGAGCAGAAACTACTCAAGAGAAAGAAGAGCTGATATCCAACATCAACTTCAAGCAAGCCCAATAAATGATACTTGAAACAACTCGGTCTGACCCGAGTGAAAACACACGGATCAGGCTAGCTAGAACTTATCATTAGTAAAGGTGATGATAAGAGTAAGGGGAAAACCATTCCATCATTACCAATGGAATGATATAGGTCATCAAGTTATCTCTAGAGTGATACATCAATGGTTCATCATGATTGCATAGAGGAATACAATATTTATATTAGATAGACATGGTTCATCTAATTATATATATAACCGAATGAAATGGGTAAGGATATGGACCATAAAGTAAATCTTCATAAGATAATTAAAACTTCAAGAATCCATCATAAATAAAACACATCTAATAGAAACTTCTTAATTATTATACCTCATCTCATTGGTATAATTCTCAAATTCATCATTAAACTCATTATAAAGGAATCTCCATAATCATTTATATCTCATCTCATTGGTATAAATATAAATATATCTTAAATCTATTATCAACACTCATCATAAAAGCATTACCATAATTTATACCTAATCTCATTGGTATAATTATATATAATGTCTCAAATCCATCTTGATAGATCCCGGAAAGAATCCAAAACATCATATTCGAAATCACAAATAAAACCATGTATGTCAATAACCTTCTTTCTTACAAAAGGCTATACTATAGCATCATCATAAAAATAATGAAATCGAAACACCTAAAACCTCATGGAAAATAGCACGTGCATTTACATCTTGACTAGTACTACCATTATTTGGTACCATTCATCGTGACGACTTAGGGTCACATAACATCATAGCATCGTGATCATCTTGATTGACTATAGTCGGAAACATCTTGATGACACCCAGTCACAAAAACCCGAGTAATAACATCGTGATGATTGGAGTCGAGTAATAACTTCATGAACATCGTGATGACTCTAATCGAGTGCTCGATCCGTAGCACTAGTAACATTGTGAATGTGTCTTAACTTCTCGAATAAGAACCCAATAGGCATCAATGTGCGTCCCATACCATACATTCGTACCTATTGGTTTACTAATCGTTAGTCGATGCCATATTAGAAAACCATCATAAAACATCATCAAATAAACACTGCCTCATCTCATCGGCGAGTGTAAGATACCTAACTCGTCTTATCTCTTACTTGGACGAGTTTTGAGTGACATCGAGACTGTCTCGTTTCATCGACAAGTAAAAATTCATCATAAATATCGAAATCATCATCAATCCACCATAACAACTTTCCTCATCTCCTAGGCAAGTAAAAGAACATCGTGATGGTTATTTCTAACCATAGTTGCAAATTAAAATTTAATATCAATGTTGCCTCATTTCATCGGCCATCACAAAATGCATCTAGATTGGTTCGTCGTCGAATATACTCAAAGAGTAATTCTCAAACCAATAATCTTCACCAAAATCTGTTAACTTCTAAATCAACTCAAAATAACACTTTAAATTGGTTTTGATCGTACAAGTCCGATACTAAGCGATAAAGCAAGAATACATGTCCTATACCACGTATTTTTTTACTAAATCGTTTAATTTACTTCCTCGTACGTCCAAAAAAGCATCAAAGTAATTAAAATAAACAAAATTAATTAAAAAAGATTTTACTTGAAAATGTTATAAAACAAATTTTAGAAATTATCAAAAAGATTGTGAGAGAAAACACATCATTAAAAAGGATTTTAATAATTTTTAAAAGCCCTAAAAATAAAGAATAATTGATTAAAAACCTTTTAAAATACAAAAAAAACATTTATTACTCCAACGATTTCGGATTTTTTTTAAAACTCAAGAAAACATCAATTTGCAATTTTAATCGGCCTAAACCGATATTCCAATTTAAATTAATTTAAATATCACATCCTAACTTGATTAGTCCATTGCTGGACAAAATGATCGAATATTAGCATCAAATTACATATAATTTTTTTTTCAAAAGAATGCAAATGAAATCGTCGAAATCAGACAAATATATTAATATTGTTGATGTCAATGACAGGACAAACGTAAAAACGTCAATTTTCTACCATTTAAACTTCGAAATTCTACAAAACTCAAAACAAAAAAGTTGTATCTTACATCATATGGTTTCCAGAACATCAAACATTTTGATATTTCGATCGGTAACGAATAAGTTATGAGCGAAATACTACTTAGAAAAATTTATGTGCACTGGCTATCAACACTGGCCAGTGATAAAAAAGTCAGTTATTCACTTTATAAACCACAAAATCATTCAAAACTGAAGACAATAAAGTTGTGGCATATTTCATAAGGATTTCGGAAAATTTAAAATATCTAAATTCCGATTTGAAACAAGAAAGTTATGATCAAACTACTAAAAAAAACATCAAACTTAGCCTGAACTTATGCATTTACAGGACAACGATAAACAATTGCAATTTTAGCATAGATAACTTCGAAATCAGGCAAAATGAATAAAATGAAAGCTGTAGCTTAGTTCCTAATCTTTCAGGAATGACAAAGATCGTCAAAATTGGATAAGAAACGAAGTACTTATGGTCAAATTCGTTTCAGCTTCAATGACAGAGCAAATATTGGTTTTGCTCTCGGGTTTGCAGTAGAAAAATTAGATTTTGATATATCTAACATCAAAAATACAGAAAACTCAAAACAGAAAAGTTGTAGAACATGAATTAAGCTTTCCGGAACATCCAAAATTATCAAAATCGGATCAAAAAAGAGAAAGCTATGCCTAAATTTGTTTCAGCTTCAGTAATTCACTGATTATAATATTTTGATCATATAAAGAGCTAGGTTTTGTGAGTCTTACATTCACCTTGCCTTCATGAAGATTAAATTATGATTTAGATGCCAAAGGTTGATGCTTTTAGCCAAGAACAGAGCATCCAAACCAGTAAAACTAGGAATAGGTACATGCAAACAATGAGAGAAGCAAATCAACAATTATCATTACAAAAATAGATTTTTTGATGAAGAGAAGGGTTTTAGAAATCGATTACCTGAGTTCAGCTCTTGCTTTAACCTTTTAAATCATCAATTTTTCTTTTAATTTTATGGATTTAGCTTAGATTGTAGGAGAAAAGAGGGTTTCAGCCATTAGCATGCTTCTGGAGGCTAGAGGAAGAAGTGAGAAAAAGATACGTACCGGTTTTCTTTTTCTCATTTCTTACAGGCCACATTGGTATTAAGTAATGGGTTAAGGTCAAATTTAAAAGAAAATTAGCTTAAGAAAATATTCATTCACTTGTTTAAACACTTAACCATGTATGTTAACAAACAAAATCGCAATAATACAAAATTTTCTTCTTTAAAAATTATGAACTTCATACTCTTGATGAATAAAATGTTTTACACTCAAAATAAAAGATTTTTTATATATTTAACACATTCTATTATCGTATTTCTCTATTTTAAATAAAACAGCAAATTTACATCTTTAATCATAAAACTCATTGTAACTAACATTATAAATTACACAAAAATCACATTTTCGTGTAATAAAATTCTGTAACTCATTTCAAATATAATTTTATGCTCAAATTATTTTTTAAGCTCAATTCCATCTATCCCATTTTAAAAATCAATTCCTTGTTTTAAAAATTGTTAAAAGAAGTAAATAGCAATAATTAACAAAATTATTGCTTTAACTCTAAATAAAACGCATTTCCTCAATCTTTTAACTCAAACCATCTTAATAAAGTTTCCAAAATTCTATTTTCTCATTTTGTACTTAAATATATTATTAATTTCCAATAAACAATTTAAATTCCTCTTTAATTATTAATTTACACTATTAAATCTTAACTACCGTTATAATTTAATATTCTCAGGTAATCGCTAAAACCTGGGTCGTTACAGGAAGAGTTTGAGAATAAGATGATAATGAATGGTTTCGGATATGATAATCTTGGTTATTATCATAAATGATTCTTGTGTTCAATAATTAATGAGCAAGTAAAATGAAATGTTTTAAAGAAGTAAAACATTTAGGCAAGTATGACTTATAAATTGGAACTGAAGTTGATCTGAATTGTGGAGTTTTAAATCTGGGTCCAGAATTTGAAAATTTTGTTTCAAAGTAATGAAGAAATAATAAATAATGTTATTTAATATTATTTGAATGATAGAGCTTGATTCAACGAGTTGTTTGAAAATTTTAAAGGAATTAGTTTGAATTTTAATCCCAAGGTGGTTTAAAATTTAAAAGTAACCTAGTGTGTAAAGAATAAATATGAAATAAACTCTAAAGTTGGGTTTTGAATTTTCCTTGGAATTTGGTGTGAAACCCAAAGTGAAGTAAGTTTTAAACTTAAGTGGGAAGGTTGTTAATCTGAAGTATAAAATTTGAATGGAAATTCAAATTTTGTAAATTGGACTGGATTAAGTAAATTGAATTTAACTTAGAGGAAGTTAAATAAGTTTGAATGGACAACCTGATTTGGAAATTGAACGGTTTGGCTCTGGACTGTTTTTAGAATAAATTGTTTTAATATAAATCTATTTTTCCAAGCTATTTACTATATACAATCTTTTTTTTAAGAGCCAAATTATTTTATATTTATTTTACAATTATTTTTGGAACTATTTAACAATTTTTCAACTGTTTTATAGACTAATTTCTATTTTTCAACTATTTTACAAATTAATTACTATTTTACCACTATTTTGCAATTATTTAAAATTTCTATAACTATTTGACTATTTTCCAACTATTTTATTGTTATTTAACTATTTTACAACTATTTTACAGACTAATAATTATTTTTCAACAACTTATCTATTTTAAACTTTTCAAGCTATTTTCTGAATTTAAGCTGGACAGAGTTTAAAGTGTTCATGATTGAATATCCGTTTGGGATAAGGGTTAAAGTGATAATCCAATCGAATTGAAACAATTGTGATTATGTGGATAGAAATTAAAGGAGATGTAAATAGAAAGAGAAATTGATTTAGTTGATAATCAATGAAGATAATTACGTAGGATGTACGTATATTATTCTATTCGCATAGTGAGTTGATCCAGATTCGAGCACAGAATTTCGAAATAGTTATATCGATCCGAGTTGGGATTTTTCACTCGATTTTCGACGGAGAACCTGGATATGGATTGTGGATTGGTTCTGGATATTCTCTATCATAGTTATGACTATGCAAGGAGAATGACGGTTTCTGATCAAGAAACCAGATCTGTGTCCGCACTAGAAAGTCGGGTGGACGATACTAGTTCGGAAGTGAAATTGTGTGATTGAGTGAACGGTCAGATTGGCATAGCATACAGATGATATGTGTACATTGTACGGGTTTAAATGAAATTGATACTGGAAATTTGTGGATAAGAAATGTGAAATGATTTCTTTTGAAATGAAAGTATATTTTGTGAAATATACAATGGATAAAAGTGAAAGTTGGATATTTTTATGATGATAAGTAAGATGGAAACGACTTTATAAAAAAAAGAGTAATCAAATTTGAATATTTGATTTTGAATAAATAAAGTTATATATCTTTTTTATATAAGATAAATCTTCCCTTGTTGAATCTATTGCCGGAAGGAAAGGATTTTGAAAGTATGTGAAGTATAAATGAAGTTTTATACAAGTTTGAAATGATCCAAAGTTTTTAAAAAAAATTATATATATCTATATATATAAAGGATCTTATGAGGATTTTGGAAAAAGGTTTTGGGAACCTTTGGATTCGGAAAGGCTTTTGATTTTTTGGTAAAATCAATATTGGAATTTGGAAAGCCTAGTTTGAGAATTATCAATTTTAGGATAATCGATTTTGAGAAAAGGAGATTTATATGAGATTCATACTAGGTGTATGATTTGGAAGATACTATATATGTATAGTATAAAGTGTTTTGAAAATGGCTCTGGGGAAAAAGGCGCTCCTTTGAAATGAACTTCTCAGGAGTGCCACAGGATGGTACTGCCTTGAACCCTAATGGGGGTTTCTAAAGTTGATCCTGTGAGGAGTCCGGACAAATCTAGTTCCTTATGATTTTGTAAAGTATGTAGCGAAAGTCGAGGGCGCTGAGGCCTACAGAGGCATTTGAGTTATGCTGTAACGACAGTGTATCTCAATGTTACTAGGATCTGCTGTAGACCATAGCGAAAGTCGTGTGTGCCCAACAGTCTACGTTTGATTTTATATCAGTAGACTGCGACCTATGGTAACATAGCGAAAGTCGTGTGTGCTGCTGAGAGCCGACAATCTGCATTTGATTTTACATCTAGACTGCGACCTATGTGGGAGTGGAGAAGTTTAATTTTTAACAGCGAAAATCGAGGGCGCTGATGCCTACAGTTTCATGGACTTTTGCTACGATGGCAACGTAACCCTGAAATGTAACTGTGATCTGTTGTGGGTTCCATGGCGTAATCGAGGGGCATGGAGTGCCTACAGTTACATGGACTTTTGCTGTGATAAGTAACCCAGGATGTAACTGTCACCATGGAAGGGGGTGATGATATCTAGAGCATTCTCACCAAAGTTATTTTCTCTGTTTTCAAAAAAAAATGTTTTCAATATTTTCAATAAAATTATTTTCCAAGTATTTTCAGTGGATGTTGAAAATGGGTCTGCTAAGTACTTATAGATTTTCAGTCCTACGCCTGATCAACATATGACCGAATTTCTGTGAGAATAAGGATGGACTAGTTGAGACATCGAATTATAAGAAGTATTTTTATAAAAGGCTATTTTAATAAGTATTATGTGAATTTAAAAGTATTTCTAAAATTTTAAATAAAAGAGTAAGCCGAAATAAAAGTGTTGGAATTTTGGAAAATGAAAGAAAATCCAAACTGGAATTATATAAAAAAATTGAACTCAAGAAAATTTAATGAAGTGATTTTTGTAATAAAATCGAATATTGATTTAAAAGTTGAAAGTAAGCTAATTAGATAAATAAATTATTTGATAGAATATGTTAAAAAAAAATTAACTCAGTTAAATAAAATGGATTGTAAGTTAATAATGAAGTTTGGAGATAAACTCGAATTATAATAGAATTCGACTTGGATTGATAATGAATTAAAATAAGTTGAGATGTTGTAAAAATAAAACGGAATTGGATTATAATAGAAATGATTTAAGTTGCAAATAAAATCCAATTCGAGTATGAATGAGTTAAATATGTGCTTGGATATTATTTTGATAAATTGAGAAGGTGAATTAAAATAAAATAGATGGGCTAACTGAATTAAATGGAATTTGATTAGATGAGAATCAAATTAAATAGAAGTGAACTTAAGTTTGAAGTTGGAATAAATTGAAATAAATTAACTTAAGTTAAGAATAATGCGAAGCTCGACTTCGAGTAAGAATGGAAGACCATTATATAAAAGCTTGGATTGGATTAATTTGGGGAATGGTTAGTAGTATACAAGCATGGAATGTGTCAAGCTAAATAAAATGGTTGTGAATGAATTAAAATGGAAGAAATTAAATATAAATTGAGTTGGAATCAGTTTAAATTGGTTATAAAACTTAAGTAATTATTTATTCACATGGATATCATCAAATTGAATAGAATGAATTGTCGTTTGACGTAAACGAAGGTAATTAAAATTCTATGAGTTGATAGAGATTAAATAAATTGATTTTAAGAGCAATTGAAGTGAATATGAGTTTGTTTTTCTTAAAAATGAATTGAATGTAAGAAATTGAGTTGTAAACCTTTCAAATTGAATAAAGTTGAATACGAATTGGTTGTAAACAATTAAAATTAATGTCAAAACCCCCTAAGTTGCTTATAAATATTGTTTAACCGACATTGCTTATAGAAACTCGTATATTTACTAGTTAAATACGTAAAATGTTGTTAAATTGCAAGATTTTGGCACTTACATATTTGAATTGAGTAAGTGCAGGTACCGGAAAGCCGTTTGGCTAGATTTGGACGCGCTAATTGCTAAATAATAAGCCGCTTGCTTAAAAATGCTAAATAAAGGTACGCCTACGCAATAAAAATAGGAAATATGAACTATTTTTGTTTTTCCGACCATGTGGGTCGATGTATATATATTTATATCTCTTTTCAGATTGCAAATGCTCTTCTGTACAAAGGAGACTCTGCCAAAAAATTTCGAAAATTTTTAGGAAAATTTTTGTTAGCAACAAAATGATTTCAAATTGGAATTGTAATAAGGATTTTTGGAAATGGAAATTGAAATTAATTGTTTAGTTGGAACTAAAGAATTAGGAAAGTGAATTTGGAATTTTTAATTTCAGAGAATAAATTGAAATTTGCTCGGCAAAGGTATTTATTTAAATTTCTGTATGAAATTTGATGATTTTCTAGTTTAGCCACTTGGCTTTTGTTTTCTTTTGAAATCTGAGGGCCCGTAGAGGCATTTGTAGTTGTACCAAGCTAGCCGCGCAAAGGAGACGCAGGCGAAATTTTTCGAAAATTTAGAGAGTTAGAAATTTTTTAAGGAAATTTAATAAATTAAATTTGGATTTAAATTTAAATTTGAATAAGTGGAGTAAATAATGTTGTTGGAAACTATGGAAGGTTTTGGGAAGTTGGTTGAAGTAATAGTAGGTCTTTAATAAAAGATATGTTATGGCAAGTTGATAAAACAGTTTGGTTTTGGAAAATAGTAATGGGTACTGGATCATTCTTCCTAACAAGTAATCTCAGGGACGAAATTCTTTTAAGGGGAGGAATGTGACGACCTGGAATTTTTAGGCATTTGAAATTGGAATATTTAATTAATTTTAAATATTTTTGCAAATTAGTATAACTTGGATTTCAAATATCAGTTTGAATTTGGCAATTGAATTTATTGGATTTAATAATTTGAAGTTGGATAAAATGTTGAATCTGGAGTTTTAAGCCTGTTAAAAATAATTTGAAGGCTTGTAAAATTTATATTGATAGTTCTGACGATAATAAAAGCTTTTAAATTGAAGTTGGAAGTGATTCGGTCGGTTTTAAAAATTTATCGTTTAAATTGAATTTAAAAATAGCCTTCCGAGGCACAGTCTCGGAATTCGACGAAATCGGTACCATTGGATCCATAATATTGTATTATTATCAGTTTTCAGGTTTTGTAGTGTTTGAAGTTATCAATAGGTTGTACAGAATATAAACGTGCTAAAATTTATATCGAAAATTCAGTATAATAATCGAGTCCAAAAAGCTATCTTCTCCATACGATCGAATTAAGACTCGAAACTTTCTCTATTGCATTCGGAATAAGGATACAACATTATAAATGTCTAGCGGCATGCCTTGGTTGGGGCTCAGGATTTTTTGTTGTGAAATCGAGATGTTTTAAGAATTTAATAATATAATGTTGACTTGACCTATATTTTCACATCAACACTCTTTTCTTCACTTCAGAGCTACTATAAATGGCCTTCTTCATGCAACTTTTATTTTCCCCTTCTTTCTTTCATCTCAATTTCAAAAAGAGAAAAAAAAAATCAAAGGCTGTTATCTTATTTTCGAAGCCACTCTCCTATATAACTGCATACTCCCTTTCCTATGCCTTCTCGAAAATAATTCGAACGAAATGAATCAGTTCGTTCCTTAAAAAAAGAAATCATTAAAAGTCGATCGAATAAATCGAAAAAAACAGAGAGATATCGTTGCATACGAGCATGAGTTCTTCTCTATAAGAGGATGCGGCTGCTATCGCAAGCCGTATGTGCTATCGCGACATCAAATCGAGCAAGGGTTCATTTTAGCTTTGGGATATTGGGGGCGATTTTGGTTAATAGACGATGGGTTGGCGTTCGTGGGTGGAAGGGAAGCGGCAGAAGGATTGGTCGAAGTTTGGATGTGCTCGTCATCAAGTAGGGGAGTTCGGTGGGGGTTCGTCACCTCTGGTGATCACTGGCGGCATATCAAAGGCGCCAAGGGGGATAGTCGCAACGTCGAGTGGCATGCGCGAAGGCCATGGTTGGGTGGGCGAGGGTAGTGTGCGCGTGAGGGAGGAGAGCGATGGAGATGGTGGTGATTCGTGAGGAGGCACGACTTTGTGATTTGGAGGAAGGTATATGTTGTCTTGATTTTGAGTATACGATTTGTTAATTTTACTAAAAAAATTATAAGTATACAGTGTTCTTCTAACTAGAAAAAAAATTAAACAAAACAGTAGGGTTTAAAATAGAATTTTTTTAGTAATCAGAGAATAATATGCAGATTTTTATATGTAGAAAATAGAGAAAAAGAATTAAATTCTCAGTTAACTAAAACTATTAAATGGTAATTGATTTGTTTGATTGTTTCAAATATTAATAAATTGCATAATGTTTATACAAGGTCAAAATAATGAAGAACGATCCGGGTTGAATTGGATTGCAACCGACAATCAAAGGTGGGTTAATCTCACTCATCTGGTTTAATTTAAATTTAAATAGTCGAATTTAAATAATTGGTTGAATGATTGAATTGATTTGATGTGGTATATTATATAGTAATATATAGTATATATTGGAGTGATTGATTTCCCGCATTATATAGCGGATGAGACCCTATGCGTCACATAATAGCGGATGATATTAAATAAATCACATATACCATGACATTGCGCCTCGAAGTGGAATTGGTATTTTATGTTGTGCTAACGTCTATGGATATAGGGAAACAGGTTGGAGGGATCCAACTGTATTCCTTAAAATTACTTAGATTATTTAATATACCGTGTTATGAATGTTTGATTGCCGTGATGAATTATATTGATAATTAGAATATTGGATACCATGATTTGATTGGATATTCCAGTACACTGAGTTATCAAGATATATAGGATTTGATTTTTGAAAAGAAATATAAGTGTAAATTTTGGTAGTGAAATAATTATAGAATAAAAATAAGAATGAATTGGAAAAAAATAAAAGTGATTTTTTTAAAAACTGAAGTTAAATTGTAAAGTAGAGATTTAGATAAAGTTTTAAATCAAAGTTAAATCTAGAATTCAAGTTATTGAATCTCAGTTTTTAAACAAATAAAGTTTTTAAATTTAAATTGTTTTAACAACCTGAATGTTAAAGTGTGTTTTTAAATTGATTTGGATTAAAAAATGGATGTGGTTTAAATTCATTTAAACTTCTTTTATAAAATGAATAATTAATTTATTTAATGAAGTAAATAAAAAGGTATTTAATAACTGGTTGAGATTAATCAAGAGTGATTAATATTTTTGCTTTAATTAATGATTAATTACTTAATCTAATTAATTTTTATTTGGATAAATTAAAATGTAATTAGAAATCATTAATTTATATAACTAATGATGTAATTAAGGGTTGATTAATTAAGATTAATTAATCAATAATAAGTGATTTATGATAAATTAATTAATATAAGTAATTAAGGATTAATGTAATTAATTATAGTTAATTAATTTGTGAAGTAATTAAAGATTAATTACTCTTTTTTGGTTAAGAATAATTAATTCGTATAATTAATTAAAGATAATTACTTGAATGTAATTGAAGGATAATTAATCCAGAGTGATTAATTAAGATGGATAATTAAGGGATGATTAATTAATTGATTTGAAATTAATTAAAGTCAAGTGAAGGAATCTAGGCGATTGAGGTTAGTAATTTAATTAGAAGTGATTAAATTTATTTTGGAAGCGATCAAGTGCTTATGGATATTGTGGTTATCTATCAGTAATGAATTGTTGTGTAAAGGGACATCATGTATTTAAAGTTTGAAGTGTATTTCATTTGGGTAACTTGGGTTAGGATGACATGAGACTTGAAGAGACCAGGCTCGGGTATTGGAAAATACCCGAAACCACTTCGAATTTTTATAAATTGATATGTGAAATCAATAGGCTGGAATGAAATGATTTAAGTCAATTGGACTATTTAATCTAAATTTTGGTACTTAGAAAATTGATGTGTGAAATAAGTGATGTCTATAACAAATTGTGAATTTGTAAATTGATACGAGTTACCCCGGAATTTATATAAGTTGTATGCTTTGTATTCCATGTTAGATGGGTTTACTCACGCTGATTTCCAGCCTGACCCGGGTGTTACTTTGATGTAATGCTCGGATCGGACCGAGTATTACAGATTTTCAGGTAAGGACGTTCTGGAGCTCAAGAGGCGAGCTGGATGGCAAGAATGTATAGAATGTTTCCGCTGTATTATATTGTTGTATATCTGAGACATGATGATTGTGTATATCCAGTGTCTGTATATATGTGTAACTCTGATGTATTAAAGTGAAATTTTACAAGTACAGTTTTCTTTTGTATAACAGTTATTATTTGTTAGTATATTTTATCCACTGTGAATGTGAGATGTTGGTCTTTCTGTTCTTCTTATTCTTCTATCTCTTCCTTCTTTTTCCTAACTATCTGGAATTATCGGGATCGAAAATTCTGGATCGTTACACAAAATTTCATCCAAGATGAACAAGTTTATTTCCAAAGTCAGCAAGAAGCTTTGATTATCTTCATCATCATCATCGTCTAACGAGTTCTACCTTTTCGTACCTCGTTGTATTTGTTTATTTATTTTGATTTGAATGTTCGTGTAGTTCTTTGTGTTTAATCGTTGTATCATGTTATCATGAAATGAAATTGAATTTCTTTTCTGTTATCTAGCTTATCTTATCTCCATAGTAAATGTTAGTATATTATATAAATACACACACACACACACACACACACACAATTATTCACAAAATGAAAATAAGTCATCAAAATTCATTGGACCATGTCGACATCCCCCCTATGACCATGTCGACATGTACTGGTCAGAAATGACATTTATTTTGAATTTGAAATTTGAATAACTACCTTATGTTTATTCATTTCAAACGAATTTCTACACCTATAAATACCTATTTCTTCCAGAATTCATCACTGAATATTATTTCTTATCCACTTTGTCTCTCATTCTTCTCATAAACCCAAATATGGCCAATCAAATTCATTATCTATCAGAAAATCTTGAAGAGACTCTTAATTCTTTCAAGAATATTCTTTCGTTCATTCTCCGTAACCAGCGACACTTAGAATTGAGTCAAATGCAGATGATTAAAGAGCAAGAAAGGCATTTCGATGCAATACGATGGATGATTTCCTCCCTACCCAAGGATGATAACGAAGCACATCCGCCAGTCTCTCTCGCTAATGATAATGAAAATTGGGATGCCATTAAAGCAGACCCTATATTTGGAGAAGAAGGATGGGTGGAAGTTCCTTGTAATGTTTGATTTGATTGGTTTATTTAATTTGGTTAGTTTGATTTGAATTGTTTGATTTTATTTGATTTGAATTGAATTGATCTGGACTGATATTTGGTGTGAAAAACATGTATAAATATGCATTGACATTTATATGAGCTTTAATTAATTATCATGTCTATCAGTATAATTATCTCTTAATCTATCTATTATATACTCCATTGTATAGTTTATTAATGCAGGTACTTTAGTCCAAGAATGAGGGGGACTTATATAGTTTGGAGATTATATAGTTTGGAGTTAGGTTTTTGCTGATGACAAAGGGGGAGAAATATAAAATAGGATAGTTAGGCATAGATTAAGGGGAAGTTATTAGAATAGAAGTGATATTTTATAAACAAAGGTTGTCATCATCAAAAGGGGGGAGATTGTTAGTCCTTGAGATGATGGTTTTGATGACAACAACCTTAGAATAGATTATAAAATATAAATACTAGCATTATAGTTTAGAAATATATGTATATGCAGGATTTAATCATGTAGGTACCAAGAATGAAGACTGTACAGTATAGAGATTCAAGATATCAAGATTGAAGACTCATGAGTATCAAGAAAATCAAGAATATCAAGGTTTCAAGATTTCAAGTAATTTTTTTAATTAGGAATATTTTTAAAACTCCTAGAAAAGCACTGGCATCTTAAAATCCAATTTATTTGTGAAATGGAATCCACTTCGAGCCCATTAAAGGGATGGAACCCTAAGTAGGATGAAACCTACGAAAAATCTAGTGGAACATTGTTTTGTATCCGCTAATTTTTATCCAAAATGATTTTACAAAATTATATCTTGTTTTCAAAATGTTTTCAAAACCTTTCTTTTAAAAGAATCCAAAACTTCTATCCTGATTTCATATACTTTTAGCCTCAAAATAATCTTTAATTTCAAAATCGAATTATTCTTAGTTTCAAAACTATCTTTAATAATAATAAATTTAACTTTTAATATTTATACTTAGATTTAAATATAAAATTATATATATATATATATTATTCTCTATATTTACTTATGAATTTTAACTATAGTCAAGT
This sequence comes from Allium cepa, assembly GCA_030765085.1. Classification (NCBI taxonomy): domain Eukaryota; kingdom Viridiplantae; phylum Streptophyta; class Magnoliopsida; order Asparagales; family Amaryllidaceae; genus Allium; species Allium cepa. The sequence continues at coordinate 306,719,403 of CM060938.1, read as the reverse complement.
ACATTTATAAAGTTTAAAATAGTTTTTAATATAAGATAAAAATTATTTTCAAAGAAAAACAAACCACCAAAAATTCCTTTGGGATGTCGACATGCTCAATGTACCCTTGTCGACATAGTGTCAGTTAATTTCAAAATTTTAACTTCAAAAAAAGTGTCTTTTCGTCATATCTCTTCACGAAAGGACATGACTATTGTTCTTCTATAAATATGGGCTGTTTTCAACGAATTTTTAATCATAATTTTCTGGTTTTCATTTCTCTTCTTCTTCCACATTTCTTTATACATATTGCTACCATTACTCTACCGAAATCAACATTGAATCTAACTAGATTATCTCTTGTTTGATTCTCTATCACTATCTCAACAAGATCCTCAGTGCTATTCAGAGTTATAGGCTTTTTGTAATCAATTAAACAAGAAAAGGTGTGATTGCGACCTTGGAAATCAATCAAGCGAGAAAAGGTGTGATTGTAGCCTTGGAAATCACTGGGTGCACTTGTTGCCCGTGAAATCAAGTATCTCTACCTAGAGGATAGCGAATCTGGAGGATGTACCTCGTAGCCTTGAAATCGAGGGTCTAATTGTACAATTGCTTTTGAAAGGAAATCCGTACTTGTGTGCAGGATTGGATGTATGGTAACTCTGAACCAGTATAAAATCCGGTGTGTTCTTTCCTTTACTGCTTTTACTTTATTTATGCATATATGTTTGATTCTGTGATCATATCTGTGTCTGAATATTGCATACATATAATTAACAAACCTCAAAAAGATTCAGTAATTCCCTAAAACATTATTCACCCCCCTCTAGTGTTTGTCCTAGCCTTAAGATCTGTAGTCCGCATTTCTCGCAGTTTGGGATTCATTTACCGCTCATACTACACTATTTTCTAACTAAAAGTTTTATATTTCGCTTCTTATTGTCTTGGGTTCTCTTAAATGAGTAAACTAGATGGCAGGTCTTGGTGCGACGCGGTAGTTGTGCAGAGGACAAGCTGCATGAAGCTATCTCGTATTATATTTAAATTTTTGCGCTTATCAAGCTATGCAACACTATGAGCCTTAGTAGTGTTTTCTTATTATGAGATAGTTATCTGAGTTTATTTTAGTTGTTTAAACTCTATTACTGCTAGTTGTATAACTCTATGAGTCTATACTCTGATATTTGGATCACTTAGTTATTACTCTCTTTTGTTTTATTACTGTGATGTATATTATATTATATTCCATGCATCATGAGATATATGATAGGTTCAGTGATATTTTTTTTCATTTTAAAACCTTGATGATTATTCTACATCAGCCGAGCACACTAGCAATATTATCTTATGTATATTGGGTGCCAATCGTGTAGGGTGGTCGTCACATTTTGCATCAGAGCTTAGGTTACACTTTAACCTAAGTTGATGATATGGTCCAGTAGAGATAAGGAAAGGGTTATAACCTTAAACTCGACTAAGAATGTATATATACATGAGAGGGTGCATATTTGTGATATATTTTGGTTTTCAAAACTATACAGTAGTGTATATAATATATAAGTTGCATGCACACGAGTACCATTGACACGGTTTTTTTTTGAGAGACTGATCATTCTTGTTACAGATTAAGAATGAGTTAGAAAACAAGAAGCACATTGATAATTCCATCTCCGGAGTTGAGGAAGGAGGGGTTCGGGGGCTGCTAACCCTGACTTGCAAGATATATTCAATGCGATGATGGCGAACATGCTTAAAAATGCCCAAGCAGCAGCTCCAAATGTTGTTGGTGGTGGTCCTCAAGTGTAGGCATCGAGAGTTGCCTTAGCCAAGCTATGCAAAGATTACTCTACCTTGGGAGGCAAATCATTCCTTGAAATGGACTCGGCTATCAAAGTGTAGGATTGGTTGGAAACCCACGAGCGTATTATTGGTGATATAGAAATAGATGATGCTACAAAGAGGAAGCTGACCACTAGACAGCTTCAAAGGAGGATATGAACTGGTGGAATGCCATTTACATTGCTACACCTAAGGATCAGATTACTTAGGACTGGTTTAAGGCTAGGTTTGGAGAGAGGTTCGTTTTGGCTACTCAGAGTTCGGCGCTATTTCAGAAATTTGCCAATTTAAAGCAGGGAGATATGTCCGTGTCCAAACATATTGCTGGGTTTGATGTTTAATCAAAGTATGGGATGTCTTTCATTGACACTCCATTGAGAAATATCGAGAAGTTTATTATGGGTTTGGATTACCTCTTAGGGGAGAAGTTGGTTAGTCATATCGATGAGCCATTCGAGAGACTTGTCGACAAACCTCTTCGCCGGGAGAATTTATACCCTAAATCCAAATTATCTATTGTTGCAAAAGAAGAGGCGAAACAACAACAAAGTGGTGGAGGCAAGAAGAAATGGAATGGAAAGAGGAAGCTGCCACAAGGAAAGAACGCTCCGAAGAAGGCTAAATGGGATCCTATTTGTTATTGTGGAGACATATCTAATTAGAGACTATAGGACTGATGGGAAGAAGAAGTGTTATAGCTACATCAAACCCAGACACGTACTGAAGAATTTTTCGAAACCACCGCAGTAGAAACTAGATGTGAAGGTATATGCTTTGGACGTTGTTTCGACTTCGTCAAGTGCTCCCTCGGTGAAGGAGAAGGGGAATAACATTGTTATTCAATGCGTGCTTTCTATTTTTGTTGATCGCATATGTGTTTTATTCGATACCAGGGCTTTGCATTCCTTCATATCTAGCGATTTAGTAAATAGATTGGGATTGAAACCCGAAATAGTTGATTGACCCTTAATTGTGACGAACCTTGTTAGAGGCTCCACTAGCTTGTGCACGGTTTGTCGTGATTCGACCTTACCGAGTTATAGATGCTCATTTGTTTGTGATTGCGTTGTTTTGGATTTTATTGGATTCAAGATTTTCTTGGTAATGGACTGGCTAAGGAAGTATGTGGTAGTAGTGGATTACAATATGTTCTTGGTGACGATTGGGGCTGTGAAGGTGTGAACGGTAGTGATTGGATGTCTGCCGGAGGATGGGGTTATGGTTAGAATTCTATATTTGCTCAAGACTCCACATGATAGATTGTCATAAGTGCCTATCATTAGAAAGCATTCAGATGCGATTAAGGAAGTCACCAATTACCATTACTTAAGGAGATTGAGTTTCAGATAGACTTAGTAAAGGATGCCAGATTGACAACAATTGAGATAGTGGTTCTTGATCATGATCAAGAACATTTAAAATAATACGTTATTTATACTGACATAATTTTTTCATAATTACAATTCCTTGTAATTATTACCAGATAAACTATCAATTAAGGATTTTCAACATTAATATGCTAAAATTAATTACTTAATAGTATATCATAATGTAGCAAGTATGTAATAGAAAATTAAACACCTTTATTGCAAATAAAATTGATTATAGAATTAGATATATGTAACAAATTGCATAATTTCTCTTAAGGAATACCCCAAACTCTCTCAATGAGAAACTTTTGTGATAGCATCTCATTAGGAGTGGCGTTGTGTTGCCTATTACATAGTAGTATATGACAGATAACACTTAAAGGGCTCACCTGGTATATTGTGAGGGTGTTGCCAACGTGACATTTCGTTAGGTGTTATTCAACATATACGGTGAGTGGCATTCATTTGGATGGCTTTTCGATGATACTTCTTTGGTTAGTTATAAATGTATTTGAATGAGATCGAATAGCTTATTTTAGTATTTCCATTAAAATACATGTATATGAATATATAATATAAATGTTAAAAAAACCGAAAACAATTCTTTACAAGTAAAACTTAAAGGTATAATATTTAATTGTAAGTAGATTTTCATGCATTGGTATATGTATATCCCTTTTTCTATAATATAATAAAATATTATATCCTAAAACTAAACATCTAAATCATAATTCCACTAACATGTACACATTAAAACACAACACATTTACAAGCTTGAGAATATCCTATGACGACCGCCCTATACGACCGACAACCAATATACAAAAGATAGTGCACCACTGACTTGCCCGGCCGATGTAGAATGATCTTCAAGTTTTTAAAATGAAACAATACACCACCAAACTTGTCGTATATCTCATAGCACATGGAATAAAATATAATATACATCACAGATATAAAACAGGAGAGACTGTAATAATTAAGTAATTCAAATATTGGAGTACACGTTCATAGAGTTATAAAACTAGCAATAGAGCTTATACAATGAAAATAAACTCAAATAACTATCTTCATAATAATAAGCAAACATTGCTAAGGCTCCACAACGTTACACAATGGAATAAGCATAGAAATCCATATCTAATACGAGATAGCTCCCTCCTGCTCATCCTCTACACAACTACAGGGTCGCAGCTAGACCTGTTATCTAGTCTACTCATTTAAGAGTACCAGAGATGATAAGAAGAAAAGCATAAAACTTTGAGTTAGACAACAGTCTGATGTGAACAGTAAATGAATCTCAAAATAAAATACAAGTCAATATAGTAAGGAGCAAGGGTATACGGACTATACTCGACTTGTTCTTGCAACCAAAGAGTTAGCACATAACAAGCATAATATGCCACTTTATAAACACAATAAGGGTACACTATAAACCAAGTACGATGAGGGTGTCCAGGTATGCCTATCTCTAACACCTATCTCCAATGACAACCCTAGAGTGATATACTTATGGAAAAATAACCAAAACAACCATTGCACCTATCAAATAATCATCATTATCACTCGATGTGCTCTGGATACATGATAACTCTTATGACATTTCTACTGCTAGGGACTAATGGAAATCCCAGTTTTTAGTGTACTATCTTTAGCCCGAAGCCGATAGTTGTAACGACCTAATTTTTTTATGGTTTTAATAACGTATTAACTGAATTTATGTGAAACTTTAAATAATAAAATTTTGAAATAGAAATTTAATATTTGGGATACGTTTAATTAGACGTAGCAAATGGTAAATTTTCATCTAATAACATGGAAGTTTATTTTATTGTATGATTTTATTCCAATTTATATCAGTTAATCAATGGTAATAAAATGTTTTCCAAACCTGATTATTTTTCTATAGAAAATTTGTAAATCATCTTCTAAGTGTGACATCATATTTCGTTTCTTCAAATTTGGACTGTTATTGCCCTGTTTATCTTATTTTGGGAAAATTAGCAGTATTTTCGATACCGACATCGACTTTTGACCGGAAGATCGTACCACAGATATCAATATACCGTTTTGATCATCTCGTCGTGCGGATCTTAACCGTGTATTTATTTGTGTATTTCAGAATCCGTTGCGCGTTGAAGCCATGAAACAGTTAAACATATTGATATCCATTGAGCCTTTTGGGTGTCTCGTGCCTTTCCGCATAACCATTGGTTGAAATCAAACCGTTGGTAGACTTTTATAATTCCGAGAGTTAATAGCTGGCGGTCACTATTTCTTGGTTACCAATTTCATATAGTCGGTCTATTTTCTCTTTTCTCTGCTAGATTTGACATCTTCATCTCAAAGAAATATTATATGATAAAAACAAATTTTACATTATTCCTGTAGGCTGTAGCATACTCGTGTTCATCTCCTTCTTTTCCCCTTGCGTGTTCGGCCTCTCTACCTTTCCATCGAAAAAGACCATCTCCAGCATAACCGAGCATCACCGAACCTCCACCTGCCTCGTTTTTTCTGCCACACCCACCTCCTCCTGGACCCCACTACACGGCTGTCTCAAGCACCCTGCCAACCATCACTTCAAACTTATGCCTCGGCCACACTGAGACCATGCTCGAGTTATGCACCTCCCCTGCGTGCCGCCTTCCTTCATCGCCACAGCACGCCACACAACCCGCATTCTCCTCCCCTGCTCACTACCCCACTGCAATCACCTAGCACTCTCCTATTCAGCTTCTCTCGACCGTGCCTTCCCCTCAAGCTTCCACTTTGGTGCAATGTAAAGGTTTTATCAATATATTTTCTATGTTATAAATATAAACTATATCTTTGATGTATTTTTTTCCGTATATACAGGTTATATTATAAAGTGTCATATATATATATATAGTTAAACAAGTGCATAAAATCTATTATTATGTATATTAGTTTATACAAGTGATATATAAGAGGATTTTTTATATGTAAACTTTTCTTAGTTGTAGAAAATCTGTCTGTTTGTTATATTATGTTAGCCTTCATATATATTATAATAATATTGATATTTAAACCATATATGTACATATTAGCATTAATTTTAAAACTATATACATATATACATTTTGTTTTTAAGTATTGTATATAACAGTTGTGGATATTTTTAAGTATTGTTTTTTCATATGTTAATATACACATATCTATTGTTTGCTGAGTACAATGTAATATATATAGCAATAGTAGGTTATATTTTATAAACTTACATTTCAATTTTTATGACTGAGTGAGGTTGATATATTATATAGATAAGCTTTTGTATTCATTTTGGGTTAGATGTATATACAGGTTATATAAACCTTATATGATCTTAGTTTATAATATTTTATTTAAGTTTATGTTTGTTTGTATGTCTTATTTTTTTGTATGAGTTTATATATAGTGTCTTTTCTTTTCTTTCAATAGCTTGCAGTTAGATAAAATGTTAGTTTATATGTATTTAGATAAATGTAAGTTTGAAGTGGTATTTGCTGTCACTCATGTGCATTGGTTTTTATAATAAATTTTGATTTGAAAAGTATAATAAGTCTGTAAATTAATATTTATGTTTATATATTTGTTTATATGGATATGGATAAGTTAGTTTCAATAAACCAAAATATTCGGATGTTTTATTTCTTATGTGTCTGAATCAATATTGATTTGAAGCAAATATATATACAATAAACCCAAATATTGTTTATATCGTTCTCCAGGGTTTTCAAAAAGAATGATGACCAGGAAAAGATCAAGCGGCTCAAAATCGAAGTCATGGAAATCAAGGAAACAAGCGAGTTCAAAATCGATGCCGTGAAAATCAAGTAATAAAATATACACGAATTGGAACAAGTCAGAATCAATCTCAAGCATCCAAGCAACATCGACCGGCTAAGCAAGAGAACTTGACAAATTCTAGTAACTCCAAACGAATGAAAATACAGAGGATCGAACCCTATATAAACACTAACATCATCGGAAGTTTTAGGCATTGAGTTCAAGCATTCAACCAAGACAGCAAAAGGCATAAATTACATACCGGAATCAAAGTCGAACTCAATCATCGAGAAGCAGCTGAGCGCAACTCAAGGAGACGAACGATCAACAAAGCAAACACGCGAATATCCATTCGATTGATCAACATTCAAGCGGCAGCTTCGAAGATTTGCAAAAATCCCTAATTTCATAGCAAAGAGGGACGAAGAAGCCACTGTCACAAACGAGAAAAAGGAACCGGTCGAATAAAGGAAAAGAAAAAGGGATACATTTTTAATAATATTGGGCCGACCTTGTTTTTAATTATATAAGGCTTTAATATTTTAAATTAGGGTTTCTGTTATTTAAATTGTTTTAAATTTGTATTTTCTCTTTTAAAATTGTGTAATTTCTAGTCATGTGACTAGGGGACAAACTACGTGGCGTAGTTTGAGAATTCGCAACTCAATGGCTGAGTTGTGGCAGGGTTTTGAGCATAGAGTTAAGGCTAGTCGATAGAGGGTGTCGCGATTTTACGTGTCTAAGCATCTGACTACTTAATTTCTAGTAGAAACCTTCGGGGCAGCACGTAGGCAGGGTTTTATCGAAGCTGGGTAAATTCTGTGTCGTTCTATTTCTGCATTAATTATGCTGCTATTATCTGTGCTGCTATTATCTTGATATATCTGTATAGAAATTATTTTATACAAACTTCCGCAATAATTTTTATAATTGATAGCATCACCCTATTCACCCCCCTCTCTAGGGTGAAATCGATCCTACAAGTGGTATCAGAGCTAGGTACAAAAGCCATTTTCGTTTTCAAATTTTTGATTTTTCAAAAACCAATTTTTTAAAATAATTGAATTTTTAAAATGGCTACTTTTGCTGAGGGTCATTCTAATATTATCCCTCTAACATATTTTTTAAATTGAAAATTAAAAATGGAATTTTATTTAAAATCTGTTAATATTAAATATCGGGATATTATTGAAAATGGGTGTGATATAATAGATGAGAAAATTATCTCGATTAATGCTCTTGCTATGCATATATTGTATTCTCATATTAATCAAGATAATTTTAATTTTATCTTTCATTGTGAAAATGCACAGGAAATCTGGAATGCTTTTGATGCAATATATGGTGCAAAAGTCTATTAGAAATCATGCTCAATTGACTAAATTAAAGAAACGAGCTTAATAGGATTGGAAAAAGGCAGTAGTGATGAGGATGATGATGATGAAGTAGCTGAGCTGGTGCTACTAATAAAGAGATTAAAAAATTGGAACCACAAATATGGAAATCCAGCTCCAAATCAACAATTGAAAAAGCAGAATAATCAAAGCACTAGACAACACAGAAGAACACGGGATCATTTGTCACAAGTGCAACAAACTGGGTCATATCAAGCCCAATTATTCTTGAAATCAACACGACTTTGAAAAGAAATCAAAAAGGAGAAATTTTGCAGCCATGTGGAATATAAGTGATGAAGATAATAAATGTATAGGCAATAAGAGTGAGAAAGAAGATATGTGCCTTCAAAGTAATATAACTGATAGCGATGATGACGAGCCAAGCGAGATATCAAAACTCATTCACTCAAAATTACTTATATATTTTCACGAAGTAAATGGCTGTTTTGAACGACTTAGGGAGAAGTATGCCAAACTTGAGTCACAAAGAGATAGTTTGATAGAAGTAAATGAATGGCTTGAACAATTAGTTAAAAACTATCAAAACAGGTGCCCTAAGTGTGATAAGTGTCCAACATTCGAAGAAGAAATTAAAAAAATCAAAAACTAAAATTAAATCACTTGAAAATGAAATTCTGATTTTAAAGGAAAGTGAAAATACTAGGAGTGAGAATTTTATTAAAAAGTGCACACAATTATTGAACAAAAATGAGTCTCTCAAAGCACAAGTCCAATAACTGTCAACGACTTTAGATAAATTTTTCAAAAGTGAAAAATCGTTGAGTATGCTATTAGGGAAACAAACAGTTAATACAGTCAGACAAGCACTTGGATATAATCAATCTGAACCTGTTCAAAGAAAAATTAATTAAGTCAATTCAATGTGCACAATTTGTATAAAATTTGGACACAGTCAAAACAATTGTTGGTATAGACCCAAACACGTGAAAACTATACCAATTTGGGTTCCAAAAGGCACAAATATAAAATCTCTCAAAGCTAAACAAATCTGGGTGTCGAAAGGAACATATATAAATAGTTTTGGGTCTCCATAAAATTATTTTTCAAAAATATTCTCCCACTAACAATCATGGACCTATAAAAACAAATAGGTCACAAGAATCTTTTATCATGTAGGAGTGGTGGCAGGCTAAGGAACAACAACAGTGTTATCTGGATTCTGACTGTTCCAGAAACACAATGGGCGACAAAACAAAGTTCCTTAGCCTAGTACAAAGGTGATGGAATCACAATGGACAACAACGAAAAATTATCGTGGAGGTAAAACAGGTGATGGTATATTTTGAACGATATATTAAATGTGATAATCTGCACCGTAGTCTGAATTAAATCAGCCAGTAATGTAATGATGAAATAAATGATGATTTTGATTCTGACTTATTCAAAATTATTGGCCAATTATATTCTTTTTCCAAGAACACTATAAAAATCTCTAGAGTCTTTGAATTGCTTCATATATATTAGTTTGGATTAATAATAGTGTTTTGTTGGATGATAATACATTTGTTTATCCTACAGCTTCTAAATTTGACATTATATTCACGATTTTGTTTATTGGCACGACTTCAATTAAAATTCAAAAGAATATTCATTTAAAAAGTTGAAAAAAAGGATTTCAAGAAATTGTTGAAAATTTCACAGTCTGGTCTATAACACTAACCAAATGATAATTTTGAGTGAAAGAAAAATTCAGATGCAGATTACACTGGTAATCTAGTTGATAGAAAAATTACTAGTGGAACGTGATTTATGTTGAGACATTTAGTTACTGCATCGTTTTTCAAAGAAAATATCTGCATATTTTTCATTTCAAATAATTTTCAAAAAGCAGATATTTTTCTTATAAACCCCTTCTAGAAAATCATTTTTTTGACCTTTTTTTAGAATAGTCATTTTGAAAATTTGATTTGATAATTATTTTTGAATTTGAGCTTAAGTGACTACATTGACTAATCTGACTCCCTACTAATTATCAAAAAGATAAACAGTGATTGAAAAAGTGATGAGTGCTAATATTAATCATATATTATAACTTGAGACGGTATATTTAGTAAATTTCTTCAGAAATTTGAACAAGAGTTATAGAAAAAATTTGTTGGAAAAAATTCCATGACCGTCTCTATTTCTATCATATTTCTAACGACCATCACTCATCAAAATTCAATATAGTTTGTCGATATGTGGTAGAATCACTCGTTTTTCATTTTTTTTTTAAAATTTAGAAAAAATAATCGAAAGTATTCACTCTCATTTAAAAGTCCTCACGGTTATACATGAGTGAATTACTTGGAATTTTTTATTATGTGCTTCCATGCTCATTTAGAAGTCCTCTCGGTTATGCATGTATGGAACGCATATCAAAATTAATTTATTAAATAAACAAGTTGATTCTAATCCCATTTAAAAGTCCTCACAGTTATGCGTGGTTATAAGATACTTGAATTCATTTTTTTTAAATAAAATTGGAATACTGCTAATCTCATTTAAAAGTCCTAACGGTTATGCGTGGTCGGTAGATATTCAAATTCCTGATATAAATGTATCACAAATAGACACAACTGTATGGTTTTATACGATGACAGCATTTCCATCATTCTAAAAGTGGAATATGCACCTAACAGAGTATTTATGATTTTTGTTTGATTTTTTATTCAAAGTTAATATTATATTCGATCAACTTTTAATGTTGTATTAATATCTATCACTTTATCTCTATTTTTCTAACATTATTACTCTTTTGCTGATAACAAAAGGGGGAGAGAAAAGTTAAGATTTTGACAAATCAAGGTCAAATATTTTCTACTCGCATCTAGGCTTATTTGCATATTTATATTTACATGCATGTTTGAAGGGAGAGCTTTATGTAGAGAGGGAGCATTCAAATAGGGAGAGCAAATTGAATGGTCAAATACATCTAATAAATTCAAAATCTTAAATATATGTTTGTTATCATCAAAAGGGAGAGATTGTTGAATATACGAGTATATGATTTTTGTTTGATGATAATAAACATATATATATATATATATATATATTCATTTAAGTGTATTTGTTAATGTACTATTTTATTTTTCATACGATTAAATAAATATTTGCTGAATAAAATAAATAATACATAGTTTAAATTCAAACAGATATTTTATTCAAACAAATATTTATTACAATTTTGAATAGTACAAATTCAAGCTCTCACTATACATATACAATTACAATACAAATTCAATTACATCACAATCTTTCATTTACCAATGTCCTCACTACATATCGCTCATTCACTCATAATTTATCTTCAACTTCATTCCAGATTGAATCCAACATCTGAGTAATCTGCTAAAATATACACTTACGCAGTAAAATTGAAAATAAAATACTTTTGCAGTATAAAATAAAATGTATTTTGAAAATTTTATTTTTCTCAGTTATTTGGGTTGTTCGTCATCATTTAAATTTGAATTCATCATACACGAACAGCTTGTGACATACACAGTGTATCACTGTACATGCCATAAGGCCGTGCACACCAATATACACTTGATAAATCTACACAGACAGTTGAGCACAGGTTAAACCCAAATGAAAAGCCGGGTTCAACTCAAGTGCAATACAAATAAAGTCACGACACGAGCATAAGGCCAAACCGAGCTACTAGCTGGATACAACACAGGTGCAATTCCAAAAATCAAGATGAAGTTCAAGTGAAATCAAAATGAAAAGTGACATGCACAAGCACAAGAACATGTCAGAGAAGCAAGTGCACCACAAACTAAAAAAGAACAAAACTGCAAACAAAGTCAACACAACTATAAGCAACTCAGAGGATCAAGTATAGTGAAACCAAATCTATACCAGACTACATGAAGCACACATGCCCAAGTTCTAAGACATATATACAATATGTTTTTCCTTAAACAATAACAGGAACCAATAAACCGTGACTGAAGGAAAAATACAATGCATCAATGAGACTAAAGACTACAACACTATGGCAACTACAAGTGACAATGTGAGGCCGAGTCAAAACCAAAACATTAAAGACAGGGAAACCAGAATGCAAGCAATATCACTGCAACTTGAACCAGACTTCGCATTATACAATGATGTGAAGATAAAAAGTCCCAACAGCCAATATATACTACAAGCACATATAGCAGTGAAGTACACAAGCTAATCCAAACACCAAATGAAGACAACGACATCATGTATGCCAGACCAGGCGAGATAACAAACATGCAATGGCAAAGGCTACACAAGCATGATGCAGTAAAACAGTAAATGCAACCTGAACAAAAGACTACAAGTATAAAGCATGCACATCGAACTCACCACAATGCATCACTGTGACTTCAACATCAAATCATCAACAAAGTGAAACTAGACATATACACGAACCACTGCCAACAGATCAGAGGCAAGTACACGAGTCATGTACAAAGGCACACTGGAATACGTAGTGAAATGAAGTGATGAACCAACAATGCAAGCAAGACCCGACAACATGAAATACAGTGAACAATGCATCAAGTTGAAAATGCCAAAAGAATGAACAACATGATTATCACATCATAAATACATATGTAGGTACATATGTGAATGTACAACTACAGACCAGTAGAACTGTGTCGACCAAACAACTCAGTGCAGCACAACCAAACAAGCCCAGACTCAAGTGAAAACAACAGTTGCAAACAGGTTCAAGAAGACTGCAGCTCCAAAACATCACATATACATACACAAGTTCACCAGGCCTTAACATGTAGTTCAACAGCATATATGTTGAAGTCATGAAATAGCAGTCTCAGTGGTGAACCATAAAATCAAGTAAACAGTAAATGATACAGTGGTGGCAAGTTCGAACAAATGCATAGCCACAACAATGCAGAACTACTCAAGACGGAGATGTACAAGATGATAGCACATATATACATACATGAATGCATATATATATATACATGCAAGCAATAAAGTACATTATCGAAATCATAGTAAAAAAAATGCAGTGCAAAAGTACAGATTGCAGTGATGCAAAAATCACAATAGAATCAAATTCCAAAATCAAGTCAGAGCCTTGTTAATCAATGTCAAAAAAATACGTGTTTCAAATCAAAGTCAGAGACGTGATGACCAGGAAAAGATCGAACAACTCAAAATCGAAGCGGTGGCAATCAAGGAAATAAGCGAGTCAAAATCGATGCCGTGAAAATCAAGTAATCAAATATACACGAATTGGAACAAGCAGAATCAATCTCAAGCATCCAAGCAACATCGACCGGCCAAGCAAGAGCAACTGACAAATTCAAATAACTCCAAACGAACGAAAATACAGGGGATCGAACCCTATATAAACACTAACATCATCGGCAGTTTTAAGCATTGAGTTCGAGCATTCAACCAAGAGAGAAAAGGCATAAATTACATACCAGAATCAAAGTCGAACTCAATCATCGAGAAGCAGCCGAGCACAACTCAAAGAGACGAACGATCGACAAAGCAAACATGCGAATATCCATTCGATCGATCAACATTCAAGCGGCGGCTTCAAAGATTTACAAAAAGCCCTAATTTCATAGCAAAGAGGAACGAAGAAGCCATTGTCACAAATGAGAAAAAGGAACCGGCCGAATAAAGGAAAAGAAAATGGGATACATTTTTAATAATATTGGGCCAGCCTTATTTTTAATTATATAAGGCTTTAATATTTTAAATTAGGCTTTATGTTATTTAAATTTGTATTTTCTCTTTTAAAATTGTTTAATTTCTAGTCATGTGACTAAGGGCCAAACTACGTGGCGTAGTTTGAGAATTCGCAACTCAGTGGCTGAGTTGTGGCAGGATTTTGAGCGTAGAGTTAAGGCTAGTCGATAGAGGGTGTCGTGAGTTTGCGTGTGTAAGCGTTCGACTTCTTAATTTCTAGTAGAAACCTTGGGGGTAGCACGTAGGCAGGGTTTTGCCGAAGCTGGGTAAATTCTGTGTCATTCTATTTCTGCATTTATTATTCTTCTATTATCTATGCTCTTATTATCCTGATATATCTGCATTGAAATTATTTTATACAAACCTCCGCAATGATTTTTATAATTGTTAGCATCACCCTGTTCACCCCCCCTCTAGGGTGAAATCGATCCTATAGAAACAACATTTGATTACAACAAATAACCACCATTATTGGAGTGATATACACCTGATACAATAACAGAATGATAACACCATAGCGGAACAATAACAGCAGGGCTATCATAACTTCAAGAGTGTCTTCCAAAAGAAACAGATCGAAAGCGAGAATCCAGCATGAGCACCTTATATCCAAACTTGAAGGTATCCAAAAGACTTCAAGAATCTACTTCTACTATCTAAGCCAGCTCCAAAACACGGATAACCTGCTTCTAGGTTGCCCCTGTGGAAAATTATGGGCACCCAGAGTTTAGGAAGGGAACAATAAACTCCGGGTCAGTCCCAGTCATGGGACTGGTATGAGTAAACAAAAACAGTTGCTGGAAAAAAACAATTTATAAAAGAAATCCGATATGCTCTAGGAAAATGAAACTACCATAAGACCTCCCGCCACACACACAATGCAATCGCACAATTGGAGGAGATTTCTTCTTATGATAGTCAAACATGCTTGGTACGAGAAAACTCTTTTTGATATTATTATTAGTGCATAGTGTAGAAAACATTTCGAAAGTATAATATCAATCTTAGGCAGCATACACATTTCGTAGTATGCCTACTATAGCTACCAAGTTTTATGGCAGGTTACCGCCACGCTGCATGGCATGTTATATAACTAAAACCGTACAGGGCTCGTATTGTTTCCTTGGATTTCCAATAAATGGTCAGGCTAAGGAACTTCCTACACCGAATGGGTATGCCTGTAGAGGGACGCCCCCGAGAACCTAACCGGATCTTTGCCAACACAAGGCCGGGTTACCTCTATAACTAGGTACTACTGACATAAGTATGCCATCCCCCAGTCGTAACCGACCTTTATCGAGGGACCTCAACACCAACAACCCACAAAGCAAATTATATGGGTATCATACCAGAATACTACTTATTATCCAGAAGGAAATGCACATACCCTAAGGGCATGACCCTCATAACCTTGCTGCATCCATTCCTTTTTCGACCATTTCGGGGTTGTGAGGTTCGACGAAGTCTCGCCCTCAAAACTATGCTTTTCACAGAAGCCATGCTTCGATTAACAAATGATCGGTAGCACTCAGCATGCCACACTACCAGATTGGGAGTATATCACTAATAACCATTAACTACATAACCTCCGAGCTCGTACGTCTCAAAGAAGGGTGTTAAGCTAAGAGAATAAATTCTCCGCCACCAATAGAGATCAGCTTTATATCTCAAAGTGTAATGTCAGACATACAACCATACAAGTCCATTCCAGGTTAGAACGGAACCGAAGGCACTTCATCCAATAAAGGAAGAAGCCCTTGCAATCCGAGAACCACAATCCGGATCAGACTCCCCATCAATATGGAGATCTCTATACCGGAGCAATTCAGTGCAGAGACAATCGACAGGTAATCCTTTCGTTCTCGAAAATACCCGGTCTTCACCACCGTCTTCAAATGCACTCCAATTCGTCGTATCATTATTCGGAATGGGTTTTATGACACAAAGTCCTCTCCCGGTTTAACCGAATAAAAGCGTTTATTTTTAAAACACATGAATATGTCAATCGCAAAGATTCCCCATTAAGATTCGATGTGGGTTTCGGATAACCATTTGGAATCCGACTTCCTGTCGCATCGAAATTCAAATGCCGTTTAAAGGCCAATAGTTTTCTCATCCACACAGAAACATATCACAGATATCACAGATCAATTCACAGCAATTCACATCAAAAAGTATCACAATCACATATCAGAGGTATCAACCAATTCAAGGCATTCAATAATAATCAATCATCTACAAGTAAGATGAATTAATCTTGTGAATATAATTAATAAATCACATAATCATTTCCAATAATTATCTTTAATCATAAATTAATTAATCCTTAATTATTAATTAATTAATCTTAATCACTTTCATTAATTAAATATTTCTTAATTAATTGCATTAATTAATTAATCCTTAATTGTAAATCAATTAACCTTTAATTAACAATTAATTAACCTTTAATTACTCTTTAATTACTTAATTAATTAAAACATAAATCATTTATCTTAATTAATCACTCGATTATCATTAAAATATTCAATTAGTAAACCTTGTAATTAATTATCATTAATACATAAATCAACTTAAGATATTTAAGTTAATTAATAATCGAAAACATTTCTTAATCAACTTCTTAATTATATTTTTAAGTTAATTTTAAAATAAAGGTTACATATTATTTAAAACATTTTAAACTTAATTAGTTTAATTATAAAAACCTTTATTAATCCAAATTAAACAAAACCTTATTTATTTAAAAGAAATAAGTTAAGAAATTTATTTAAAATTAAAACTTGATTAGTTTTAAAATTTTAAAACTTGACATTTCTTCAAAAACTCAAGACCCGAGTCTCACCCGAGTCACCCCTGCATACAAACCCAAGTAAAATCCCACAATCACGTCTTCGAGTCCAACGCTATGCGACTTTAGTTCAACCCCGAGACAAAGCCTTCATCCCCAAACTCTATAATATACCCAGATACACATTCACATGTGCACGTCTACAACTGCTCCGATCATCTCTAGTCGATGCTACGACCATTGACAAGTGGAAGACCATCTACTCGATCCTTCAAACCATCCAGCAACACGAATCGACGAGGAACTCGCGATTAAGCTACATAACCCAGACTGGAACAAAAATGATCGCCAAAGAATTGACTCGCTCCGACTCTACAGGCAACTAGAACCGTCGAGACTCCGGCTAAAGCTTCGCCCATCTCACTTGTTTCGATCGCCACCGGCGCGATCGGCTCGGATGCGACGATGTCGCCACAGCAACCAAATATCTGACCTCGACCAAACTATGGGGTTTAAACCCTATTCCAACCCAACACCTCCACCACGGTGGTCAATTAACCCACCTGACATTTTTGCCGAGACCACCAAGCTCTCCTCCACCTCCAATCAAAATCCCGACCACCCCGAGTGCCTCGATCGCCAGAAAAGCCTCAGAACCCACTTTTTGATCAACATCGAAATGCTCACTCGATACACATTTTAAAATCACGATTTCAATTTTAAAAATCAACGTTTTTAAAGCTGTTTTGGGTTATATAATCAAATCAAATAATTAAGGGAATCAAATTCTCATCATAATTTGAGTTTTCTGTGTTTTCTTATTCTAGATTACATCCACTTGCTATTTATTTTTAAATTATTTTTTTAATTAATTTTTGGTGAATTCAAACACATTTTGTTTTGACAACCCGACCTAACAAGTATTAGAAGAAGAGGTTTAGGTTATTAAACAGGTTTTTAAAAACCTGGAACTTGAAATAGGGATGAATATGCCTGTATATTCAACATGCATAGACAAACATATACATATATTTACATATTTGTACACATGCAAATGATTTTCACTTTACTTCAGGCAAGATTTCAAACAACAAGTTTATAATTCAGATTTAAAAAGAGTTTACTCACCTTTTTAACGAAGAAATAAAGAGCCTTTTTTTGTAAAGCCTGAAAAATGTATTTTCTTTTGAATTGAAAATCCGAGATGATTTTGGTTTGTTGTTTGAAAACTGGAACTTGCTTTATTTTTGTTTGTTAGCTTGATTACTGAGTTGAATCCTGGAGCTTGATTATCTTACCGCTTGCTTGATTATTGAATTGAAATTTGCGGTTTGAGATGATCTTAGGAAAAATGTTTTTATGTTGTTTTGATATTGAGATGGTTTGGTAACTACTTTGTTTCTAGTTTGATTTGTTTTCTGGTTTCTTTCTTTTTCTTTGTTCTGGTTTTAAAATTTTTAGAGGCTTTGAAAATAAAGACAAAGAAATGAGAGAGAGAGGAGTTAGACTGGTTTATATATCCTTTTCTATTATCCTTAAAAATAAAATAACATAAAAGTAAGAAATTTGACACTTGTTAAATTTTTTTATGATAACTATTACACATGTTAATTTTTTTTCTTCGTGTATTACACTTGTTAATTTATGTGCTAAAAGCTTAACACTTGTCTTTTTGAATTTTTTATATAAATTTAAATTATATTTTTCTATTTTATAAAAAGATTTCCTTTATATATATAACATTTAAAGAAAATAATTTTGAAACTAAAATATATATATTAATGAACAATCACATGTGTTATTTTTTAAATCTAAATTATTTTACTAAGATATTTATTCTTAAATACAAATTCAAATTCAAATTCAAATCTATTCATATATATATATATATATTTAAATTCAAATAATTCTTAAAATATTCATTATTTTGAATTTTGAACTCAAATGCAAATTATAATCTTATCCATATATACAAATCAATACTTATCTAATTTGATTTGAAAATTTTCAAATAAATTCTAATTCAATTCCAAATTTAATTCAAAAATCTATATTAATTACTAATTTTAAATTTGATTCAAAAAGGGGATCGTTACAGAGTCCCCCCCCCTTAAGAAAATTTCGTCCTCGAAATTTGAAAGAGAGCGAGACAAACAAAGAATATATAAAAGGATAGAGAAACGGCTTACCAGATTAAGCCGAGATATCCACTCTGCACTTGGGGTAGGACATCTGCATGCTATCGTCTATTTCCCAAGTACAATCACTTGGATCGTCACTCCATTGCACTTTAACCAGTTTCACCACTTTATTTCTCAGTTTCTTTTCACCTCGATCAATGATCTTTAACGGTTCTCTTTTCACTGCCAGATTTGGTGTGATTTCCAAATCCTGCTGAGTGGCTTCCTTAATAATACAGTCTGGATCGTGAACATATTTCCGAAGGTGGGAAACATTAAACACATTGTGTACGCCAGATAACCAGTCAGGTAACTGCACACGATATGCCAAAGGACGGATCCTCTCCAGTATAAGAAAAGGACCTATATATCGCGGTGCCAGCTTACATTTCTTTCCAAATCTCAACACTCCATGCATTGGAGAAACCTTTAGGAAAGAAAAATCTCCAACCTGGAGTTCTAAATCTCTTCTCCTGAGATCAGCATAACTCTTTTGACGACTTTCAGCAGTTTTCAATTTCTTTCTAATAAAATCAACTTTCTCAGTAGCTTCCTTTATCATATTTGGTCCAAGAACGAGTCTATCACCTGACTCAATCCAACACGCAGGTGATCGACACGGATGACCATATAATGCCTCGAAAGGAGCCACCTCGATACTGGCATGATAGCTATTATTATATGAGAATTCAACTAGATGCAAATGGTCCTTCCATGAACCGCCAAAGTCAAGAATACAAGCACGCAAAAGGTCTTCTAAGATTCGATTTATCCTTTCTGTTCGCCTATAAGACTGCGGATGGTAAGCAATACTGAAGTTCAGCTTGGTTTCTAGTGCGGCTTGAAATGCCTTCCAAAATCTGCTAGTGAAGATCGGATCACGATCACTCACTATACTGCTTGGTACACCGTGGAGACGGACAATTTCTTTCACATACAAGTCAGCCAAACTTGCTGCTATCCGGGTAGATTTTACTGGGATAAAGTGGGTAGTCTTGGTCAGACGATCCATGATAACCCAAATCACGTCATTCCCCTTTCGAGTGCGTGGCAACCCGTCTATGAAATCTATAGATACTTGATCCCACTTCCACTTCGGCACGTCCGATGGTTAGAGTAAACCTGCCATCTTCTTTTCATCACTTTTGATTTGTTGGCACGTTGCACATCGAATAACATAAATAGATATATCGTTTTTCATTATTTTCCACCAGAAAGTCCTTTTGATAACTCGATACGTCTTATAAACTCCTAGATGGATATTAAGCTTGGACTTGTGACACTCATTCAATACTTCCCGTTTCAGATCAGGGATATCTGGAACACTCATCCAATACTTCCTATTTCAGATCAGGGATATCTGGAACACTCATCTTTCCTTTCAGTCTTATAATTCCATTATTATCGATTCTAAAACTGGAATCTTCACCTTGACATATTCTTTTATAAACTCCTCGAAGAAACTTGTCTTCTTTCTGCTTGCTAGCGATCTTTTCAAGAAAAGTAGGAGTGACAACCAGATAAGCGAGAACAGCATGCCTTCTACTCAAAGCATCGGCCACTAGTTGGCTTTTTTGGGCATGTACTGAATATCCAGGTCATAAGACGCTAGAAATTCTAACCAACGTTGCTGCCTCAGATTTAAATCCTTCTGGGTAAAGAGATACTTCAGAGATTTGTGGTCGGTGAATAATTCAAAATTTTCACCTAAGACAAGAAGGATTTAATAAGTTAAGTTAAATTTTTAAATTTTTAAGAAAGTTGAAAGAAATTTTTTTTACCCAAAAGATAGTGACGCCAGATTTTCAAAGCGAAAATAACAGCCAAGATTTCCAGATCGTGGTTGGGTAGTTTTTCTCATGTGGTCGTAATTGTCTTCTCGCGCTGGCAATCCCTCTACCCTCCTGCATTAGCACAGCACCCACACCTTCATCACATGCGTTTGTATAAACAGATAAGCCTTGATTCTCGTTAATAATAGCGAGAACGGGAGCAGTAGTCAATCTCCTCTTCAGCTCCTGGAACGCTTCTTCGCATTTCGGAGTCCAATAGAACTTAACATTCTTCATGGTTAGTTTAGTCAACGGACTAGCCAACTTGGAGAAATCCTGGACAAACTTTCTGTAATACCCTGCTAAACCCATAAAACTTCGAACTTCTTTTGGAATTGTGGGTTGCTTCCAATCTAGGATAGAGGAAATCTTCCCCTGGTCTACAGAAATTCTTTCTTTGGTAACAATATGACCGTGAAATCTAACTTCCTTAACACAAAAATGAAATTTAGAAAATTTGGCGAATAGAATATTCCTCCTCAATATTTCCAAAACGATTGTCAAGTGCTCAGCATGTTCTTCTTCAATTTTGGAATAGATCAGAATATCATCAATGAATACAAGAACGAATTTATTCAACACTTCTCAGAATACACGGGTCACTAAGTCTACGAAGTATGCTGGAGCATTAGTTAGTCCAAAAGACACGGCAACCATTCGTTGAACGTGTCAGGACCTATGAAAGCAGTTAAGTGAATGCAGTTTTCAGCAATTCATAGCTGATGGAATCCTTGGGCTAGATCCATTTTAGAAAAGAATCGAGCGTCGTGCAACTGATCGAATAGATCGTCGATTCTGGGCAAAGGAAACTTGTTTTTAAGAGTTAATTTATTGAGATCATGGTAGTCCACGCACAATCTTAAGGATTCGTCAGACTTGGCTACGAACACCACAGCTGAACCCCAACTTGAAACACTAGGACGTATTAATCCTTTCTCTAGCAAATCTCGGGTTTGATTGACTAGTTCTATTGTTTTGGTTTTCTTTTTCGCGTACATATATCATACATTTTCGCTACTTTATGGCCTAGCTTGTGACAGTATAAGCATTCCTTGGTTCTTTGACTTGTCTTCACAGTTGATCTTTCTTTGCTTGTTCCTTTGGCCTCTTGCAACTATTTGAATAACGACCTTTCTCCCCATAATTGTAACAAGTAATATCACTTGCCTGGTTCTCCTGATTACTCTTCTTCTCCTTGCCTTGATACGGTTTCTTCCCTCCGAACTTCCTTTTCTTCCAATTCGTTTTGCTTGAACTTTCCTTCTCTTTCGGAACTTCCTACTTATCCAAGGTAGCATATCTATAACCCATATCTATCAGATCAGAAAAAGATTCCTTCACGTAGGCTGTCATTCTCTCATGGAACTTCTTATTCATTCCTCGAATAAATCTTTCATTCTTCTTCAAAGGTGTTTTCACCAGGTCCAGACCAAATTGAGATAACTCATTGAATTTATTCAAGTACTCTTCGAAAGATAGGCTTCCTTGCTTCAAATCCGTAAACTACTAGTACGTTCAGGAGATATCAGTAGACGACATATAACGTTTCTCAAACACTTTCTTTAATCGAATCCAAGTGAATTCATCCTCCTGCCCATCCACCATAATTGTCTCCCACCAGGCTAGAGCCTCCTCCTGACACTACCAAGAAGCTATCAATCGCATTTGATCATCTTCCAACTTCAACCCTCTGAAAATTCTTTCACATGATCAAATCCAGGCCTGTTCTTTGGTAATAGACTTCTTGCCTGTGAATGGCTTTCCACCAAGTCTTGAAAAGCTTCTATGTAAATCAGCCAGATTCGGTTGAGGTTGAATAGGAATAGCTATTGTTGTAGGGACTTGACCGGTTGTAGTAGTATTTCCCCATCCCCTACCTTGTCCTCTTCTTCCGCTCATTCTCACTATCTGTAAATAGTAAGAAAACTTGATTTAGGTATACACACAAGATATCTAAGGGATTTACTCATTCTAGGGTTTTTCTAACTCTATCTCTAATGAGGCACCTAATGTGTTATACTCCATAGATAAAGTTCTTACTCAACCTTTAGCTCTGATACCACTTGTCACGACCCAAAATCTAGCATTCAAAAATCAGCATCAAATACCTCACTTGTATTCGATTACTGGAGACTCAAAAGTTGAACTCCAGTTCAGTGGAGCTTATAACAACGTTAGATGAATATAAAAGAGCGAAAAACGAAAGATGATTTCAATGATCACAACACAGATACAACATTTGATTACAACAAATAACCACCATCATTAGAGTGATACACCTGATACAATAACAGAATGATAACACCACAGCGGAACAATAACAACAGGGCTATCATAACTTCAAGAGAGTCTTCCAAAAGAATGAGATCGAAAGCAAGAATCCAGCATGAGCACCTTATACCCAAACTTCAAAGCTTCCAAAAGACTTCAAGAATCTACTTCTACTATCCTAGCTAGCTCCAAAACACATATAACCTACTTCTAGGCGGCCCGTGTGGAAAATTATGGGCACCCAGCGTTTAGGAAGGGAACAATAAACTTCGGGTCAGTCATGAGACTGGTATAAGTAAACAAAAACAATTGCTGAACAAAAACAATTTATAAAAGAAATCCGGTATGCTTTTGGAAAATGAAATTACCATAAGACCTCCCGCCACACACACAATGCAATCGCACAATTAGAGGAGATTTCTTCGTATGATAGTCAAACATGCTTGATACGAGAAAACTCCTTTTGATATTATTATTAGTGCATAGTGTAGAAAACATTTCAAAAGTATAATATCAATCTTAGCCAGCATACAAATTTCGTAGTGTCCCTACTATAGCTACCATGTTTTATGGCAGGTAACCGCCACGCTGCATGGCAGGTTATACAACTAAAACCGTACAGAGCTCGTATTGTTTTTTGGATTTCCAACAAATGGTCAGACTAAGAAACTTCCTACACCGAATGGGTATGCCTCTTGAGGGACGCCTCCGAGAACCTAACCGCATCTTTGCCAACACAAGGTCGGGTTACCTCTGTAACTAGGTAACTACTGACACGAGTATTGTTGAATATGCGCTTATATGTTTTTGTTTGATGATAATAAACATATATATTCATTTAAATGTATTTGGTAATTTACTATTTTGTTTTTCATAGATTAAATAAATATTTGTTGAATAAAATAAATTACGCAGAATTTGAATTTGAATTCAAACAGAATAAGTTACACAGATTTTGAATTCAAACAGAAATTTTATTCAAACAAATATTTATTACAATCTTGAATAGTACAAATTCATGCTCTCACTATACATATACATTTCTGATTACATCACGATTACATCACAAATATTTTTACATTGATAACCTCACTACATATCACTCACACTCGTATTTTGTCTTCAACTGCATTCCAGTTTGAATCCAGCATCTGAGCAATCTGCAAAAATATTCACTAACGCAGTAAAATTGAAAAAGAAATATTTTTGCAATATAAAATAAAATACGATTTTTGAAAATATGATTTGCCTTAGTTATTTGGGTTGTTCGTCATCATTCACACTTGATTTCATCACAAAGTCGTGCATATAGATATTACAGGGACATGTAACCATAAGTGGCTGCAATACACACGTGTACGTTCATACACGTGTGCACTGCCTCGCCAACTCGTGTACAAAAAATCAAACAAAAGCACAGAAATCAAAAACAAGGTCAAACCCAAGATAGGTTCAACTCAAGGCAAATAGACAAAGCAATTGACTACAAACAGTTCAAGACTAAAGCCACTAACAAATGCAACAGCAACATGCTTGAAGACTCCAGCACGACCTAGTATAGAGTGTACAAATGCAAATGTCCAAACAACAACATGAAGTGAATCAAGTTCAAGCCACAAGTGTACATGAATACAACTCGACTGCAACAGTACAGTCATGAAGACTGCAAGAACATGAACATAGAGCAACAATGAAACTGACTCAAAGCACAAAAGTGCAACAGTGAAGTGACAAATGTTCAGTGGTGAAGCAACAGAGATCAGAGACCAAGCAAAGCATAGTAACTGCATAGCAACAGCAAAAAGGGACTGCAACAAACATATATGCAGCATCAAGTCAAAGTATGCAACTACGTGACATAAATGCAACTACAACGATGCAAGCGAAGAACCAAAGTCAGTGGCAAGCTTCAAACTGCATAAGTGACCATGAAACTGACTCGAAGCAGTAGTGACAGTAAGCATGAATAAAGCTCAGTGGAAAATGCATAAACATATCAGAGTGAAACATTTGAGTTGCAACATGAATGAAAAGAACCAGATACAACAGTGAACAAGTACAAGAAACTTGAATTCAATTGCAACAACTCAATGGACCAAACTGCAAGTACAGGAGGCAGTTCAATATAAACATGCTCAAGTCAGAGACTACAACATCAAAGTGCAGTGCAACATGAACCAACTCCAAGATGTATCACTAACATATACTACAGGGATGAACACATGAGAATGGACAAGGCACAAATCAAGTCCAGCTACAAGTTGCAGACTCAAAACAAACATGACACCAAGCTACAAACTCAAATGCAAACAGGAATAGAATATATACAATGCAAATGTATGCAACAGTGTGATAGATCAAGTGAGCACACTCATATGAACAAATGCAAAGAACAGTGAAGCATGCACATAGGCCACCAGTGAAACAAAGTAATATATACATGAAAAAGTGTAGCATCTGTTACAGTGAAAAAGCCCAAGTCAAGATGGAGTTACAACAATGCATCAGTGAGGAACACAACAACAATGAATACTGCAACATGACCAAATGTCAAAACTGCATCAATCACAAATGCAATGCAAAATGGAGTGAATGCAACATGGTGAACAACTAAAGTGCAACAAGTATTGCAGTAATGAATGCATCACATATACAACATCAAAGTGCAATAGAATGGATGCAGCAGTACCAAGTGATAGTGAAGATGGCCAGAGATGAAGACAGGGGGAAACACAAGATGGCCGAAGCAGTGAAGTCAGAATTCAATGAATATAAAATTCGTATCATTATTTTTTTTGAAATGGTCAGAGAAATTAAAAGGGGAAAGTTTCTGTTTTTTTTATACAAGAAGAATCGAACGTGTAAAAGTAAAAGCCGTGTGAATCAAGAAGAATCGAACGCAACACAATCAAAGCCGTGCGTATCAAGGTGCAATTAAAATCAGGAAAGCATAATTTAGGAAAGTATCGAAGCGATACAAGCAAAATCAAGTGTTCAGAATTCATATAAATACAATCCCAAAATCATCATCGGCTGGAAGAGAGAAAATCGAATCAAATCAAAACACAAACCCAAGTTCATCATCGGCATCGAGTTATAGAGTCAAGCAAATCATTAAAACCAGCAACGAAAAGAAATAACATACCGAATCATCAACAACTCGATCACCAGAGAACGAACTGTCAACGCAAATCAATCGTCAGAGAACGAGCAAGCCGAGCAACGCAATCTCCAAGTCAACCAGATCATCAGAACGAAGCACTAATTCGAGAAAGAAGCCGAAGCCCTAATTCGACATAGAAAGGCCGACATTTTTACAAGCAAAAGAAGGAACGGGTCAAAGCCAAAGTGGATCGGGTTAATAAAAACAAGGGGCCGGCCTTGTTTTTTATAAAAGGGCTTAAGTTTTTTTGTTCAGGGTTCAATTAATAAAGGGGTTTTTTAGTTATTCTATTTTGAGCAAAAATCACGCATTCAAGTTGTAGTTTAATTTTTGCTCCGGTGTTATTTTTGAAGTTGTTTTTTCTTTTCGAGTCGAAGAATCTGTAAATCACCACCTAGGGATTAGGTAGTGTCAGATTGTCTATTTAGAATTAGTTCAGTGAGCAGGGAGTGCGAGTTTGCAAAGCTCTATAGGCGGGAGCAGTGTTTGCGAGTGAGCGAAACTCTATAGGCGGGAGCAGGGTGTGCGAGTCTAGTAGAGTGTTTGTGAGCGGAGCAAAAGGGTCTGCGAGTTTAGTAGAGTGTTTGTAAGCGTGATACTGTTTAATTCTAATAGAAATCTGGGAATGCAGCAGTAGGCAGGGGTTGCCGAAGCTGGGTAAATTTTGTGTGTGATTTACTTTTCAGCATATTTATTTCTGCAATTATATTTCTGTGTTTAATTTGAGAAAATTTGCTATAACCCTATTCACCCCCCCCCCCCTCTAGGGTTAATCTAGATCCTACAAGTATGCCATCCCACGGTCGTAACCGACCTTTATCGAGGGCCCTCAATACCAACAACCACCAAGCAAATTATCTAGGCTCCATACCAAAATACCACTTATTATCCAGAAGGAAATACACATGCCCTAAAGGGCGCGACCCTAATAAACTTGCGGGATCCATTCCTGTTTCGACCATTTTCGGGTTGTGAGGTTCGATGAAGTCTCGTCCACAAAGTTACGCTTTTCACAAAAGCCATGCTTCGATCAACAAATGATCAACAACACTCAGCATGCCACACTACCAAATTAGGAGTATATCACTAATAACCATCAGCTACATAACCTCTGAGCTAGTACGTCTCAGAGAAGGGTGTTAGGCTAAGAGAATAAATTCTCTGCCATCAATATAGATGTATCTGATAAGGATCGGCTTTATATCTCAAAGTGTAATGTCATATATATAAGCATACATGTCCATTCCGGGTTTGAACGGAATCGAAGGCACGTCATCCAATAAAGGAAGAATCCCTTGCAATCCGAGAATCCATATACCGATCGGACTCCCCGTCACAATATGGAGATCTCTATACTGGAGTAACATAGTGCAGAGACAATCGACAGGTAATCCTTTCATTCTCGAAAATACCCGGTCTTCACCACCGTCTTTAAATGCACTTCAATTCATCGTATCATTACTCTGAATGGGTTTTATGACACAAAGTTCTCTTCCGGTTTAACCGAATAAGAAGCAATTATTTTTAAAATACATGAATATATCAATGAAAAAGATTCCCCATTAAGGTCGATGTGGGTTTCGGATAACCACTGGAATCCGACTCCCTGTCGCATTATTCAAATACCGTTTAAAGGCCAACAGTTTTCTCATTCACACAGAAACATATCACAGATATCACAAATCAATTCATAGCAATTCATATCACAAAGTATCACAATCACATATCAGAGGTATCAACCAATTCAAGGCATTCAATAATAATCAATCATGTACAAGTAAGATGAATTAATCGTGTGAATATAATTAATTAATTCCATAATCATTTTCATTAATTATCTTTAATTATAAATTAATTATTCCTTAATTATTAATTAATTAATCTTAATCACTTTCATTAATTAAATATTTCTTAATTAATAACATTAATTAATTAATCCTTAATTGTAAATTATTTAACAATTAATTAACCTTTAATTACACTTTAATTACTTAATTAATTAATTAAAAGATAAATCATTTATCTTAATTAATTACTCAATTATCATTAAAATATTCAGTTAGAAAACCTTGTATTAAATATCATTAATACATAAATCAACTTAAGATATTTAAGTTAATAAATAATTGAAAACATTTCTTAATCATCTTCTTAATTATGTTTTTAAGTTAATTTAAAAATATAGGTTACATATTATTTAAAACATTTTAAACTTAATTGGTTTAATTATAAAAATCTTTATTAATCCAAATTAAACAAAACCTTAATTATTTAAAAGAAATAAGTTAAGAAATTTATTTAAATTTAAAACTTGATTAGTGTTAAAATTTTAAAACTTGACATTTCATCAAAAACTCCAGACCCAAGTCTCACCCGGGTCACCGCCGTATACAAACCCGAGTAAAATCCCACACTCACGTCTTCGAGTTCAACCCGAGACAAAGCCTTCTTCCCCAAACTTTATAATATACCCAGATACACATATGCACATGTGCATGTCTACAGCTGCTCCGATCATCTCTAGTTGATGCTACGACCATCAAAAAACGACCATCTACTCGATCCTTCAAACCACCCAGCAATACAAATCGACGATGAACTCGCGATTAAGCTACACGACCCAGATTGGAACAAAAAAGATCTCCAAAGAATTTACTTGCTTCGACTCCACAGGCCACTAGAAGCGTCGAGACTCCAGCCAGACCTTCGCCTATCTCACTTGTTTCGATCGCCACCGGTGCGATCGACTCCAATGCGACGACGTCGCCACAGCAGCCAAATATCTGACCTCGACCAAACTAATGGTTTAAACACTATTCCTACCCAACACCGCCCCAACGGTGGTCAATTAACCCACCTGACATATTTGCCGAGACTACCAAGCTCTCCTCCACCTCCAGTCAAAATCCCGACCATCCCAAGTGCCTCGATCGCCAGAAAAGCCTCAAAACCCACTTTCTGATCAACATCGAAATGCTCACTCGATACACATTCTAAAATCTTGATTTCAATTTTAAAAATCAACATTTTCAAAGATGTTTTAGGTTATAAAATCAAATCAAATAATTAAGGGAATCAAATTCTCATCACAATTTGAGTTTGCTGTGTTTTCTTGTTCCATATTACATCCACTTGCTATTTATTTTTAAAAGTATTTTTAAAATTAAGTTTTGGTGAATTCAAACACATTTTGTTTTGACAACATGACCTAACAAGAATTAGAAGAAGAGATTTGGGTTTTTGAATTGGTTTTCAACAACCTGGAACTAGAAACTGGGATGAATATACCTGCATATTCAACATGCACAGACAAACATATACATATATTCACATATCTGTACACATGCAAATGATTTTCACTTTACTTCAGGCAAGATTTCAAACAACAAGTTTATAATCCAGATATAAAAAAGCCTACTCACCCTTTTAAAGAAGAAACAGAGAGCCTCTTTTTGGTAAAGCCTGGAAAATGTATTTGCTCTTGAATTGAAAATCTGAGATGATTTTGATCTGCTTTTTGAAAACTAGAACTTGCTTGATTTTCGTTTGTTAGCTTTATTACTCAGTTGAATCCAAGGGCTTGATTATCTTACTGCTTGCTTGATTGTTGAATTGAACTTTGCTTTTTGAGATGATCTCAGGAAAAATGTTTTTATGTTGTTTTGATATTGAGATGGTCTGGTAACTATTTTGTTTCAAGTTTGATTTGTTCCTGGTTTCTTTCTTTTTCTTTGTTCTGGTTTAAACTTTTTACAGGCTTTGAAAATAAGATTAAAGAAATGAGAGAGAGGAGTATATCCTTTTCTATTATCTTTAAAAATAAAAGAAAATAAAATTAAGAAATTTGACACTTGTTAATTTTTTTATGATAACTATTACACTTGTTAATTTTCTTTCTTCATGGATTACACTTGTTAATTTATGTGCTAAAAGCTTAACACTTGTCTTTTTTCCTTTTCATATAAATTTAAATTATATTTTTCTATTTTATAAATAGATTTCCTTTATATATATAACCTTTAAAGAATATAATTTTGAAACTAAAATATATATACATTAATGAATAATCACATGTATTATTTTTCAAATCTACTAAGATATTTATTTTTAAATTCAAATTCAAATTCAAATCTATTCATATATATATATATATATATTTAAATTTAAATAATTCTTAAAATATTCTTTATTTTGAATTTTGAACTCAAATGCAAATTACAATCTCATCCATATATATACAAATAAGTACTTATCTAATTTGATTTGAAAATTTTCATGTAAGTTCTAATTAAATTCCAAAATTTAATTCAAAAATCTATATATTAATTACTAATTTTAAATTTGATTCAAAAATGAGATCATTATATGGGTGGTAGTGGCTGCTACGCGTTACCGCCGATCCGGAAGTGTACGATGGTACTGTATAGACTATTGGCACTATATATGTGCTAAGGTGGAAAATGTAAAGTCTTAACGCTATTTTAAAGTAAGTTTATTTTACTTTAGACATTATTATAATAGCGTATATTACTACATAGTAGATAGTTTAACGGATCCTTAAAAGATGGTTATCCCAAACATCCTTTGAGTTTCTTGTATTTTAGTTGTTATTTAATTTGAGTTGGATTTATTGATATAAGAATGTTAATCCCGACTCGAGTTTTTTCATGTTTTGTTGTACGCTCGGGTCAGACTGAGTAATACAGCTTTTGTGACTCGCTATTGGAGTTGGAGCTTCATTTGGAGATCTATCTACATCTTTTCAGGTTGTAGTTATTCAGTTGATTCCAGTGATGTATTCTGTTCTTGTATTTGACTATTGTATTTGAAGCTTCTGCTGTATCTGATTTAACTCTGATATATATAGTAGCTTCATGAACTACTATTCTT
The DNA here is from genome assembly GCA_030765085.1 of Allium cepa. Lineage (NCBI taxonomy): Eukaryota > Viridiplantae > Streptophyta > Magnoliopsida > Asparagales > Amaryllidaceae > Allium > Allium cepa. Next base: position 306,688,187 of record CM060938.1, on the reverse strand, counting down.
CTATTTCCGTTGTATATTGTTGTATTACTCTATATCTGTGATTCTGTGACTATTTTATTTACTGTATATGCTGAGTTTTGCCAACTATAAATTAACAATATGATATTTTGAGCAATTCAATTCCGTCATGTATGGATGCGAATGGTTGAAAGTATTGGGCTGTTACATTTGGTATCAGAGCTTTGGTTTTAGGCAAAACTCGACATATTGGGTAAATTGAATTACAAAATTACTTTCGTTCGAGCTTGAATTCTTCATCCTTGACTCGGTTTCCTTTGAATTTTGGAACCTTCCTCTCGGTTACAAAATCCATCCTTATCTCTCCCTTTTCGTATTCTGGAGTATCCCATAACTCCACTTCAAACAATCTCTATAATAAATTGACAGTCTCGCAAATCTTCGAATGATTTGTAAAGGGGTGAAACTCCTTTACAATAGGCATTGTTTTACCGGATATTTTTGTATCCTCGGTTTACGATGCTATCCATCTCCTGCTATGCTTGAATTCTATCTTTTTTGATCGAATGTCGAGTTGCCTCAGAATTCTGCATCGATCTTATTTTTGAAGTCACGGTCGATCCGGTTAAGGTTGCCCACGATTTATATAAACTTATCCATCTTCTTATTTTGCTATTTAATTATCTTATCTTTGTTTCAAACCTATCTTCGAATCAAAACTCTCTTGATTTAAGTCCGTCAAATTTGAATCTCTATCCTTGCATTGAAATCCATTCTTTTATCGTCGAGCGAGGAAGTGTATTTGTAAACAATATAAAAAAATGTTTTATATATATTATATATATATTGTGTTGTTTGAGTTGTTGATGTTGATTTGGATTTTCGATCGATTCGCCTGATCAACACGATCGATAGGAATTCCAAAACACTTGAACAGAGCAAACTGATACAATATTATTTTCAAATTTGGTAAATGAAATAAATTTTTGTATTATTATATTATATATATAAGTATAAGTTTTTTGAAAATAAATAGTTAATGAATTGATTGTTGAAAATAATAATATTTGATTTTCATTTATTATTTTGTAAACCATTGACTATTTCAACATTTAGATTTGAAAATTTAATTGAATTTAAATTTAGAATTTGAGAATTTAATTTTTGATAATTCTAAACTTTGGTTTTAAAGTTTTAAAGTGTATATTATTTAAAGTATTTTCGAATAGAGACCGTTTTCAAAGAATTTAAAGTTTTAAATCAGTGCTCTTCTCTCTATCGCTGGAAAAAAAATTCGGTGATGACGGCCGCATCATCGGCATTCATTTTCGAGTTTCAGAGTGGAGAGACCACTCTGTAGCTTTGCTACACGTTGTTTGGAAATTTAATTGATTTGAATTTCTTAAAGTATGATTTGAATTATAATATATATATATATGTATCTATATATATATTAGTATATGATTTTAAATTTGATTCGATATATGTTGTGTGTGTGTGTGTGTGTGTGTGTGTTTATCTCTAAATTGTTTGAAGTTAATCGGAAATTCCTTGATGTATTTTTTTCCGTATATCCGGGTTATATTATAAAGTGTCATATATATATATATATATATATATAGTTAGACAAGTGAATAAAATCCATTATTATTATATATATATATGTATATATTAGTTTATATGAGTGATATATAATAATATTCTTTATATATAAACTTTTCTAAGCTGTAGATAATCTATCTGTTGGTTGTATTATGTTAGCTTTCATACATATTGTACTAATATTGATATTTAAACCATATATGTATATATTAGCATTAGTTTTAAAACTATATACATATATACGTTTTGTTTTTAAGTATTGTATATAACAGTTGTGGATATTTTTAAGTATTGGTTTGTCATATGTTAATATATATATATATATATATATATATATATATATATATATTTGCTGAGTACAATATATATATAGCCGCAGTAGGTTATATTTTATAAACTTACATTTTAATTTTTATGACTGGGTGTTTAGGTGTATATATTATATAGATAAGCTTTTGTATTCATTTTGGGTTAGATATATATAGGTTATATAAACCTTATATGACCTTAGTTTATAATATTTTATTTATGCGTATATTTGTTTGTATATCTTATTTTTTTTGTATGAGTTTATATATAGTTTCTTTTCTTTTCTTTCAATAGCTTGCAGTTAGATAAAATGTTAGTTTATACGTATAAATGTAAGTTTGCAAGTGGTATTTACTGTTGCTCATGTGTATTGGATTTTATAATAAATTTTGATTTGAAAAGTATAATAAGTCTGTAAATTAATATTTATGTTTATATATTTGTTTATATGGATACAGATAAGTTAGTTTCAATAAACCAAAATATTTGGAGGTTTTATTTCTTATGTGTCCGAAGCAATATTGATTTGAAGCAAATATATATATATATATATATATGATAGTTAATATAGATTCTATAATATGTTTTGTTGTATCCTGGTAGACATATATCTCTGTTTTGTTAAACTATTATATTATATAGGTTGTTATATATTTGTATATTAAGTAAGATTATATTGATTTTTATAATATAATATATAAATTTTTAATAAGTTTAAAAATTAATATTGGTTAAGAAAATAATATATATATATATATATATATATATTTCATTTTAGTCTACGTCAAGCAGTTTTTGATTTATTTCATCGATTCCTTATATATAATCTTGTCCATCAAATTCATGCCAATCTAGATTTGCTTTGGAATTCGTGCTCAGATTCGTAACTCATTTCATTGTCGAATCTCTCTAGCCTCTAAAGGTGATCAATCGCTCACGGTTAATGTTCTTATATTTATTAAATTTGATTTCAATTGAAATATGCTGTTGTTAGTTATTTACATTGCTATATATATGTTGTTATCTCTATCTGTTCACATGTGACATCTGACACTATTATCTGTTATGTATATTGATGATATATGTCTGTTATATCGCTATCATATATGTTCCACTCTGCAAGTTCCCTGTTAGTATAGAATTCACAATGGGTTGACATGATACATACCCTAACGGACTTTAGAATAGGAGAAAATCGTTATGGGTTGACATGATAAACCCAAGCGATTTTCATTTGAATTGAATATGGGATTGCGGGTTGAAATGATATATACCCGTATATATATTTAAATTGCGGATTGAAATGATAAATATCCGTATTACTTGACCATAGGATAGAAAATATATACAGACACGTTGGTCAAAATATATATATTTTGAAATGATTTCTATGGTTTTGGAAAGAAATATATGGTTTAGTAAATGCTGATTTTTGATATTATATATATAGTTAAATTCTCAAATTTAAGCAATGTATAAATTTGTTTGATATATAATAAGTTTAATAATGAAGTTTGATTTTATTAAAATATAATTTAGTTAAGTATTTATTTTAAATTATATTTTAATATAGAGTTTATAATGATTTTAATAAATTAAGGTTGAGAAGATGGATTTGAAATTGTATTTAATTAAGAATTATATTTAATTAAAATCAATTTGCAACTTATTGAATTTGATATTTTAAAGGATATGATTTTATAACTTTATGTTGGTTTAAAGTGATTAATAAATATTTCAAGTTTGAGTTTTATTTAAATGGTATTGAATTTATTAAATAAATATTTCAAACCTAAATAATAGTAAATTGAATTAAGATATGTATAAAATTATCACATTTAGTTTTGAAATTATAGAATATTTAAAGATTTGAAATATATATATTTTGAAATGATTTATTTGTGGTTCAAATCTGTATTTGGAATCGATATAATTTTGAATGGTTTATTTAGAAGCTAAATTGGAGTTAATGATTTGAGAACTGATTAAATTTAAATTTTGAAATTCGAGTTGATTTGGAATTAATTTGTGAAATTTTAGGAAAATAATTTTATTATATATACTATTTTAATGTTTAAATCGGTTAAGTGGGAAGTTATGAATTCCAAAGTATTATGTTTTGAAAGTGTTATAATTTCAAGTGTTTGGTTTCGAAAGTGTTATAACTTTGAAACTGATATGATTTTTGGAAATGGATATATTTGAAGTGGAAATTAAATTTTATTTGGTTTTGAAATGGAAATGATATCGTATTGATAAGGTTTTTGAAATGGAAATGATATTTTAGTTTTGAAGTATAAACTATTTTGAAATGACCGCGGTGTTATAATAAGTGGAAATTAGGGAGGCATCCTATCATACTTTCATATTGTAAAGCGGGTCTCTGTCAAAGTTTCATTGTAAATCTGGTCCCTATTTTCTAAAAACAAAGAAAAATTATTGCTGAAATGTCAGCAACTTTTATAAATAAGTGTTGATATTTCAGCAACTTTCCTTGTCAAAGTTTCATTGTAAATCCGGTCTCTATTTTCTAGAAACAAAGAAAAATTATTGCTGAAATGTCAGCAACTTTTATAAATAAGTACTGATATTTCAGCAACTTTCATGAACTGTGTTCACAGTGAACATAAATGTTGCTGAAATGTCAGCAACTTTTATAGATAAGTGCTGATATTTCAGCAACTTTCATACACTATGTTCACAGTGTACAGAAAAGTTGCGGAAATGTCAGCAACTTTTATGAAAAGTTGCATCATGCTCTGTAATAACCGTGAATAGAAAACATGGACCTAATTTACACTGAAATTTAGTGAAGGATTTTTCATGTATTTTGAACCTTAATAAGGACCTGTGCCAAAAGTACCCTTATAATAATGTCTAGTTGTTAAAGAATTGGGATCGAAAGTTATCACACTCTCTGCCGAAAACCACTTTGACAACCGTGTACGTGGTGGAGATTCCAGAATGAAGTAGGATAGTGGCGACGTCCTATTGAGGTATATACGTGGACTCGACTCCTGTGAGTAAGCATAAGGTGGCTAAAACAGGAGCAATCGACAGGCTAATGAGGTAGTTTCTCTGATCGAACACACTCCTTCGATACTATTCTATTACTTTGTGATTGATTGGGTGAACCTTTGATTTCTTTTGGGAGTGTGGCTCGAGATGAGCGTTATTGGCTGCTACGCGTTACCACCGGTCCGGAAGTGTAATTGGTATATTTACCCTGACATTTCCTAGTTGTGTCGTGTCACCTACCCTAGCACACCTTGTACGAGTTTTGATTTGTGTCGTACCTATGGAGTATTTATGGTAGCCTACCGATCTGGAGGTACGATGGTAATGTATAGACCATTGGCACAATATACGTGTTAAGATGGAAAATGTAAAGCCTTAACGCTATTTTAAAGTAAGTTTATTTTACTTTAGATATTATTATAATAGCGTATATTACTACATTGTAGATAGTTTAACGAATCCTTAGAGGATGGTTATACCAAAGATCCTTTGAGTTACTTGTATTTCAGTTGTTATTTCACTTGAGTTGGATTTATTGATATAAGAATGTTAATCATGACGCGAGTGTTTTTGTGTTTTGCTTTACGCTCGGGTCAGACTAAGTGATACAGGTTTTGTGACTCACCTTTGGAATTGGAGCTTCGTTTAGAGATCCATCTACATCTTTTCAGCATGCAGTTATTCAGTTGGCTCCAGTGATGTATTCTGATCTTGTATTTGACTATTGTATTTGAAATGTGACGCCCCACCTCTATACCCACGCTAGCCAAGAACACTGATATGTAATGCTGTCAACTAGCGCGGAGAATAAGGCTGTTGAGGAGCGGCCATCAGTAGTTAGGCCTTACACTAGTATTGGTTATCTCGATAGGAGTGGTATATATATATTCTTTCATTTTTCCTCTCTGATTTATTTACTCCCATCGACATAGCCCAATTCTAGTATAAAACGAACTACGATGGTTCATACTAGTTTAGGACAGTAAATATAATAATAACACAGATAATAAATATAAATGTGGAACACAGATAAAACGGAAAGCCTCATATATACAATAACTGATGTCAGTTACAGTACATGTGATACAGTACATATGATACAACTACAACAGTCGACTCAGGAAGTTATATATATATATATATATATATATATATATATACAAGTACATTATCGACTAATATACATGAATACATATCAACCTATCCCGTGTTACGACTACTCCAAAAGATATGAAAAGACTTCATAGCTCTAGCAGCAACCCAAAGTAAGGTATCAACAACCTGTAAATATTCGGTCTGACCCGAGTATTACATTCAAAAGAAAATAATACACGGGTCTGTCTAATTCAACTCAGTTATTAGTGCACAGAAGCAATAATAATTAAATAACAATTAGACGACAGTCACAATAAATTTACCTATCCGATTCTTAAATAAAGAAATCGGATGACGATAAATATAACGCATAACAGTGTTAAACAACAAATCAGCATACTCAAATCATCAACAAAGATAAGTAAAAAGAATTTCAATTAAGATAATTTAGAAAGACATCAGAATTGCAAAATCGGCAATTAACAACAAAATCTAATTATTGAATAAATAATTAGAAAACAAAAATCTAATTATCAAGTAGATAATAGACATCAACAAAATGATTAAATTAAACCAAATTAAAAATGCAATTTCAAAACAATTTGAATTGAATAAATGAAATAGTTCAAACTATTGAAATATCAATTGAAACGCAAATTCAAGTAGGGCTGCAGTACACGCACGCGTGCACTGCTTCGCCACTACAATAATTAAATACACAAAAGATCAATAATTCAAAAGCAATAGAACATCAATAAAATCAATACCGTGTGGCTGCAGTTCACGCTTGCATGCACTGCCTTGCCACTACAGTGATGATGTACACAAAAGATCAATAATTCAAAAGCAATCAAACATCAATAAAATCAATACCGCATGGCTGTAGCTCATGCTTGCGTGCACTGCCTTGCCACTATAGTAATGATGTACACAAAAGACCAACGAACCAAAATCAATGAAGGTTCAAATATCAATTCAAAATGTCGATACTGTGTGGCTGCAGTGCACGCACGCGTACACTGCCTCGCCACAACAGCATATACAGAAATAGCAACATGGCACAAAGGTCAATACACAAGAATTCACAGTGCAAACTAATGCAATAAGCAAGTGACAGTAGTGAAAAGCTTCCACCCAGTGAATGTGAAATATGTACACTGCAAATTCGAGAAGGTAGCAGACTACCACAAAATGCAAGGAGGTCAAGTCATTGACTCACACCACTGCAGCACCAAAGCACAATGCAGTGGTTCAATTACAAAAATGGAAGGAGGGTGAGGGCACCAGAGGTATGGCACCACAGCACACGAACACATATATATCAGTGAAACCCGAGAAGGCTGCACAGATAGAAAGGCCAGGCAACACAATGCAAGTGAATTCGACAAAGTATTACACAAGCCCAAGACAACTGCATCACAAAATAAATAGCAGGTATACAATTTCGAACACAGCAAGACAATGCCAAAATGGTAAAGAGAAGATGACAACAGTGGTATAGTGGACCATATTGAAAGCAGAAGTGTATAAGTCAATGCAATGCAAAGCACGACAGACTCAAAGAAGAATGAAACTGTGTCAAGCGAGTGCAACAACAAGTGTCACAGCCTCAACAATGAAATGGCTTTAAATAACCATATATGAACACTGCAACATAATCAGAATAGTAGAGAATGAATGCCACAATGAAAAATGCAGTTGCAATAGGTCAAGGCAGCAAGCATTGATGATATGTAAATATAAACTGAATGACTTAAGTGGCAAAAGTAATATGCACAATGCTCAGTGAAACTCAAGTGTCCAATAATACATCTCGAAATCAATTTCACTTAAATAGAAAATGCACATGAACGATGTGGCAACAGTTCAAGGCATCAGTAAAAACTCAAATGCAAGCTATGTCATATATGATACAGTGGCAAATTGCACAAACAAGCACAAGTGTGCTTCAGAGAATATGCAACATGAAAGACATGAAGGAAGTAAAGTGCTGACTAGAAACAAACTACAAAGACATCAACGAGTATGACATAAGGCAATGCAACAAAGACCACCAATGTTCAATGTAAATGCAAGCTAGTAGCTCATACTACACATCAGGTCAGAGACAAATGAATGCCCAGTTCAACCAAGAACGTAACCTAGTGTACAACAACCCAGGCTAGTATCCTACAACAACTTAATACATATGCACAGTTCACCGAAGTTCAAGTGAAAACAAGACAAGCTGGAATTACAAAGCGTACCAGTGCCAAGTTCAAACCTAAAAATAGTAGCAGTTTGAACAATGACAGAAAATACGAAGTCCACGTCAATGCCAGAATTTCATGAAATTAAAGAAAAAGGCAAGATCAAAGGAAATCAACAATAATAAAAATCAAGTCGAAGCCGAGACTATGGAACAGCAAAGGTGTAAATGCAAGTACGACATACCAAATGAATCGAAGTACAGAGCATAACAAAGTCAAGTCGCAAATAAATCAAGGTACCAGGTTATACGAGATCGACAAAACCCATGAAATCATCAACAAAGAAACACGCTTGAATTAGATGTGAGTAATATGAATTACTCACCTTCCACGACGCGATTAGAAGGAGCTGCGAACAAGCGCAAGTGAAGCAAGCAGACGATCATCAGAGAAGCAGCGAGCAAGGCAACACGCAAATCAGAGAATCGATCAACATAGGCGTGCTTCGAAAAGCCTAATTTCAAAGCGCAAAGAGGAACGAAGAAGAGGGACGAACAAAAATCAAGCAGCCATTTATTTTCCATCATTTTGTTTTTAGGTTTCGAACGAAAATTAAAAAGAGGGGCCGCCATTTATTTTTCTTCGTTCAATTTAGTGAAGGTTTTTTTTTGAATGAACCAAAATAAGAAAGGGGACGGGTCGAATAGAAATAAAAAGGGAATGGCTATTTGTCCCTTGTAAATTTTCACCGCCCCACAAAAACATGGGCCACTACCTAATTTTCAAAAATCATCAATCTTATTAACAATTTATAAAAGAATTTTAATTCAAATTTTAAAACTTCAATTGGGAATTGGCGAAAATATTAATCGTTTAATGTCGATTATAAATCGATGCGAAATACCTGGTTGTTACAGACTCCCCTCCTTAAAGAAATTGCGTCCTCGCAATCTTAAGGAATAAATAGACAAATGGTAACAACCATAAAGAACATCATCACAAGATGAAGAAATTTGAAATAGGAAGTTCACCATAAAGAGCTTGAAAGAGTAAGCCTGAACGTGTTTGCTCGATGAATTCTCTGGATTCCTAAGTGCAATCCTTAGGATTTGAGAACCATTGAACTTCCGCAAGAAAAACATCTTTATTTCGAAGGTGCTACACCCCCGAAGCAATGATGTGAATAGAAGGTTGCTCAAAAGTCAAATAGGCAAAACTTCCATTTCTTCAATAACACTGGGCTCAAGAATAAAAATCGAAAATCCCTAAGGCATTTCCGTAATTGGAAGACGTGGAAAACGTCATGAATAGCAGAAAATTGAGCCGGTACACCGGCGTAGTTCAATATAAACACCAAATAAATATTTTAATTTCATTAAAAAAATTCACAAATTCTTTATAAAATTTAATTATCAAATAGATAATCAGAATACAGAAATCACAAAACAGCAATATCTAATCATCGATTGGATAATCAGAAGACAGCAAAAATCTAATTATCAACAAAGATAATTAGAAAACAAAAATCACAAGTCGCAAAATTGCAAATATCTAATTACCAAAAACGATAATCAGAAATAACAAATATCTAATCATCAAGAATGATAATTAAATCTTAAATATCTAATTATCACAAGCGATAATCAGAAATCTCAAATCACAAATATTTAATTATCAAAACGATAATTAAACCAACAAATTTTTAATCATCACAAACGATAATTAAATCTCAAATATCTGATTATCACAAGCGATAATCAGAAACAACAAATATCTGATTATCAAAAAAGATAAATCAGAAATCAGAAATATCCGACTATCAAAAACGATGATCAAAAATCACAAATATCCGATTATCAAAATCGATAATCAGAAATCACAAATATCCGATTATCAAAAACGATAATCAGAAATCACAAATATTTCAATTAACGAGTCCGGAATTAACCGAAATAGCAAACGCACGTGTCCTATAACCACGAGTTTTACTAAATCGTTTAATTTACTTCATCGTTTCCTTGAAAGTGCAAAATTGTGTATTCTAAAAATAACATTTCACATTCTCAAACGGACAAGTCCGGAATTAAGCGAATCGATAAAAGAAAGGGGTCATAGTCCTCGATTTTTCTGAAACGTTTAAATCGCTTCCTTATTCTTTTGAAAGCGCAAAGTGCAAAACTTATGAAAACAATTTTCATTTATTTTATAAAAATAATAATTTACATTCTCAAACGAACAAGTCAGGAATTAAGCGAACCAGCAAAAGAAAGGGGTCATAGTCCTCGATTTTGCTGAAACGTTTAATTCGCTTGCTCATTCTTTTGAAAGCGTAAACCGTAAAATTTTTGAAAACAATTTTGATTTATATTTTGAAACAATTTTGAAATTTTTTTTTTTTAAAACACGTGATTAAAATAGCAACATCAGTAGCAACTTCGATAAGGAAATTTCACTTCTCAAAATACCGTAAAAAGGGACAACAAAATCAGCATCGCGGGATAACCGCTTGAAAATCCATTTTAAAATTGACGGTTACCGAAGTTAATACTTCAAAATCTCATCAAAATAATTGGCATCAAAATATAATACCAATGAATTTTCATACATCAGAAATGTCACAAGAATCTTCTCAAAGATAGAAAGGGGTATCGTACCCTAAACTTGTATTCATAACAAGTCAATGACACACGAATTCACCAATGCACAAAAATTGATAAATCTTATCAATAGAAATCACGAAAATTGGTGAAGCACAAATTCTAGAAATCATCACAAGAAATCCAGAAAGTACAAATTCTAGAAGTCTACACAAGAAATCCAAAAAACACAAAGAGGGAAAGAGGCCTATCATATGACGGTCCGAAGACCATGGGGAGCTACCCCATATGGGTGAGTCGGAATCACCCAGATGAGGTCTAGGCTAACCAAAAAGCAAAAAGGTATGTGTGAGTGGAATCACACAAATGGTGTCTAGCCTAACCTCGCAAACAAAAAGGTATGTGTGAGCGGAATCACACAAATGGTGTCTAGGCTAACCAAAAAGCAAAAAGGTATTTGTGAGTGGAATCACACAAATGGTGTCTAGCCTAACCTTGCAAACAAAGAGGTATGTGTGAGAGGAATCACACAAATGGTGTTTAGGCAAACCAAAAAGAAAAAAGGTATGTGTGAGTGGAATCACACAATTGGTGTCTAGCCTAACCTTGCAAACGAAGAGACGTCGCACAATTGCTAGTCTAAATCATAAAAAGGGGAAGGCCTATCACAAAATGGGAGCATGAAAACTCACCAACCGGTATCACAAAACGAGACGCTATCTCATGCTGGCCAACCATTAAATTTTGACACATGAATGGTCCGAAGACCGTGGGGTGCTACCCCACATATGTGATGGCGAAACATCACACAAATGTGATGGCGAAACATCGCAAGAGCGGGGTCTAGTCTCCCTCGCAGACAAAGAGACATCGCATAGTTGCTAGTCTAAATCACAAAAATGATCTTCATGATCATAAAGAAGTGTCAATTGCACTAAGTTAGTAAATATAAAAGTTTAGCTTCATGTCCCATAACCACTTGCTTAACTTAAATATTTACGAACAAACTATAAATCTTCACTAGAAAATTGTCACAAGAGGTTCAATCGAACAAGTCCAAGAATTAACCGGCGAAGTGAACGCAAGCGTTTCATACCACTTGTTTTACTAAATCGTTTAATTCGATTTCTCATCCGAGTGAAGTAAAGGCTTGTATATACTAGTAGATTGGAAAATGGTTTAAGTAAAGAGCTTTGTAATAAAATAGTTTTGAAATTGTTTGGAGAAACGAGTTTTGATATTTACTACTAGCATAGAAAACCTTTATATTTTTAAAGTGACAAAGCATAAAAGTGATTGTAGAAACAATCAATCACAAGAATTCACATACAAAGATGTGAATAGAATCCAAAGAAATCGATACCGAATCCTTCAAAAAGTATGTACACAAAAATCCCGAAGAAAATGTCACCAAAATCGTTAATAAATGATAGCAACAAATCGGGGAACTAACACGAATCGATTAAATTTGGAAACCAAATCAATTCACTAAAATTCACATTCGAAGACATGAATAAAATCCAAAGAATCCGATTCCAAATCCATCAAAGTAGAAATACCCAAAAATTCCAGAAATAGAAGTTATAACAACTAATCGGAAAAGAAGAATCGATTAACAATTGGAAAAACAAAGCAAAACGAGCATAAATGCGTAAATGACTTCAACAAAAATAAAAATCAAGTCAATGCCGAAGTCAACAATTATTGGCCAAATTCGAACAAAATCAACGTCGGCTAAATCAATACAAAGCCGAAAACACAAGAACAAAATCCTCATCGTCAAAAACTCAACTTGAGTTCGCAAAGCAAACGGAGGCCGAAGCCAAAATACTTTCACGAAATCAAAATCAAATGCACATGAATATACGTTAGGAATTCATACCTAACAATCAAAGATAATCATATACAAATATGAGAGATAAAACATCGACAAATAGTTGTAACACATGTTCCATCTAAGTTATGTTTTATATTATGTCCATAAACCCCAAGCTCTGATACCAAGCTGTGACGCCCCACCTCTATACCCACTCCAGCCAAGAACACTACGGTGTAATGCTGTCAACTAGCGCGGAGAATAAGGCTGTTGAGGAGCGGCCATCAGTAGTTAGGCCTTACACTAGTATTGGTTATCTCGATAGGAGTGGTATACATATATATATTCTTTCATTTTTCCTCTCTGATTTATTTACTCCCATCGACATACCCCAATTCCAATATAAAACGAACTACGATGGTTCATACTAGTTTAGGACAGTAAATATAATAATAACACAGATAATAAATATAAATACGGAACACAGATAAAACGGAAAGTCTCATATATACAATAACTGAAGTCAGTTACAATACACGTGGTATAGTACATATGATACAACTACAACAGTCGACTCAGGAAGTTATATATATACAAGTACATTATCGACTAATATACATGAATATATATCAACCTATCCCGTGTTACGACTACTCCAAAAGATATGAAAAGACTTCATAGCTCTAGCAGCAACCCAAAGTAAGGTATCAACAACCTGTAAATACTCGGTCTGACCCGAGTATTACATTCAAAAGAAAATAGTACATTGGTTAGTCTAATTCAAACTCACTTATTAGTGCACAGAAGCAATAATAATTAAATAACAATTAGACGACAGTCACAATAAATTTACCTATCCGAATCTTAAAAAAAGAAATCGGATAACGATAAATATAAAACATAACAGTGTTAAACAACAAATCAGCATACTCAAATCATCAACAAAGATAAGTAAAAAGAATTTCAATGAAGATAATTTAGAAAGACATCAGAATTGCCAAATCGACAATTGACAACAAAATCTAATTATTGAATAAATAATTAGAAAACCATAATCTAATTATCAAGTAGATAATAGATATCAACAAAATTATTAAATTAAACCAAATTAAAAATGCAATTTCAAAACAATTTGAACTGAATAAACGAAATAGTTCAAACAGTTGAAATATCAATTGAAACGCAAATTCAAGTAGGGCTGCAGTACACGCACGCGTGCACTGCCTCGCCACTACAATAATTAAATACACAAAAGATCAATAATTCAAAAGCAATAGAACATCAATAAAATCAATACCGTGTGGATGCAGTTCACGCTTGTGTGCACTGCCTTGCCACTACAGTGATGATGTACACAAAAGATCAATAATTCAAAAGCGATAGAACATCAATAAAATCAATACCATGTGGCTGCAGTTCACGCTTGCGTGCACTGCCTTGCCACTACAGTGATGATGTACACAAAAGATCAACGAACCAAAATCAATGAAGGTTCAAATATCAATTCAAAATGTCGATACTGTGTGGCTGCAGTGCACGCACGCGTACACTGCCTCGCCACAACAGCATATACAGAAATAGCAACAAGGCACAAAGGTCAATACACAAGAATTCACGGTGCAAACTAATGCAATAAGCAAGTGACAGTAGTGAAAAGCTTCCACCCAGTGAATGTGAAATATGTACACTGCAAATTCGAGAAGGTAGCAGACTACCACAAAATGCAAGGAGGTCAAGTCACTGACTCAAACCACTGCAGCACCAAAGCACAATGCAGTAGTTCAATTACAAAAATGGAAGGAGGGTGAGGGCACCAGAGGTATGGAACCACAGCACATGAACACATATATATCAGTGAAACCCGAGAAGGCTGCACAGATAGAAAGACCAGGCAACACAATGCAAGTGAATTCGACAAAGTATTACACAAGCCCAAGACAACTGCATCACAAAATCACTAGCAGGTATACAATTTCGAACACAGCAAGACAATGCCAAAATGGTAAAGAGAAGATGACAACAGTGGTATAGTGGACCATATTGAAACCAGAAGTGTATAAGTCAATGCAATGCAAAGCACGACAGACTCAAAGAGGAATGAAACTGGGTCAAGCAAGTGCAACAACAAGTGTCACAGCCTCAACAATGAAATGGCTTTAAATAACCATATATGAACAGTGCAACATAATCAGAATAGTAGAGAATGAATGCCACAATGAAAAATGCAGTTGCAACAGATCAAGGCAGCAAGCATTGATGATATGTAAATATAAACTGAATGACTTAAGTGGTAAAAGTAATATGCACAATGCTCAGTGAAACTCAAGTGTCCAATAATACATCTCGAAATCAATTTCACTTAAATAGAAAATGCACATGAACGTTGTGGCAACAGTTCAAGGCAACATTAACAACTCAAATGCAAGATATGTCATATATGATATAGTGGCAAATTGCACAAACAAGCACAAATGTGCTTCAGAGAATATGCAACATGGAAGTCATGAAGGCAGTAAAGTGCTGACTAGAAACAAACTACAAAGACATCAACGAGTATGACATAAGGCAGTGCAACAAAGACCACCAATGTTCAATGTAAATGCAAGCTAGTAGCTCATACTACACATCAGGTCAGAGACAAATGAATGCCCAGTTCAACCAAGAACGTAACCTAGTGTACAACAACCCAGGCTAGTATCCTACAACAACTTAATACATATGCACAGTTCACCGAAGTTCAAGTGAAAACAAGACAAGCCGGAATTACAAAGCGAACCAGTGCCAAGTTCAAACCTAAAAATAGTAGCAATTTGAACAATGACAGAAAATACGGTCCACGTCAATGCCAGAATTTCACGAAATTAAAGAAACAGGCAAGGTTAAAGGAAATCAACAATAATAAAAATCAAGTCGAAGCCGAGACTATGGAACAGCAAAGGTGTAAATGCAAGTATGGTATACCAAATGAATCGAAGTACAGAGCATAACAAAGTCAAGTCGCAAATAAATCAAGGTACCAGGTTATACGAGATCGACAAAACCCATGAAATCATCAACAAAGAAACACGCTTGAATTAGATGTGAGTAATATGAATTACTCACCTTCCACGACGCGATTAGAAGGAGCTACGAACAAGCGCAAGTGAAGCAAGCAGACGATCATCAGAGAAGCAGCGAGCAGGCAACACACAAACCAGAGAATCGATCAACATAGGCGTGCTTCGAAAAGCCCTAATTTCAGAGCGCAAAGAGGAACGAAGAAGAGGGACGAACAAAATTCGAGCAGCCATTTATTTTCCATCATTTTGTTTTTAGGTTTAGAACGAAAATTAAAAAGAGGGGCCGCCATTTATTTTTCTTCGTTCAATTTTAGTGAAGGTTTTTTTTCGAATGAACCAAGATAAGAAAGGGGACGGGTCGAATAGAAATAAAAAGGGAAAGGCTATTTGTCCCTTGTAAATTTTCACTGCCTCACAAAAACATGGGCCACTACCTAATTTTCAAAACCCATCAATCTTCTTAACAATTTATAAAAGAATTTTAATTCAAATTTTAAAACTTCAATTGGGAATTAGCGAAAATATTAATCGTTTAATGTAGATTATAAATCGACGCGAAATACCGGGTTGTTACATGAAACTTCTATTGTATCTGATTTAACTCTGATATATATATATATATATATATATATATATATATATATAGTAGCTTCATGAACTACTATTCTCCTATTTTCGCTGCATATTGTTATATTACTCTGTGTCTGTAATTCTATAATTATTTTATTTACTATATATGCTAAGTTTTGCCAAATATAAATTAACAATTTGATATTTTGAGCAATTCAATTCCATCATGTGTGGATGCGAATGGTTGAAAATATCGGGCTGTTACAATAGTAAAACCATTCAACTGGTCCAAGGTACACAAATACAATCAACTGATCCGACGTAGCCTAGCAACATACCTATGGGCATCCATACCATAATCCACCTTTGAGTACATCAGAAACACTCCGAGTATCAACGATTCCTTAGTACATATATTTGAACCTTTTCCTTGCTCCATCCAACGTCATTATTCTCAAGGAACCATTCAACATTCCCCAGTTCCACAATAGAACCATTCAACCGTTCTATCTACAGGTTACCTTTCTTAGAACATACCCTTTGTGGATATCCATTCTCATGACTCCATACAACATCGAGCCACCATCATCAGAACCTAACTCCTTTCATCATCGAGCTACCACCAAAGTCCCGAAACAATCGTCATGTCACTATATCGCCATCAAACCCCAAGTGAACAAACAAACACCTTCAGCACGACTTGTAGAGCTTCTACATTCCCTCTAGGAAGTTTCACTCCTATCCCATCAACATAGATAACTCGGCACTGAGCTATCATAGCTTGGCATCTAGCTATAAACTAGGCCAATTTTGGCAAAGTCCTCTCCCATGCTCCTAGCACTTCCATCCTCATGTGCTTTAGACCTAGACCCTTCAACATAGCTCGACCACCATCTGAAGCTTTCATTTCCCAGTTCTAGAGATAGCTCGACATAACACCCAATAGTTAGCCATCTTCTTGCATCTTGCCCTTGTCCATCACCTTTGACATTCCCCACCGAGCCATCACCTCTCGTTAAATCTAAAGTAGACTGCAAAGGAGATGTACCCAAATCAGCAAAAAATGATAATCTAAAGCTTTCCTATGCTAATCTCCCCTCTTATCAATGATTTGGCTAAGATTAGTAAGGAAAACATGTAATTTTTGATGAAATTAGGATTAATAGATGTTTAGAGATATTTTGGGGAAGATGGAAATGACTTTGATCGGTTCTTAAAGCCTCCCTTTAGCACAATTTTCAAGACGGTTTAATGGACCACAACATCACTGTGATGTCCCGTTTCTTCGACTCTTAGAAGCCAATACTAATATATCCTTGGTATTCATGTACTGTAAATCCAAGTTTCGGAGAAGCCGATTCTCAAGGGTAAGAAAGAAAAACAAAGACAGAACGTAATCTCTCATATAATACTTCAATATAAATTTTACAGCGAAATTAAAATATAATTTATCAGAGTTAAAACATGGACAGATATAAATCATGTCCTAAAAAATGCGGAATACTACAGCACAAGAATGTGGCGGAAATAGACAAAAATCTTCAATAAAATCGTTTGACTCCATGCTTCGAGCTCCATCCAGATTTCTTCTAAACTAAACCTGAATACTAGGATGCCCAGGTAAAATTAGGGCACCTAGAGTTTGAGGAAAGGGAAAAATAAACTCCGGGCCAGTCATGGGACTGTGTGAGAACTCAAAATACGCGTTTCGAAAAAAAAGGTATCTCATAAGACTGTGTCACACATAAACATGGAACGGGTTTTTACCTTATAACAACCAAAATATTCTACGTCAAAACACTTGATATTATTTTTAATTACATAACTTTGAAAACATTTGCAAGTAAACTTATTAATCTTAGTCGAAACTTTTACAATATTAATTCTAGCATACCACCTTGTAATACAAGGCTTTCTACATTTAAAATCTTACGGGCTCTTATTGGAGAATAGATTTCCATACAAATGACTAGGAGAAGGGACTACCTTCCGGCAGTACTTCTATAGAGGAATGTACCGAGGCCCAATAGATGGTCCTCTACCAACACAAAACCGGTCTAACTCTTCCAAGATAGTACTGAATATGTCATCACTCCGGTCGTTACCGACCTATCCGAGAGCTCTCTTCGCATAAACTACATTAATTTAATAACCGACATCATAGCGGGAATAAATATATCTAAAAAGGGATGATCAGCCTTGCCGCATCTAACATACTTTGATCATTTCCGGACGTGAGGCCTAAGGTCATGATTACCTTTCACATAACACATCATCTTCCTTTAAATGTCACAGTGCCATTCCATCGATCACTTATTGACTTCCACAAACATACAACCTTCGAGCTCATACGTCTTAGAGGAGTGTGTTAATCTAAGAGAAGTTGCCTTCTCCACCACAAAACATATGTACGTTTATAAAAGTCAACGATGTAATTCTTAATAATGCATTGTCAGTCATCCATCCATACAAGTTCGTTCTGGGATTAAATGAAACCGTAGGAACTCTCCTACCACATCCTGTCGGGAACTAACCCTAAGATTAGTAGCGAGAAGTCCCTGCAACCCAAAGTGTTTCAGAAATAAAGAGACAACTGATACTTTAGTACTCGGGAGTAAACCAGAATTATCAACAAGCAGTACTTTCATCCCAAAAATCCCTAGTCTTCATTCTTCATTCTCTCTATCAGGAGTTTACTTTTTTTCGAACGGATACATTGGTTTGAACCGGTCTTAGGTTAGGGATTTCCTCAGAACCGACCCGGTTCCTTCAATCCAATCGTTGATAAAAAGAGGATTTATGAATAAATGATCGTTCTTTAATTGATTAAGTTCTTTTAATCAAAAATATATTTTACAGATATATAACTTTTAAAACACTTATTTCTGGTATATAAGGAATCATTAAACTTCTCTTATCAAATCCCTTAATTACTTAAAACCCTTTTATATTTGGAATAATTTTTTCACTTTTTTACTTAGAAAAATATTTCCATATCATTTCTTTTAAATCTTAAGAAAGATTTTTTAGTTCAAAACTCTTTATTTTGATTGAATTAAAACTATATTATCTAGAATGTTAATCCAAAACCAGTAAATATTAAGTGAGCAGAACCTATAGAAATCATCTAATTCTACTCATTCAACAAATACTATGGGCAGAATAATGGTGAAATCACCTTTTAAATTCTACTAATAGTACGAATTCCCTCTTCGGGATTTAACATCGAGTACAAGAAGATCATCTCTAAAAAATCCAAATTGTTTAAATCCTAGAAAATATCTTTCTTTATCCTTTGGAAACTTTCGCTCCGAGTAAATCAAATTTACTATCCTCTACGTCGGGCCAGTCCGGATAGCCAAGGAGAGCAGGAAATTGGTTTTCCGAACCCAAGCCTACACAGTATCTTTCTAACACCCATAAAGCGATCAAGTTATTTGATCGACTCTAAATCATTAAAACATTTGATCATTTCATAAATCCTTCAAATTACCTCTAAAACACTTTATAAATCATTTTAAAACATTTATAAAATAATTGGAAAAGAATTGTTAAGTTTAAAGCTATAATTCAAAGTTGTAGATAAGTGTTGGGGAGAGTGCTTTTTAAGCTATATTGATCAAAACGACCTTTTATTATGTGAAAATTAATTTTTATAACTCAAATCAATTTTAAAACATTTTCAAAGATTTAAAATATTTATTCCAAATTTTAAAACAATTTTAAAACATCATTTTCAAAGACATCCAGTTTTGGATTTCGAACTGCAAAATTAGGATTTTTCCAAAAAGCTTGTTTTACCCATATTCCAAAATCTACTTGACGAAATCTCGATTTTCTTTCTTCATTGGAAAACTATGGATATAGTAGTTTTGAAAATTCTTATCTCGAAGAGTTTTGAGCTATATATGTAACGATCCATAAATTTTAACGATATTAGTAACGTAATTAATTGAAATTTTTCTTGAAATTAAATAATTGAATTTGGAAAAAAAAATTAAATATTTGGAATATGTCTATTTTGACATTGCAACTGGAAAAATTTTGTTGGAAAACATGAATGTTAGTTTTTTTTATGTAATTTCAATTTCTATTTAAATCAATTAAAATTGATGTAAATAAAATGTTTTCGAAATCTGAATATTTTTATATAGTAAAAGTGTTTATCATCTTTTGAGTGAGACGTCATATTTTGTTTCGTCAAATTTGAATTGATATTGCTCCATTTATCTTATTTTCGGCGTTTTAGCAGCGTTTTCGGTACCGAATATCGACTTTTGATTGAATGATCGTATCGTTGATATCTGTACACCGTTTTGATCGTCTCTTCTCGTCCTGTTGATCTCTGCGGTATATTCATTTTTGTGTTTCGAAGTCCGGTATGTGGCGAAGTCTGTGAAACGTTTAGCCATACCGATTCTGCATTCAAGTCTTTTGGGTTTTCTACGTCTGTTTATTTCCTACCGTGTATCATCAATGGCCACTATCGTTTTGACTGTTACTATTCCTATCATTCTGTATATTGGTTCATTTCATTCACTGTTCCATTTTATTTCGTTCTCTTTCCTTTTTCATTTCTTTCTCTGTTCATTCTTCGTAAGAAAAGAAAAAAAAATGTCGCTGAACCGGCTGAAAGAAACTCTGAAATCTTGCTCTCAATCCTCCTCCTCCCCATACAATTTTGATCAAATGTCGACCAAGCAAACCCTTCTTCCAGTTCTCACGGAAAAAGATGAGATAGTTGATGAAGAAGTAGCAGCAGAAGTAACGATCAAAATTTACTACAGTCGATAGATGTGAGGTGGCTACTGCTCCTTAACCTTTCAGTTTCGATCCGAAGGGACCGTTTGAGTCGTTAGTCCTCTCTTTACCTGGAGAATCTCCAGTTGTACAGGTGCCGGCATTAATCATTTGTAGGTTGCTTGAACATCAAAGAGTTGGTGTGAGGTTTCTTTATGGTTTATACAAGAACAACCATGGAGGCGTGTTTATAAGAGAATGTTGGAATCACCAGATGTTCAATGCCTTGTTAATAAAGATATGCCTTATAGCTGCGGAATTCCCTTAAATCAAGTTGAATGATGAAAATCAATGGTTCCTGACGGTATTATCTGGTCCTATCTTCATCGAGAGAATCCAAATGGTTGCGATTCTTGTCCTTTCTGTATCGTCATGCATTGTCTTGTCAAGCTTCAACAGATTAGTAATCATCTGGAATTGATTAAACCAAATCGAAAGGATGATCTTGAGAAACAAAAAGAAGGATGCTGAGTTGGCATCTGCTATATTTGGTCCAGATATCAACTTAGTTGGAGGTAGTTGCCAAAGTGAATGCTTTATAGGCCTCAGGGACATAGAGCACTACGGAAAAATGCGAGCTTTAGAAAATCTATTGCACTCATGGACTTCTCATGGCGACAAAATTCTTCTATTTAGTTACTTTGTCAGGATGTTGGATATATTGGAGAAATTTTTTATTCGGAAGGGTTATTGTTTCTCTAGACAGGATGGTTCAACTCAAATGAGCTTGCGTCAAACTCTTGTTGATGATTTTAACAAAGGCCCAAACAAGCAGGTATCAGCCTTGTTCGTCGAATCTGTGTTCACTTTGCTTTGCTTTGGATTTGTCGTAGAGTTCATGATTCAATTCATTTTGGATTCATAACCCATTTCATTATCAAATCACTCTAGCCTCGAAAGGTGAGAAATCACTCACGATTAACGTTTTTCTATTTATTAAATTTAATTGCACATGAAATGACAATTGAAATATGCAGTTGCTAGTTATTTAATTGCAATATATATGATATGTCATTTTCTGTAACTGTTCACCTGTGACATCTCACATCATCGTCTGTTATTTATACTTTATCTCTTATTAATGATATATGCATATTGTTGATATTTTATATTTTTATCATCGCTGTTCTCATTCTGCAAATTTCTCGTTAATCTAGAATACTCTATGGGTTGAAATGATACATACCCCAACGATCTTGTAGAATAAAAGAAAATTGTTATGGATTGAAATGATAAACCCAAGCGATTTTCATTGACATTTAATTGGGATTGTGCGTTGAAATGATATATACCCGTAGATATTGAAATTGCGGATTGAAATGATAAATATCCATATCACTTGGCCATAGGATCGAAAATTATATACAATGTCGTTGGTATATATATATATATATATATATATATATATATATATATATACACACACACACACATACATATTTTGAAAATGATTTTCAAAGTTTTGAAAAGAAATATATGGTTTAATAAATATTGATTTTAAGATATTATATATACATATTTTATTTTATAAAGGTTTAAATTTTAGATTTCTTTAGAATTATATGTTTGGCAATTTTAAAGTTATAAGTTAGTTTTGAAATTACAAATTTTTAGATTTTACTTATAATTTTGGGGGAATTAATTTAAAGGACAAAAATTTGTATATTTTTAGCCTCAAGGACACGACCTCAACATTTTTACCACAAGGACAAACATTCTCCTAAAAATTATTCATAAGGACAAACATTCTTTCAAAATTATTCAAAAGGACAAACATTCTTTCAAAACTGCTACCTAACTAAAAACCGATACCTAAAAACTGCTACCGATACCTAAAAACTGATACCTAAAAACTGCTATCAATAACTAAAAACTGATACCTAAAGAAAGTTGTCATTTAGGCAAAAATACTGAAGGTCTGTCCTTGAGGCTAAAATGCTGAGAAATTTTGTCCTTAACAATAATTTCATGTATAATTTTACTATTTTAAAATATATAAATAAGTTTTAATATAAAATAAATTTAATAATAATATTTTATTTAATGAAGTTTGATTTAATTAGTATATAGTATGTTTAAGTATTTGCTGGAAATTATATTTTAAAATTAGAGCTTTATAATAATTTTAATAAGTTCAGGTTTGGAGGATAAATTCAAATTGATTTGAAATCATATTCTTTTAAGAATTATATTTAATTAAATCGATTTGAAACCTATTGAATTTGAGATTTTTAAAATATGCTTTTATAACTTGATTTTGATCTAAAGTGATAAAATGAATAATTCAAAGTTGAATAGGTCGAAATGGGATATTTAGTTTTATTTAAATTATAATTTTAGATTTTATTTAAATGTTATTGGTTTATTTTAAGTGGATATTCCAAAACTAAATAATAGTGAAATTAATTTGGAATAAATATGAAATTATCAAATTTAGTTATTGTTGAGGTTGAATATCAATCTTTGAAATCTATTGAAGTTGAAATGGTTTAATTTGTGATTCAAATTTATATTTGAAATCGATATAAATTGAAATGGTTTATTGAAATGTTGAACTAAAATGAAATTTGATAAATTGAGATTGAATTAAATTGAATTTTTGAGTTCGAGTTGATTTGAATCGATTTGTAGAATTTGAGGAAACTATTTTTATTATATAAAGTATTTTTAAAATATATTTTTAACTATTTTAATATTTTACTTTATAAATTATTTTAATTTAAACTATTTTTAATTTTTAACTATTTTAATATACTAACTATTTTATTATATAAACTATTTTATTATATATACTATTATTAATATCTAAACTGTTAAGAGAAAGTATTATGATTTCAAAGTGTTATAATTTCCTAAGTATCATGATTTCAAAATGTTGTGATTTCCGAAGTGTTATAATTTCTAAGTTTTATAATTTTGAAAGTGTTATAACTTTGGAAGTGCTAGCTATGATTTTGGAAATGGATATATTTTAAGTGATTAATGATATCGTATTGATATGGTTTTGAAATGGATACGATATTTTGGTTTTGAAATATGAATTACTTGAAATGAAATGACCACACTGTTATAATAAGGTTTGGTTGTTAAAGAGACCGGGATCAGATTGTCACACTCTCTGCCAATACCGAAAACCACTTTAACAACCGTGTACGCGGTGAAGATTCCAAAATGAAGTAGGATGGTTGGCGACGATCCTATATGAGGTATATACGTGGACCTGACTCCCGTAAGTTAGCTTAAGGTGGCTAAAACAGGAGAAATTGACGGGCCAAGTGAGGTAGCTCATCCGATCGAACACACTTCTTCGATACCATTCTATTACTTTGTGATTGATTGGATGCGCCCTCAGATTTTTGGGAATGTGGATCGAGTTGGGCGGTAGTTGCGGCTATGCGTTACCAACAACCCGGAAGTGTAATTGGTATATCTACCCTGGCATTGCCTAATTGTGCCGTGTTACCTACCATTTCGAGCCCACTTTGAGTTTGTTTTGTACCATACCTATGGAGTTCTCTCTGGTGACCTCTGGTACGAGGGAGATTACGGTACTGTATAAACTATAGGAATATATAAAATGTGTTAAGGAGGATATGGGTAACGCCTTAACGCTATTTTAATCATTTTACTTTACTATATACATATTATAATAGCGTATTGTACTACATAGTAGATAGTTCTTCGGATCCTTAGAGGATGGGTATCCCAAACATCCTTTGAGTTACTTGTATTTCAGCTGATATTTCACTTGAGTTGAATTTATTAATATAAGAACGTTGATCCCGACTCGAGTGTTTTGTGTTTTTCTTTATGCTCGGGTCAGATAGAGTGTCATAGCATTTGAGACTCACTTTTGATGTTGGAGCTTTGCTTGGAGATCCATCTATATCTATTCAGCTTTTAGTTATTCAGTTGACTCCAGTGATATATTCAGATTTTGTTATTTGACTATTGTATTGAGACTTCTATGTATTCGAGACTTTTTTGTATCTTGTTTTAACTCTGTTTTATATAAAGTAGCTTCATGAACTACTATTCATTTGTTTCCGCTGCTTATTGTTATATTGCTCCGTGTCTGTGATTCTATGATTGAATTATTTACTGTATATGCTGAGTTTTCCAAATATAAATTAACAATCTGATATTTTGAGCAATTCAAGTCCGACATGTGCGGATGCGAATGACATGAAATACCAGGATGTTACATTTTAGAGCTCTGGTTTTTGGCAAACTTAGCATATAGAGTAAATTTAATTATAGAATCACCTTCGTTCGAGTTTGAGTTCCTCCACTTTGGCTCGGGTTCCTTTGAATTTTGGAACTTCCCCATTCGTCCTAAAATCCATTCTTGTCTTACTGTCCGTGTTCTTTTTGATTATGGAGTATCACATAACTCTACTTCGGTTGATCTCTATAATAAATCGGCGGTTCCGCCAATCTTAGAGTCATTTGTAAAAGGGCGAAACTCCTTTACAATTAGCATTGATTCACCTAAGATTCTGTATCATCGGTTTAGATGATGCTATCTCTTACGATGCCCGAATTCTATCTCTTGTGATCAGATGTCGATTTGCCTCAGAATTCTACATCGATCTTATTCTTGAAGTCACGGTTGACTCGGTTAAGGTCGCCCGCGATTAATATTAGTATATCCATCTTCCTATTTTGCAATTTAATCATCTTATCTCCCTTTTGAACTTATCTTCTAGTTAGAATTCTCTTTGATTAGGGTCCCCTTGGATTTGGATCTCTATCCCTATTTTGAAATCCATTTTTGATTCATCGAGTGAGGGACTATATTTGTAATTAATATAAAAATGTTTTATAGTATGTTATTTGAGTTGTTAAGTTTGATTTGGAGTTTCAATCGATTCGTTTGATCAACGCTATCGATAGGAATTTCAAAACACTTGAACAGAGAAAACCGACACAAGATTATTTTCAAATTTGGTAAATGAAATAAATTTTGTATAATTATATTATATATATAAGTATAATTTTCTGAAAATGATAGTTAATTGAATTGGTTGCTAGAAATGATAATGCTAGATTATCATTTATTGTTTTGTCAACTCTACTAACTCATTTTCTATTATTATACGTTATAAGGTGTTCAAATTTTATAAACATGGTTTATTTGATTTGGAAATGCAATAAATTTAAATTATGGTTTTGAGAATTTAATTTTCTGTAATTTTCAAAAAAAATGGGTTTTCAAGGTTTGAGAAAAATATTATTTGGAATCATTTTCGAATGGAAATTGTTTTCAAAGAATTTTTAAAGCAGAAAATCAGCATTCTCCTCTTTTGTCGCTGGAAAATAATTTCGGTGGTGACTGTATCGTTATCGACATTCATTTTCGAGTCTCGAAGTGGAGAGGCCCCTTAGTAGCTTTGCTATGCTTTGTTTTGGAAAAATGGATTTGATTTAAATTTCTTGCATATAATTTAATTTATAAAATATATATTTATATATTTATTTTAAAATAGTTTGAAGTGAAACCGAAAATTTGAATCTTAAGTTTCATATGTGGAAATGATTTCAAATATAGAAATGAAGCAAAATTTTGAATAATGGCAGTAATTAAAATGAGAAATGGGATTGAAATAACTTGAAATAGTTAAACTAGGAAAAATTTATTTGCATAATAATCAACTGCATTCTAATATATATAACTTACCTAAATTATTCAAAAAGTTAAAAAGTTAGGGTGAATATATAAAAGGGGCATTTCACTAAAAGGACAAACTTTGTCGTACAATTAGTTTCTAGGACACACATCCACAAAAATTAGTTTCAAGGCCAAAGTCAGCAGAATAATTACTTCTAGGGACAAAGTCAGCATTCCATTACTTTCAAGGACATAATTTCATAGGTTTTTAGGCCTTAGAAACTAATTATTTTGCATTTTGTCCTTAAAAATAATTATTTCAGTTATGTGTCCTAGAAACTAATTGTACTTGCTAAAGAGGCCCTTGTGGCTAATTTCCACTATATAAAATTGATGGTTATACAAGAGAAAACTTAAATAATAAATGACTCAAACTAAAAACTTGTTTAATAAGAATGTTGAAATTAAAGAAATTTGTGTAGTACTTAGTTACATTAGGATTATTAATAAAGCTTACCTGGAAAAGGTTTGAATGTAATTGAATAATATACAATAATAATAATATATCCAAAAATGATATTTTGTTAAGGAAATTGAATAATAAAGAGAGAATTAATTTGTTGAATAATAAATGGTTATAAAATGTTTATACACTTAATATATGTTACAAATATGTTGAAATAAATTAAATAAATACACTACAACAAAAAGTGTCTTTTATAGCGGCATATAGCCGCTATTAATCACAACCATAGCGTTTTGATAAGCGTTGTAAATCGACATGTTATAAAAAACTGTTGAATATTTATAACACAAAATATGTCGCTATGGTTGAACTTAGTTTTATAACGCAAATTTGCCGCTATGGTACGTTAATTCAATAGCTCATTATAGCCGCTATAAAATATTTATACAATAGCTCATATATGCCGCTATAAAAATCGTAGATACACTTTTCAAGAGCTATGCCTATATATTACATTTTAATAATAGCAATCAAACTAAATCTTCATAAACGAATAAAGATTATAATCAACAAATATAACACAAGAGCATGCTCATAAAGAAATGTGATATATTTTTCATTACAGTGTACAAACATTAAAGCAAGTGCATAACCATTGAATAAAACATAAGCGTGCTCCATACATACCAACATTTTCTGTTATCTATTTTTCAAAACTACCTTATTACAAAACTATTCACTATTCTTTGCCTAATACATCTATACATCCACCCTCTGCTGCAACTCCACTTAAACTTCTCTGCATACAACACCATACTTCACACATACTTCACCACTTCACAACTTGACTACTGACCATCAACTTCCATACATCATCACCTTCCAATTCACTACTTCACTACATCAAATACAACAGTTCTACCACCGCCATCAACATTCAATCATTGCTGCTCCCTTGACCAACTGCCAACATCCAATTTTGACTGACCCAAAATAAACAATCCCATTTCCTTTCCATCAACTACTCCACAACTTCACCAATCCACTGCACTACAACAGTTTATGCTTTTCATAGCGTATGAAAAACGCTATAACAGGCTACCATAGCGTTTCAGAGAACGCCGTGGAACGACAAGCTATGGTAGGCCGGCAGCATTACATAGCAGGAAGGTAAACGCTATAATATCTAATAGCGTTTACAAAAGTTCATAGCGTTTGCAACCTACAATAGCGTTTTTTCGCTGTTATTAAACTTAAACGCTATAGGGAATTATAATCCTTCATTTAACTTCTATAGCGTTTTTGATCACATTTTATAGCGTTTCGCCAAACCATGTTATAGCTTTACAATGTTTTCCGATAGCGTTTCTTGTCATGTTTGCATAGCGTTTTTGTTTACTACTATAGCGTTTTTGGTTCTATTATAGCGTTTTTGGTGGAAAAATCTTACATCTCGTATAGAGTTGCGATAGCGTTTGATGAATCAATAGCGTTTTTGATCACATTTTATAGCGTTTCATCAAACCTTGTTATAGCGTTACAATCTTTTACGATAGCATTTCTTGTCATGTTTGCATAGCGTTTTTGTTTTCTACTATAGCGTTTTTGATTCTATTATAGCGTTTTTGGTTACAAATCGTACATCTCATATAGAGTTTCGATAGCGTTTGATGAATCAATAGCGTTTTTCAAACGCTATCCTATATAATATTAATTTTCGGCATTTGTTTCAATTTTCATTTTATTATATTACATATATATATATATATATATATATATATATATATATATATATATATATATGCACACAGATAGATATATGTATACACATTACACACAGATATACATACATACATACATATACATACATATATATATATTAAAATGTGGATCCTTAAAATAAAAAATCGAGAAGATGACAACAACTATATGTAACAATGATAACGTTGCAGTGAATTCTAATTTGGAAACACACAATCAAACCAGTGGAAAAGTTTCAAATAATTTTGCTAATATTTCAAATACTACAAGACATGGTCGCATGATAATAGTTCAAAATAGTCTAACAAATGAACACAAATACTACAAGATATGGTCACATGATAATAGCTCAAAATAGTCTAACAAATGAACACAAATACTCAGTTATGGAGACGATGATACGAAAATGGCTGCTACAGAAGATTCTTGCAAGGATCTAAACATTGCTCCAGGTTGCTTCAGTGTTAACCAAGTTCCTGCATTAAATGACAAAGTAGACAAAGTATAAAAGTGCTGAAGCTGTTGACAAAGTATAAAAGTGCTGATACTTTTCAAAACAACTAATATGTCTGGAACCATATGGATAACATATGACAAAGTATAAAAGTGCTGATACTAAAGTTGCATTTCATAATCTGAACCCAATCATCAATTCTCCTCCAGACCACCAGTACTGATCCATCAACAAGGTTACGCATCATGCTTAAATTGACGCACACACTCAACTGCTCAATCCACACTCAACATCTCTGTTATCATACAATAACATCCCATTTACAGAACTTCGTCCCACTTATATACCAAAGTCATGCAATATACACAACTAGCTTAAAGCATACAGCAGAGCAACTCAAATATACTTGACAGCGGTAATAAGCTCCTTTGATTATAACTCCCTATTTCACGTCTAAACAAGCTTCAGATCAATAAAATATCAAATATATTGAGCGTAAATACACCACATTTTGGTGACATTTGGATGAACGGTGCATAAAAGATTTTCTATTTGGATGAATGCCCATACGTAACATATCTCCAAAAACTTACTTCATTGTCTTAAATGCTAACAAAATCAAGTTCATATGCATTTTCTTCACTGTTTTGATCATATACAATTCCCTTTTCATTTACTTTCATTTACACTGCCTGTGCATTTGTTGCTTCTGCACATTTCCATTTCTTCACCAAACACCCCTGCCACTTCATAAACTCCTCTGACCAGCTAACACCCATCACATCACCAAATTCCTCCTAGCCAATTATACTGCCATACAAAACTTCAGTTCAGTTCACTACACTTCAATATACTGTCACTTCCCCTGAACTTCATACAATTTCACTTCCCCTGAACTTCACTCCACTCCACTCTCACTGTAAACAACCAGTCACTCCAAAACTCCCCCTCTGATAACTTTTTGTCAACTTCCCCTTCAATACATCATCTGCCTTCCAACATAGAACCATTTCCACTGTGCACAAACACTGTGCACTGTCATAACTAACTGACCAAACTCTCAACTCATTTCCATAGAACCTACTTCAACACTTATACATACCCTCAGCACAACCCACTTGCACTCATAGTTCACACCCCATTGCATTGCTCTACAAGCAGCAGCACCATCAAAAACCCTACACCGCCTCAGCAGCCTACCACAAATGTCTTAAATGCCACTTCAGCAGCCTACCACAAACTTTAACTGCCTCTTCACCCTTGCTTCAACACCACGCAACAACAATAACCACAGCAGCTACAACATAACTGCACATTCTCTGCAGCTTCACACACTATCACCAACTTCTCTTCAACAAACCACTTCTCATCTCTGTCTGCAACAGTAATCAAACTACCCCAACCACACATCACCTCCTTCATTCACCTCATCACTTCTGCTACAACTTCAAGTACCACTGCTCCACCACCACCTCCTTGCTGCCTAAACTACTGCCTCCCCTTCACCCTATACAAACATCACCACCCTGCTCCACCTCCCTTCTGTCACCTTAGAAAACTACAAACTCCTCTTCACATATCTAACTCACTGCCTACTCCATTTCAACTAACATCTTCACTGTCACTCTCCACCCTGCCAACTATCTGCATATCTGTCACCATTCACCATTCAAATACAACAGCACCCTGCCTACCATTACCACCATTACAAAACATTTCACCTCCAACTGCAGCATCAACACATAGTAACCATTCAACAAACATCAAAACATCATTACAATCACAATAGTACTTCCTCCCTGTACCACTGCCATCTACTTCAACTACCATCCACTCCACTGTCAACATTACCCTTGAATAACCATTCACTTCTGTTCCTCCTTCAAACATACCTTAAAAACCTCCTTGTGCACATAACCATTTTTGTGCATTTCATCCATACCATCTCTGTTACCTGCTGCCTTTACTTGTGCATCAGATCAATACTTCTCTGTAATCGCAAATCCAAAAATCACCGAACCTCCAAACGCGAAACCAACCACAACCTCAACTCCCTCTGGCAGCACTCTGCCACATTGCAATTCAAATACCATCAAACACCCCCTATCCTCTTCTCAAAATCAGTTAACCCCAAGTAAACATCCCCTATCATTAAATTCATATATTTATGCATATTGCCTGTTGACTTTTATGACTTTTATGCATATCAAACGAAAAACATAAAATGACTTTTATGCATGATGTATTATTCGTATATTTACCTAGAGTGCAGTTGTGAAGCTTTCTTTTCTTCTGATCAGTCAACAAACTTTAACAATGGTTACCTATATAAAAGAAAACCGTATAATGTCAAGAATTAAATCATACAATCAAATATGGATACATTTTGAAATTTTGTATATATGTATGAAAAAATTATACTTACTAGAACTTGATTCTATCACAACTTTTGAGGTTGGCCATGCCACTGTAGAGCCTACAGCATCTTCTATGCAGACAAGATCAGAAGATGGTCTCCACAGAACTGCATCGGGAACTGTAGCATTCACTACCCAAACTTTAACGGCGTCTCTTCCAAGTTGAACAAAATGGACCATTTCATTTGGATCGGTTGAAGCCACAACCCCTTCGGCAACTATTGTTGCTGTTCCACCAACATCAATCAGCCTGCATTTGCTTTTGGGGGCTGGCCTTCCACTCTATCAAACAAGAAAAAAAAAGTGATGGTTTTAATAAATATATATATATATATATATATATTAATAAATTTGATAACAAGTTGCTATAATTATGTTTAAACATATTACCGTATGAGATGTTACGTTGCCACTATTAGAAACAAATGATGGTGCCTTAGCTTTCTCGACAACTACTTTTGATTTTGGCCAAGCAACTTTATTACCAACGGCATCTCCAACATATATCATATTATTTATTGGTTTCCATAAAAAGGCCTTGGGGTTGTTTGGATTATCAATAGAAACTACCATAGCTGATGGTCCAATAGGAACGCCATTCACAAGCTGGTTTGGATCGTTAGAGTACAAGCTTCCTTCAGCAACTACTTCTTCACCTCCAACCCAATCATATAGCTTGCATGAAGGCTCAGTTCTGCTACTTTTAGTCTATTCCAAAAAAAAATATGTATTTATGAAATTAATAGTTGTATTTTGAAATAAAAATTATAAATAAAGCGATATTTAATTTACCGTGTTGTCAATTTGATCTAGCTTATGCAAAATAACTTTATTGGCAGGCCATGCTACTAACATACCGGCAGCCTTTCCAATATGTATCGTATGAAACACGGCTCTCCATAAAAAAGCATCCAATTTCCTTGGAAACTCAATCAAAACTATCTTTGCATTTGGTCCTAGAGGAATTCTATGTACAAGCTCATTTGGATCACTTGACACGACTCTTCCTTCAGCAACTATTTCATCGGTTCCGCTCCAATCCAATAAATCACATTTATCAAATGTATTTCCATTTCTCTGCAATTAATTAGAAGCGTCTTAAGTTAAATAGTATATTAAAATTAATTTTTAGATAATATCACAATGATAATGTATTTGATGTTTAATAGCAAAGTATCATATGCACACATATGCAAATGTGAAATTATGCATATGCTAATATTCGATGTTTACCTGAGGCATTGATTCTTCTCTTTGACATGCAGTAACCTAAAAAATCAAGTGCGGACGATGGTTTAAAAAACCATATGAAAAAAAAATCGAACAATATCTCTAATATTACCACACAAGTAGAATAACAAGTAAAGATTGATATGTTATATACCAGATTTTTCTTTAGCATGCGAACCTCCTCTTCCAATTGTGAAATTCTATCATCTTTAGCTTGTGAGAGCAAGAACTTGGTATAGTTTTCACCTCTTCCCATTGCTCGTAGTCGTCCAGGTTTATCCTGACCCAACACTTGGGAGAGAGCATCTTCTCTCAAAGAACTGTTGGTTGCGTTTGATTCACTTTCAATGTTTTTAACCTTTTCCTACAAAAGTTAACGTTATTCACATATAAGTAATAGATAGAATGCCAATAACGGATAGAAAGACAATACTATACAATTTTTATCAATATTGCGGTGTCTTACAATAGTCTCTAGAACATATGTATTAACTGCTTCGCCATTCTTTCGAGTGCGGGATTTAATCCAAATTTGACTTCTAGGAATGGAGATGAGGCTACCACTCTCCTGTTTCTATGTTAAAAATGATAGATAAAGTGAATGTGGTTGTATTAAATACATAATCATAATTTGTTACACAAATTAAACTAGTTGTTCTTTCTCACCATATCTTCCGCTAATCGAGCCATTCCTTTGCGACTTACTGTAGTGGCACTTGAAAACTTCTAATAGCTTTGAATTGATCACTTTGTGCCTAAGATGAAAAGGCATAATACACTGAATAATTATAATTATTACGTAATACAATTGAATTTGGTATTTATTTACCTTAAACTTTGAGTCTGTTTTCTTTCTTAGAAAATCCCTCCAGTCCTTCATATTTCGACATTACCAGGTTTGAGCTTAATTCTTTCCTCCATGTTCTTCGCTTCCAGTACTTGCCTAACGAACCTGCTTTTTGAAGCCCTCCATATGCATCCCATTTGCTGAAAAATAGGCGTTTTCTGCCACTCCTCATCCAGTTTAAATCTAGCCTGCAAAATGCAAAACGATTGGTAATCAGTACATTTTATATATACATTGAATGTTAGTAATATTAATATCATTAAACACATTCAAACAACAAATTTGTTACAGCTAACTTATCATATCAACAGCAGTATGGTACAAGTTTAAGAAAATAACAAGATTTTTGGTACAGCAGTATGAAATTGAGCATATACTAAACAAGTATGGTACAACAGTATGATGTATTTGGATATAGCAGTATGATGCAAAATGTGTAAAGATTTTTGGTACAGCAGTATGGTACAGCAGTATGAAATTGAGCATATACTAAACAAGTTTAAGAAAAATAACAAGATTTTTGGTACAGCTAACTTATCATATCAACAGCAGTATGGTGTATTTGGAGGGAAAGGAATAACGGAGTACTCAAGCGTGATCATAACATATAGCAGTTAATATGTAAGCAAATACGAGAATTCATCAACATCATATCATCCTAATCCAAACACATTTGGAGAATGAATAATGTCAAAGATTAGGAGATATGTAATGAGCAGGTTACGTGATTTTTACTAGTAGCTTTAGCGGCATGCATGAACTATTCATTGTCCAGATCTGACTTGTAGCATAACGAGGGTGAGGATTCTACTTGTTTTTAGCTTACATTAATTATTGCATAAACATTATTACAAGGTATAAAAAATTGGAAAGCATCGATCTAGTCAACTGTAATTTGTATTGTATGTTATAAATTCCAACTCTATTGACGGATTAAGAAAATTTATTATATTTCAAACAAGTTAAATCTATCAAATTTTATTATTTTCCATCTCTTGACTGTGGGTTTATGATGGGAGATAACTTGTATATGAATATCAAATGATTCATGCAACTGTTCTGTTTTAATAAGCAGTACTTAGTATAGTGATACCTGAATGGATCTCCACAACACATGTTTTAAATCATCGCCAATATTCCACCAATCATCAATCGTGAATGGAACATGCTCCCGTACGAGCGGTCCTAAGTACGAAGATAGTTTTATAGAACCTTCTCCTATTGGTACAACATTGTCATTAAATTCAACGTTAATCCGAGACACACGATCCGAAGGAAACCTTTTCATTCTAGTTTGGCCTCTAGCTTTTTTCTTTTGAATCGTACTTTCACTTGTGTGTTGAATATCAGTCTCATTTTCCATCGCATCATTTCCAATTTCAAATTCGTTTTCAATATTTTCTTCAACTTGCATCATATTGTCTGTACATGCTTCAATTCCTTGCTCATTGGTTTCTAAATTGACTTCATGTTGCTCATTAGTTTCTAAATTTGCTTCATGTTGCTCATTAGTTTCTACATTTGCTTCATGTTGCTCGTTGGATTCAATATTTGCTTCTTTTGGTTCCTCGGCTTGTTTTTGTTTGCGAGTAATCTTCCTCTCTTTGCCATATCCTGTAGTTAGTACAAAGATATCATTTTTCTTTGAATTTTGACTATAAATCAAGCAAGAAAAAGAATTTGCATTGGTTAAACATGATGAATAGAGCAACTTTTGCTATAGTACAAATATGCAGATCAAAATCAAAGACTTGTAGGTCATCTATCCTAATGTTTTTTTGTCTAAACATCAGAATTCTTATGATGTTGATCCATATGAAGCAGTAGAATGAAGGCATGCAAGTATCCTCCGTTGTCTATTAACCTATGCGTCTTGACAATACTGTTCTCATGTGCATCCATTTTAGTTGGAATATCATTGTATTAAAGACTATATATAAAATCAGTAAACTAAACTTGGTTCATTATTAGATTGGTAGCAAATGATAATTGATAATCCACCAAACCAACTAATTGCATAATATTTAACCATTTAAGAAGTACTTCTCAGACGGCAATCGAATATACCAAATGCATGTGGTAAGACTTATGGATTAATTTGTAAAGACGTTGTCATGATTATTTTTATTATGCCATAAGAAATAGCTAATTTCAAGACTATGATATATTTTATAATCTATAATGCAACTACATTTAAACAGATAGATTATAAGTTTTATAGACCATGCTAAATTTTTTCAGCTCAAAAATTAATATCTAGTTAAACAGCAATTTGTCTCCATACAATCTAACAACACAGTGCTATTAGTAGATACAAAACCTGTGTACAGGAAATTAACAGAAGAAAATCAAATCCAATGTTCCAGATTTTGAATCGCACAAAATGCTTTCATCGATGATGAATGTTCATGCTCTCTTACTTGGTGTACCGTGTTTAGAAAATTAAGCTATTGATGCTAGAGTATGTAAGTTGTATGTGCTTTTGATTTTGTCCTAAAAATACAGTAAATGGCATGGAAGCAACGTTTGGAGTTACGTATTAGAAATGTGTAATAACATACTACAAGCTCTAGGTCATAAAACAGAATGTATTTGATTTGTAAAATCAAGGCAATGTTTTTGGCATGATAACGTTGCCATACTTCAATCCCAGCTGATAAAGGAGAGGCAAGTAGAGAATGAGTTAAAGAGTGTAAGTTCGAAGTGCAGAGTAGAATATACAAACAACAGTGCAATATACATAGGACTGAATCCAGGTAGTAATTTAATAACTGTAAGTAGGAAGTACCGTACAACAAACCTATCATTTGTTTTCTAGTTTGAACATTGAAAGGTTGATGGAAGAGGCAGTAATTAATAGTATTATCCCACTTATGTCAAATATATGTTTACTAATACAGTTCATTCCTAATTAGTAGATTATATAGTTGAGAAATCTGACGGTGCAATACAAAATGCTAGGAATACAAAAAACTATCACCTATATCAAAGGAAAAAGAGTTGTTTTTTGTGTAGGTTGTAAACCAGATGCAAACCTTCTGGACATTCGCAGGGCCAAAACCTAATTCCAGTAATGGCAGGAGGCACGTTATGGTAAAAATAAACGACACACAGGGACAAACATTTGTAAATGTGATCAAACTATACACACTTTAAAACCATCAAACTATGAATTTCTGTGCACATAACCATTTTTGTGCATTTCTTTACCTAACTCTATTACCGGCCACTGCCTCCTTCCTGCTACCTTCACCAACAGCCACCTACAGAACCATCCACTTCAGTCACTTCATCATCCAACCAACTGCTTCCTTCATTCATCACCACCACCAAACTTGCTCCTCTGCCATTCAAACTGACCAGACCATCAACATGCACAGCAAGTGCATAACCTCCTAGTATCACTTCAACGACCATACTCCTCACCAAACTACGACCAATCATCCTTCCTCCTTCAATACTGCACAACCTCAACCACTCATCCTTTATCTTCTTCTGCCTGCAGTCACAATTGCACACTACATTCTATCACACCAAAACTTCACCAACCTGCACAAACATCAACCCTATCATCAACCTTACTGATCATCCTTCCATTACCAGCCAATCCACTACATCATACACACTTCACAACAACTTTTAACCAACCACCACCTAACTGCAACTACACCAGTCGCCCCAAACGATCTTTGTCATCACATTCTGCCACAAATAAATCATTCACATCCCTTACTTCCTTGTATGAACAACACCATAACACCACTGTGCCACTTCACCACCATATCATTCACCACTTCCTACATCTACAACTTCAAATTATTCTACCTTAACCAATATGTGTATATTATAATCAAAAATGGAAACATATCTAACTATCAAGAATATAAAAACCAACAAATGTACTCATTATGAAGACGCTTGATTTCATATGTTGAATGTATTATATGTAAACGCAAATAAATAAATGTGAATAAGTGTAACTAACAGTATAATTCTTGTTATATGCTTACGGTTTAATAAAGATCACCTAAACAATATCATACAATAATCAATGTTGTTCATGCAGTTAATTAATTAAGTGCAGCTGCAAAAATTTACCGACTTGAAATTTTCATGTCTAATGTATTTACTTTAAAAGTGTTTGAATTGAGTGATTAAGCGTTCGCTTGCCATTTCAAGAAACAAAACTTCAAATTTAACTCTGAGGCAGTTTTGAGCAGTTCTGTTTATTGATAAAAATCAGTGATTTTTTCCCCAGAATATACCCGATTTACTAAGTACGAATGAGTGTTAACTATTTGAGAAGGATTCACAAAACAATACCATATACAGACATTGAATATGAATGACTCCTTCAACATAAACCTCCTAGTTTAAGCAATCTAAAGTAGAATCGGTTTTGCGATGATTCTCTGCCAACAGATCATTTTACAAAGACAAATAAACAAGAGATGGGTTTAAAGTGAAAGATTGCATCATACAGCTGAGGGAACCACTTTTCTGAACAACTTATATACGAAGATAACCCTGATTGACAACTACTTCTGACTTCTAATCCACTTTTGTATATAGATCAAGATGTGGTGAACCACTTTTGTATATAGATCAAGATGTGATCAACAAAATACAAGAATATGAATTCTTGTGATGTGTGAGTTAAGCTTTAAACAAGCAAGTTCTTAAACAAGTGTTGGAAAAAACAACAAAAAAAGGAAGATTTATAAGGAAAATATAAGGACACATTTCTTGGCAATCTTCCTCAACAAAAAAAAGAAAGATTTGTAAGAAAATATAAGGACACATTTCAAGACTACTCAAGTATGCCTTCACAATCTTCTCTAACAAAAGAAACATCCTCAACATGCTCATCAACATCCATATTGATTTCTTGGCAATCTTCCCCAACATTGCTTACTTCCTCAAAGGATTCGTGGATCTCTAAATCATCAAAAACTCTCGAAGGTGCTTTCATTACCACATACCAATCAGAAGAATCATTTTCTCTTGAATAAAAAATTTGCTTTGCTTGAGATGCAAGTATATATGGATCTTTTGTAAATGAAGCTTGACTTTGATGTAAATTGACAAGCGTAAATCCATCTTCAACCTTTACACCATTTCTTATGTTTGCCCAATCACACTTAAAGATTAGAACATAAAAAATGTTATAGTCCAACAAAATTATATCGGTAATTATCCCATAATAACTGACAACATCGACCACTTGAGAAACATCTTTTGCGCTTGCCCTACACATGGTTGTTGCATCATAAGTCACTCCACTATTTTGGGTTTCTCTCCCAACATCTTTTGTGTGAAAACGTTGTCCATTAATGATGTATCTTGTGTAGGACAAAGCATCGTTCTTTGGACCATAAGCAATCCATTTTAACATGTCGTCGTGATCTTCGGAGCTCACAGATACCTACAAAAAATAATTTCATTTAATTAAAATATTCTTTATACGGTTTTAAGTTAATTAGTAACATTTAAGAATTCAATTGACCTTTTTTTTAATCCAATTAGAGAACGTAGCTATATGATTTTTCCAAAGTAACATTGCATTTCTTTCCATGCGCTTGTCTGAATTTTGTAACTCCTCCAAATGCAAACTAGCGTATAACAAAAGATGTTATGTTATATTTAAAATTACAAACAATCAAACAATGAAAAAGAGGGAATATGCACTTACTCTAAAAATGGCTCTACCACGGTCATATTCATTAGCACAGCCAAATGAGAAGATTCTTTCTCATTTGAAGACAATGTGATTGTCTTATGTGCTGATATTGGACGTCCTTCAAGTATTACATTACTTTGGTAATCGTCATTTCTAACTTCTTTCTTCTGTGATTTTGTTAAAAATTCACCAAAGAATCTCATGCATTCTTCTGCAAGATAAGATTCTGCAATACACCCCTCGGGACGAGCATGATTTCTTACATAATCCTTTAGTGTCTTCATGTATCTTTCAAAGGGGTGCATCCAACGAAAATGGACTGGCCCACACAATCGTGCTTCTCTTGCAAGATGAATTGTCAAGTGTATCATTATGTCAAAAAAAGAAAGTGGAAAGTATTTTTCAAGCTCGCACAAAGTTACAATAATCTCGTCGTCAAGTTGATTTAATTTCTCTCTATCGATAACACGTTGACATAATTTATTAAACGATGAACAAAAACGAGCTATTGTTTTCCTTGGCTTCTTTGGAAGCAATCCTCTGATTAAAACGGGTAATAATTGTTGCATTAAAACATGATAATCATGAGACTTCAAGCCACTAATTTTGCAGTCCTCTAATGATACGCAACCTTTAAAATTTGAACAATAACCATCAGGTCCTCTAAAATCATACAACCTTTTGCAAAATGTTTTTTTCTCTCCTTTCGATAATGTATATGGAGCTGGCGGAATATATGTCTTCTTCCCGCGGGGTTGTGTATGAAGACCATGTCGAATTCCCCAATCCTTCAAATCATTTCTAGAGTTAACTCCATCTTTTGATTTCTTGTCATGCAACATTGTGCCTAGTAGACTTTCTCCAACATTTTTCTCGACATGCATTACATCTACATTATGACGTATTGTAAGTTCCTATAAAAATCAATAATGGAACAATTTAGTTGTATGATTCCATAATGTTAGTCTAATAGAATAAAACAAAACGTATGCACTAACCTCCCAATATGGCAACTGAGAAAAGATGGACTTTTTTTTCCACCTTAATAGCTCCATTCTCACGGGATCTTTATCCTCATCATCTTCATTTTTCTTGCTATGCTCAATTCTTCTTTTATTTCCTATTATATTTTGCTCATTCAATTTTTTACCTTTTCTGTTATTCTTTTTTTGGTTCTTCTTTGCATTTCCAAAATTATTCGGAAAATCTTTTAAAATGATAGAAATTTTTCTCCCAGTTAGAATCCTAGGTCTACACCCTTCCTCCACGGTGTTATCAAACAAGGCCTTCTGTTTTCTCAAAGGGTTTGAAGGAGATAGAAATCTTCTATGGCCCATATAGACGGTCTTTCTACTGTGGTTTAGCCATCGATGATGAGTGTTGACACCGCATAATGGACAAGCTTTTTTACCTTTTACACAGCATCCAGCAAGATTACCATATGCCGGAAAGTTATTTATTGTCCAAAGCAAAAGTGCTTTCATTTAAAGATTGATTGACTATATGCATCATAAACCTCAACTCCGGTATTCCATAAATGACATAAATCTTCTACCAACGGCGCTAAAAACACATCAATGTCGTTTCCTGGTTGCTTCGGACCAGAAATTAACAATGTTAACATAATATTATCTTTCTTCATGCACAACATAGGCCAAAGATTATATGTCACGAGCATTACAGGCCAACAACTATATTTGGAACTTAACATAGAAAATGGATTGAAGCCATCTGTTGCAAGGCCAAGCCTAAGATTGCGTGGATCTGCTGAAAATGATTTGAATTTCTCATCCACTACATTCCATGTTATAGAATCTACCGGATGTCGCATTTTTCCATCGGTGCTTTTGTTATTGAAATGCCACCGTAAATCTTCCGCCATCCTTTTGGATCTAAACATTCTCCTAAACCTTGAATTATTGGAAAATAACGCAACACTTTAACTGGAATGCCATGCATAATCTCCTTTGTCCGTTGATTTACTTTCCACCTCGAAAATCCACATTTTCGACAATTATTCAAATCTTTATATTCATTCCTAAAAAGACAACAGTCGTTCTCACATGCATGAATCTTCTCGAAACCCATGTCAAATATTTTAAGGAATTTCTTCAATTCATATAACGACTTGGGAAGTACGTTATTTTTTGGCAACAACAATTGCTGCACAGTTAGAAGTTTATCGAAACCATTATCAGACAATCCAGTCTCACATTTAAGATTATACAAGGCAAAGATAGCAGATAACTTTGTTTGATCCTTGCAACCAGGATACAATGGGGTCTCTGCATCTTCCAAATTTTTGTGTAATTCATCCTCTCGTCTCTGTGCATCATCTTCACTTTTATCATCATCAAAGAAAGTATGATTAATAAAATCTTCGTCTTCATAGATAATGGCTTTAAGCAAATCATACGCATCACCCGGCTTTGTATTTTTGCTTTTATTTATTCGCTCGCCGTGATTGTACCACTCACCGTCCATGTACTTAGGATCCATTCCTCTTATAATCAAATGCTCAACAATAACTTCTCCATGAAGACGGGTAAGATTTCTGCAATCTACACAAGGGCATAAATTTTTTTCCACATTTTGCAGCTTTAGCTTTGCATCGTTTACAAAATTCCAAGCTGCTTGCTCATATTCTTTAGTGGTTCTACAATAATAATAAAAAAAAAATAATAACCTTAGGTATTAAAATATGTTTTAAATTCAATATTATACTTAAGTACCATATAATTACCTGTTTAGACGTACCCAGTCTTTATCCATCAT
Organism: Allium cepa; assembly: GCA_030765085.1. Taxonomy (NCBI): domain Eukaryota; kingdom Viridiplantae; phylum Streptophyta; class Magnoliopsida; order Asparagales; family Amaryllidaceae; genus Allium; species Allium cepa. The sequence continues at coordinate 306,645,933 of CM060938.1, read as the reverse complement.
TTCTTGTCCTTTCAAATGGAAAAAAGTATCTGATTTACGAACAGTAACTCTCTCTTGACACATATTCATTCATTCTTTATATAACAAAAATTGCTTCCACTAGCAAAAACAACAATTACTACAACAGTAGCATCGTTACTCATGTTTTGGAAGATGCAACTAATGACGTCAAACAATATATACACAAGTTTTCCATATTTGTATCTCAAATTTTATAAATGGGTAATCTATTTATTCAGAAAATAAAGCAACTAGGGGAAGATATAATTGAAATGATAAACATTTATAAGACATCAAAAACAGTAGGCTGAAGTGGAAAAGGTAGTATACACTCACTGTTTCTTTTTTCTTTTTCTTTTTTCCAACATGGCATATTGCTAAATTTAAGAAAAAAATAAGAAAAATCGAAATAACAATTAGAAAAAATATTTGCATTTACAACTATCGTATAATTCAATTTAGTTGAATGCAGAAATAGTTTAAGTGCATTCACTGAAAATTAAACAGCAAAGGTAAACGCAATATTGGTCACCCTAGTCTTCCTAAATGGGAGAGAATTTGCCATCTCACAAAGTATATAGTGAAATTTTCAGGATATATCATTGCAGGTCATGTCAATATCACAAAAAATGCATACAAACATAACCTATGTACTCTCGAGCAAACATGGGCAAAATACTTAGATGCAACAACGTTTTTCTGGAGCAAAAACAAAATGTGAATTTCGGGAAAACTCTACATCAGTTAATTTAAATATCTAAGGTTAAAGGGAAACTGAAGCCTAACTGACATGTAGAAGTTTATTAACAAAATGAAACATCTACCGGCTGTATTTATGTATTGTTACCATCCTGCTGAAACTATGTAACCCAAAAAAGAATAGAATTCGTATGGAAAACTTGAGTACTATAGGGTGCATGGATACAAATATACAACAATGTCAGAACAATATACAACATTAGCACCAAACTGTTTCCAAAAAATTTGCCATTACAACGGCGCTATTTTGTAGCACCGGAGTAATGTCTATGCATTACCCCTCTCCTGATATTTGGCTTGCGCCATTAACAATAATTTTTTCAACTTATACAACAATGTCACCAATCATTAATACATTGCATGAAACTGGCATTAGTCATGAGTGAACCGATGCCTGAATCATTTAGTGATGTGAATAAAAAGTATGTGTTTTAAGCTGAAAATCATCACATTACTGATTTAATGCAAATTACTGTACAACACCCAAACACTTTGATTGTGTGTTAACTCATTGTGCTGCAAATATTTGTTATTACAACATGACAACCGGTATCAGTATATGTAAGGTTTGTTTTCTTTACTTAGAGAAGTTTTAATGTCGTCATTTTCAAACCTCTGTAGTCTTCAGACAGTGCAAAAGTTGAGACACTAATTTAAAGATTTGGCTTGTTTAAACAACAAATTTAGATACTAATTTAAAGCAGCTATAAAAAATAGTAATTGGCGTTTTCCAATAGCGTTGAGCGTAAATACCAATTTATCTCAACGTTAGAAACCATAATTTGCATATATAGGGATGCAATCTGTACAATGCATTATCAATGTAACAAGAGAATTCAGTAATAAAATAATCTTCACTTATAATTTTAATTTACATCAAATGGATTATATGCCGATCAAAAAATCATTATCCGATTATAATTGGATTGGATCGATTGTCGCCTAAATTTAATGAATTTTGCGTTTCTTTGCTTGTTGTTTCGTCTAATTTAATGGTACTTCTATTGAGTTTTACGGGACTATTCTCAAGCTCAAATGTTTACTTTTCTAGTTAGGGGACTGGAGATAGAAGAATACTCTCCTGCGACAAATATTGAAAATTGATGTAAACTGAACCAAGCATCCTGCAGCTGTAAATTTTGAACAGTAACAGCAATATTTAAATGCTTTATTTCATTCATGCGATCACATCTTATTTTTGATGATCGTTGTTTTTAGATGCCATGGAGCCTAGAACCAAACCACTTTATTATTAGTTAATTTAAATTTTGGATGCAACACTTCAACGTTCACGTAAAAACACGTAAAATATGAAAAGAAAATGAGTAAGAACATATTCGCACAAGTTGGTATCAAAATGTACTAAAACGATTTGTAAAAGCTGATTTGGGTACCAAAATACTACATATATACATCGGATGTAATCGGTGGCGGCCCAACCAATTGGCTGCCCGAGCCATAATTGGTTTTGGTTGCCCTCCGACACAAACAACATTAACTATTATTTCTTTTGCAAGCTAATATAATGTTAAACAAAAAAAAATATCACACGCAATCAAATGGATGACAATAGTTGATTCAAAAAATAAATCAAATACTAGTTTCTTATACAAAATGCTACAACTTTTCAAGAAGTTCAAAGAAAAATGCTTCTCCTTACATTTTTTGAAGCAAAATCTTCAATTAAAGTGTCATAATAAAGTAATACAAAACGCCGTTAAATAGAACAGAGTTAAGGTCTGCATGACATTACTAAGAAATATCATCTTGAAGGTGTACTTTGTGCATACCAATCAAGTAATTGTACTATTTTGGGAATAGAAAACACACCTCTAACAATGTTTTGAAAGTAAACAATGATTTCTTGTGCAAGGCTGAAGTCAAAACCAACAATGTTTGTCAACGTGAGTTGAACTTAGCTTTAAAATGCACATTGCTGCCAATTATCTTTCTTTTAAATCACCTATTTTGCTGATTCTAATACACTGAGATTTGAATAAAAGATGTGCTTATCTCAAAGTGTAGCAAAAAATAGAAGCTTTTAGGAACAAAACAATTTAAGAAATACCACAGTAAATGTTTCAGAAACTCAATTACAATTAGCCATATCTAGACACAAAACTAAGAGTTTTAGGAACTTATTATGTCAAGAAAAACATACAAGTATACACTGTGAATATTATATGTTTTATAGCTTCTCATGTAGAGGTAATAGCAGATTCCACATCTTGAAACAAAACTAAGAGTTTTAGGAACCTGACATGTTAAGAAAAACTTACAAATATAGAATATGAACATTATATGTTTAAAGTTTTATAACTTCTCAAGTGTAGGTAATTACTAATTACAGATGTTCCCTGAATTATAAAATTCAGATACATAAGATTGATGATCAGGTGCATGAATTACTCTAATTCATCATCAAAAGCTCCTATATCACAAACCCTAATCCAAAATCCACCCAATCAAACACTTTAAAAATAACTCCTGGACCTCAAATCCGAAATCAACTCAATCAAAGAGTCTACAAATCAAACCTACCCAAATCATCAGCTATTTCAACCAAAGCGATTAATTTGCAAATCAGTATGATACGATCACCCAAAAGCATGATTTTAAAAATTAACATTAACTATTTCAATTTTCAATTTCAGCAATTTAAATCATATGCAAATTTAGAATAATAAAAAAGCACAAAATTTCACCCAAATCATTCTAGTTTCAGAACAAATCCGAGATACAATGCTTAACAAATTCGAGAAACAACATGGCTAAATATAAATAATCCATTTTATTGAACAGGAAAAGGTTGATAACAATCAAACTTTGCAACTAAATAGGTACCTTTGAAGCGGTTCCACTATTGGCGGTTCTTTGGATTGGAGCGACGAAATGAAGTTACGGCAGCTCTTCAGATTGGAGGGCGTTGGGTGATAGTTATTGAGCGGTTCCTCTGATTGAAGCAGCAAGAAAAAATGAAGGCGGTTGTGATTTGATTTGGTTTATTGAATTTTGAACGATAACGTGATTTGATTTAGGGTTTTTTTGAAGAGAAGGGGGGACATTCTTTATCACAGGAGACGATGAAACGAGGGAGATACATGGCACTTAGCTCACGAAATCACCGCTAAATAATTTGTTCCTGCCTTTTGACACATAGCGTTGGAAATAATATAATTGTTTATTTCATATGCCTTTAATAGGGAAACGCTATGGATTAGTGCTATAGATAGTGCATTTTGTTGTAGTGCTGCAAAATTCACCACATTACATAACACAGCCACCACACATTGTCTGCATCCCCTCTATCTCATCACTACCACTCTTCATCTCCACTATCATCACTCCCAAACCACGTCAATCACTTGCGAACCATACCAATCGCAACCAACAACAACATCGAACTCCACCCACTTGCCTGAACCCAACCAGAACAACAACATTGCAGTTCCATCCCCATCCACTTCAATCATCACTACCTCTGTACAACATACCTTCATCACTTCATCCAACAACACCTTGTCTATCACCTTCCTGCGTATCACCACATAACCACTTGCCACCATCCATATTACTACTGCATATTGCTCACTAACTGCAGACAACCATCTTCACACAACCATCATCTTCTTCCTTAACATCACGTCATATATAAACACTGCATCTCACCATTACTTCTGCAGTTCATCCACCATCACCTCTACCATACTGTCCTACATCATCAACTTCTTCTACATCAGCCATTTCCAACAAAATCACCACTTCAATTTACTTTCACTGACGTCAACTTCCACCTCCTCAGTCAAACTGCTGCCACCATTCAACTACACCATTCGTAGAAACTTCAACCATTTTTGCCTTGCACACTTCTCTCTCTAACCCCTGCCTTTCCCTGTACATCAGTCTCAATCATACTTCAGTCACTAGGCAACCATTTTCTTAATGCACCATGAAAACAGATTTAAAGTCATCATTAAAATTTGTACGATGTTAATTGATTTTTGAAAAATGCAAAATATAAACTTCGTAAATAAATAATAAGCAATGCATGTTATGGGAGCAGAATGATGCTTTTAAGTCGTAACCTCATTGACCAACTTTGATGCATCACCTATAGGCTAGCTCCTCCAAGTTTATTTTCAATGCAGATATTATTGTAAGTCAAGGAATATGTAAGATTTATTACCAGTGCCATGTAACTTGTAAACTTTTCATTGCCAAGATCTGCATAATAGTAATTATTTAATTGTGTTGGCATCAACTGTGCTTTGTAAACAATTGTCCTGCCATAACATAAAAAATGTATTGTGAATCACTGAGAAAATAACATCCTGCCACTTATAATATATAATAAAAATAGTTTACTAGTCACCTTGAAGACAATGAGCAAATATAGAAGTCCTTCACCCCACCATGTTGCATGTTCAAAGCAGCTCGAATGGCTACCATGGAAACCCTTCTTAAGATGTACATCTATAAAGTTAAAAGAACTATCATGATATATTTTTTCATCGTGAAAATGAATGCAAAATTAAAATCAGGTGTATAAATAAATACCTGTTGCTTAAAATCTACATTAGATCGTGAGCTTGGAGTAAGGAATATTTGTTCAATAACTGGTTCTATTTCAATCGCTGACTTCCCCAACTCTGTGTTATCAGTTGGTACCTAACGCCAACCAAGAACTTCATGTCCCATTGATTCTGCCACCTGATAATTATAGAATAAAAGAAACTATCTCGTTAGTGTATAGGTGAACGTACAAGCCAATAGGAAAGGGAAACGGTGGAAGAAAAAAACTTCAGCGTCATCACTGGTAACCTCTAAAATTGACATATTTGACTAAACCGAATATAAATAATGAAATGCAACCTGAAATTGATATGACGCTAGTTGTTTAAGGTAACTGGTCGCAAATCAACAAAATTTCACTAGCAATAGCCTTACCAACTTTTCTATATACCTTTAAGTTGAAATGATTTGAATCTATGCACTTTAGCTGTCAACAATACATTACAGTTACAGATTTTGGAAAGCATATATATAAAGTTGCATAAAGTAATTAAAAAGGTACTTTGAATACTGGAGAAAGCCTTTAGTAATCTAACACTGATGTACTTATAATTTAAGGGATTGTTAGGAAAACGGGAAAAGGAAACAGGAAAAGGAAAAAAAATTATGAGATATTTTGGATTTTGAATCAGTAAAAAAGAGAAATAGTCAAAGTGGAATAAGTCAGACTGTAGTAACTGAAATATTGAAAAAAAATCAAACGTCGGCTGGAAACTGATGTACAGCTGAAAATCAGTATATTGACATTCATGAATATTGCCCAGTCTTCTAATTAGAACAAAAATGCTTCAACATCAAAATAAACTCATAGTGCACTGAAATCTTATGTATTTTTGTAGTAGAAACGAAATTTAACTTATATATATATATATATATATATATATATATAATTTTATGTCTAAATTAACAATCAATATTTATGTTGCATCAAAAGTTTGCATGAAGCCAACAGGGTTGGCACAGTTGGTTGATGGTTCGGACTGCGTGATCGAAGGTCACGAGTTCGAGCCCCGAAACTGACATCCCTGTAACAAGTACCCGAAGTATGTGTTTGGCAGGCACATACTTCCCTAGAGTTTACAAGCGAAGCTTAGTTCTCTAGGTAATTCAAAAAAAAAAGTTTGCATGAATTTCTTGCCATAAGAATATTCAATTGTTAAACTGGATTTAATATTTTTTTTAAATATGTACCTTACATATGATGAATCGATTTGCACTCTATATCCTGCACAGTTTCCATTGTTCAGCGAACATCGAGCAATTTTCAGTTTGTTGCAAGAAAGGTAAGTAATATCTAAATATTGATCTAATAAGCAATATTACCATTTGATCGTGGTCATTTAACTATCTAATTAAGAAAAAAATTAACTAATCTATGGCTAAATTGTCAATCATATATAGCAAACCAACAAAGCCAACAATAAGGGAAATTATAAAGATACAATTAAGAGTAAACAATCAATACAAACACATTTAATTATTTCAGCATCGAGTTAGAAAGGCAATATTTACCAAAACTGTCTTCAAAATAGAACAAAAACTCGTAAAATAACACACACACACTCTTATTTCATTCATGTCACCATAATCAGAAATATTTGTTGTAAACTCCGTAAGTTTGTTTGAAAAGTGTGAAACCTAGAGATATGCATGTTCGTAGAAACAAAATCATAAACGTTCCAAATTTTACGATAAGAAGTGTCAAAATCAAGTCAAATTGACACAGCAAAGTTGTTAAATCAACTCATTACTGAAGTTAAGATTAACAAATTTAGTATGCAAATTTGAAAAGAAACTAAAGTTAATCCATATAAAATAGTTAAGATATAGTTGTAAACTGCTAGGAGTTTGAAAGTAAATTGGAAGACTGTAACGATCCCGGTTTTTAAGACAAATTTAAATTGGATTTAATTTTAATTTATATAGATTTTTGAATTAAATTGTGAATTAATTTGGTATTTTCCAAATTTAAATAGATATTTGTTGTTTATTAATATAAATGTATATAAATATGATTTTAAATAAAATTTATAATTGGAAATTTAGAAATAAATATTTTGAATAAAATATTAATTATAAATTTGATTATGGATTTATTTTGAAAATTTTATTTGAATCTAATATAGTAAATTTTCAAAAGTTATTAAACTATATATTTTTAAAATATGTATGTATGATTATTTGTTGAGTATAATTAGATTTCAAACTCATTTTCTTATAAAGTTGAAATTATATAAAATGTCAGTAAATTCATAATAACTTTAAATGAGAAAATGTATAATAATTTATCTGCTTATATGTTTGCATCCTATGCATTGTTCCACTATCTACATACAATATAGGAATCATTCAGAAGCTCAATTAGCTATGGACAATGTTAACTTCTACAACTATAACTACGTATTCTGCACTATTTTAGAACCGACGCAACCTTTTCTTTTTCGCCATAAAAATTGTAATTAGGGGAAAGAAAGGATGAAAATATCAAGTTAGGTGGGGACTAAAAGTCTACAAGGAGATTAATAGAATGAATACCTAGTTGAGAGCTACCAGAGGGAAGCATTGAAGGAAGCGGCAGTGGTGATGACTTGAGGAAAGCTAATGGCACTAGGAAAAGCACCCCTGAACTTGACACCAGGGCCGGTATTGGAGACACCATGTAGGGCCTCGAACCACCACTCGTAGCTGCTAATACCCAGCCGGGGCACAGAGATGGCAATTTTGACGAGCAGCCTGATCTTCTCCGGCATGGTCAGCCGACTCACAAGGTCCTGGGCTCGGACTTTTATAGGTAGGTTGGTTTTGCAGAATGGGAGGTTGCTTCACGGCCCCACGCACACGAATGCGGGTCGGGCTTCGCAGTGGGTGTGGAAGATTGTGATGGTGAGAAGTAAGAGGAGGAGGAGAGGGATGAGGGGGCCATGGTAGGTGGGTCTAGGTGAGTAGAACTTGATCATGTTGATGCATAGGATTTAACTAGATCTGATTAGGGTTTATGAAGGAGGGATGGATTTGAAGGGGTGATTTGGGGATTAGATTCCACTAGCATAGGAGACTAAGGAAAAGTGGAACGAAATGAAAGATGAAAGATGGAGAGGGAAATAATTTGAGAAACCCGCGGCCACGAATTTTTTTGGAGATTTCGCGCTTTGTGAAGGCGTTACATGTGAACAGTACAAAACAAATAGAGTAAAAAAACAAATAATTAAAGGCAACAATAACGCTTTAGAATAATGCGTTATTAAATGGCGTTATTAATAATACATTTTCTTGTAGTGAATAAAAAGAAAGAATGCTATTTAAGAAAATAAATATGAACTTAAGAATAGTGAAATTGAAAATTTTAAGTGAATTCAACTCATCTAGAGGCAGATGGATTTAATAAATAAGTTAATCAAATAAATGTTGTTATGAAAAAATCTTGTAATAAATGTTAATAAATTTAAAACAAATCAAATGAAATGAAAATATATGGAATTGAAATCAATTAAATGTGAACACAATAAATTTGATTGATTAAATAAAATAAATTGAAATCAATTAGTCGAATAAAAACCAATTTTAAAATAAATGAGTTAATTTAAAAATGAATTGGTCTGAAAGAAATGTTGATAAATTGAAAGCAAATCAAAATTTTGAATTGAATGACTATTTATTGATTGAATAAAAAAGGATTTAACAAAATTGTTGAATATTAATGAATTTAAAATTTAAATTTGTATAGTTTTTGAATTGATTATTGTATCTATTTCTCTGTATTTTTGAATATATCTTTTCTTTTTGGTTGTTTCTATTCTTCTGTCTCGCTCCTATCTCGGGACGAAAAGTTTTGAATATGGGAGAGTGTAACAACTCATAAATTTTACGGTTTTAGTAACGTAAATAACTGAAATTTTGCTTGAAATTGAATATGGAAATAAAAATTTGATATTTAGAATACGTCTATTTTAACATAGCAACTGGAAATTTTTTACTGAAAAACATGAATGTTAGTTCTGTTGTGTAATTTTAATTTCTATTTAAATCAGTTAAAATTGATGTAAATAAAATGTTTTCGAAATCAGAATATTTTTATACAATAAGAATGTTTATCATCTTCTGGGTGAGAGTCATATTTCGTTTCACCAAATTTGAAATGTTTTTGCTCCTTATATCTTATTTTCGGCGTTTTAGCAGCGTCTTCGGTACCGAAAATCAAATTTTGATTAGATTATCGTGTCGCTGATATCTGTATACCATTTTAATCGTCTCGTCATGCTGATCGCTGTGGTATATTCACTTCTTTGTTTCGGAGTTCGGAATGTGGCGAAGTCTGTGAAATGTTTAGCCATACCGGTGCGGCATTCAAGCCTTTTGGGTTTCCTACGTCTCTTTATTTCGCACCGTGCATTATCAATGGCCACTATCCTTTTATATTCCCTGAATTTAATATTTGACTATTGCTATTCCTATCATTCTGTATATTGGTTCATTTCATTCACTGGTTCTATTTTATTTCATTCTCTTTCCTTTTTCATTTCTTTCTCTACTCGTTCTTCATAAGAAAAGAAAAAATGTCGTCGAACCGGTTGAAAGAAACTCTGAAATCTTGCTCTCAATCCTCTTCCTCCACCTACAATTTCGATCAAATGCCGACCAAGCAAACCCTTCTTCCAGTTCTCATGAAAAAGACGAGATATTTGATGAAGAAGTAGCAGCAGAAGTAACGGTCAAAATTTACTGCAGTCAATAGACGAGAGGTGGCGACTGCTCCTCAACCTTTCAGTTTCGATCCAAAGGGTCCGGTAGAGCCGTTAGTCCTCTCTTTACCTAGAGAATCTCCAGTTGTACAAGTGCCAGCATTAATCAATTGTAGGTTGCGTGAACATCAAAGAGTTGGTGTGAGGTTTCTTTATGGTTTATACAAGAACAACCATGGAGGCGTGTTCATAAGAGAATGTTGGAATCACCAGATGTTCAATGCCATGTTAATAAAGATATGCCTTGTAGCTGCGGAAGTCCCTTAACTCAATTTGAATGCTGCAAATCAATGGTTCCTGATGGTATTATCTGGTCCTATCTTCATCGTGACAATCCAAATGGTTGTGATTCTTGTCCTTTCTGTATCGTCCTGCCTTGTCTTATCAATCTTCAGCAGATTAGCAATCATCTGGAATTGACTAAACCAAATCCAAAGGATGATCTTGAGAAACAGAAGAAGGATGCTGAGTTGGCATCTGCTATATTTGGTTCAGATATCAACTTAGTTGGAGGTAGTTGCCAAAGTGAAAGCTTTATGGGCCTCAGGGATGTAGAGCACTGCGGAAAAATGCGAGCTTTAGAAAATCTATTACACTCATGGACTTCTCATGGCAACAAAATTCTTCTATTTAATTATTCTGTCAGGATGTTGGATATATTGGAGAAATTTCTTATTCGGAAGGGTTATTGTTTCTCTAGACTGGTTGGTTCAACTCAAATGAGCTTGCATCAAACTCTTATTGATGATTTTAACAAAAGCCCAAGCAAGCAGTTATCAACCTTGTTCATCAAATATGTATTCACTTTACTTTGCTTTGGATTTGTCGTAGAGTTCGTGGCTCAATTCATGCTTAGATTCGTAACTCATTTCATTGTCAAATCTCTCTAGTCTGGAAAGGTGAGAAATCACTTACGGTAAACATTCTTATATTTATTAAATTTGATTGCACTTGAAACAACAATTAAAATATGTAGTTGCTGGTTATTTAATTGCATATATATGATATGTCATTTTCTACAACTGTTCACCTGTGACATCTGACACCATGATCTGTTATTTATATTTTATCTGTTATTGATGATATATGTCTATTGTTGATATGTTATATTTTTATCATCACTGTTCTCACTCTACAAGTTCCTTGTTAATTGAGAATTCTATATGGGTTTAAATGATGCATAACCGAACGATCTTGTAGAATAGGAGAAAATTGTTATGGGTTGAAATGATAAACGAAGCGATTTTCATTGACATTGAATTGGGATTGCGGTTTGAAAGGATAGAAAATTATATAAAGACGCCGTTGGTCTATATATATACATATTTTGAAAATGATTCCTAAAGGTTTGAAAAGAAATATATGGTTTAATAAATATTGATTTTAAGATATTGTATATACATATGTTATTTTATAATGGTTTAATCTTAGATTTCTTTAAAATTATATGTTTGGAAATTTTAAAGTTATAAGTTAGTTTTGAAATTATTAATTTTTAGATTTTACTTATAATTTTACTATTTTAAAATATATAAATAAGTTTTAATATAAAATAAATTTTATAATAAGATTTGATTTAATAAAGTTTGATTTAATTAGTGTATAGTATGTTTATGTATTTACCGGAAATTATATTTTAAAATTAGAGCTTTATAATAATTTTAATAAGTTTAGGTTGGGAAGATAAATTTAAATTGATTTGAAATCGTATTCTTTTAAGAATTATATTTAATTAAATCGATTTGAAACTTGTTGAATCAAAGATTTTTAAAGATATGATTTTATAACTTGATTTTGATTTAAAGTGATTAAATGAATATTTCAAGTTTAAATAGGTCGAAATGGGATATTTAGTTTTATTTAAATTGTAATTTTAGATTTTATTTAAATGTTATTGGTTTAATTTAAGTGGATATTTCAAAATTAAATAATAGTGAAGTGAATTTGGAATAAATATGAAATTATCAAATTTAGTTATTGTAAAGGTTGAATATTAAACTTTGAAATCTATTAAAGTTGGAATGGTTTAATCTGTGATTCAAATTTGTATTTGAAATCGATATAAATTGAAATGGTTTGTTGAGATTTTGAACTAAATTGAAATTTGATGAATTGAGCTTGTAAATTTTTGAATTCGAGTTGATTTGAATCGATATGTAAAATTTTGAGGAAACTATTTTTATTATATAAAGTTTTTTAAAAATATATTTTTAACTATTTTAATATTTTACTTTATAAATTATTTTGAATTAAACTATTTTTAATTTTTAACTATTTTAATATACTAATTATTTTTTATATAAACTATTTTATTATATATACTATTATTAATATCTAAACTATTAAGAGAAAGTATTATGATTTCAAAGTGTTATGATTTCCAAAGTACCATGATTTCAAAATGTTGTGATTACCGAAATGTTATAATTTCTAAGTTTTATAATTTCGAAAGTGTTGTAACTTTGGAAGTGCTAGCTATGATTTTGGAAATGGATATATTTTAAGTGAATAATGATATCGTATTGATATGGTTTTGAAATGGATATGATATTTTGGTTTTAAAATATGAATTATTTAAAATGAAATGACCACGTTGTTATAATAACGTTTGGTTGTTAAAGAGACGGGGATCGGATTGTCATACTCTCTGCCAATACCGAAAACTATTTTAACAACCGTGTACGTAGTGGAGATTTTAGAATGAAGTATGATGGTTGGCGATGATCCTATATGAGGTATATACGTGGACCTGACTCCCGTGAGTTAGCTTAAGGTGGCTAAAACAGGAGCAATTGACGGGCTAAGTGATGTAGTTCCTCCGATTGGACAGACTTCTTCGATACCATTCTATTACTTTGTGATTGATTAGGTGCACCCTTGGATTTTTAGGAGTATGGATCAAGTTGGACGGTAGCTGCGGCTATGAATTACTAATATCCTAGAAGCGTAATTAGTATATCTACCCTGTCATTGCCTAGTTGTATCGTGGCACCTACCATATCGAGCCCACTACGAGTTTGTTTTGTACCGTACCTATGGGTGCCCTCTGACGACCTCTATTACGGTGGAGATTATGATACTGTATAGACTATGGGAATATATACAATGTGTTAAGGGGGATATGGGTAACACCTAAACGCTATTTTAATAATTTTAGTTTACTATAGACATGTCATAATAGCATATTGTACTGCATAGTAGATACTTCTACGGATCCTTAGAGGATGGGTATCACAAACATTCTTTAAGTTACTTGTATTTCAGTTGATATTTCACATGAGTTGAATTTATTGGTATAAGAATGTTAATTCTGACTCGAGTGTTTTTTTATTTTGCTTTATGCTCGGGTCAGATTGGGTGTCACAGCATTTGAGACTCTCTTTTGGAGTTGGAGCTTCGTTTGGAGATCCATCTATATCTATTCAGCTTTCAGTTATTCATTTGACTCCAGTAATATATTTAGATTTTGTTATTTGACTATTGTATTGAGACTTCTATGTATTCGAGACTTCTGTTGTATCGTGTTTTAACTTTGTTATATATATAGTAGCTTCATGAACTATATTCATTTGTTTCCGCTGCTTATTGTTATATTACTCTGTGTTTGCTATTCTATGGTTGATTTATTTAATGTATATGCTGGTTTTTCTAAATATAAATTAACAATCTGATATTTTGAGCAATTCAAGTCTGACATATGCGGATGCGAATGGCACGAAATACCGGGATGTTATAATATTCCAACTTCAACACTTGTTTGACTTTTATAGCGTGAAATCATGAACTACCGTTACACAGCGTGCTTATTTTTGACTAAATTTTCTATTCTCATTCAAACATCACCAAAATACATTTAAATGTCTGTAAAACATTTCAAACTCATTTTAAACCATTTTTAGGAGGTTTAACAATTCCATATACACCATTTCATTAATTCAAGGAAAGTGATTTCCTTTGTGCTTATCGACGTACATATTCGCGACTTGCATATATATATATATATATATATATATATATATATATATATATATATTCAACACTCGTATGAAAACAACCAAACTTGATAATCAAAGCATATTAAACATTCATTGTGCATCATATCATCATCCAACATATAGTATAATAGTTTTAGGAGTTCTCACCTTAGATTTGAATGATCTAATTTTAAATCGGCTATAGCTCCGCTACGATCAAATTAAACTCTACAAAATCGAGCTCCGAAGCCGTGAAGTGTCTAAGCATAGCCTTGGGAGTGCTCGACGCCTAGCTAGGGAAGGAGAAAGGGCTCAGCCTTGCTTTGGGAAGGGTTGGCCGTGAGTTTGAGTGGTGCAAAGGGGGAGATTTGTCTTTGTTTTGAAGTGGATCGATATTATATACAGATGTATATATTTTACTAATATTTTGCCATAATTTTTGCTCATTATTTTATAAGGCATTTAAGCCATTAAAGAAGTTCTTAGGAAGCTTAAGAAGAAGGAAGAAGATGATGGGAAGTTGTGTAAAAATGTGAATGAAGGTATGCATGCGTTTATAGCCTTGGAGGACTTAAGGGCTCGGCAACTTCAAATATATATATTTGATTATCCATCACATCTCCACTTTTCTACCCTTACTCCACACGTTAATGCCTTCCCCTCCATGTGCCCCATCACTTCATTCACTTCATGGATTCTATGTTGACCTATTTAAGCTTAAGAAGGAAGCTTGCTTAAAATATCTTTGAATTTTGTATTATGCATGTATTTTTAAGTGTATAAGTATATATGTATATATACATGTTCATGTGAATGTTAGTGGATGCATTTATATGTTACATATGTGTACATGACACATAAACAATGTTGCATAGATTTCGAACAACTGTTGTTCGATAAACTGTTGCCAATCGAAAAACCGATTCCAGGTCACATTTTCATTTATACTTTAACATACATACATTTGTAAATAAAATTTGAAAAACATTTTCTTGTCATTTTAGGATGAATTAAAATGATCACATTTCATTTATAAAACCATATAAATTTATATTAACAATTATTTACAATAATCGTTATTATACCTATAGAGCATTATCAATTTTTTTCCTATACTCTGAAATCAAATATGTATCTTTATAAATCTATTATAAATATTTTATTATCACTTTATAACTATTCAAATTGAATGATCATCATATAAAATAATTATTTGAATAACTAAGATAATTATTAAATCGCTAAATCTCAATTAAATTAAATAAATCAATTATCATATTTAAGGGCATTATTAACATGTCAAAAACACATTTTATTTTAAAAAACAAATCAATAATTTTTTTTTATATTCTTATTTATATAAAAATAAGTGTATGTATCCAACTTCGTGCGCAACGTTTTATGATTACAGAGCTATTTACTGATAAAACAGTTTTCGACCATTTTATCAATTTAGATTTCGAGGAAAATATTTTTGTAAAAAATTTATTCAAATAAATTACAATTACTTATTCTCACTCAAATCAATATTATTTTTATTATTGATCTTTTATTTAAATAAATTTAAAAATAAATATAATTTATTAAAGTTATAAATTTGATGGTCGTTATAGACTTCCCCCTTAAAAGAATTTTGTCCCCGAAATTACCCAAAACAAAATCCCAAAGGGTTTCCCAAAATATTTATTTTGAACTTTTACCTGTGTGATGTATATAGATCACCCGGAAGAAATGTCTGATTCGATCTTCTATTCCACTCCACAACTTTACTTCTGAACTAGTATTGACCCCCCGATCCTTTAGTGCGGACTCTGATCAGGCTTCCTGATCAGTACTTTAATTCTTCTTGCATAACTCTCAACTATGATAGAAAACTCAAGTATCTAACCACAAACCCCCATCAATGTTCTTCGTCAAGAATCGGGTGATAAATCCTCTTTAGAATATGTGTCAAGACAAGTTAAAGTTCTGTACCTGAATCTTAGATTAAATTGTGCGACGAAATAATCCACATACTTCATATCAATTTAATAATCTTTCTAAAATTTTAATGAAAACATTTCATAAAACTTCCATCTTTTATTCATACTTTCATAAAGATGCTTCTTTATACATAACCATTTTCTATTTTCTATTTCCAACGTTTTTCTACTTAAAATACATTTCCTCTCAAAAGAAAATATCTTTTTATTATAACACATTTCTAAACATATCTTACTGGTTTCTCGAAACTTATTTTCAAAATAATTCGTTAAATTTGATAAATTACCGTAAACATCCTTTAGCTAAAATAAAATATGAAAACTTTCTTTATTTAATTAAAACTGTCTTTATCAACTAACATTCCTTTATTAATTAAAACTTCCTTTATATATATATTCTCGATAATTATACTGGTTCTAATACTTAAAAAGTATTTATATACTTATTCGAATGTTTAAGTATATTCAACAAGTTTTTTCTTTTATTAATAATCAAAGAGATTGAAATAATTATTACCAAAAGATTATTATAATAAACTCCTTTTCTTTTATAAATTTGAACTTATAACATTTTCCAATTTTATATAAAAGATTCCAATACTTGTTATTATTTTAAAAATCCCATTATTAAATATCTAAATATAACCATAAAATTTCTTTCAAAGTGTAAATCAAGGATGTAAAAACAAACGTTGCTAAAACATCATTTACTAGAAACCCAAAACCATTCATTACTAACTTTAATATTTCTTTTAAAGATCAAAGCATACCCATACTTATCTATTAAGATAATACACTTTCATAAAGATTGACAATCATTAATTTGTCAAATAAGTGAATCACATATCTTTTTTTTAGCTTTAGAAAATTATATTGATCGAGTAACTCAAAAATAATACGAAGGAACTGGGTACTACTAATAGTATCACATATTTCCTTAACAAGAAGGGGAATAGTTAAGAGAAACGTTTACTATCCGAACAATTCTCCTGCCTATTTTTAGTTACTTTCGAGCCACTTGAATCAATTAATTATAAGATTATCTTTTGTTTTCAAAATCCCTTTAAATAATATCATCATTATTCTTTTCCAAAAATCATTTGAAATTTCTTTCAAAAGTAGCGAAATTTAAATTCTCAAAAATTCCTTTGTAAAGCATGTTTTATAAATCTAGAGTATAAAATTCCATATATAAAACGTATTCACAAGATTTATTTATCTTAAATAAATCCTTTTAATCTTAAACCAACATTATTATTTATCGAATACCCCATAGTCAAATTGTTAAAATAAAGTCACAAGGTGTTTGTATTTAAACTTTTAAATTAAACAACCAATCAATTAATGATAATAACTGAGTATTATCCTTTCCTTAATCAAATAACTATATTATTTGAAAAATATTCGTTATATTCAAAATATAGTCGTAGTTAAAATTATTTCGTTTACAAATTTTCAAAACCAAAATCATTTGTATATAATATTAACAAATACGCGCTTATATATAATACTCTCAAACTCATTCTAGGGTGTTGCTTATCCTATCTCTAATGGGCTACTCATCCTAGGGCATTAATAAACCTATCTCTGATGTGTCTTTTACTCCTGTCAGGCTCAAGTATTCTTTCATCCTAAGCTCAAATACCAAATGTGATGGTCCGTTTCTTCGACTCCTAGAATTTGACGCTAATACATCATAGGTATTCATGTGCGGTAAATTCAAGTGTCGGAAAATCGGATTCTCAAGGGTGAGAAAGAAAAATAAAGACAGAACAAAATCTCACTTATGTTACTTCAACATAAATTTTACAGCGGAAATTAAATTACAATTTATCAGAGTTAAAACATGGATAATTATAAATCTCGTCCTTACAAATGCGAAATACTATAGCAGAAGAATGTGGCGGAAATAGACAAAAATCTTCAGTAAAATCTTCTAACTCTGTGCTTCGAGCTCCGTCTAGATTTCTTCTAAACCAAACTTGACTACTAGGTTGCCCGGGGAAAATTAGGGCACCCAGAGTTTAAGGAAAGGGAAAAATAAACTCCTGGTCAGTCATGGGACTGGTGTGAGACCTCAAAAGACATGTTATGAAAACAAAAAGGTATCTCCTAAGACCATACCATACATAAATACGGAGCGGATTTTTACCTTATGATAACCAAACATTCTACGTCAAAACACTTGATATTATTTTTAATGACGTATCTTTAAAAACATTTGCAAGTAAACTTATTAATCTTAGTTGAAATTGTTACATTATTAAATTCCAGCATACCACCTTGTAATACAAGGCTTTCTACATCTAAAATCTTACGGGCTCTTAAACTTTATGGGAATCTCTAATGGCTGGAACGGCAAGAAAATGGCGAACTCAAGAAAATGGCGAGTGATTTTCATCTTCTTTTGATTTTCACCCAGAATTAAGATATACATCTTCATCACAACGTCTTGTGCATCTTGGCTCCAAATTTTTTTCGTTTAATGAAATAGATTGGTTTTCTCAAACTCAATTCCAAAATGCTCATAATTCTAATTGGAAAAGGGGTCTTCGCTGCTATCGGTGTGGAGATAAAAATCACAAGATCAAAGACTGTTCTAACTCAATTCGTTGTTTTGAATGTGGAGTGGTAGTTCGTAAGAGATCTTCGTGCCCTTTGAATTTTAACCCTTTTCTTAATGCAGAGTCTGTCTTTCCTTATTCCGATTCTATTTACTCGAAGCCCATGCGTATTCAAGATCGCCATTATTTTTTTGTTCTTGATTTCTTGAGATTAAGGGGATTGTTTTTGGATAGTTGTGTAGGAAATATGGAGGAAGGTTCCTACCTTTTCAACAAAGTTTTTTGGCATTTCGATTGCATGACTACCGACAACATTGGTAAGTACTCGAACTTTGATAATTGCAATGGGTTTCAAGCTAAAGATCTTTCAAAAAGTAAAAATGTTGTTCGTGATTTGGTGGAATTACAATGGATGGATACTGAGAAGTTAATCGTATCTGACTCGAATATAGATATTCATGCTGACATGTTTCTATTGGATCCCGGAGTTAGAGATTGTTATTCTCATAACCATGAATTGGTGGTTAATTTTTCTGGTGATGTTTCCAAGTCAGATGTTTTGGTTTCATCTAACTTGCATGATAATGAGATTATAGTAAATTCTGTTGGATGTTTTTGTTCTGTGGGTTGTGATTACTTAGATGATTTTGTTCCTATTTCTAGTTTTTGTGTTGAGGATGGTGAAGATCAATTTAACTTTGCTAATGATCGGGATAATGTGGTAGTTGATATTTTTCATTAATGTAATCTTGCAACTGATGGAGAGCTTCAGTCTTTAGATTATGAAGTGGAAGTTAATAAGGTAAGAGGTTGTGGTTCAGATGTGTACCTTTGTGGTGAATCTGGTTTAGAGGGTTTTTGTTCATCTGAGTTGACTGGTTTTTCTGGGAACGAAGGGGAGGGTGGATCCTTTATTGATGTCGATGAGTAGTTTGCTTCCTCAGGTAAGTCATTAAGTGATAATGTGGAAAAGAAGTTGGCTTGATCTATTGGATGTATTAAGTCTGTCATATCTAAATGTGCAAGCAAGTTTGCTGTGCCACATAGTACTACTGGTTCACAAAAGATGGAGATATTCAGTGATAAAGTATTGAATGAAGACTTGCAAGGTTTTGTGTCAGTTTTATAAAATAGAGGGATTATTGTTTTTTCTACTATTGGATTTACTTCATCTGAGGTGAAGAAAAGGGAAATTGTCTTGTGCAAGGATGGTATCATGTTTATTGAAACTGTTGGGAGTTTTAATTTTGATTTTTCTTGTATGTTGGTGCCTCAATTTGTCGTTCCTTGGGATGTTTTTTGATTTAAGTTTGGTATTCCAACGTTGATCAATGGATTGGAATATTCATTAGGGGTTAATGTTCATTTGAATAATGTTGTTGAAGAAGTGACTGAGCCTACTAATTTTAGAATAGTGAAAGAGTCCAGGGGTGTTTCTTCTATTATTCAAGATGCAAGTGGTGTGGAGAGAATTTTAATTATTAGCAAAGAGAGGGGAGATTCGGAGTGTTCCAATTTGCAGCAATCTGATCAAGCTGTCTATTATTGGACCAGGGGTTTCAGATTTTTCATTTATTGTTTTCTTACGGCTCTAGGTAAATTTCTTCGTTCTCCTACTCATGTTTGTTGATTAGATTTAGCAATTTATTTATTCTTATTCTTAGTTATTTTCTGCACTCTTTTCAGTTAGTTAATAATTATTTCAGTTGTTTGCTCCGTTATCTTCTTTTCCGCAATTTCAATTTCTGTTCTGATTTTTTTACAATTCTATATTTTGGTTGCAATTTCGATTAGTTTCGAAAACGATTCGGAGTATATTATCGTTTTTATTTTCTGTTCAAAATTCACTGTCGAATTCGTTTAACACGCCTAAGATTTAACTATGGATTTTAATTGTTTTAAAATACAATTCTCTGTGTTCGACCTGCATACTACACGCATGTGCGCTTGCAGAATTTATTAAAATTTGTGCTTTTCTAATCAATAGAAAAGTCGCAACAAGTTTTTGGCGCCGTTGCCGGGGAGTTGCTATTTTGAGATTTTCGATTTTTTGTTTTTAAGTCTATTCGTGTTAATTTATTTTATTTTATTTTATTTGCATTAGTTTTCCAAAAAAAATCATTTTTTTTCGTTTTTCAGTTCCTTTCACCAAAGTAGCGTTTTACTTAAAAAAAAAATCGCATTTTGTTCGTTCGCTGCATTTGCTTTTTCCGTTACATTTTGCATGTGAGTTGAATCTCATTTAGTTGGTTTCTGTTCACATACCCAGCTTACGTTAGTTTAAATTTTGTTTCTCACGTTCATGTGTATGCTATCACATATAATCTCATTTTAAGCATTACTAGCTGTCACATATACGTGAACTTCTCCTTTCATTTTTGTGTGTCAACTTACTGCTGCTACACGTTATTTAGTTGCATTGCTATTTTGGTTTCCACGTAACAAAAAAAAATTACTTTTTTTTCTCGTTTTTCAAAAATCACGTTTCACATAGCCACACTTTCGGTTTCTAATCATTCAAATTCTCTCACTCCTGCATTTTTCGCGTTGCTTTGGTTTGTGACTCACATTGCTTCATTTTCAAACTTACACATTTGCTTGCATTTTTCATCATGTTGCATTCGTCGCATTTTACTTACGCATTTTCCTGTTAGTTTGCATGCAGTAGCTTAGTTTTCATACTTGCATTAGTTTGTTGCTTACATTAATTCAGTTGCATTAAATCAGCTCTTTGTTCACATTTCCATTCTCATACTCACGTAATCACATAACCATCTTTTATTTAGTTCACGAATAAATTTTTATTTTGTTCAAATATTTGCACGTAAGTTTATTCACACGTAAGTTTTTGTTCAATTTTTTTACAACTCCCGCGGATTGTTTGCACGTCACAGTGTTTTCACTTTGCTCCCACGTTCATGCACTTTGCACTAATTTTCACCACATGACACGTTAGTTCTATTTTACTCACACATTTTTCAGTGATCACTGCAGTACACATTTTCATGTTTCCTTATTTCATTCTTACATAGTTTTTCACTTAACCAAGGTAATCAAAGCATACTTCATTGCATTATTTCATCAAGTTACATTCCATTTTGCTTATTTCAGTCACGTTTCATTTATATATACACAGTTGCAGTTTAATTTTTTCTAAGCTTATCATCTCTTAGATATCTGACAGGTAGCAACAGCATAGCAACCGCAAAATTTGGAGTTTGATCCGCTAGCGCTACTCAGCTGCATTGGACGGGCTATCATACACCTCTGTAAGTAATTTTCAACTCTACAGGTGCCCAACTGAAAACTGATTTAATTTACTTTTTCCTGTTACACCTTGATTTGTTTATGCGCGTTTGGGCAAGAAATAATTTTAACCGTTTAGAAAGCCAAAATATTTCATTAAACAAATCAACGGAAATTTCAAATCAAACAAATATGAGCAATCACGGTTCACAACACGGTTCACAACACAGTTCACCGAATTTATCACCTAAATCACATGTTGGAAATAATGAATTTCATGAGAACCGACCATTATCCCTTAGAGACTGATGCTATCCAACACGGACTGTTCAACCTTCGGTTATTTCATTTCCACCTGCCGAAGGAAATAATTTCGAGCTAAAACATTCTTTTATCCAAGGGGTACCAAAATTCACTGGGTCTGAAAATGCATATGAATTTCTTAGTGAATTTGAGTTATATGCTTCTACAACTAAAATGCAACAACTTTCTAATGAATCCATCAAGCTAAGACTTATTCCATTCGCACTTCTAGAAAGTGCGAAGAGATGGCTTAATTATCTTCCTAAAAATTCAATTAAGAGTTGGGACAATTTCGTTACTATATTTTTGAAAAAGTTTTTTCCTTTCCACAAAACTCTTAAAATTCGAACGGAAATCAACCAATTCTCTCAGAATGAAGGAGAAACTTTTTCAAAATATTTTGAAAGGTTCAATCAATTGTTATATAGTTGCCCACATCATGCAATCCCTAAACACATTTTGTGCCAAATCGTTTATGAAGGGCTTAACTATCAAACAAGATCCCAACTCGAATCAATGTGCGGAGGAGAATTCATGGCAAAAACAGACGAGGAAGCTTGGGAATTTTTAGAAGAGTATTCGAAAAAGGATATGCAATGGGAAACAATTCGTGTTCCAATTCGTGCTCCAAATAGAGGAGTACATGCCATTGACCCATCACATCTTCCTATAAATACCCAAACTCCTCAAGAAGGAGAAGGACTACCCCATTACTACACACAAGACCAAATCAATGCTATAGCTCAAAATAGTCCTTATTCATCCACATACAATCCTAACTGGAAGCATCATCCCAATTTTTCATGGTCAAATCCTAACAACGTGGCTAATCCATCACATATGTATCCAATGATACCAAATCCGAATTATCGAGCCCCAACCTCTAATTCTCAAAATTCTCAACCCGCTCCTCAAACAAAACCTTCGAATCAACCATACAGGCATCCTAATTTCAATCCATCAACCCAACCTTCTCAGCCTTCACAAGAAATTGCTCGATTGGAAAAACAACTCTCTAAACAAAATGAACAAATCACCAACCAAGATGCAAGAATTGAGCAAATCACCAAACAAAATGAACAAATGTTGATAATGATGAAGGATCTCATGAAAATCAATGAGAAAGGTAAATTGCCTAGTCAAACCGAAGTGAACCCAAAGTATAACTCTCGAGGAGTAAATCTTTGTGAGAACGAAGATGTAAATCCGGTTAATGCTGTCACCACATTAAGGTCTGGAAAGAAGGTGGACAACCATGTCGGCAACCCCGACATCCTTCTTAAATCTTCCCATGTTCCAAATTCTGAAACTCAGTCGACAACCACAGTTGTCAATCAAAACGATTCTAATTCTTCATCTAAGGTTGGCAATCCCGACCACTCTTCACCTTCTGATGTTGGCAACCCCAACATTCCAGCTCCCTTATCTTCACCCTCTAATATAACACCTTCTTCTTCGAATAAAAAAACTTCCGAACGAGTCTATAAACCCATTGCTCCATTTCCCCATAGACTCAACAAAAAGAAGAAGCCCGCTAATTTTGACCAAATTCTTGAAATCTTCAAACAAGTTCGAGCCAATATTCCACTTCTTGATACCATCGAGCAAATTCCTCAATATGCCAAATGTCTGAAAGAGCTATGTACTCAAAAACGTGCCACTAACGTTCCTAAGACTGCATTTCTAACTGCAAACACTAGCTCTGTTCTTTCAAATCCCTCCAAATCAAGTATAAGGACCCCGGTTGTCCTACGATCGGTTGTAAAATCGGTAACACTCACATTAGTCATGACTTACTCGATCTTGGAGCGAGTGTGAATCTTTTGCCTTATATTGTGTACTGTCAACTTGGACTAGGGGAATTAAAACCTACAAACATCACAATTCAACTAGCTGATCGATCTGTCAAAAAACCATTGGGCACGGTTGAAGATGTTTTGATACAAATCGAGCAATTCTATTTCCCAGTCGATTTCATAGTCCTATAGACTGCACCTGTCTCAAATCCCAATAGTCAGATTCCTTTGATATTAGGTCGTCCGTTTTTAGCAACATCAAATGCTATCATAAACTGTAGGAATGGTCAACTTCGACTTTCCTTTGGGCACCTAACCATTGAACTAAATATCTTCAATCTTAACAGACAACCAAGGGATTTTGAAACAGAAGAAGTTGACATTATCCAAACAATTGTAGAAAATGATTTTAGTGATATTACGGAGTCTCTTAACATGTGCCTAGATCATTTTAATTCCAATTTAAATTAAGATGAATACATTTATGAATTAAATGATATGCTATGCTCTTTTCATAATTCACTAGAATTCAATCAGTTGATGTCTACTGAAGCCTCAAAAGAAGTACGCCCTAAATTAGACCTCAAACCTCTTCCAAACGATCTTAAGTACGCATACTTAGATTCTTCGGAAAAATTCCCTGTAATCTTGGCATCCGATCTCATTAAGGACCAAGAAGAACAACTTTTGAAAATTTTAAGGGAAAATAAAGAGGCAATAGGATGGGTAATCGCTGACATTAAGGGAATTAGTCCATCAATTATTGAACATCGAATACATTTAGTCGACGAGGCTAAACCCACTCGCGAAGCTCAAAGGCGATTAAACCCTAATATGAGAGAAGTGGTAAAGGAAGAAATTATCAAATGTTTAGACAATAACATTATCTACCCTATCTCTGACAGTACTTGGGTAAGTCCGGTACAAGTTGTACCAAAGAAGTCTGGAATCACTGTGACAACAAATGAGAATAACGAACTTGTTCCAACAAAGGTCAAAACAAAATGGCGCGTTTGCATCGACTATCGAAAACTCAATGCAGCAACAAGAAAAGATCATTTTCCCCTTCCCTTCATTGATCAAATGCTCGAACGCTTAGCCGGTCATGAATACTATTGTTTTCTTGATGGTTACTCCGGCTATAATCAAATTCCCATTGCGTTAGAGGACCAACACAAAACAACGTTCACATGTCCCTTCGGAACTTTCGCTTATCGTCGCATGCCCTTCGGTTTTTGTAATGCTCCCGCTACCTTTCAACGATGTATGATGAGTATATTTTCTGATATGGTGGAAGATTTCTTAGAAATATTCATGGACGATTTTTCAATCTATGGGTCATCTTTTGATCAATGCCTCCTTCGTTTAGAACGTGTCTTAAAGCGATGTAAGGAGGAATCTCTTGTTCTTAATTGGGAAAAATGTCATTTTATGGTTAAGCGAGGAATAGTCTTAGGTCATGTTGTCTCTAAAAATGGCCTAGAAGTTGACAAATCTAAAGTTGATCTTATTGTGGGCCTTCCTCCTCCACGGTCCGTAAAGGACATTCGCTCATTTCTCGGCCATGCAGGATTCTATAGGAGGTTCATTAAAGATTTTTCAAAAATTTCAAAACCTCTTTCGAATCTTCTGGCTAAAGACGTTAAATTTGAATTTTCCAATGAATGTGAAACGTCTTTTGAAACCCTCAAATCGATCTTGACCACTGCACCTATCATCCAACCTCCAAATTGGACTTTGCCTTTCGAATTAGTGTGCAACGCTTCTGATTATGCCATTGGAGCCATCTTAGGTCAACGAATCGATAAACTTCCTCGAGTCATCTATTATGCTAGCAAAACTCTTAATGAAGCTCAATTGAATTACTCAACCACAGAAAAAGAGTTTTTAGCAGTTATCTTTGCCCTCGATAAGTTTAGATCATATCTCATAGGTTCTAAGGTCATAGTTTACACCGATCATGCCGCCTTGCGGTATTTACTCACGAAAAAGGATACCAAACCCCGCTTAATCCGTTGGATTCTCCTTCTTCAAGAGTTTGACCTAGAAATACGAGATAAAAAGGGTTCTGAAAATGTCGTAGCTGACCATCTTTCTCGTATAGTGCATGAAAACTATGATAACTCTCAAATCAACGATGATTTTTCCGATGAACAAATTCTTTCACTCTCTAGTGCACCATGGTACGCGGACATCGTAAATTATCTTGTCACAAATGAAACACCTTCCCATTGGTCAAAACAAGATAAACAAAAATTTCTCTCCAACGTTCGAAACTTTTACTGGGACGATCCTTATCTTTTCAAATATTGCACCGATCAAATCATTCGCAGATGTGTCCCAGAACATGAATTCCATAGCATCCTCTCTTTTTCACATAATCAAGCATGTGGAGGACATTTTGGAGCAAAGAAAACTGCTGCCAAGGTGTTACAGTGCGGTTTTTATTGGCCTTCTCTTTTTCGTGATGCCCACGAATTTTGCTCCAAATGCGCTAGATGTCAACAAACAGGTCGTATTTCCAAACGTGACATGATGCCCCTAAATTCGATCCTTGTCATCGAAATTTTTGATGTTTGGGGCATCGATTTCATTGGTCCTTTTCCTAATTCTTTTGGAAATCTCTACATCCTACTTGCAATAGATTACGTGTCTAAATGGGTTGAGGCCATTCCTACCAAAACGAATGACAATAAAGTTGTTGTCGAATTTTTGAAAGAAAACATATTTTCCCGTTTTGGCACACCTCGAGCCATTATAAGT
Organism: Allium cepa; assembly: GCA_030765085.1. NCBI lineage: Eukaryota > Viridiplantae > Streptophyta > Magnoliopsida > Asparagales > Amaryllidaceae > Allium > Allium cepa. The sequence goes on along the minus strand of CM060938.1, from coordinate 306,619,235 downwards.
GATAACGGTTCTCATTTTTGTAATCGTGCTTTTGAATCTCTTCTTAAGAAATATTCTATCACTCATAAACTATCTACTCCATATCATCCACAGACCAACGGTCAAGTCGAGATTTCCAATAGACAAATTAAACAAATTCTTGAAAAGACGGTTAACTCCAACAGAAAAGATTGGTCATCTAAATTGATAGACGCCCTTTGGGCATTTCGCACAGCTTATAAAACCAATCTAGGAATGTCACCATACCGATTAGTCTTTGGAAAAGCATGCCATTTACCCGTTGAGCTCGAGCACCGCGCACTTTGGGCAATCAAATACCTTAATTTTGACATAGAAAAAGCCGGATCGCATCATAAATTACAATTGTTAGAATTAGAATAACTAAGAAATGAAGCATACGAAAATGCAAAGATTTATAAAGAGAAAACCAAATTCTATCATGATAAATCCATACTTCGTAAGACATTCGAAGTAGGTCAGAAAGTTCTCTTATATAATTCCAGACTTCATTTATTTCCGGGAAAATTGAGATCCCGTTGGACAGATCCATATATTGTGAAAAAAGTATACCCTTATGGCGTAGTTGAAATTGAAAATCTTAGGGACGGTTCCATTTCAAAGGTCAATGGACAACGCTTGAAGCCATTTCTAGAGTTTGAACAGCACGAGGACGATGAGTTCGTGGATCTTCACGAACCTAGCTATTCGGCATGAGCCGCTCACTATCTTGCACATATCAGGTTGTATTTTTTTTAGTTTTTTTTCTTCTATTTTGCATTTGCATTCTATTTGACAGTTGTGACACTGTCTCATTCCAGTGTGGGGGGGACGCATATCTCATTCTGTTTGTTCATATTTCATAGTGTAGCATCATTTTTTTTAAAAAAAAATCATCTCATTATTTGTTTTCAAATTTCTTTTCAATTTTTTTTCATTTCCCAATATTTTTAGGACTTCGATTTATTTTTAATTAGTCAAGACAAAGTAAGTAAGCAGTTGAAGTCAATTGATGAAGATTTTTGTGAATCACTAATTTCAAATGTAAAATATAATGAAAAGTTGAATTACAAGCGATAATAGTGAGGTTAGTATATAGGGGGATTCATAGGTGATGGTTATGAAATCTTTTCTAAACTGTAGTCTTTGTTTAAAAAAATGGAAGATTTAAAGTACATGCGTTGACATCTCAAATCATTAAAGTTAAGTGGTGCTAAGTTGATTTGCATAACACTCTTTAGCTCTTCTCAAAAAAAAACTAATAAGAAACACCTACAGTCGATAGGTGTGCACACTTGTGAAAGTGTGTGCACTCGCCACGCTCTATACTCTTCTCATGTAAGCCCGCAAGGCAGTGCATGGATGGTATATCTGGCCTCAGCATTCTGAGTTAGGTGTATAAATAATTAAATAAATAATCACCTAAGGATTACCGACCTTTTCTGACATAGTCAGCGTCGGTTTTCACAATCCGCCAAGCTCTGTCACTCTCACGTAAGCCCGCGAGGCAGTGCATGGGTGGTATACCTTGGTCCAAGGGATAGGTGTAAAAAAAAAAAAAAAAAAAAAAAAAAAAAAAAAAACTAGTAAAGAGAGACTAAGCTTTGAAACCCAAACACTTCTTGACTTTGTTGATTTGGCTTGTTATACAAATGGAAATGAAAAATACCATTTTGAAAAAAACTGTGATCAACAGTGAAGAATTTATTTCATGGCTGCACTATGTTATCGACCGAAACAACTGGCCAAACTAGAATCTAATGTATGAAAACTTGAGTTACATTGAAATTTGTGATTAGTGAGGAACCAAAAATTTGAAGAAGTTGACAAAAACTGATATACATTATTTTGTTGCAACTATTTTGAAGTAAATCGAGTCTCCATTTGTGTAGAATTTTGCATTCATGTAGTACATTAGAATCATCACATACTGCATTTGGATTTTGTGGGTAGTATCCGCTGAAAACCCTCACGAGACACCACTCGTCCTACTAGGGACACCTAGAGGTTTAACGGCTTGTTGCATACGCTCAATGCAATCGTGTTTCTTACGAAAAAGGATTTAGTTAGTTTTATTTTCTTGCTTATTCGAGGACGAATAAAGTTCTAGTGTGGGGGTATTTGATGAACGTATTTCTCTGCAATTTAAACTGTTTATTTCATATATTTTTATTTTAATAAAGCGGTATTATACGGGTATTTTGTTATGGTTTTGCAGATTATTGATTCCAAAGTGCAACGTTGAAATTAATCGGTTATGCCGTCCATTGGTTCAAAAATCACGCAGCAAAGAGTGCAACATTTTGAGCATTGAAATAAATCAAAGCAATATGGACCAATTCAAGCAATGATGTGGACGTATATATGTTCTCTTTCACCAATTCAAGCAAAGGACCAATTCCTCCTAAAAAGTAACATAATACATAGCCATGATATGAAGCAAAATGGGACACATTCAAAAGTAGCTTACGTATGAATTTGGACCAATTCACATATAAAAGTATTTCAAGCAATGACGTGGCAACTTGACTCTTCACCAATTCAAGGAATGGACCCAGCCAGTACAATTATCTTGGCAAATACTAAGAATAGAACCGGTCCTATTGCTAAAAAGATGGACTGATTTTAGGGGTTGAAAGCCTATATATACAGCATTATACAACACCTTGAAATCATCTCTTACCTCATCACTTTTCTTGAAGTTTAGATTTAAATTCAGCACTGTTTTTATTTTCGAACAGAATACGTAGGATTGTTGATTAGATTTAGCAATTTATTTATTCTTGTTCTTAGTTATTTTCTGCACTCTTTTCAGTTAGTTAATAATTATTTCAGTTGTTTGCTCCGTTATCTTCTTTTCCGCAATTTCAATTTCTGTTCTGATTTTTTTACAATTCTATATTTTGGTTGCAATTTCGATTAGTTTCGAAAGCGATTCGGAGTATATTATTGTTTTTATTTTCTGTTCAAAATTCACCGTCAAATTCGTTTAACACGCCTAAGATTTAACTATGGATTTTAATTGTTTTAAAATACAATTCCCTGTGTTCGACCTGCATACTACACGCCTGTGCGCTTGCAGAATTTATTAAAATTTGTGCTTTTCTAATCAATAGAAAAGTCGCAACAATGTTATTGAATTAATTCGTGAAGCCAAATTAATGCGTGAAGCCAAATTAAGGAGAAGAAAATGTAAGAGCTATTCAGCTAGTAATATTAGGAGAAGTCCTCGTTTAAATCGTAAAGCATATTAGTCTTTTGATTGTGGATTGTCGATGTACTGGGGTTTTATTGTGCTTTTGTTGTTTTGTTGTTTTTCTTTGGTTTGTGTAGAAGTTGTATATTGTGATGTTTTAGCTTGGTTGTTGAGGTTGCGGTTGTGAAAGTTTTTCAGTTGGCTGCTGCTCTCTCGGTGTCGCTCTTAACATGATCTTCGGGTTATTGTTGTCTCTATAGGGTTGGTTTGTATTTTTTAGGAGCTTGGGTGGGTTTGATTTTTCTTTTGTATGGGGGGTTCTTTAGCTACATGCCAGGCTTGTTGGCAGCTCCTATACTTTTGTTAATATATTTATGTGCATGTTTGCTCTCCTCTCCTACAGAGGACCACACATTTTTCTCATAAAAAAATAAAATCTTACGAGCTCTTATTGGAGAATGGGTTTCCATATAAATGACCAGGTGAAGGGACTATCTTCCGACAGTGCTTCTCTAGAGGAATGTACCGAGGCCCAACATATGATCCTCTACCAACACAAGACCAGGCTACTTGTTCCTAGACAGTACCGAATGTATCATCCACCCGGTCGTTACCGACCTATCTGAGATCTCTCTTCGCATACGCCACATTAATTTAATACCCAACATCATAGTGAGAATAAAAATATTTAGAAGGAGATGATCATACGCTAATGGTTATGAACCACATAGCCTTGCCGCATCTTCCATGTTTCGGTCATTTTCAGGTGTGAATCCCGAGGTCACGATTACCTTTCACATAGCACATCATCTTCCTTTGAATGCCACACTGCATTCCATCAATCACTTGTTGACTTCCACAAACATACAACCTCTGAGCTTATACACGTCTTAGAGAATGGTGTTAATCTAAGAGAAGTTGCCTTCTTCGCCACCAAACATATGTACGTTTATAAAATCAACAGTGTAAATCTCAAGTATGCAATGTCAGACATCCATCCATACAAGTTTGTTCTGGGATTGACCGAAACCGAAGGCACTCTCCTACCACATCCTGTCGGGAATTAACGCTAGAATTAGTAGAGAGAAGTCCTTGCAACCAAAAGAGTTTCAGAAATGAAGAGATCACTGCTACTTTATTATTTGGGAGTTAACCAGAATTAGCAACAAGCAGTCCTTTCATCCTAAAAATCCCTATTCTTCATTCTCTCTATCTGGACTTTATTTTTCGAACGCATACATTGGTTTGAAAGTGTTTTCGAATAGAGATTTCCTTAGATTCGACCCTGGTTCCTTCGATCTAATCATCGATAAAAGAGGTTTTGTGAGTAGGGAATCATTCTTTAATTGATTAAGTTCCTTTTGTCAAAAATCTCTTTAGAGATATATAACTTTTAAAACACTTATTTTTGGTATATATGGAATTATTAAACCTCTCTTATCAAATCCCTTGATTACTTGAAACCCTTTTATATTTGGAATAATTGTTTCACTTTTTTACTTAGGAAAATATTTCCAAATCATTTCTTTTAAATCTTAACAAATATTTCTTAATTCAAAACTTTTTATTTTAATCGAGTTAAAACCATGTTATCTAGGATGTTAACCCAAAACAAGTAAATATTAAGTGAGCGGAATCTATAGAAATACTCATTCAACAAATATATGGGCAACAAATATATGGGCGAAATAACAGTGAAATCACCTTTCAAATTCCACTAAAAGTACAATTTCCCTCTTCGGGCTTTAACATCGAGTACATGAAGATCATCTCTATAAAATCTAAATTGTTTAAATCCTGGAAAATATCTATCTTTATCCTTTGGAAAATTTCGCTTTGAGTAAATCAAATTTACTATCCCCTCCATTGGGCCAGTCTGAATAGCCAAGGATAACAGGAAACTGGTTCTCCAAACCTAAGCCTAGACGCTATCTCTCTGACACCCAAAAGACAATCAAGTTATTTGATCGACTCTAAATCACTAAAACATTTGATCATTTCATAAATCCTTTAAATTACCTTTAAAAAACTTATAAATCATTTATAAAATAATTGTAAAAGAATAATTAAGTTTAAAGATATAATTCAAATTTATAGAAAAGTGTTGTGGAAAGTGCCATGGAAATTGCTTTTTATGCTATATTGATCAAAACGACTTTTTATTACGTGAAAATCCATTTTTTTACTCAAATCACCTTTTTAAACTTTTTAAAAGATTTAAAACATTTATTCCACGTATTTAAAGAATTTAAAAACATAATTTTCAATTCAGTTTAGGATTTCGAATTGCAAAATCGAGATTTTTCCAAAAAGCATGTTTTATTCATATTTCAAAATCTACTTGTCGAAATCTTGAATTTTTTTCTTCGTTGGAAAACTATGGATATAATAGTTTGGAAAATTCTTATCTCGAAGAATTCCGAGCTATATTCCAACTTTTACACTTGTTTATCTTTTATAGCACGAACTATGTAGTTAATGCCCTGCTATTACCCCGCTATATCACATGGATTTCTACCGCTACGATTTTTCCATATAGCCCCAAATATATTCGCACATGTTTTTATTTAAAATTATTTATGTATTAATTATAATTCAATTGAATGTTAATTTTGCATTTAATTACCATTTATATATTTGTAAAAACATTAAGTACGAATTTTATATGCTATTTTAGAGCCATCCGCTATATCTCATTATATCCTCGATGTATTCCTGCTATGACTTTTTGCACCTCGTCGCGTTGAATCTGTCGAGCGTTTTGACTACACAGGCACGAAATCACGAACTACCGTTACACGACGCGTTTATTTTTGACTAAATTTTCTATTCTCATTCAAACTTCACCAAAACATTTTTAAACGTTTACAAAACATTTCAAACTCGTTTTAAACCATTTTTAAGAGGTTTAACAATTTCACATAAACAATTTCATTAATTCAAGGAAAGTGATTTTCTTTGTGCTTATCGACGTGTGTGTGTATCAACCTTTATACGAAAAAACCAAACATGATGATCAAAGCATATTAAACATCTATTGCAACATCATATCATCATCCAACATACAGTATAATAATTTTAGGAGTACTCACCTTAGATTCAAACGATCTAATTTTAAATCAGCTATAGCTCCGCTACGATCGAATTAAACTCTATGAAATCGAGCTGCGAAGCCTTAAAGTGGCTAGGCATAGCCTTAGGAGCGCTCACGACCTAGCTAGGGAAGGAGAAAGGGCTCGGCCTTGCTTTGGGAAGAGGCGGCCGTGAGTTTGAATGGTGGAAAGGAGGAGATTTGTCTTCGTTTTGAAGTGGATCGATATTTTATACATGTATATTTATTTTACTAATATTTTGCCATAACTTTTGCTCATTATTTCATAAGGCATGGACGCTGTTAAAGCTCTTAGGAAGTTAAGAAGAAGGAAGAAGAAGATGGAAAGTTGTGTGAAAATGTGAACGAAGGTATGCATGTATTTATAGCATTGGAAGCCTTAAGGGATAGGCAACTTTATATATATATATATATATATATATATATATATATATATATATATATATATCATGATCCATCACATCTCCACTTTTCTACCCTTATTCCACACGTTAATGCCTTCCCCTCATGCGCCCCGTCGCTTCATTCACTTCATGCATGCATATGTTGACCTATTTAAGCTTAAGAATGAAGCTTGCTTAAAATATCTTTGAATTTTGTATTATGTATGTAATTTTAAGCGTATAAGTATATATGTATGTGTATATATGTTCATATGCATGCATTTTAGTGGATGCATTTATATGTTATATATGTGTACATGATAGATAAACAACGTTGCATTGATTTCGAACAACTTTTGTTTGGTAAACCATTGCCAATCAAAGAACCGATTCCAGGTCACATTTTCACTTATACTTTAACGTACATTTATTTGTAAATAAAATTTAAAAAACATTTTATTATCATTTTAGATGAATTCAAATGATCACATTTCGTTTATAAAACCATATAAATTTACATTAACAATCATTTACAATAATCGCTATTATACCAATAGAGCGTTATCGATTTTTTTTCTTATATTCTCAAATCAAATATATTTATTTATAAAACTATTATAAATGATTTTTTTAACTTTATAACTATTCAAATTGAATTATCATCATTTAAAATAATTATTAAATCATTAAATCTCAATTTAAATTAAATAAATCAATTATCAAATTTGAGGGCATTATTAACAATGTCAAAAACACATTTCATTTTAAAAAACAAATTAATTGGTTTTATTTCATATTCTTGCTTATATAAAAATAATTGTATGTATCCAGCTTCGTGCATAACATTTTATGATTATAGGGCTGTTTACTGATAAAACAGTTTTCGGCCATTTTACCGATTTAGATTTCGAGGAAAATATTTTTGTAAATATTTATTCAAAATAAAATTACTATTGCTTATTCTCATTCAACTTAATATTATTTTTATTATCAATCTTTTATTTAAATAAATTTAAAAATAAATATAATTTATCAAATTTATAAATTTGTTGGTCGTTACAATCGGCTTAGTTAATTACCCACTAAATCTGCCACCTGTAACAAAAACTTAAAACTACTATAACTTTTAAACTATAAGTTTGTTTTTCTTTTGTGAGCACTCTATAGAGTTAGAGACCATTATGCTAAAGCAACGGAAGTCATTTGTGACTGTAGTTTGGCTCCTATCAAGAGTTATAGTCCAAACAAGATTTTTAGGGTCAAAATGGTCAAATAGAAATTCAATAAAAATCATAAATGTGGAAAATGCCACTAGGAGTCACTTTCCAAAATTTTAGTATCTACGACCTCATATGAATAAAATAAAAATATTTTACGATCCTCCAACACCTAAAACTACACTCTATCCACTTTAAGAATTTCCCCCCCGAAATCCTCAAATAAATCAAGGAATAGTCAACCTTAGTTGCTCCGCACGCCAATCAATCACGTGCAACCATCAAACACATCAAACAAGTAGTCATGCGATCAATAACATAAAAAAATCTACCCTAGAATGTGAATACTATAGTACCCTATATAACATCAGAGGTGAAGGTAAGTACGATAAACAGTAGGGCTTACCATACAAAGAGCTCCGGATATGTAGCCCTCATGCCTCCTTGGTTTTCCACACGCAATCGCCATCACTTTCACCCTCATTGAAACTTCACTAACTCCGTTCTAACCACCCGTAGTTCCGTACCCGTTGAATAGATAATAAATCACTCCTGTTCAACCCAAATAGTACGAAGGAGTGAATAACAAGGGTAAAGAAGAAGAAAGAGATAGAGGAGAACAACAACACAGAATCTCACAATCGCAGCGGAACAAAATATGACATATAATAACAGATTTTTATACAAAGAATCTGTAACAGTTTATATACATACAATCATCAGAGTACAACAATCGATACATCAATTTGGATAGTTATAATCACTTGTCCTCATACAGCGGAAATATAATAAGTATGCAAATACATCTGAACTCCTCCAGCTCGTCTCCTGAGCTCCGTAGCATTAAAACCTAAATCCGTAATACTCGGTGTAACCCGAGTATTTTAATAAAATAACACCCGAGTTAGTCTGAAAAACCAACATGAGAAAACACACTCAAATTTAATTATTAGAGTTATCAAAATCCTTTGAAAAACAAGGGTGTCTCGTAAGACCGCCTCACACATAAACACAACGGGTTTTCCCCTTACGATAAAAAAAACATTTTATAGCAAATCCAGTGGTATTATAATAGTGTCTAAATACAAATACTTATTCAAATGGCTAAAATTATTGCATTAACTAAATTCCAGCAAACTAGGCTCTACAAACAAAAACGTAAGCTCGTATTGGAGAATGGATTCCAACGAATGACTGGGCCACTGGGGTACTGCCCACAACAGTACACTTCTAGAACAATGTGCCGAGGACCTCGTTGGAATCCCCTGCTACACAAGACCGGCCTACTCCTAACTTGGATAGATCGAATATGTTATCACCTAAGGTGTTCCCACCCTTACCGTCGAGCGCTCCTTTTTTCATGCACAACCATATCCATAATAAGTAGGTTTCCAAGGACATCTAGAAAAGTGATAACATACCCTAATTAGGTGTGACCTACTTAGCCTTGCTGCATCTCCCCTATTTTGGTCATTTCCGGTTGATGAGATTCGAGGCTAAGCGTTACCTTTCAAGAATTTTTTTACTTAGAATGCTCATCGTCTTCCAATGACGATGTTCTGATAGCATTCGTCCATACAAGTTGTCCTGGGTCTGGACAAATCGAATCACCCATCTTCACCATCTTCACGATATTCATACGTTATATTCAAACCGGATTGAAGTGGTTTTCGGATAATTAAAATTCGATCCCAGTCTCTTCGAAATGATTAACGAAATTGGCCAATATTGATAGTCGGTTATTTAACTAGCAGTAAAACATCTATAAGCGAACACTAGGCCTTATTTTATAATTCTTCAAAACCTTTATTGAAAATATCTTTACTAAGATGTTTATCCAAATCCCTTTCCATAGTTCGATATTTGAAAACAATTTAAATTTTCTAAATCCATTACAGGATATTTTCAAACCATCTCAACACTTAGAAATATTTCAATATTCCTTTTTGTTTTATACTTAGGAAAATATTATAAACCTTATTTTCCCAAATCCTTTCAATTACCACCACTTAAGAGAATATTTTGTTGCTTATCTTATAGTCTTCGGAATCACTAATGAATTCTTTCCTTTTCAATTTACAAAACCAGCATACTTATGTATAACCTTGTTCAGCAATTTATAACCTCTTTTATAAATTCTGATTTCATTTCAAAATTCCTATATTCATACATTTTGAAACCCATTCCCTCCAAATCCCATATAAAATCCCTCTCCTTCAAAACCATATCCATTTTATAAGCCTCGTTTCGAACATTGAGAGAATTTAAAATAAAAAAATTGATCACTTCAAACTCCCTCTATATATGTAAAATAAGTATTTAAAAAGGAAAATAAATTTATTTTTAAAACATGTTTAAGTAATTATTTAAAATATCGTAAACATTTTTTTATAAATAACAATAACCCATTTTCAAATAAATAAATAAATTTCAAAGTTGATTTTAAAAGTTAGAATTTATTTAATAAATACTTAATATTTGAAAATCAACTTACTAAAGAATTTAAATCTCAACTAGTTTAAAATTTCATAGTTTTAGATAATTAAATTTTATTTTCAAAACAAACTTACTTTTAAAATAAAAATATATTTTCAAAATCTCAATAACCAATTCAGCTTATAAATTCCTCTTGATTTCCATCACATCACCTCCATTTCCGATTTCCTTAACCATTTTCACTTTCCAAAAATAGTATCCATTATTTTTCTCGCCCTATTTTCCATACAAAAACATAAAATCACCCCATAAATTTATATTCCCATCTTATCATCATGATATCGATTTTCTTTATTTATAACCTCGTTTATATATTTTTATAACTCCTTTGAGTTTTACATGTTTATAAAAAAACAATCTTATTTATAAGATCCATTCCTTTATAAATCCCATTTATAACTCCAATCTATTCTTAATATTGACTTCAACTTCTTTTTGTATTTTCTGAATATCATTTATAAATTCCTTTACATAATTTTTTAAAAAAAATTCTATTCTTAAAACGAATTACGAATAGTTAAGTACAATTTAAATAAAAACTTATTATTTTTATTTTACAGTTTAGTTTTCTTTAAAATAACCAATTTCCAATATAAATATTTTTATATCCAAAATTCTCTTTTTAGTCCTTTGGATTCCAAAGAATAATATTTAAGGTATTTAAAAATACAAAAATTAAAGGCCGGTGCTACCATAGCATCCAATAATTCAAATTTTCAACAATAATCGATAGCAGATTATCTACCACATCATATATCACTATATATGAAAAATAAACAATATATTTGAGGAATACAGTTGCATCCCTCCAACATGTTTTCCTGCATCTACAGATGTTAATACAACATAAAAATACCAATCCCACTTCGAGAGGGATATCGCGGTGTATAGAGTCATCTGCTATTATGCGGAGCGCATAGGGTCTCATCCGCTATAATGTGCAGGAATATCACTCCAAATACTAGTGTGTATATATATATATACTACAATATGTATAATATATCATTCAATAGATAATAATTTACAAAATCAACCAAACAACCAAAAATTTAAATTCAACATTTTTAATTTATTCTAGCAATCCAAAGGAGTGAGATTTTACCCATCTTGATTTAATTTTGCCGAATATCCATATTTTAAACTAAATCGAACCTCGTTCGATTTAGTTTAACATCTGGACAGATTCTAAAAATTCCAAACCACTTCCAAAATGCAATTTTGCAGCTACGAATTTAATGTGATCTACTTTGTGATTTATGGACCTCGCAAGAACATATTATACATTTTGAACATTCGATAAAAATATAATTTACATAAACTTAATATGAAAATCAAACTTCTTTAATTCTTAACCCTCACTGCCTTGATTGAACGACTTCAGGCTCCTTTCTTCACCTAATCCTCACTGAGATGCCACGCGACCCTGGCTCGCTCTGTAACTCGACTCCACCATCAGCCTCATCTGCCACTATGCTTCCACCGTGTGCCTAAGTCGACCCAAAGCCCTAACTTTCAGCCTCTCCTTTCACCAAATCCAAGGTCGTGTCAATCCACTCGCCTACAGCCGTGAACCCACCCAACTCCCATACTCTCCTATGCTCCATCACGACTTCACCCATCGACGCCCTCAATCGCGAACGAACCCCATGGTATGGATACCCCTGATCGCGAGCGTAATCATCCGCTGCTGCTTCTGCTAATTCCCTTCGATCGCGATCGAGCTCTGGCCACGCACCACGACTTCATCACGCTGTCACGTACTCCGTCAAAACGCCTCACTCGATTGTGATTTTATCGTGAGTAGTTTCTCTCTTTTTTTCTGTTCGATTCTGTTCTCTAAAGGAAGAAAGGTCGTGGTGTCGAATTGAAAAACAAAAGAAAAGAAAAGCTCACGATTTTTTCTTCTTTGATAGATTCGTTTTTGAAGAGGAAAGAGGGAGAGAGCATATGTACAAGATTCAAAAGGAGAAAAGGAGTGGCTATGCGTAGACCTAGGGTGGCTCTGAGGTGAAAGTTTCGGTCTGCTCTGATTGACTTTGATTTGATTTATATACACATATATTATCTTCAAACATCTCAAAAATTTTCGAACCCCTATTGACGCATGATGCTAAGCGTTCGTAATGTTATACCCCTATTCCTGATGCAATGGAAAAGATTTCGAGTCCTAATTTGATTGTATGGAGAAGATATCTTTTTGAACCCAATTATTATACTAAATTTCGACATTAATTTCAACGTGTTTCTATTCCGTACGATAAAACGATAACTCCAAACGCAACGAAATTTAAAATTCGAAAATAATTCAATATTACCGATCCAATGGAACTGGTTTTAACAAATTTCGAGATTGTGGCCTAGATCGCTATTTTAGCATGTCGATTAAATCGTTGATTTCGAAAAGTCTAAAATCGCTTAAATTTTCAATTTTAAAATCTTACTAACTAAATTATAATTCCAAATCCAATATTTAAACCATCTAAATATTTAAAATTAGCCATCGAAAAATCCGGGTAGTTACATTCCTATTGATCTAGTATTTAAAATCTTCCTCATAAGCAGTTTTTTATCACGTCCGACTCGTAAATCACATTTTAAAAATAGTTGAAATTAAATTTATAGAATTCAATAATGCAACGATTATCAATAATTTAAAATAATTTATTAATTAAATTTGTAGAATTTTATATTTTAAAACTTTATAAAATATTTATGAGATTCAATCGCTTAAAGTAACATTATTTATAAAATTCCATTTTTTTATAAATCCATTCTTTTTAAAAATCCAATTTATAACTTCTAATCTATTTTAATATCGACTTCAACTTCTTTCTATATTTTCCGAATGCCATTTATAAATTATTTTTAAATACTTCATTTTTAAAATCTCCATTTATTAATTCTCAATAGTTAAGTGTTACCCAAAAATCAATATATTTTTCTAACTCAATTTCTTCAAAATAACCCCAATTCCAATATAATATTTTTATATCAAAAATTCCCCTTTATTTCTTAAATTTTAGAAATATATTTATGGTTTTTAAATTATAAAAATCCAGGTCAGTGCTACAATAGCATCCAATATATTCTAAAACACCACAATAATCTATATAGATTATTCTACACCATCCATATATCACAATATATGAAATTAAATTCAACATTTTTGAGGAATCCTACTGGATCCCTCCAACCTGTTTTCCTACATCCACAGATGTTAATACAACATAAAATAATACAAATCCCACTTCAAGGGGAATATTACGGTGTATAAGGTCATCTGCTATTATGCAGGCGCATAGGGTTTCATCCGCTATAATGTGTTGGAATATCACTTCAAATAATAAAATACATACTGCTATATATATCATTCAACAGATAATAATTTATAAATTCAATAGGCATCCAAAATTTAATTTCAACTATTTAAAAATTAAAATTTTGGTAATCCAAATGAGTGAGAATTTTCCTCAACTTGATTTTTTTATTTTGCCGAACATCCATATTTGAATTAAATCGAACACATTCGATTTAATCCAAAATTCCAGATTGTATATTTCACTGCTACTAATCCATTGTTGCTGACTTTGTTCGTTTTGGACCTCGAAATAAAAGATTAAATATATTTTTAGACTTGGATTTTTTTAATAAAATTAAATCTCCTAATTACGGTAATTAGTTAACTAATTACCTAGGTTTTGAGCCAAGCTTCCTGCATCCATTCCAGTCAAGATTTTCCCTGCCTCCATCGTTCTTTTATCCTTTTTTTCCTCTTTTTTCTTTCTGCACGCAAGAAATGTGTGCCACCCTCACGACAACGGCTGTCGCCTACTAGCCTTGACTCACCGAACACCGACAACGTCCCCTAGCTGCGTCTACCTTGCGACCCGAGAACCCATCGCGAATTCCCTCCCTCTAGCCTCGATTGCGCCACTCATTGAAAAAAAACATCATAGCCCTACGCGATTTAATGGCAACAGCGGCCGCCCCGACCTTCAACCCTCGCCTTCATCCTTCCTCAGAGCATCGTGCACGGCGGGTGGCTTGATTGCGATCGAAACTGGGAAGGCACGATTTCAATTTATCGCGAGTTCCTTCTCTCTCTTTTTTAATTGATTTCGTTTTTCGACTGAAGGAGAAGGATAAGTTTATGTGATATATACCGCGAAAAGCTTCTCGATTATGATTAAATTGTTTGACTAGTTTGACTTCTAATTTTTATTATATTACAAAAAATTTAAAATATCTTGATTTACGCAACTTTAAATCCTGATCTCTTATCGAGGCATGCCACCTGGTGTTTATAATTTTATACCCCTATTTCGAACGCAATAGAAAAGGCATCGAGTCCTAATTCGACCGTATGGAGAAGATAGCTTTTTGGGCCCAATTATTTTACTAAATCTTCGATATAAATTTCAGCGCATTGCGACCGAACGGTAACTCCAAACGCTCTGATATTTGAAATCCGATAATAATACACTATTATGGATTCAATGGTACCGGTTTCGTCAAATTTCGAGACTGTGCCCCGGATCGCTATTTTAACGCGTTGATTAAATCATTAAAAATTTACGAAATCGCTTAAAATTTCAGTTTTAAAATCTTACTAACTCAGTTCTAATTAAAATAGAATTTATATCGACATTGGAAATCATTTTGGTTTCATATTCAACTCCAATTCAATTATTTAATTAATTTCTAATTATTAACTCAACAATTAAATTTATAAATTAAATTACTATATTTGGAACTTAAGCTTTTATTACACTATCGTTGATCGATAAACTTCACAGTGAAACCCTATTCACATTCCAAAACTCAACATTTAAAATAAATTAAATGTTCAAAATTAATGACCAAAAATCTGGTTCGTTGCATTCCTTCCCCCTTAAAATAATTTCGTCCCCGAAATTGGTAAGGCAGGAAAAATGCTCCTAACCCATTTACTTATCAAAACCCACTGAGTGAAAATTCGATATTCACTGTTCAAATCTTTTCGTTCCAACCAAAACAATTAGCAATTGATTCTAATTCTTGAATCCTTTATCCTGATTACAATTCAAAACAAATTGTCGTTAACAAAAAATTTCAAAAATTTTCTAACACCCTAGATTCTTAAATTTTTTTGGCAGTCTCCTTGCATGGAGGACCTTTTGCAATATGACAAGAGAGATAAATATATAAACATCGACCCACACGGCCGAAAAACAATATATATATATATATATATCAGTATTTATACTTTCTGATATTTAATCTGAAAACGCACCTTATTTAGCATTTTTAAGCATTATTAAGCGAGCATTTACTTTATATGCAAATACGCAACCCAAATCTAGCCAAATAGTCCCTCTGTACCTGTACTAACTCATAAACACATGAGTAACACAACCATAAAATTTTACAACATTTCATTCATTTAAATGGATAAACACATAGATTTCATAAACACTGCATTCTAACACATAATCATAAGCAATTATAATGTTCCAACACCAATTTAAGTACTTCTAATCGATTCATATATCATTTTATTCAATTCAAATGGTTTACAACCAGATTATTTGCATTCAATTTCATTTTTATACTAAACAAACCATATCCACTCCAAATTGATTAAAAATCAATTTATTCACATTCTATTTATTCATAGAATTTTATTTACTTTAGTTTTAGTCGAACAACAATTTTCTATACAAATTTGGCGCTATTCATATAATAAATTTACCATTTCAGCTTATAGCTATTTTAAATTGACCCAAAATCAATTTTTGTTTAACTCCGTTCCATTTCAAATTTATCACGATCAATTCAGTTGAATTCCATTCATATCTACTTTCATTACATTCAAATTCATTTTATTAACTCGAAATCTTTCCATGCTACTTTATTTAATGACCCCCTTTACAAATTTATTTGAATCAAGCCTCCATCCGAATATTTACCTAAGTTAATCCATCTGTTTCCAATTAATTCACTATATAACTTAAGTTTATTTCCTTTGCAACCTAATTCCATTTCAAATTTTTGATTTGATTTTTATTCAATCAAATTTCATCCCAATTACTAATTCATTTAATTAGTTCATTCATTTTGTCCGATTCAAATTTTTATTCCATACTTGAATTCATTCTCGAATTCATAATATCAAGGCCATATTCAGTTTGCACTCACATTGAATTTATTTATAACTTGAGTTATCTCCATTTCCACTTTTCCATTTTACTCGACACATTTCCAATTTTATTCAACCAAGCTAAGTTCCACGTTTTTTCATATTCGATTTACTAATTAATTTATCTAATTAATTCACTTCTAATTTATAATTCAATATCTGATTTTTATTTCAAAACTCGCTTCAGTTAACCTTCTCGAGTCCAATTTCATTTTATAATTAAAGTTTGAATTTTTATTCCCTCACCAAAAATATCAAATCATTTTTATTTTGGTTTTCTACTTCACTTTTCCATTTTATAAGTCATACAAATTATCTTTCACCTTTCTATCAATTCTACACTCGAATATATTCACATTTTATTTTTAACTTGAGATTATACATTTATTTAAAACTTAAGTATATTTTTATTCCATTAAGTTTCAATTTCTACAAGCTATTCCAATTTATTTATTCACAATTCAAATTTTCACTTAAATTTTATTCCATGCAAATTTATGTCCTTTGGATATATAACATTTCGAAATTCAAAATTTTTATTTACTTCAATTCGATTTTATTTCTAATCCAATCTAATTTTATAACTTACAGTTATAAAGCCACTTTATAATTCACACCTACGTATTTAATTAAATTCCATATGATTCAAATCCAATTCTCCTTTTTATTTAAATTTCACTTCCTTTTAACCAACATTTCAAAACCATATTCGAGTTAAATTAATTTCACTCCAAACAAATTTATTTTTATTTCATTCAATTTCATTATATATTTCAATTACTTCGCTTAAATTAACTCCCATTTCATTAATACACTATATTAATTCAATTCAAATCCAGTCAATTAAATTTCAAAATTTTAATTTATCCAACTTAACTTAAGTTGAATTCAATCTTAACTCTCTTACGTTGAATTTTAATTCCAATTTTCAATTTTCACACTTCTTTCCTTATAAATATCATCTTCCACTTATAAGTTTTTTAAAAAAAACTTATTTTCTAATATTCTCTAGAATTCTTTAATATGGATTTCCAGAATTCAATCACCTGGTATCTATTTCAATCACTTTAAAATCAAATATATACATATATACTCTTTTTGGTTTAACTAACCACTTCTTCAAATTTCAAAATCAACCTGATTTTATCCAAACAATTCCCTCAGAATTTTCAAACAACACTTGTTCCCAAAAAAAAATCCATATCAAATTGTTACGGTAGTAATCCATCACTTAGAAACCCAAAAATGAACACCGATGATGTCGCGATCATCATCGGAATTATTTCCAGCGATCGAAGTGAGTTTAGTGCTTTATTTCTTCCAAAATCCATTAAACCCATTTTCTATTCAGAAATACAAAATAATAATACAATTATTTATTTCAAAATACTTTGGAAAACATTTCCAAAAATCTTCGAGATTTAATTCCTCCAATTTCTAGTTTGAATCCATTTTTAGTTTTTAATTCACTTGTATAATTCACTTATACGATCTAATTTGGTTTTTATAACCACTCCAAGTTTTTAAAATCTTACTTTGGTTATACAATAATAATCCAAGCACATCAATCTACTATAATAATTTCTAGAAAATTATTCCTTTTATATCAAATTATAATTTGGGTAAAATTATTCCATTTCTTCACTTTAAAACCATACTGTGTCGAATTATACTATTCAAGTGTTTAGAAACTCCTATCGATTTAGTGGCATCCCACTACTCGAATAGAATTTATATACCACACAATAGATAAATTAACATAATACAAAACCACTTATATTCACTAACAAATACACGCTCATAGCTATTATTACACTCAACTCATTCTAGAGTACTACTGACTCTATCTCTAATGAGTAATCCCCACTGGAGCCAAGGTTCTCGCTTAACCTTTAGCTCTGATACCAAGTGTGACGGCTTAGAATTTTGGACCTTCAAAAATCGACATCAATACGTCCACTATACCACATTCTGAACAATCAAATGCCGGAAATACAAGATCATTAGGGAAAAGAAGAAAGAGGTAGAAGAAGAAAAACAGAACAACACACAAAATCTTACAACCGCAGCGGAACAATATATATAATAGATAACAACTAGTCTTTATACAAAAATAACTATAACTTTTCTTATACATTACATCGTCAGAGTACAACACATCAATAACACAACACTGGACCGTTATAATAACTAGTCCTCACAAAAGCTGAAACACGGTCTATAATACACAACGGAACATAAATCAGAAACGGTAATACCTCTTCATCATCCAGCTCGTCTCCTGAGCTCCATAGCATGCTATCTTGAATCTGTAATACTCGGTCCGACTCGAGCATTATAATAAAATAACACCTGAGTCGGTCTGGAAAACCAGTGTGAGAAAGCAAACTTAAATTGAATTATTAAAGTTATGAAAATCCTTCGAAAATCAAAGGTATCTCGTAAGACCAAGCCACAAATAAACACGACGGGTTTTTACCTAACAATAAAAATGTTTCATATCGAATCCTCTAATATTATAATAGTGTGCAGGTACAAATACTTGTTCAAATAGATGAAATGCTTGCATCTCAGGTTCCAGCATAGTTGGGAACAAATAAAACCGTATGGTGCTTATTGGAGAATGGATTCCATACGAATGATTAGGTACTGGGGTATCACCTGTCACAGTACACGTCTAGAAAAGTGTACCCAGGACCACGCCGGGATCCCCTGCCACACAAGATCGGTCTACCCCTAACCTGGATAGACCAAATATGCTATCACCCCAGGTGTTCCCACCCTATTCCGAGCTCCTTCTAAGTATCATAGTAATAATATCTGAGGGTATCTAGAAATGTGATAAACATACCCTAATTGGGTGTTACCCGCTTATCCTTGCTGCATCTTCCTTGTTTTTCAGTCATTCCCGATTAATGAGGCTAGAGGCAACGATTACCTTTTTAAGAAATTTTAAATTAGAATGCTCATTGTCCTCCAATGATAATGTACTGATAGCATTCATCCATACACTTTCATTTTGGGTTCGAACGGAACAGAAGGCACTATTCCTACTACACCATTTTGGAATAATCCTCAGGATTAGTAGCGATTAGCCCTTGCACGCCACTGCTCCACCTTCGACTCCATGCTCACATTTTCCCATCGAAAACGTACTAGTTGGATCGAAGTGATTTTCGGATAAATTATCTGATCCCAATCTCTTCGAAACAACGTTCAGTATTTCCGATAAACTCAACCCCGGTTCTTTAGGAAATAAACAGCTGAAATGAGATCGGAGATCATCTCCTAACCTTTAGTGGACGAATTTCCTTATAAACGTCCTAGAAGAATGAAACGAGTTTATACGTACAGTATAGCACCTCGAATGGTAACTATACTATATAATTCCTGTATTTCCCTAGATATTCCCAAAGTTATATTTTGGGTCTAGATTTTGATAGTCGGTTATTTAACTATCAAATAAACCATCATTCAACCAAAATTTCATTTCCACTAAAACACTAAATATCTTTTTTTTTTAATTTAATTTTAATAAATTAAATCTCTTTTTAAATTAAGAGACTATTCCAAAATATATACTTATCTTATCGAGACTATTCTTCAACTCCCATATAGCCAGTCCAATATTAATAAATCCTTCTCGATTTATGTCCAAGTTGATTTTTGTCCTAATTCCGTAAATACCCTTCCCTTATTTCTAAAAATAAATCTACCCTTTATTTTTAAACCACTTTACCCTTCTCCTTATAAATCCTCACCATGAATTTATAACTTCAATTTATCCACTAATAATCACTTTACTTTATTTATAAACTTCATTTATAAATTCCATAGTCTTATTTCCCCTATATAACGGTTTCACAATGCTTAATCGATTTTAAATCGGTTTTTAAATAAAATTTCATTTTAAATAAATTTCTTAAATGACCCAAAAATATCCCAAAACCCAACTAAATTCAGGTTTCGCTTCCTTTATATAATTTAAAATCTTACATAAATCTGGAACATCAATTTGATAATTTATTTTCAAATTTCCTTTTTATTTTCCCAAAACTATTTTAAATTTCGATTTTAAAATCTTTTTACACTTAAACAATTCGCTTAAGTTTTATTATTAAAAATCCTTTTGTTTATATTATTCCAAAATCCTTATTTTTCCATATTCCAAAATTTATCAAGTACAAATTTTGAAACCAAACTATTCATTTTACTCAAAATTCATTTCTGTTAACAAATCCAAATTCCACTATAAATATTTTTACTTCAAATTTTCCTTCTTAATTTCTTTCTAAATTTTTAAACATTTATCATTGGTATTTAAAAATACCAAAATCTAACTAGTAATTTCATAGCATCCAATAAATTCAAATTCCACTATAATCTATCACAGATTAATCAAATAAATCATATATCACTATATACAAAAAATTAAATTCAACATTTTTGAGGAATCTAGGTGGATCCCTCCATCCTGTTTCTCTGCATCCACAGATGTTAGCAAAATATAAAAATACTAATCCTACTTCGAGTATATAGGGTCATCTGCTATTATGCGAGGCGCATAGGGTCTCATCCGCTATATATATGGGGGAATATCAATCACTCCAATATATATATATATATATATATATATATATATATATATATATTACGATATATGATATCACATTCAACTGATAAAAATATATCAATCCGACCAATCAATCAATAATTTATTTTTACTATTTAAAATTAATTGCAGTAATCCAAAATTGAGTGAGATTTAACTCACTTTTATTTCTTGTTGCTTTTCAGGTTTTGGATCCGATTGAATCCGAACACGTTTTAAAATATTTGAAAATTCCGAAAGCTCCATTTTTGTCCAACCCATTTCAAAGCATAGATGACGACATCATGATCCCAACGAATCTTGAATCGTCCTAATCGAGCCCCGTACGTAGGAGATATAAATTTTTATACGTTGATGAGAATTAAATTTAAACTAAACATTAATTTAATATTATACTAAACCCATACCCAAAGAACAGAGCCTGGCCCTCTACCTTTCTCGCCCCTTCTTCTTCTTCCCTCTTTCTATTCTCCCGCTTGAAAAAAACCCAAGTGCACGGAAGGAAATGTACACATGGGTAATCTTGCACGACCACCAGCGGCCAACTAGACCTCACCCACACGATTGCCTCACCGTTCCCATCAACCTGGCACCACTTCCCATCTCTCCTAATTACCTAAATCAATCGCAACAACCCAGAACCTCTCATCGACCTGCTACAGGTCGCGACCACCACCAAAAAAACGAACCTCGCCATCTCCTGGCCACGCGTGCGCCTTTCCCAGATGAACTCGAACCAGATGATCAAACTTCCCCTCGAGATCTTAATCGATGTGAAATGCAAACCCTAGTTTTCGATAGCAAACATCGATCACAAAAATTCAAAACCACACCCTACGAGACTTATATCAGATTGAAGCTCGTTACCAAACAAGATTTTTAAAATTAATCTTGCGATTTTTAGTTAAGTATAGATGGAGATTTTAATTTTTTTTCTTTGATCGGTACATTTTTTTCTTTGAACTGAGAATCGATTTCGAATTGGCATTTAACAGAAGAAGATGAGAGGGAAACTCATGATTTATACGAGAAAGCGGCATCCCAAGTACGAGTAGGATATGAAAAACTTCATTTTCAAAGTTTTTTTATTTTTTTTTGCTCTTTACACAGTGCGTGATTTTTTTAAACGAAGGAAAGACGTGACTCCTTGCGTGTTTGATTAAGTTTGGTCAAATCCTAGGTTGAAGAAAGAAAAGACTGGTTTGAAATATAAATATATATATATATATATATTTAAACTGTCTTGATTTCGTAGTTTAAAATCTCAACCTCCTATCGAGGCATGCCGCTAGGCATTTATAATATTATATCCTTATTCTGAATGCAATGGAAAAGATTTCGAGTCCTAATTCAAAATCGTATGGAAAAGATAATTTTTTGGACCCAATTATTATACTGAATTTTCGATATACATAACAATGCGTTTCTACCCTGTACGGCCAAACGTTAACTCCAAACACTACGAAATTTAAAATCCGATAATAATACACTATTATGGATCAATGGAACTGGTTTCGTCGAATTTCAAGACTGTGCCCCGGAAAGCTATATTTAAATGTAAATTCAAACGATATATTTTTAAAACTGAAAAAAAAAACACTTTTAATTTCAATTTAAAGATTTTTATTATCTTCATTATTATAAATATAAATTTTATAAGCCTTTAAATTATTTTTAACAAGCTTAAAACTCCATATTCAATATTTTACCTAATTTTCAATTATTAAAATCAATAACTAAATTATCAATAAATAGTTATATTTGAAATTCAAGTTAAAAGTTAACCTTTAAATATTTAAAATCAATTAAATATTCCCATTTCAAATATCCAAAATTCTAGGTCATTCATTCCTCCCCCCTTATTAGAATTTCGTCCTCGAAATTGCCAGGTAAGAAAAATAGTACAAAACCTGTTAACTATTTCCAAAACCAAATAGTTTCAAACACTTTCCGAAAACAATTTTTTATTGGAGACACACTATCACTTTTACTAATTTCCAAATCCATCCATAAATTATCCTAAAATCATTTGGGTGACGCCCTATGCGCCCCGCATATGCAAATTAACCGTCGATTGTACCATCCAATATTTAAAATCTACCTCGTCAGCTGTTTTTTATCACGTCAGACAATATGAATCAGCCTATGAGGTTTCGAAGCTCTAGTTAAATCTCAATATCATCCAACTGATCCGGTGTAATTGTCATGCTTGAGTTGTGCAAAAAATTCTGCAAGTGAGAAACGTAGAAGAAATTATGCACACCCATCTTCTTAGGAAAGTCGACCCAATATGCTGGGTTTGCGATCCTCTCTGTGATCGGAAAAGGACCTACAAAAGTCGATGCCGATTTCCCTTACTATCTAATTGAATAACATTCTTTAAGGGAGTAATCTTCACAAACACCATATCACCGACGGAGAATTTCAAATCTCTATGTCTTCTATTGGCGTAGCTTGTCTACCTATCCTGAGCATCTTCCATTCACTGTTGAATAATCTCTATCTTCTCTGAGGTTTCTCTGATCATATCTGGCCCAAGTATTTGTTTCTCGCCTGCTTTTCACCAACATGAAGGGGCGTTACTTGGTCGGCCATATAATGCTTCATACGGCGCCATACCGAGACTAGACTGATAACAATTGTTGTATACAAACTCCACCAAATATAGATGATCATCCCACGAGCCTTCGAAATCAAGTATGCAATCCTACATGAGATCCTCTAATATATGATTCACTTTTTCGATCCGTCCATCCGTTTGCAGGTGATAAGCAGTACTGAGATGCAGTTCAGTACCCAACACCTCTTGTAATCTCCTCCAAAGTGAACAACGGGTCTCGATTGCTCACAGTGCTTTTTGACACACCCCGAAATCATATGAACCATTTCACATACAACTTGGTCAATTTGGCTACCATCCTACTTCCTAGATTGGTATAAATGGAGCGCTATTGGTCAATCAATCGAGTATGACCCAAATGCTATCATTCCTTGCCCGAGTCCTTGATGGTCCATCAATAAAGTCCACCAATACTTGTTTCAACTTCCATTTGAGAATTTCTAGCGATTACAACAATCCACTTAGCTTCTTTTGCTTTACTTTCACCAACTGGTAATTCGTGCATTTCGAGATGAATGTCCAACATCCTTCTTCATCCTCTTCCAATAATAGGTATGTTTCACATCACTGTACATCTTATTACTACCAGGATGTATAGTCAACCTAGAATGGTGGCACTCTCATAGCACCTCATCTCATAGTCCATCGACATCGAAATAGAACAGTCTTACATCCTTATGGAGTCAACCTTCTCGGTCGAGTTCGTATTGATTTATATCTTTAGACTACTCCTCTTTCTATTTTCGCCATGATCTCTACTAGTCAAGCATCTCGCCTCTGACAGGTATCAATCCGCTCAATCAGATTAGACCTAATAGTAAAACTCACCAACATTTCTGCTTCTAGCTCGCAATGGGGTCTGAAGTCATGCCATCCATGTACTTTAACTATTTCGACTTCGTATACAATGTTTCCAAACTGGCATGTTTTCAACTCAATGCATCAGCGACCGCATTTCCTTTACTGGGTGTATAAGAAATGTAGAAATTATAGGAGGCTAAGAATTCCAACCATTGCTGGTGGTGAAGGTTAAGGTCCTTCTGGAAGAAAAGGTACATCAAGGATTTATGGTCCGTGAACAGCTGGAACCTTTCTCCTAATAGGTAGTGCTTCCAATTCTTCAAGGAACACGCTATAGCTGCCAGCTTCAAATCATGAGTTGAAACTTCCTCTCTTGCGATTTCAACTATTGACTAACGAAGGTGACAACTTTTCCCTTCTGCATCAACACCGCACCTAATCCATACCATAGGCGTCTGTTTATACCGGTAGCTCCTCATTCCCGTTCGGAATGGTCAATACTGGTGCAGTTTTCAACCTCTCTCTCAGACTTACAAATGCATGCTCACACTTCGTGTCCCAAACAAAAGTATGATTCTTCTTTATCAAATTGGTCAATGGTGCAGCTATCTTCGAGAAGTCCTTAATAAAACGTCTTTAATATCTTTCTAATCCTATGAAAGTCCTTACATTCGTATCATTCTTATGCTGGTTCCAATCTTGAACCGTTGCCACCTTGGCAGGATCCACTACGACGCCATGCTCTGAGATGACATGACCCAAGAATCTCATTTCCCTCATCCAAAAGTGACATTTTGAAAACTTCGCTTTAAACTTGTACTTTCTCAACACTTCAAGCACAATTATCAAGTGCAGCTTGTGTTCCTCCTCTATCCTAGAATAGATCAGAATATCATCCACGAACATAAGCACGAACTTATTTAAGTTATCTCTGAAAACACGGTTCCTAAGATCAACAAAGTATGCCAGAGCATTGATTAGCCTGAATGGCATAACCAACCACTCATATAAACCATACATCGTACGAAACGTAGTGATTGACACACTCCTTCGCTACTCTCAACTGGTGAAATCCTGTCGCAAGATCTAATTAACAGAACATCCTTGCATCATAGAGCTAATCAAACAAGTCATCGATACGTGGAAGTGGATACTTGTTCTTGTTTATCACCTTCTTCAGCTCACAGTAATCTACACACAATCTCAGAGAGCTATCTGCCTTAATGGCGAACACTATGGGTGCACTCCACATAGATATACTCCTATGAAGAAACCCCTTCTTCAACAGCTCATTTACTTGCACCTCTAACTCCTTTTGCTCTTTGGGTACGATAAGTCTCAAAAGCATAACTTAGTAGTATGACGCATTGGGCTAAGATTCTAGTGGTCACTAGTTCGAAGCACCAAAACATCAAAATGAGCACTCTACTTGAATAAAGTAATACTCTTACCATCAAAAAACAAATATTCCTGGTCAAGATGTTTTGAGAAAGGATAATGAAAATTTACTAAAACCAAAATGCTAAATGCTCTCGAATGTTGGGCAAAGTATTACTCATGACTACTGGAGACCAAGGGTCACATATTCATAGTTATTATATAACTATTGAATGACTCGTCCAGTAGTTTCCTTTTAGTTAATAATAACTAGGTCGAATATGGAATCTCAGGATGACAACATTATACAATTTGATTAACTTAAGAACACTGTGGAACTTCAATGTGAATACTCCACTTTGATTGTAGTTAAATCATGGCATGTTAATCTATCAAGCAACTACATTTTGATTTGAGTTGAATCATTATAAGTGAAACATTGTTCAATAAAGAATTCATCTCCTTGGTTGTATTAGGTAGTATCACTGTCAATTATAGTCAACTCAAAGTCAAAAATTATAGCCAGAGCAGTACAGTCGGTAATAACAATTATTATTTAATCAAGAAGATATTGGAATTTTAACCTCAAACCGAATTCGATAAATCCTAAAGTGATATAATGTTGACAAAAAGATTGCATGTAAATTATTGTTAAATGGTGGCACTTAAGATAATATAAAATATGGTATTTTTAATAGGTCTGTAAGCTGTTAATTCGGCCAAACTGTCACACCACTAGCCAAGGTGATATGTAAATATTAATATTATAATTGTTCAATATTAATTTCCAACTGAATTCACACCTCTGAGTCATACAACCGCATTTGTGAATTATCTGAAAAACCACATAATTTAATTAATTTATAAATTATTATAAATTAATTAATATTTTATATGATGTTTGGGGGTTGTTTGCAATTATTTGAATGCTACATAAAAGTTATATTTGTTTGCATTGATATGTAACTTTAAATGGGTTTAAATGAAAGGTAATTACATGAAGGGGTTTATGGAAATTTTGCGCCATTATGATGGTAGAACTGACCACATATTAAGAAAGGCAAGAGGCGAAGTGAGAAAAAACTTAAAGGGATTAATAAGGGAAGTTTTATTTAAAAAAAATGAAAATGTTACATTCTTTCAAATAAAACAAATCCACTGATTCTATTCTAATTCATTCTTTCCTTCGTTCATTTTCCTCCTCTCTTTCCAAGCCATGGTCGAAATTATAATGTTCCATTCCAAACCAAAATCAAATACATGTCAAATGAAAACATCAAATAAAATAAAATCTTCGGTGGCTCATCATTCTCTTCCAAAGTTTGGTGTGGATTCATTTGGAAATCTAAGGAGAAATCAAAAGTCAGGGTGTTATAGAAGGTTTGATTTCCTCTTTCCAAATTCATTCATTATTTCTAAACCTAATCTCGTTCTCATTTATGTATATTCATTTTCACTTATTGAATCTATTATGAAATTCTCTTGTGTATTGTTAGTTAAATACAAAATCAATCCTATGTATGTTTTATTTTCATCATTGATATTATTCTGATTAGATCTGAAATCATTAATTGATATGGTTTTGATTTTTCCTAAAGCTTACTTTTGTTATCACAAATTTGATCAATTAATTATTTAATATGAACGAATATGTATTTTGAAACTAATTTTTTTGTTTGTTGGATTTGAGATTATGATTTTCTGTTGATCTGATTTGTTGTGATAAAATTACTTTTGTTATTACTATTTAGTTCTCTTATAATCATGGATTAATATCTAATAGAATTACGTGTGTGCGTGCGTGTATTCATAGCTTTATCCTTATGTTCTCAGAATTGTAGACCAAAATTAAGTTAAATTTTTAGTCATGTTAATTTGTTTTAAATTAATATATACAGGTTCATTTCTCAGTCAAACGTATGTTTTGAAATCAAAAATTAATTTACTATATACACATTTTTTATATGTACATGTGTATATTTTAGAATTAATTATGTCAATGAAGTAGTACATTAAATTATGACAATACTTCTAATTTTTCACGTTGAATGTTTATTTTTGCATCTGTGATTTTAAAATTTGGATATTTTCTTATGGCTAAACATGGAATGTTATATAGTATTGAATATATTACTAATTAGTAAAGCAGGAAATCTAAAATATATTTTTTTCTATTTCCTTTTTAGTTATGATTAGATTAGATCTAGATCTAATGTCAAATTTTATTTCATCTTCGCTTTCAATCAAACATTCTCTTGGTTTGAAATATCTAATTTTATTATATAAATTTATTCTTATAATTTATAGATGTATATATATTAAAAATATGCAATTGGCAACAAAATACCACATATATCTATATATGTCTAAACTGTGTGTGTCTATATATATATATATATATATATATATATATATATATATATATATATAGCACTACCAATACATGTGTACAAACCATACTACCAATCTTTGTATACAAAACAAATGTGTGAGTTTATTATGTTCAACTATATCAATATAATTAGACATTTATATTGCCGACATGCGTGTGAATTTATTACATGTAAATGTAAGTATATATATGTATATGCAGCATATTGAACAGCTCCATAAGGCTTACATTCGATGGTTCATATTATAGTTCAATATGAACGGCTCAAACTGTGGAGTAAGAGACCCTAAGATCAAGTCCACTTGTAGCTCATTACTTATCTCATGTCAAATTTACAAAGTCTATCAATATAGCCTTTTATTATTAATACGTACTCATCCACTTTCATGGCCAGCGACATCTTCGTGTGGAAAAACTTTTAAGTAATCTTGTATCTTATGGATACTTCCCAAACAACATTTCGAGGTTATCGAATATTTGATGGATAGGCATAATTTCATGCTATCTTTGCAATGGTTTATTAAGAGTAGACAACACATAAAGTTGGGCTATCTCTAGGTCCATACTCGTTTGTTAAAAGAAATATTAAATCTGGATTTGCATCTTTAGTAGGTTTAACTATAAGAGGTTTAGTTATTGATGGTTGTAAGCCTACATTTGCGGGTGCTATTTTGATTTCTCTTAGTCAATTTATATAGATAAGTCCATGAGTATGCTGTTTTCAAAAAACAACTTTGGTATGGGCATCTTTATGCAAATTTAATTTAGTGGGTCAGGGCATTTATTTCATAACAAATGTTCTTATAATATTAGGTTAAACGTTATATTTCATTTTACTAATAAGTTCCTACTAGACTTTTATGTTTTCCAAAACCCTAAGAGGAAATACATAAAAAAATTAATTTCTGTAGTGGGTATTAGGACTCATATGCCTTAGGATTCTGATCTTGTAGAAAGCTCAACCAGTTATAGGCCCGCATGCGATAGATAACGTCTTACTAATTACATAATATACAACTCCTTTTATCAGTTGTATCATATACAAAACCTGAGCATTTGTCCTAATCACATCTTGACTTTGAGGAAATATCAACAATAAAGAGATATTATTAACTCGTACCTACCATTTCGCAATAGCCTAAGTATAATGCATATACCATGAGGAAAGCTCAAGAAATATGTTCATGTATCTTACCTCATCTAGCTATATACTAATAGTACTACACATAACATCCTAGCTTGAGGAAAGCTCAACAACTAAAGAGTATGTAAGTAATCTATTAATATATAAATGGTAGAGGACGACACTTATATTAAAGATTCATAATCTTTAATACATATTTATTTGGATGAGATCGACTTATAGAATAATGTATTTCTTATGAAATACCCTCATGATTCAAGTGTCAGACATATCTCAAATCATGGTACACATGCTATACGTTTATTTCTTAAATCTAATCTGAGTTTATTACAGTTATACCTTTTATTATATATTCGTATTATATGAGTCTAATTCTTGTATAACAGTTCATAATTTTATTTTTGAGAAAAATGTGTGATCCTCTAGAAATAAAGGAGAGCCACATGCAACTATTTATGTATATATCACAAAGCAAGGCGCTATGGTAGCAAATCTAAGTACAAGTATCAAAGGAAAAAACTCAAGTACCCCTATAATGAGCTCTGACAAGGCCACCGTCCATTACACCCCAATATAGAGCTCCGGCATGGCCGGCGCCCGTATTAAGTGTTAGAAGTACTTGAAAACTATTGAATATCATAAATCCAATGATACTGGAATCCAACGCCATCTAATAAAGATGCTTCATGCTGCTGACTCGGAAGGAATTGTGATGCGACTAATCTGAAGTGGAACTGCTAATGATCCTAAAAGGAAAACTCCGCTCTGAAGACTCGGTAAAACTAGAAGTAGCACCTAGCTGAAGAGTGAATCCTTCTAAAAATAGAACGCCATAATGAAGATGAAGATGTACTGAGAAGAATCCCATACTGCAATCAGCAATCCAGCAATCATGTGTACCTGCAAAGGGAAACTAACACCCTATCAAGCCCAGACCTGCATCTAAAAAGTAACTAAGGCAAATAGTTAGAATGATACACATATATGTATATAAATAAAATTTATATACATATATATGTATAAATGAGATAGAAGTAAAGATACAAAAGTAAGGCTAACAGGACATAATAAAGTAAAGATTAGAAAAAAGACTAAAAAACAATCAAAAGATCTAATAAAGTAAAGCTAATAGGAACTATAATCTAAAGAACTAAAAGATCTATAACTAATACAAACAATAACTAAAACAAATCTAGAATTATCCTTATGGACCTTTAATCAAAAGTAAATTATGATACATAGTGAAATCATCATCTAAGTTCGAAAATATATTAATGTCAAAAACATGTTTAAATAAATTTACATTATTGCTAACCTTATTAAGATATTCTTTAAATAGGTTATTTTTGGCTAATTTATATTTGAGATTAAAGATCCAATTAAAACAAAATGAAAAAATTATAAAAATTAATTTATTAAAGCGACTATAAATATTATTAAAAATTCTGATTTCTTTCGAACTAAATATACCAACAAGTTATAATGAATGAAGTGTCAAATAAGAATCTATTATCCTTATTGAACATAAATTAAAAGTATTCCAATAGAATTCACAATAAAAAAAATTAATAACACATATAACAGTTCATAATTTTAATAACTTATATAATAATCTTATGTATAATCTTATATTACTTTTACTAATGAAATCTTATTTAATAAATTAATTAACATCTTAATTAATTTTATTTTATTTATTTTAAACATTTTAAACTGGAATGTATATTATTACATTTATATTAATACATACACATATATATATATATATATATATATATATATGTCCATACATGTACATTATATTGTTTATTAATTAACATTTAATTAATTTAATAAAAATATTTTTAATTCACTTTGACAATTATATATATATTAATTACCTCAAACATTTTAAGATAATTTTACATAAACCTTTATATATGTCATTTTATTTAATTAATTAACTTTTATTTAATTATTTTTAATTAATCCAATTAATTATTATTAAATTTCAAAAATAATTATTTAATTTTCAAAAAAATTGAAAATATTTATTAATGGTTATAAAAAATTATTTATTCTAAATTTAAAATATAATTTATAATTTCAATTTATATTTTGAACATTAGCCTAAGGCTAAAATTCAATTTGAGCCTTTTATATTAGGGATAACCTTTGGGCTTACTACATCTTTCGAACAAGGCCAGTAGCCAAGTAGGGGAGAGCACTTGATTATCCGAATCCAACCTACGAGCCAACATTTTTAGAAACCCTAATAATTGGTAGGCCTTTATAAGTTAGCCCTAACACTGCTAATTTAGACCACACAAACTATTATGCACTGATACCATTGGTGCTCCGGTCCAAACTCATTTGTGGTGATACAACTTGGTAACTTATAAGCGAGTTTTACATGAAACCTTTCAACTAGCACAACCATCACATGACATATAGGGATAAGAGGCAATGTTTCATCACATATCATGATGTGAGAACCCTATATCATGCTATTTGCAGGAGTTGGACCTGGGGCGTCCAATGTACTAGGTGAATACCTTAACCAACCTGGCTTTGAAGCCATAGAACTTGGCTAGCACATAGTAGGTTAAATAGGTGAATTTCAAAAAAATCTGATGTTAGATCTTATGGGGCCTATGAAGTCTAAACTAATTTAGATTCAATGTAAAAAAATATATTTTATTTAATTATTTGTATATAGGTTTATCATATATGTAGTATATACTGTATACGTGTATCAAATACATATACGTATAAAGTATACGTGCAATATATACATGTGTATATTGTTTAATTTTTTCGGTATTATTGGGATTTACAATTTATCTGACACATTAACCCATTTATATACATATTTTGTAACACCCCATAATTTTAGTGGAAATTAATTTTAAAAAATTAATTAATGAATAATAACGTCAGAATTTGGTTACAAAACTGGCATCATTGGGTTCATCACAATTTTCTGATCAATTTACATATATAAAGTTTTCCGATCTGAGTTCAAATGAAAAAGTTATTGATGTTGAAGTTTTCGAATCGAAAATAATAATATATATGTGATTAAAGAAATAAAAAGTAATTAACAAAATTAATCGGTTGCTTAGTTTAAGAAAGTTAACATGAATGAAAAAAAGAAAGAAATGGACTCGACCAAGCATATAAGGTATCAAATTAACGAACATTAAGGATGAAAATTAATTAACATAATAAATATCGACTGGTTGACCCCTAACCTAAGTGTTCGAAAACTTGCGGCCGATCGGCCCTAACATCGAATATGAGATTTTGACTGGCCAAATAGTCTGGATTTAAAATAATTTAATCCAACAGCCGACCGAACCCTAAAAATATAGGTGCAACGACCTGATATTTTCAACCATTCGCATCCAAATATGTCCGAATTGAATTGCTCAAAATACCAGATTGTAGGTTTATATTTGGCAAAACTCAGCATAAACAGTAAATAAATAATCACAGAATCACAGACACAGAGTAATATAACAATATGCAGTGGAAACAAAATGAATAGTACATGAAGCTACTATATATATAACAGAGTTAAATAAGTTACAACAGAAGTCTCGAATACAATTGTCAAATACAAGAATCAGAATACATCACTGGAATCAACTGAATATCTGAAAGCTGGATAGATAGCTGGATCTCCAAGCGAAGCTCCAACTCCAAAGGTGAGTCTCGAATACTAGTACACTCAGTCTGACCCGAGCGTAAAGATAATACAAAACATTCGAGTCAGGATTAACATTCTTATATCAATAAATCTAACTCAAGTGAAATAACAACTGAAATACAAGTAACTCAAAGGATGTTTGGGATGACCATCCTCTAAGGATCCATTAACATTTATATGTACGCTAAGTAGATAATGCCTATCAGTAACATAAAGTATCAAAATAGCGTTAAGGAGTAACCATTATCCCCCTTAACACATTTATATAAGCATCATAGTCTATGCAGCACTGTAAACTCCACCGTAAACTAGTGGACTATCAGGAAGTACTCCATAGGTATAACACAAAACAAATCGTAGTGGTCACGCATAGGGATACAAGTATGACAAGGCACATGAGGCAATACCCAAGGTAGTGAAACTACCGTTTGCCTGATCCGGACTGGTGAGAACGCATCGCCGCAATGATCGCAACACCGTGAAACAACACTCCTAATTCAAGGGTGCGCACCAATCAATAACAAGTAATGAGTAGTTTATGAAGAAGTGTGTTCGCTCGAGGTGGCTAACCCCATTTGGCCCGGCACGGCTTCTGTTTTAGTCATTTCCAATTTGACACAAGTGTCAAGGCTATCCATAATCGTTCTCTTCCTTCAGTCATCACGTACATCATTCCAACCACTTCATTCTGGATTACACTCCGTACATAGTTATTAAAGTGGTTTTCGGTTTAGACGGAGAGTATGTCCATATCCGATCCCGGTTTCTTTAATAACTTTCGTAATTTTTACACCGATTGGTCGTTTAAATAATTTCAAAAACCAAGTCAATTTCAATCTCACATAAAATTTGAAAGCCAACATTTCATTTGTCTTTCTATATCAATTTCTATAAATTTACGTTTCAAAACTTCCAAATTTACCATTTCAAAACACTATAATTCAACTTCAATTTTTATTTAAAACAATTCAAATATTGATTTGAATTCGTATATTGGTTTCATTAATTTAATTTAACATTCAAAGCAGTTTAAATTCATTGATGGATTCATTAAGTAATCATTTAAATTAAGTAAATTTATCATTTCAAAATAATTCCAATTGAATTTTCAATTCATTAAATCAATCACTTAAATTTACCTATATTATATCAAAACTTATGAATTGAATTAAATTAAATTCGTCAAATTAAATTCTTTAAATTACAGGTCTCATATTAATTTCCATCAATCACATTTTATTTTTTACTAAAGAAATTCAATTTCACTTATTTACTTATTTAATATAAACAAATTTCAAAAGTTAATTATTAATAATTTACTTAAATTTAAACAACATTCTTTCATCAAAAACTTTGTTAATCATAATACTTTGGAAATCAAAATTTAGAAATCACAATGCTTGGAATTATAACACTTCCCACTTAACTGTTTAAATATAAATAATAGTATATAATGAAATAGTTTATAATTTAAAATAGTTTATATAAAATAATTTTAATTTAAAATAGTTTATATTAAAATAATTTATATTAAAATAGTTTATATGAAATAAATTTATAAAGTATCATATATAAATAGGTTTAAATAAAATTTAAAATACCTTATATAATAAAGTAGCTTTCTAAATTTCATAAATTGATTCAAATCAACTCAATTTCCAAAATTTAAATTTAATCAAATCCCAAATCATCAAGATTTAATTTATTTCGGTTTCTCAATAAACCATTTCAAATTATATCGATTTCAAATATAGATTTTTACACAAAATAAACCGTTACAATTTCAATATTTTCCAAAGCTTTAAATATTAAAACATTTCAAAACAAGAATTGATAATTCCATAAATATATCAAATTCACTATATAGCTTAAAATCAAGAATTTTACTATACATAAAATAATCATTTATATAATATTAAAAATCAATGTTTACATAAAACCACATATTTCTTTCCAAAACCATAGAAATCATTTTCAAAATATTTATATATATATATAGACCAATAGTGTCTGTATATAATTTTCTATCATATGGTAAGGTGATACGGATATTTGTCATTTCAATCCATAATTTAAATATATATGGGTATATATATCATTTCAACCCGTAATCCCAAATTCATTTCAAATGAAAATCGCTTAGGTTAATCATTTCAACCCATAACGATTTTCTTCTATTCTACAGATCGTTTGGGTATGTATCATTTCAACCCATAGTGAATTCTATACTAACAGGGAACTTGCAGAGTGATAACAGATATGATAATAATATAACAGGCATATATCATCAATATAAATAATAGATAATGGTGTCAGATGTCATAGGTGAACTGAAACAGGTAATAGCATATATATAACAGTCTAAATAACTAACGGCAGCATTTTTCAATTGTCGTTTCAATTGAAATCAAATTTAATAAATTAAAGAACATTAATCGTGAGTGATGGCTCACCTTTCGATGCTAGAGAGATTTAACAAAGAATGAGCTACGGATTCCAAAGCAACGCTAGATGGACACGATTCGATGAAGAACAGGCACGACGGACAAAGCTGATAGACAGGGAATCAAAAATCAGTTTGATATAACAGAAACAAAATGTAAATATACAATATTATAGATTTTCTTAATTAATATCCAACGAAATCCTTATATTTAAAATTCAAAAATCAATGTTTAAAATAAAATTAATATAAACTTACTTTGCAAAATATTTACACATTACAAATCTATATGTACATAAAACCAAAATCAATATCCAAATATACATGAAATCAATATTAAAACATATAACATAAAATCCACATATTATTTTACAAAAATCATTCCTTAAATCAAGACACCTAAAATTTAAAAATCAAAACATATACATATATATGTATATATTACATTTAAAAACAAATATTTAGAACAAATATTTAGAACAAATATGCTTACAAAATCGACATAAGATTTCATATAAGTATATACTTACATTTTAAAAATACTAATAGACCAGATTATAGATTACTTCAAAGTACTAACATAGACTAAATATGCCTTAAACGCAATTTACCAAATAGTACGTAACACATATATAATACAACAAATTTTGAACATGTACAACTAACTTAAGAAAACATCAGCCTGGTCAACATGCATTAAAAAAAGAATCTAATCCATTTAATTATAATATATATATATATATAATCAAACATAGACTTATATAAGTTTATATATATACAGCAGATCAAATATATGTTATGTTTTAAATCAAAACACATACTCACTTTATTAAGATATAATTAATCAATAGATTTTGAAAACTTATATAAAACTTATATATAAATATATATTAAAATTACACATACACAAAGACGGAACTTACACAAATATAAATGAAGTTGCAGTAAAAAAAACCAAACATATATATATATATATATACACAACACTTGTATAATATAATATAACTTATATAAACAGTAACAGCTAAAGACTACACAAATTCTTTTTTACTTTGTAACCATTTACATCCT
Organism: Allium cepa; assembly: GCA_030765085.1. Lineage (NCBI taxonomy): Eukaryota > Viridiplantae > Streptophyta > Magnoliopsida > Asparagales > Amaryllidaceae > Allium > Allium cepa. The sequence goes on along the minus strand of CM060938.1, from coordinate 306,582,505 downwards.
ACTGTAATCATATGTAGGCTACTCCACAAGTATATTCAAACTCACCTATATAACATGCATTCGGCAGACAAAGAGGAGGCAAGGCTCGAAAGGGTGGTGGCCAGAGGCTGCTCGCTGGGACTGGGTCGGCCGATCAGAGAGGTTTGGAGGTATGGATGTTGTGTTGCGCGGCGCTGCGGAGGAGGAAGGCACGGTTCGACGAGTTGCAGCGGAGGAGATAGTGGTTGCGGTTCATGCGGTGGTGTAGGCTCGAAGGAGGAGGCTGTTACATAGCTTTGGTTGGAGGGTGTTTTGTGGAAGGGGAAGCCAAGGTTGCTATGACCAGTGGAGGGTTGGACAATTGATGTGGAGATAGGTGAATGACCTTCAGAACAACGTATAAGCTTTATATATATATCTCTAAAGTGAATCATAGGAAAATAGGGATTGAATAAAAGATTATGTTGAGTTTGCAAATATTCACAGAGGGAAGCCAAAGAGATAAGCAATGCACGCTTACTGAAAGTGATGAAACGCACAGCTTCATAACAAATCAAATCGGAGAATATAATTATACATATTATGTTTTATATTAAATATAACAAATCAAAAGAGAGGAACAGAACCAAAGAAGAGAACAGACAGAAAACGAAACAGCAATTTATAGTTGAGTATAGGGAATCGCAAGAGTTAAATGTTGACAAGAATTAAATAAAGCAAATGGTCGTTGGTTATTCACAGTGAAATTGGAGAGACATAGAGAAAACGAAAGGGCTCAAACCTTTACCGACACGGATTCCGCTGTGAACCGGACTTCAAAACACAGAAGTGAATATACCATAGAGCTCAGCACGACGAGATGATCAAAACAAATTATGGATATTAGTGATACGATTGAATTATAAAAGTTCAAATTTTCTACTAGTGGAAAATGCAGCAAAAAGTAAAAAAATAAAATCGAAGGAGCTAAAGAAGTCTGAATTTGGAAAAACGAAAAATAATGTCTTAGTCAGAAGATGATTTAGAATTTTTCTATGTAAAAATATTCAGGTTTTGAAAACATTTTATTATCAACAATTATTAACTGACTTGAATTGAATAGAATTTCACAATGAAATAAACTTTCATAAAATCAGATGAAAATTTACCGGTTGCTATATTTAACTAGATGCATTTCAAATATTAAATTTTTATTTCAAAATTTTATCGTTTATAATTTCTCAAAATTTCAATTAAATATATTAATAAAACAAATAAAAATTATCGAAAATTTACGGGTCGTTACAATAGGCCTAACCCCTCACTTTTATTCTCATATTTTTTGAAGTGACGAAAATGCTATGCCATTTTCTCTCCTTCACAAATTCTAAATTCTAAATAAAATTATATTTATATACATATATACAAGTGAAGAATAGTAGAGGATAATCGAGAAGAAAAACAGGGTCGAATCAAATCGTCAAAGTCAAGGTAAATTATAAATCCGAATCTTGAATCTAAATTAAATCCAAAACTCTTCTTTAATCAAGGTTTCTAATAAATATATGTATTCTTGTGGTATATGTATTCAAATAGGGAGAATAAGGGAAGCCAAACTGGAATAAAAGGGATTAGATCTGGAGATTTGAAAAACTAAAAAGGTAAGTGAGAAATTACATATTTTTATATGATATTGGATTTATATTATTGTAAATCTATTCATGTATGCCTAAATGTAAACTTCTTGTTGTAGGCTAAAATTTTGATACGTGTACTGAATTTATAAACTCTTCCTACATATTCTTTGATTGACAACTTAATTCAAAATTGCATGTATGTGAATCTGAAAAGTATTAGGTAGTAGTAGTCCTTGTGATTAATAAATTATGTGATAATTCCAGATTTGTAGATTTAAATAACATATGCAAGTAAAATGTAAATTTAAAAGTTATCGTAATAAATTATTGGTATTTAAGTAGTCTGTTAATTCATTGTAATGTTGCTTATTGCAACGTAAATTTCTATAGATTAACAAGTTCAAATTTATAAATAAAAGTGCATCGTTTGAAATAATAAGGAATACGCCTAAAGGAAAGCAATGTATAAAATAGGGATATTTACCATATTTAGTACCATATATTTCAATAACTATAAAAATATAATTTATTGTAATTTCAAATGCAACACAAATTCTTTTTTTAGATAAGATATAGAGATTTACAGTGTCAACCTTTCTTTTTGAGAGAGATGTAATTCCAACACATTAAAATGCAGAAATTCCTAAGAATGAATTAAAGAATTGTAATGTGATAATAATAACGATTCTAATGAAAAATTAATATATATGCAAGAGGGCAAGAAGAAATCAAGCAACAAACAATAAAAAGGTAGACAAGTAATACCTTAAACAAAAAGGGTATGGAAAATCCATAAAACAAGGAAGGGTGGTAAAGGTTAAAAAAAGGAATAGAAATTCAATAAGGCATGAAAAACGAACAGGAAAAGATATTTAGATCTTTTAATAAAAGCAGTAAATGACATTAAATTGATAGAAATGGAAGGAGTAAACACACGAAAAAGTAAGGGAATATTACTAACAGGGGAATATTAGAGGCATAATAATTAACAGTATGAATACACACACACATATACATACATATACATATAGCCTCAAGTATGCGTTTATGAGGGGAGTGAATTATTAAGTTAGTAAATAATTTAGATCAGATAAGAATGACATAGTCATTAAAAGGGGTTGGAATGCGAGGTCAGTAGTGTTACACAATGAAAGTCTGCCCACCGCAAGAAGCTACCGGCCATTATGTATACGTTATACTAATGTCAGATATATCCAACTGTAGGACCCATGAAGTTATATACATTCGCATATAGGTCAGGGTACCCAAGTAGGAAGGTTGGTCTCGATCGGAGTTTTAGGACAAGTAGAGTATGCTTCAACCTTTTGGGTGTTATTAAGTAACAAGCCGGTATTACCTTGATTGCATTAGCCAATCCAAATAGGATGGTAAGCAAGGCCGATGCTATGTCTGCATGTATGTGTGTGTATGGTACCATCCTAGAGCATAGGAGCTGCACATAGGTTGCGAATGTCATTAGTCTTGAATGGTCAGTGGAAAGGCAAGGGTTGCGCTTAAACGGCTGCACCTCCTACAATTGTAGATCACGCTTAGGTAATGCCACGTCACGGTTGTTTGCTAGATTGTTTGTTAGGGGCAAGGCTAGATAACCCTTTATGAAAGCCTTTCAAATTGGATAGAATATGACAACCTATTGTGACGTTGTTATTAGGCACTAGGTGAGTTTCTTGGTATGCACGACAATGAGGGCGTAACGATGTGTTGATGATGGATCCTGACGAGATGCTGAGTTATGGATACTAGCGGGGATAGTATTTTGATCCAAAGGGGGGAATGTGGTACTTATATATATATGTATGTATATACATATGTAGTTATTGTCTACCTAGGTAGATGGGGAAAATTCGTACGCGTACGTGGAGTCGAGACGACTAAGTAAAAATAAATAAGAGACATAACATATAATAGAAGGCAGTTGATATAAACTAGTGTTATGTATAAGGTGTGTGATTTACCAGTCACCAAAAAGTTGTTTTGGCATCCTCCTCGTTACAACCCACATGATAGTTTTAGAGAGACAAGTACCGTGCAAAGCAGGAATGGTGGAAGCATAGGTTTCCTTATGCTCCATACTAACAAGGAAACTAGCATTGAAAGTGTCAATCTTGGTCAATGACTGTATGATTTCTTATATTTTACTATTCCGCCATGAATTAGATCGATGGTGCTATGATATACATTTATTTATTTACTTGCAAGATACCAGATCAACGATCTGTACTTTGGTGGACTTGGTTTTTGGATTTAGCGAAAATTTAGACCTATTGGGATGAAGTTGTCACATATTTGTTTTCCATGATTAATTTATTATTATATACATTTATATACATACGCATAAGTATATATATAGCATTTATAGACATATATTTAATTTGAATATGTTGACCAACTCAAATAATTCAAATTAATATTTAAAATGCCTTAAGATAGATCTAAATTTAAAACAGATCCAGATCTAGAATAAAAATCTATTTGAAATTTAAAATTTCAAATGTTGCCATGTATATATATATATATATATATATATTTATGTATGCACGTACATACGTATGTATATGTCCACAAACATACATACATATATATATACATATACAAACATATATATACACATATGCTTCTATTAGCATTCAAATATATACATATACATATACATACATACATGTATATACGGGTAATTTTAAAATTTATTTACAAAATTCTAATTTGTAAGTATAAACAATAATATGTAAAAAAATATAAAAATTCTTTCGACTAAAACCTCTTGTTAAAATTTATTTTATTTATTTATTTTACAAATCCGTCAAAATTCTAAAAGATTAATTTTTTTTATTTCAAAATATAAAAGGCATACGGATTTTATAAAAAATGTTAAACTATAAATTTTGTATGGATTTTATTTATAGACACACACATATATAGTAATTTAAAAAGGTTTTTAAATACATTTAAATTTTTTATTTTGGATTAAATTATAAATATGTATTTTAAAAAATATTTTTAAACATATGTGTGTGTTGTGTTTGTGTGTGTGAATGTGAATTAATAAATTAATTTATATGTGTTATATATAAATATATTAAATTGTCGAAAATAAATTTGTATGCAGTATGTATACAAAAAAAAATTAATCAATTTAAAAGTGTGTACACATATGTAAATCTGATGGCATATAAATATATAAATCTGTGATAAAGCACGAACTTAATCTACATATGTATATTTACATAGATAAATGGATATATATATATATATATATATATATATATTCATGTGTGTGTTTATGTAAAAAATAGAATAGACACTACCAACACTATAGTCTTGAATGTGCACCTTGAATGTTGGATCCAAAATTCTGTAGATCAATTCCATACTCTTCCAGAAATGCAACTAACTGAAGAGATCACCACACCTTTGAAATTTATTTAATTTGACTTAAATTTTATTTGGAAATGAAGAGGAGGTCCTATTACTTGCGGCCAAGGATGGATAAAGGAGGAGTCAAAAGTAAAAAATAACATAAATAAGGAAGGTTGATTTATATAAGCAATAGGAAAGAGTAAAAAGTGGGGATCTAGATCTACTTTTTACCTTTTCTCCTTACAAATTCAAAACACGTATTTCAAAAAAATATCACCATCCCTCCTCCTTGCATGGCCAGACACCATATGGGCTAATAGACCCATATACATTTCCAAATCCAATCAATATTTGTACATTTGAAATCTATTTTAAATATTTATTGATATTGTATATAAATGCATACATATATAAATTTTACAACACTTTATTAGTACCGATTCAAATAAATCAAATAAAATTTAATAATTAATATTTCATAAATGTTTATTAATTTAAATATTATGATTTAATCAAATCATGTGGTATTTTGGAGTATTCAACATTCGATTATGCAACTCATAGGTGTAAATACAATCGGTGACTAATATGAATAATTCCTAATTAACGTTCACCAATCACCTTAGCTAGTGGTGTAACCGCTTGGTTGAATTTGTCACTTACACATTTTGGCAGAGTCCAATTTTACTATTTTAATCAATCCCCGATGGTAACGATTATTTATACCAATTCTTGTCTTTAAAAATATACAACATTAGGACGTATAGAATTTAGTCTTGGTCAAGATTCTAATATCACACACATTCAATTATATAATCCATACGCAAAGTCCTTTGTTCATTAATAACAATTTTTATTAACTGAACTTCTGTCCAGAGACTTTGACTTTTGAGTTGACTACAATTGACTGCGATACTAACCTTATATAACTGAGAAGACATTCTCTACTGAATAGTGTTTCACTTCTAATGCTTCAATTCAGACCTAATTATAGTCGTTCAATGGATATCGTGTTATGATTTATAATCAAAGTTGAGCGTCCACGTTGAAGTTTAACAATATTCTCAAGTGGAGAGAACTATTTAATATCGTCACTTCAATATTCTCTCTTTGACCTTAGTTATATTGACCAATGGGAAACTATCAAGTGAGGTATTATACAATTATCCAATAATTATCAGTACATAACCCCTAACTGCCTCCAGCGGCCATGAATAATATATTGCCCAACATTTGAAGAGCGTTACGTATTCTAGTCTCAGTGGATGTATCGATATCGTGTTTCGATACATCTTAACTAGGAATATTCAAAACAATATGTTATTTTCATTGTAATTTTTTTTAACAATTATAAGACATAGTATTTACAATCACTAAACATATCATTTAAGGATATTTTTTATTAAATATTCTTTAATTAAATAAATAATTAATATAACACATTATGGCAAGCATATAAAAGAAAGAAAAACACAATGAGATTTTATGACGTAACTAAAAATTTACAATAAATTACAGAATTGGGTATATTGCATACCCCTAACTTTATCATAATTCTAGCAGAATATTTATGAATTCTGGCATAACTAGAGTATGGACTAAGTAGATTGTATACCAAATATATGCTAACATTTTGACCATTGCTAATTATATTAGAAAGTATATGCTCTAATTACATTCTCACATGAAATATGGTAAAGTCTCGATTAAATTGATCGCATCACTTTTAACCATTCAAAATGAACAATTAACCGCTTAAATTAAATAGTTAACCGTGGTTAAATTTGACCAGTTAGGTAGGTACAAACCAACTGTATTTAACTGTCAAGCGGTTAATTGAATCGTTGTTAAGAAGTTACCCGAATCAATTAATTGATCTGTTTGGTTAGTCGACCACGCTCACCCCAATGTTAGCATTATTTGCGTTTCTTAGTACACTTAGCTCTATATAAGAATCATTTAGGTTGATAAGATTAAAATGTTCAATTTTGGTGACACTATATGTAGAATTGAAGAGGATTAAAATAGCTTGATACCGTTGAAGGAAGTTCGCAAATCGAATCTCAGGAGCTTGAGATATCGCAGTTTCAAGAACCAAAACATAGCTACAGAAATTTAGACGTCTAAATTGAAAGTTGGACATCTACTTGACTCAGGGTTTTTATCCCGATAGTTTCATATGTATTTTAGATGTTTTTAGACATCTAATTTTTGAGTTAAACATTTAGTTACTGTAGTTAGACGTCTGAGCTTGAATATAGACGGACCTGAGATGTGGTCTTTTACGCACATGCTACTGTGTTTTGATTGTGAAGGCTTCAAGGGGAAAATTTGGAATTTTCCAAATGGAAATTCTTCATATAAAAACTATTTTTCAAATCTCAGAAGAGGGTGGTTCATTCAAACACAAAGAAGAATTCTCCATCATACTTTCTTCAATTCTTAGTCTCCATAAATATAATTTTGAGTGATCTCTATAAAATCTCTTGTACTCTTTTATTTCGATAATAAAAATGCTCTCTCTAAAGTGGAACACTAACACGATGTTATGGAACTACTATGAATCTTTTGTGTAATTTACTTTCATTATTTTTTTTATTTACTTACTTATGATTGAGATCGATTTATTTGGATTGGATTGGAGTAGACCCGTCAAATGGGTCAGGTCGGGTCATAAATGGATCGAGTAGAATTTATCCCAATCCATTCAAGACATAAATAAACCTGACCTGTTTGACCCATTTAATAAGGGGTTGACCCGACCCAACCCGACCCATTTAATAAAAAGGTCGACCCGACCCATTTAAAAAAAATACTGCATAAGCAATAAAAACTTCATAATAAAATTAAAAAACCACATCATTATTATCAATACTATAAAATAAAAAATATAAAAAAATGAAAAAACTGCAACATATATTGATAAATTCTACTTAAAAAAACAAAAAACTGCATCATAAATAGAAAACAGAACTAGATATTACAAAAACTAGAAAATATTTAAAGTCCTACATGATACAATTACAAACTACAACATCAGAAACTAAAAAATTCGGCATGATACACTTTTAGGTGAGAAACTCCATAGTTGAATACAAAAGGTGCATCAAAATAACTAAAATAAACTAAATTAAATTCTACAAAAACGGCAGAATCTAATAAAACTACAAAATAATTGAAAGTTTTACAACATTTAAGCATAGTCTTGTAGTCTTGAACCCCTTAAGCACAACCTTCTAACCTTGAATAAGAGGAATTGGTGGTGAAAATATGAAACACTGACAAAAAATATGAACTTATGAAATTAGTATTAATTCAAATTTAAAGTACATTCTATGTGATTTGAAAAGAAATGCTAATAGTTATTAATTTGGAAAGTTGAAATTATTCTGATTGGTACACTTTCAAAAAAGTTCTTTAACAGCGTACTATAATTGAAGTAACTCACTTTGTTTGGATGGATGGAGTTAACTACGACATGCATCATGTGATTCAATTTTATACTAGAGCTCCCTAAAGTAACAAAAAAAGAATTGTTCAGCTACTGTCAAATGAACTCAAATATTGTAGTCACAATAGACACATGGGAATTCAGATGCTATACGTATCATTTCCAGAATTTCAAAAAATCATAGGTCTAGTAGTGGCTTCATATTTTCGGAATTTCATGAAAAATAAAAAAGTAATTATATAAAAACAATATACTATAAAATTGTACCTTCTATTATGACAATCAGTGGCCACCTAAGGGTGGTGTAAGAACTTGAGTAAACTGCTCCGTGTCAATATGAAATTTGGAAATATCTTCATCTTCTTGTTCCACTTCTATTGCAATAGCATTCCCATATAACCAATCACGCATGAAAAGTAGCACCTCCGTAATATCATCTTTAAGGGAACTGCAATACTCGTCTAAAACCCATCTGCTAATGCTAAATGCGCTTCCGGATGGAACGACGGTGATAGGCACGACTAAAACATCTTTTTCCATGAGAGAGAATAGGGTATTAAGCTTTTGAGACTGCCAAAAAAAAATATCTTGAGTGATAACTTGTTTTGATGACTCACTGTTATGACCCTTGGGAACAACGCTTAATACATCCACGGTATTTGTGTGTCGTTACCCAAGCATCTGAAAGATGAATTGTCGTGGGGTAAAAATAAATGAACATAATAGAAATCTCACAACGAAACTATTAAATATAATATAACAGTAAAATAGTACATAAGGTTACTCCCTAACATGGAGTTATCGGACTTACATAAAAGTACTTCTATCGGCTTAGGCAGTTATAACAACCTGCCTTTACACCTGTTGAAACCAAAATACACTTGCATAAATTATACAAACAGCGGACGTAGATAACTAAATAGATAAAGGCTTCCTGCTCAGATGACATCTTCAAAAGAGCCCATCAAAGACCTACTACTCTCATACTACTCAAATAAAAATGAGTATCCAGGAGTTTAGGGGAAACAAACAAATCGGGTCAGACAATATGTCTGTATGCATAAAAACACTAAACAATAGGTGTAATTAAACAACAACATGTGAGACCACGCCGCCAAATGCGGAACGGGTTTCCGCTCACAAGAACAACATCCAAAGGTAAATAATGGATACAAATAATTAAACATCGCAAAGAGTGCTAGACTCTTCCCGATGCAATTAAGAAAAACAAATTTAAAGGTTTGAATCAACAAGGAAAAAGGGAATTTTTCAACAATGACTAGGAGGGTGCACCACCCTTACTGAAAGTATACCTCTAAAAATATATTTAAGAACTCTGATGGCTTTCGAAAACCTCCAAACCGGACCCTGCCCACTGTTACTAAGTATCCTAGTATTTCACATTTTGGTGTACACATATCCAAACCAAATCTAGAGTAGATGTGACAATACCCTAATGAAGAAACCTCATATAGCTTGACCCCTACTCACTCTTTGGGTTTGGTCATTTCAGACAAAGGATAACAAAGCTCAAATGAGCAGCACATCGTCTTAGAGTGACAAAAAACAAAGAAGGCTGAGGTAATCAATAGTTGACAAACCAATTATTGACGATAACAAAATGATTGTATATGGAAGTTAAATCGTGTATACCCATCACCACTCGTCGATTTCAAACTTGTATCCCTTAGGTAACAATGATTCCTAACAAGTTAAGGTAGTGTTACCTTAAAGTCATGTCTCGGTGTTCATTCTTAAATTTCGGGATAGGGACGAGTCTCCCACTTCGACGTTTGGTGTTAAGTATACAACTAAATGTTTTCCATATAAGTGATATCGCTTTATGGAAGTTAATTCATTTGAAATTTTAGTGGATCATATACTATCTAACTTGTATAATATGCAAGTACATGAATTAATGTAATAGTAGACAATAAATAGTAAAATATAAAAAGCGTGCAAGCCAGATTTTTTATACTGATTCGGACCTCTCGTCCAAGGTCCAGTCCCGAAACTCCCCTTCGGTATTTCCTTTAAACAAACTACCCTCACTTCGCCCGGAGGAATACGCTTAATACAAAAGTGTTTTTGGCAATCTTATGTTCCAATAACACAATTTTTGACTTATAATACAAATCTTCCTATGATCTCCTTTGAGTATATGAATGTAATTGCTTTGAGTTGTAGGAAGTGATTTAACCAAAATGTTATAATGGATTGAGAGTATCTAAACAATGTATATGCAAGAGAGTACTTTGAAATCAAGAGAGTGAAGAATAGATCAAATCAAGTTAAGTAAGATGTTTCTACTTCTCAATTAAGATGTTATCTATTGAATTAGAGATGTGCAAATGAAGAGTTGTTACTCATTGAAGAAATCTTTTCGCTTTAATGGCAACAACTCTTCATAAAAGATGATTTCCTTTAGTTTCAAAAAGAAGTGTCTGTTCAAATATGACAGTTTTTGCCACGACAGACGTCTGAGGTATAATGACAAAGGTCTGTGACTAGTTTTAATTTTTAACTCGAGACTTGTCATAGACGTTTGTGAGTATATCTCAAACGTCTGTGAGGTGAAAAAGCAGTTTTCCACTAGATTTTGATGTACATAAAATTGCATGTGATCGTGTATGCATATATACTTAAGGAGACCTTAACAATATTTTATATATGACTCTTTTACAGTAGAAGAACTTGAGTATGGTCAATGAATCTTCGTTTCTCTTTGAGTCTCAACATCTTCAATCATGGTATATGCTTGTAGTATATACCTACAATCTTGATAAAGTCTATATATGTATCTGATTGTATAGTTGTTATCATTGAAATATAAGTTGGAAGTTCTAACAATCTCCCTCTTTTTGATGATGACAACTATATAATCACAAATCAACTATACATTCAAATATTAACCATATAATCAGGTATCAACAATAGAACAAAGTACTATCATGTTTGTCTATGTTTTGTCTCTCCTATGTATATGCATAGATTTACTTTGATCAGAATATCCAACAAAAGTCCTTCATCGGGTTTTGAATCGAATTTTCCAAAATTATTTTTTGTATTTAGAATAAAGCATTTTGATCCAAATATTCGAAAATTTGATACTTTGGTTTCTTTTTGAAGAACATTTCATAACATTATTTTTAGTCATAGGTCTAAGAGTTACTCGATTTAATACGTAACAAGTAGTAGCAACTGCTTTGGCCCAAAAATCCCTTGGTAAGCCACCGCCATTTTGGAGAGTTCGGGCACATTCTTGCAAGGTGTGATTTTTTCTTTCGACTACTCCGTTTTGTTGTGGCGTTTGTGGAAATGAAAAATTATGAGTTATTCCCTTCTTATTACAAAAGTTTGTAAATAATTCATTTTCAAATCCTCCACACCGATCACTTCTTATACTTCTTATTTTTAAATCCATTAGAGTTTTAATTCGTTAAGCAAAAAATTTAACATTTTGAATGTATCACTTTTATGTTTTAAAAATAGCATCCCATGTATACCTTGAAAAATCGTCTACAATTACAAAAACATAATTATTTGATTTATCGAACGTAGTTGAGTTGGACCAAATAAGTCCAAATGAAGTAATTCAAGAGATTGCTTAGTAGAGATTTCCATTTTAGATTTAAATGGGCTTTTCTTTAACTTTCCAAGTTGACATGTATCTTATAGTTTTTAAAACTTTGAAGTTTATTTTGGGTAATCCTCTTACCAAATTGTTTTCAACTAATTTGTTTATATATTTGAAATTTATATGACAAAATATTTTATGCCATATCCATGAATCATGATGATTTTCGGTTAACTATAAACCATTATTATGATTGATATTCATGTTTAGAACATAAATATTTTGATTTCTTGTTCCTTCAAAAATTAAAATTTTATTTTGATCAAAGATACTGCATTTATCTTTTTCAAAATCAATTCTAAATACCTTATCGCATAATTGGCTTATACTAAGTAAATTTTGTTTTAAGTTTTTAACTAATAAAACATTTGAAAAATAGGAGAAGTAGATGTACCGACATTGATGACGTTTCCAATTCCGATAAAATATCCTTTGGAGTTATCCCCAAAAGTTACTGTGTCACCATCCATGTAAGTGATGTTTGATAGCATGTGTGCATTTCCTGTTATATGTTTGGAGCATCCACTATCGCATATCCATTTCTCCTTATTTTTGCTTTTGGGTACCTGCAAAATAATAAAGAGTTTTAATTGGTACCCATATCCATTTTTAGGGTCCTATGGATTAGTAGGAGAAGGTATTCATACCCATGAGGGTTTGGAAACTTTAGAAATGCAATTTTCATTATGAACTATCTATTTTAGATATACATCTATTTGTTTTTATCTAATCAATTTGTTATTTGTTTTAGGAATCCATACCTTAATCATTTTCGTTCCATTATTTTCATATTTAGATTTTGTTTTTCTAAAATTTATATATAATGTACTGTACTTCTTAAAACTTTGATTACTATTAGAGACCACATTATTTCTAGAACGTTTATGATTACTTTTGTTAAATCCTAACCCATACCTATTTCCTGATGGTTTTGAAATTTTTATCCAATTATTTAGATTTTTCTTTCCTTTAGTAAACTTTGAAACATTATTAGTAATTTTATCTAATTTATTTCTAAGATCAGAAATTTCTATATTAGCTAATTCTAAATTTTGTTTTAATTCATTCTTTTCTTTTTCAAGTTTATAATTCTCTATTTTGTTATTCTCTATATCATGTGTTAGAGTAGCATTTTGAGATGATAGTTTTTTGCATTCTTCTTTTGCTAATTCCAATTCTTCTTCTAAAATACTTTTCTCGTCTTTTAACATTCCAATTTCCAATGGCAGGTAGATATAGGCCTTGTTTTGGTAGGAAGGAGGTGTACTTGAAAAAGAAATGACTTTTACTGCCTTTGGTTAAGGGAGAAGTGTAAAAGAGTGAGTATTTCTCAATTTTGAAACTTAAGAAGCCATGAAAACTCAAGTAAACTTGAATGAAGGTTTTGAAAATGAAAATAGAAATGAGAAACAGAATTAAGAAATTTGGTTATGCACAAAAGGATAAATTAAATTACCTGATCTAAAGGTACATAACCTCCGCTCAAACCTTGCTACCTCACCCTTCTTGCCCTCTCTTCATGTTGCTTACGTGACCAACCTTGTCGCCCCCTCCTTTCTTTGCTCCGAGATGCGTTTAATTCCCTTGTACATAATGTTTCATGAGGTATCTTTTCATGTTTAAACGTCTTTTTAAAAACTTTAATTGATGTATTTAAATTTCATAAAAGTCACACCAACTTTATATATGCTTAACTATAGATGTATAAACCATAATATATCCTAACTAATATGTAGTTATATGTGAATACTTATACTAAAGAGATTTACAACATTTACCGACAACTTTTAGATGACGAGAAGTCGAAAATTCAGAAAACGATTTCTGATCACATGTTCGATTTTTCTAGAACTAAATATTTTTGTAAACAAGTTTTGAAAACCATTTATCTATCACTAGTTATTATTTTAAAGAGTCATAAATCATTAATTTTTTACTAAAATACATTAAATATTCATATTTCAAACTGATTAGATTAGGGATCGTTGCGCTTGCGATCTAATAGTCCACCTTTTAGATACAACTTAAGTTCCGAATTATGAGAACTTTCAGCAAACTCGGAATTTCTATATATATCAAATTCTTCCATTACATTAGCACACTCTTACGAATAAGGTCACATAAATGAATCATTATAATTCTTTTGATCCACTGACTTCATTACTTGATTCCTTCTCTTTTTTTCTTGTACTTCTCATAAAGACCTTTTAATTTTGTCTCTACCACCTCAAACCTTTCGCCATAATCATTCTGTAAAGCCTTTTGTAACAAAACTTGACAAAATCCATCTTATATCAGGGATCAAGAATACAAGCAATACAAAATAATATACTAAATTCACTCCAATATTTGTTGAACTTTAAATACGTCCTACTTTCCATGTCATATATAAAATCATTGGATCCCATGCACTTTTGCAATGTGAACAAACCATAACAACTTTCAAAAAAAACAAAATAGAAGTTGAATATTTGGTTCCAGAAAATAAGCAAGTGGGGTCATAAAATACTTCTAAAATATCGGCAATTTTTTTTCCTTTCATCCATTCCTCTTGTGTAGGACAGTAAATATATTTTTTATCTACAAGCTCTAAATGACAAAGTGTTTGTTTATAATGTATAGTACTTTTCAACATAACAAAGGTTGAGTTTCATCTATCTAGTACGTCTTGACGCAATCCTTTGTTACTGTTATCCACTGAAAGATCTGCTATACATTCTACAAAATGTTTTTTTCTCAATTGTGAACCTTTAATATACTTAATACTTTCCCTTATATTGCTTAAATATGAAGCAATACATTTTAAACCATCATGTACCATTAAATTTAAAATATGTATTGTACACCGCACATGCAAATATTCTCCGTTTGGAATCAACGCTTTATGATATGTATGATGAGACTTTAATAGCTCTAAAAATTATCATTAGAAGAAGCATTATCTAATGTATAAGCAAATACCATATCTTCAGTGTCCCAATTAAGCAAAAGACTGAATATTTTTTCAAAAATACCAGCTCCGAAATGGGTTGGTGGCATAAGACAAAATCTTGACAGTTTTTTTTCTGTAGGTTCCATTCATTATCTGTAAAATATGTTGTTAGAGTGATATAGGCATTTGTATTAACCGATGTTCATAAATCGATTTTCAAACTTGGATTTTTTCCTTCTCATGTAACTTTAGAACATCGGTATGTGATGTATTTCTCAAAAAGGATACAACTTTATCGTTAAGATATGAACGTATATCACAAATACCTTCATAATGAACAAACATAAATGGAAAATTATATCTAATAATTGTCTTAGTCATTAATTCTCTATATTTATTTTAATTAAAAATTGTTTGATTATGTTTCTATGCTATTGCACTTATCATTGAATATCTCGATGTGTGTGTTCTTATATTTGAAGTACCATACTTTTACCCCCTCAAATGTATGACTTCTTACATTCATTACAATAACCTATCTGTTTTTCTCCTTCAACGACTTCGTTCTTTTGAAAGTACTCACAAACTTTAGAATGAGTATTTATAACTCGTATTTTCTCGACATAACTATTTACCGAATCAGGTTCATTCTCTAAATCCTCCATAGCAACGTTATTGTATTCAACTGAATCCGTAATCTATCAAATTACAAGAAGATATTAGTTACAAAATGTTATGAACTGTAAAGCACATGTTAAGTATTTAATCATAGCCATTCATCCTTTCAAATTATATTGTCAGATTATATTTATTGACAAACATAGCAATGCTGTGGAGCAATTAACAAGCAAACAAGCAAGATAAAGCCAGCAAAGACATGTTAGAAATAGTTTAGTGGAAAATTGGTTCATTTTCGGAATAGGTTCTATTTACTGGAGTCGAGATATTACATATGTGAAGACCGAGTTTGTTGTCTTTTAATTTTGGCAGGCCAAGTTATGTATCATTTTATTTTCCTTGGAGTCCATTTGTTTACATGGATTATTTACAGGTAAGGTGACCTTATTCTAGTTAGTTCTGTTAGTTCACTTTATAAGAGTTAGCACTCTACATATAAATCATAGTAAATATATAAGTGGTGTTCAATTTTATACTCAAAATCAATTATGTGATAAGCTATCTAGAGATATAAACTATAATTTGAAATTATTTCAACTTACCATTTTCAATTATTCCATATATGCATTATTGTTGAAACGTGTTAAGTACTGTTCTAAAGCACATAACTCAAATGAACATATGAGCTAAAACATGTTAAGTGCTGTTCTAAAGCACAAAACCTAAATGAACATATGAACAAATTTTCTTGCGCATCAGTATATAGTTCTTCATTATTTAACAGTATTGAAAATATTATTTAGTCTATAAAATCTAACTTGACGAAATAAATTTTGTTTTCACGTAGAAAGAACATTTTCAGAAATTACACACTTCATGGTTAGTTGCTAAAGGATAAACTAAAATAGAACCTTTCTTAAAATGTTTATTTTTTCCTGCATGGGACTAACTTGTTGTAATAAAAAATTGTAGATAATATCATGATACAAATTTACTAAATGCATTAATTATATTGAGATCAAGTACATAATTGAAAATTCTTCAGCAAAATTTATTGTTTCAAAGGGGAAATAACGATCGGGTTCCAATTAAATGCATTAATTATATTGAGATGGATTTTTCTTGTTCAGTCCTAGAAATTAAATTCACATTTTTTCTCATGATTCGTGGTCATATCCATGTTTGAATGCAGCGGAAGATTGATACAGACATTGGCTAATATGCAAAGGAGATTACAAAATGGGGACTGTAGAAATAAGGAAAAACATATGTTATAAATTATAAATTGTTACACAACTTGATGTGCTTGACAACAATTTCAATTTTGAAATAAGTAAAAAAGCACTTGCTTGTTTTCATTTTCTACTCAATTTCATTTATATTTGAGCTTAAAATATCCAATAACTTCTAGTTGCATTGTTCAATTATAACTATTAAGTTACAGAAACATTTGTTCCAAAACGAGCTCTAAAAAGTGCAACACCGGATTATTGTTACACTACAATAAGTCATATTTATATATTCTATAAGCAATTAACAAAACAACAATAAATTTAATCATATATTACATATATTATACAACTACTTCAAAGCTCCGAAGAGAAAATCCGCTGATGTAAACAAAAATTATACATAGTAAATTGAAATTTGCAGTCAAACAAAGCGTAGATTCTCAAAGTATCCAAATTTAGCGTAATACAACATTCAAACAAGTAGAAATTAGATTAAAAGACTTCTATTTACAGGGTAATAAGTTTTAACAACAGCACTTCTGAATAATTGGTTTTAAGGACAATTTATAGCATAATGATAAATTCATTTATCCTTTTAATTTATATAGGAAAATGATAAATCCTTTTATCATTATTTCTGTATAACTAAAAATGATATATTCTTTTATCTTTTTCCTATAAAATATCATTAAAACTAATTTTTCACTTGTGTCTTTAAAACTTATTATTCTGTACAAATAAGTTTTTGAAGTGAAAATCCCCAGTTATTTGAGATTTTTCTTTTGTTTACCGTGAGCGGGTTAGGTTAAAAAATAAAACAAAATAAATGGATTGGACAAAACCTATTTAATATTAGAGTTAGTGGGTTGGATAGATGAATTAGGGGCCTAGTTTCGATTTTTGGTGTTGAGATATTAGATGGTCTCGAATTCGAATTTCATAACGTCGTAAAGGACAATATTGAAGATGACTACAATATCCGAATTCATTCTAGAATCTCGAAATGGTAGATATTACAGTTTATTAGATCAACACTACACCTATAACTAATATGATTTAAGCTACCTGATAACAATGTTCTTGAGTAATCAAGCAATTCAAGTTTATTGTCCTGGAAAGTGTTTGAAGAAATTATCTTTGAAATTACTACCACAGTTTTCATATTTTGGTTGAATCAAGTTCCACGCTCACTTACTTGGGTGCAATTTGTAAAATTAAACAAATACTAGCCACTCTACTTTTATCTTCCTAACATAAAGAATTTTAGCATGCACATCCAACTCACTCTATACATCCAGGTTAAGTAGAAACTCACAAATATCGACCTGCAATCTTGAGCATTATATCTCAAACAACCAATTTTTGAGCTTTAGTTCATTTTCATTGCTAAAATACAACAGCATTCTAAACTCTAGTTCATTTGCCAATGCTACTATGATCATTGCAGTCCACATTTAAGCGAACTATATGCCAATACATCAACATCTACCTTACAATACAAAAGTTTTACACCTAAAATTGACTGACTGCAGAGTGTGTGGTTCTAAGTCAGATATCTTCGGCTAGGTATGAAAGCTCTTTGCAGTTTCAAGTTGAACGTGATGGAAGATAGTTGTTCATAAGCTGTAATCCTTCTTCGCTCATTTGCTCTACCTCCGAAGGCGATAAAATCCTTATGCATCGCACACATTTTACAAAATCACTGAATTAACAAAGAATAAATAAGTTGGGAAGTCATGAAGCTTACAGAATGAGGAAAAACGAACAATACTAGATCTGTAGCTTGAATATTTTTATATGTCAAATTGTGTGTATCATTATCCTATCTGACTTTCATCAAATTCCTCGTGATTTATGTCAAGTAAACTATATTGTTACTGCTAGTTGATAATTCTCTCAAATGCATTTCAATTTGATGGCAAGTCCTTTTCATCAAGTAAACATAATCCAATTTTTGGAAGACTGGATATTTACATAAGGAAAAATATTATCTAACATCTAAATAAAACTAGGTATAAATAACTTGAGTAGCAACAAGTAGAAACATGAGGGTATGATTGTTGAGCCAAACAACAAAGAAAAGAAAATTGAAAGTGATTATTTATGATCAAATCAAACTTAGTAAAATGCTGCTCTTACATTTTTTAATTGGGAGGCATGGTTGAAATATAATAGTTATTCGAATATTCTTGGAAAACACAAACTGTATTTAAAAAATAAAAGATCAACTCTTGATAATTTATCCGTAATTTTCATCTTAACAACTTTTGTTGTTATAACCCTTCAATTAATTTTCGAAACTATTGCATGTATCAGACATTAAAAGGATATTAACGTACAGCATAATACAAAATACAAAATTACGCGTGTTTCCATAAACTAAAAGTAATCAAATACTATCAAACAAAACTTAATACCCGTCCCTCCTTTCTTTTTATATCCCATGAAATCCTAACAAAAATCGAACATAAAAATCAATCTCTAAATATTATTATTTTTACTAAATCTGGCTTAGGACATTTTTCATTTGAGGATTTTCAATTGACGGGCTTCATAATTCATGGTAATAAGTTTCTAAGATGGCACTTCAGAGTAATTATTCTGTACTTGGAAATAATAATTATCAAACATAAAATAACAATTTCTTTTATCTTTTTTCCTTAAAACTAATTATTCTGAAATGTCATCCTAGAAACTTATTATCTTGTGCTGAGAAACCCTTCAACGTTTTTTTCTTTTTCCCGACTCCATGCCCCAATTCATTTGTGTGTGAATTAATTTAAATTAATCTTTTGGACATATAATTTATGACGAACCCTGTTCCGATTTAAATTTTGAGCTTTACAATTTACGATTCAAATTTTCTCTTGAAAACCTTGCATAGGCACATAAGCAAATTTCCATGAACAAAAGGTTAGAAGCAACTTACTCCCATGGATCGTCTCCCACTAGAAGCACATCATTTTCATAATCGACATAAACAAGTTTCCATTCTGAATTTCCTGGATCATCAATCTTGCCTTCAAGCCCAAACATGCATGCAATTGCATATTTTAGTTCGTTATAGTCTTTGAAGCGTGACACATCAATCGATCTGCCAACAGATCCCGCCTTTTGCACCTTTACAATGCAAATCATGTCAGCGCATACAACTCTAAAACAAAAGTATAAAATGAACATATTATATTTTTCACCTTCGTATATGTACGTAAACGCTGTTGTGCCACGTTTTTCATGGAGCGCCTTCTTACTAAACTACATTCACTTATGTCCATGCTTCCCGATGACGTACCAGCAGAACATTCTGGAATATCAAGAAGAGGTTGCAACTGGGTATCGGAAAAAGTACTGAACAAATCATCTGAAGGAGCACAGAAACTAGTATTCTTCGTATCACTAATTTCTTCTAGTATTGCACTTGACACATAAGAACTATTGGCTTCAACTTGTAAATTGTTGGATGTTTCATGATTGCTAATACTCTTCTCAGAAGAGTCTTTCTTCACTGCACAAGAATTGGTTATTTTATGCAAATCCGATTCGTGATCATGATAGCCAATAAACTCTTGAATGCACGAAGGTGAGTAGCTAGACAGCTGAAATGAATCGAAATTGTTTAACATGTCTCGATTCACTATAGAAGAAATATCAGCTGAGGGGCTAGAAACGTTATCAGAAGAATATAGTAAAGGGTAATCTTGGAAACTCGAGCTAAATGAAAATAAGGGTTCTTTTAAAATATCCATAGGAGATTGAAAACATGATGACTGATCTTGCTTAGAAGGGTTTGTGCTGCTTACGGTGTTGTTTTTTTCCACA
Organism: Allium cepa; assembly: GCA_030765085.1. Classification (NCBI taxonomy): domain Eukaryota; kingdom Viridiplantae; phylum Streptophyta; class Magnoliopsida; order Asparagales; family Amaryllidaceae; genus Allium; species Allium cepa. The sequence continues at coordinate 306,561,843 of CM060938.1, read as the reverse complement.
TGCTCCGCTTCATCATGCCCCAAGTTTGGATTTTTAATCAGTTCTTGAAATAAAGAAGAATCACAACTTTGAACTTCTTTAACTTGTTCTTGATTAGCAACATGTGTCTCAATTTTATCCTTGCTACACTTCCCTTTTTGAGATTGCAGGGTAATATTTTGTGAAGGGGCAAAATGATTTGGTTGTGTTAATGGATTTGTTTGTAGTGCGCTTGCATACATTGACTGATGACAGTTGAACTGATTATTATAGAATTGATTCTGTGGTGTAAGCAGCATTTTTAGCAGCTGGTCTGAAGCAACGTTGGATACTGATGGATGCATGATATCGGATGTATTTTCTTGAAGCTGCGAAAATGGTCTTGGGTTCCCATATCCCATTTCCATACTTGGAACTGTTGCAAAGGTAAATTACCTTAAAAGATTAAATATTTGCATGAAGTACAAACAACATGAAAATAATATAATCTGCAGAACATATAAATTTTATTACTATTATTATTCAGTTATACACAGCATCCGGTAATAGTGAATCTAAAAAGCGAGATTTGATGTGATGAACAAGATCTTTGACTAAAAAAACTTGTGCATTTTATACCAGCCTTGCCTGTAAATTTTGTGCAATAGATCATTTAAACGTTTTTTTTTGTTTACGATATACAAAAATCATGTGTACAAATTATTAACTATTACTTCATTTGAAAATATTATTTACCAATGTTATTCATGCACTTTCATCATCCTCATCATCATTATCATCATTATAATATGCGTGTGCGCGTGTAACTATGCATAAGTAGCTATTTACCATCAAATCCGTGAGATTAATGCAATAACCCAACTTGTATACATATGCAAAATATAATGGTAAGACTCACCAACAAATCCAGGAAGACATTGTCGTTTAGAACATGGAGTGGGGAAAACAAATAGACTTTCAGGAGTTTCAATTTCCCATATGCTAACTCTATCTGGCCTTTCACCACAACTTTGTTCATCCCATTCCACCTAATAATTCATTATTTTTACCATTCATCATTGATTTTATGTTGTATGTTTTATTCATAAATTTAAACTGATGCAAAGAACATTAGATGAGGTGATCACCTGTAAATTTCGCCACTTTGAGTTTGGCCATCTTAATGCATCGAAATCACTAATTCCTACAATTGTTCCCATCAACCTGAAAAAAACGTTTCACGATTTCTAAGAAGCAATATTTCAGAAAGTCACATTTCTCATGACATACTTTAGCATGCAAAAATGCAAATAATACGTGAAATAGTATATGATAACAATTATGCTCAAATCTGCCGACAAAGAGTAAAGGGTACAAAGAGAACCAGGATAATTTTGAATCTTATCCTAACATTAAGAATTCAGTGACCAAACATCTCTTATTAGAATACATGAAGTTGCTACACTTTAAAATTAACTGCAGATTCTGTTATGAATTTACGGTTTATGAACATTGAATGTGTTAAACTTAATTAACATGCATATTCCATGTCATCTAGTATGAATGTCCATATGTTTCCCGCATTGGGTAATTATAAACCTAAAGATTTATAAATAAAAAAAATTAAGGTTTATGGACTTCAATAAACTTGGACTTGGGTCAGTTAAGAAGTTCATGACACTGTGATACTTGAGCAAAAACCATAATATATGAAGAAAAAACATTCAAGAAGAAAGAAAGAACATTCTAGTGCCTGCGTTTAATTGATTCTTCGGTTTCAAACATCATTCCGAATCTCATCCCAACTGTCACTTGAGCATATACTGCTCTATGGTATTTAGCCAAAGGAACAATGAAGTCTGAAGGACATGCTCTGGAAAAATTAATAAATTATATCAGCATAATATACGAAGGAAAAACTTAAGCATAAACTTAAGAAGTATGTTTACCTTGGGTTATAGTAAATAGTAAAAGGACTTCTACTAGCTGCGGCATGGGCTGCAGCTGCAAGTACTCCAATATGCATACTGTCTGTAGAAAGCACTGATGATGGCAACGAGGTCTGCTGACCTTTCTTTGCTCGTCTCACTCCCAACAGCAATTGGGACTTCTCATCTCTACGCAAATCACAAATAAATAAAATAAAATAAAACACAACACAGTATCCAAGGCGTACTTGCTCTTCAAATTGATCAAGAGCATCACTATAAAAACATTCTAAAACATATATGGCTTTGTTCTATCTTCTTGAATATAACTATACAGAACTACACCTTTCAACTTTGTTTGACTATTATGTTCAATCATTGACGGTTGATAATCAAAATTAAAAAACAAATTGGTACACATGCATTACCGGATGAACAAAACAGAATCACCAAGTTTAAGTCGTTTCATGCTCACAAATGAACTCCAACCAGTTGTCAAAAGATGTCTCTTTGGCTGCCCTGACAAACAAAAGAAACGAATTCAAACATGAGATTAAAAAAAAGGGGGGAAAAACAAGTCAATGTGTATGTAGAAACCTCTGTAAATGTGCCGAAATGTCCAAATGTTATCATGTATGTCTTTGACAATTAGCTCTTGATTTGGAGGTTGCATAGAATAATCCTGAAAAATATGGATACCGTGTATATTAACTTGACCTTTGATTGCCTTGAATACGCAAGTTATGAATTTGTATCACATATATTCTTACCAATTGAGGGAATAGTTTTTCAGCAGCTCTACGAGGCACTGAAAAACCACCATGAGTACTTGTATCACTAGCAGTCAAAATCTTGCAGAAAAAATCACTTGGTTGCTTGCTTATAGTTATTTGTCCAAATTTTGGAATCGGAAGGACATCTGCATCCTGAATAAGGAAATATTATAGAACTATATTATACGTAGACAGTTTGTAAAATGTATATATATCTGGTTTTGTTAACTTATCCTGATTATGAAACTTACGTGATGTACGCAAAAATAATATCAACCTCAAAATGTTATGTCATGTACTATGACAAGTAAATTTTTACTTACAGATTTCACTGGCTGGAGACTCATTTGAGCATATATTTCGTCAGTTTCCCCGTCAGTCTAGCAGTTAGACAGGCAAAATTTTGAGTTAATGGTATAGATAAATGGTTAAGTCCAATATTACTTCATCAAATGGTACTTACGTGCAGTGTTACATTGTGAACCTGACACAATAATTGAGATGGCAGAGATGGGTAGTTTGGAATGTGAGCATTTGATATTTTCCTTGTTGATGCTGTCACCTTTGAGAAAATGCAGTCATTTAATTGCATAAATTTTTTTGTGAAATTGCATCAACTTTACTCAATGCTAATTGTGTTGGACGCTTGTATGTTCATGTAAACAGTAAATGCTCACAGCAAGTTCCATGAAAAAATGATCATAGTTAACTTAGGTTTTTTAACAGTTAATGAAGACAAAATACAAGTTTTGTGCAACAAAAGTAAAAAAATTAGAACCTGCTCACTATGTCCTTGAGGAAAATAATATACAAGGCTTCCAATTTGAGGTAGAGAAACTAAAGGACCAGCGCAAGCATGCCATAGTTCAGAGTTTATATCTTTTCTTGGACCTTAGAACAAACAAAATCATAAATAGGTGAAAAAAAATTCAAGCATTTGATCGACCAACAACATAAAACACTAACCTGGATTGGCCTCAGCTTCTCCTAAGAGTCTCATTTCATCCAATATTGAGAAAGAACTGATAGCTTTGACTTGACCTTGAACAGATGACATCTTCAAATGCACTAATATAATAGTGGTGATAATTCAATAAAATTCAATCTTCATTTGGAAAACCTTCAGTTCAGTACATGTTTTCAAGACCCAGAAGCAAAAATTCCAACTTTATTCAAGCAAGCTTTGTCCCACATGCTAAAATAATCAAAGTAAGAAGAAGCATGCTTGTAAACAGTGAAGTTTGCAATGAGTGGTATGATTTTCAATCTTCTTATTGTCTTCACTCTGTTACTCTCCTTTATTCTCTTCACAAAGACAAAGACCTTTCAGTGAAAGAATTCATGATGAACTTGAGCCTTGTATCCTTTTTTGCTTTCTACTTCGATTTGGGAAAGTTTGCGACTTTTCTTTTCTCTCTCTTGTTATTTATTTATTTATGAATTAATAATATTTTCGGTAATTGTGTTGATTAGCACAATGGTTTTTGTATATGTGCTTTATTAATGGCAGCTTTATTGTTGGAGAGAGAAGGGGAAGAAAAATATGAGAGCAGGGCAAGATGAGCTCTACACGAAAGCAGGACTGTATCAGTGGGGAAGGAAAAATTAAATGATGGAATGCGGAAAAACCATCATCCTTACAAGTATGTTCCAAATGAGACATTTAATTTGGATAAAAAAATAAATTGGTTTTTCGTAAATAAATTGGATGTTTCTATTATCAAAACTAATACTTTTGAATTTTTTCTTGAAAATTTGTAAATATTTAGAGAGAAATTTGCACTCTTGCAAAGTTCTCCGTAGATACATTCAAACCCTAAAATTAAAATATTAGCTGAGTTTTTCGCAAATATCATGAAACTTAAAAATATGTGTTTTATTAAAACATGTTGTTGAGAAGGGACGGATATGCATTTTGAAAATTGTGGTTTTACAAAAGTTCCTTTTATTTTATTTGTAAGTAATTTTGTTTTTCCATTCAATTGTTCAAATATTCTTCTATTCAATTTTTTAATTTAATTGATGGTATACTTTCGAAAAGACTGTTTCCGACGGTTTATTAAATCCAAAAAATTAAGATTGGTCCTCAGACAAATGTTGATTTTCCACTCGTGTGTTAGTAAGATGATAAAATAAACTTCGTCCCCAAGCATGTATGTTTTTACCACATAGAAAACAAAGTAGATGATAAAGTTAGGGGTATGCCTAGAAGCATTTTGTAATTTATTATAAATTATTAACTCTATAATAAAATCTCGCTAAAATAAAAGGATTTTTTTCTATTGTATACTTGTTATGATATGTTATATCAATTAAATGTTTAATTTAAGTATAAAATAGAAAATCCATTAATGATATTTTTGTGATACTAATTACAATATGTTGTGGGCATTTTCGTCCACGGCATGATGAATACGAAAGATGTCAAGGAGGGTAGAAACGACCAGAAGGAGCATAATAAAGCCCTTATCATGTAATCACAAGAGCAAGCGAAGTGTTATGGGCAAATTTGACACAATCTAAAAATATACTTAAATCACATATAAATTGTTCCTAAGGTCCGAACATGCTCCTAGGTTGAAACCGCATCTCAATTCGAGCAACAGATTGAAAAATATGATCGTTAAAAATTTATCCACCACCTAATCGACTTAGGCCCCACCTTGAAAAGCTACTACCAATTTCAAGCAAATGAAACATCCAAAGGCATTAGAATACTCCACTTAACGTTACGAAGCTATTGGTCCAATTTTCATTTAATTCTTACCTAAATGAATGAGTTATAGTATAAGAAGATGTGTAGCTTATGTGATTGAGCATCAAACTTCCAATTAAGAGGTAAGAAGTTTGATTCTTGATAAACGCATGATTTTTATGGAACAGAAGAAACGGTTCGATGATTGAAAGCATAGCGGAACACAATCTACTGAACATTCCTGTTTGGTAGCCTACAGTCGAACTCAGTCATTGCCGAACCATGATATAATCACCGAACTACTATGCAATTAATATCACCGATATATCTCATATCGCTCTTAAGCCGATATTTTTTTAAAATATCACTTAAAATATCGCTGCCAATATATCGTCCAGTATTTGCCTATATATCGCTCCGATATTTAGTGTAAAATATCCAATATTTTTTAAGAATATCGTTCATTATTAGATGTATTGGAGAAAGTATCTTTACATTCCCCATATTTGTTTTTTGTAATGATAATTTGTAGAAAAAACTATAAATTTCAATGCATTAATTTTATTTTTGACTGCATAGTTTTAGGCTTCTTCATAAGTCGTTCAATAAAGAAATTTTACTTATTCCGTTATTTTGTATGTTTTATTTTCCTTGAAGATTTTATCACTAAAGACTAGATCATAAAAGAGCCACTTCTCTTTTTTGTTATTTTTTGTTCACCATTTCTAATTGGTAAGTTAGTTTATGAAAATTCATTTTATTAGTTATTATCATGTTCCCAAAACTAATAACTGAATAACGGTAAAGCTGTATATTTGATATATTAATAAGGAATGAGTAAAGTTGTAATATAGATGTTAGATGACGGAAGAAACAATGAATATAGTATAAAAACGAAGAAAATAATAAAGATGTACATTGTAAGAATTTCTTGGTTTTTATGAGCCTATATTATAATTTTATTAAACAGAATATCTTAGTAAACAGATTATAATGTATAAAGTATACGCAATCAGTCTAGTTATTTGGAATTATTTATCCAAATATTTGAGTACTTAACGTCAATATAACATTATAACATAAGACAATATCTTTTATAACATGTTTTGCTTGTGCCTGATATTTTAATGATATTATCTGATATTATCATGATACTTCAAAATATCTTATATCGGTACTTAATCGATATGTACTCGATGCCGATATTAACTACTTAGCTGAATAGAGAACCCGGTACGGTAGAAGGAATACCGGACAAGAATTGTTGTCCGATAGTGAAACTACCGAACAGGAATATTAGTGTGGCATAAAGAGTTACTGAACCATAAGGGGAAGGACCCAGACATAACTGAGAATGCAACAAGGTTGACCTACCGAAGAAGCCACTATCGAATCGTCGCATTATTACCGAATAAGCAATTACCTCCACGCCAACTACCACTGGACCGAACAGATCATATATGGAAAGGCAATCTTGAATATATGGAAGTTTTGAAACTTATCTTCTATATATGAAAATAACTGAACCGAACATGTTATATATGAAAACAACCTAACTTGTCGGTCTGACCTCCATGCACCTTCACTTCTATAAATACTCAAACATCCAACAACAGTATAAGACAATTCTGGAGAGTGAAGCTTACAACAGTAATGGTGGACAAGTTAGAGAAAGCTAGGAATAGGCTAGCAGAAACAGCCAACCGAGAACAGCCTAATAGGAACAGGCTAATAAAAATGGCCTAAAAGGAATAGCCAAACAGGAACAACTGAACATAAACAATCTAATCGGAATAGGCGAATAGGGAAAGATGAATAGGAGTTCCCGAGTAGACTTCCTTGGGTCTATATCTTACTTTCTACTGAAAAACAGATCATCATAATTTGCACCCCAAACATTGTACCAAAGATCTATATATAAAGGATAATGAAAACGGACAGTGGATATAGGCAAATTCCGGCTAAAGTACTATAAATCTTTGTGTTATTTACTTAACTGCAATTTTCTTTCTACATGACTTATATGTGATCCGCTCTTTGAAACTCGATCATAATACAAACATAACAACTGTATTATACACCACATATTCATGGCTTTACAATGATTGGAGGTGCACGCCAATTTTGTGTGCAAATACAATGTTTTAAAATCATCATCAATTTATCATAATATAATAAATATACATGGGGTTAGTCATCTTAACTTAAAGGTACGCCCAAAACCATTTAACTTTATTCATAGTCTACATGACCTGAGGCGTCTGTTTGTGTTTGTGAATTGCTTACATATGGTTGGTCACCTTAACTTAAGGAATATAGTTCTAATTACATCTAAACCCAACATCTTGTAGATATTTGTACTGAAGGGTCGAATAATGGATCGTCTAATAATCTCGGTGTGTATGCATGGTACATGTAATTATCAAAAAGGACTACATACACATCCATATCAACAATCCTAATGGTAACATCCCCTATGCACTACGTCAGATATCCACAAACAATGTCTAGTATGAATTGTTCGCGTACAATGAGGAACTTTTCGTCAGTGTCGTAACTATGCACCACGTCAGGCATCCACAAACAATGTCTTGGTTGAATTCCCTGCGTATACGTTTGCTTCAGTTTCGTAGCATCCAGAATTCAAAAAGTAGGAACTAATTTCCCCTACTCATACTATTATTATATGTTAAACCTGAGCTATAGGCCAGGGTTCATATGCATGTCTGTTAATAACTGGTTGACCTTCTGTAACTTAGCAGTCAGTCGCTTACTTTCGACCAGCTAAGGTTAGTCGTCGACCAATGAATTTTAATTCCACCAGCCAGTCGTAAATTATGTTACGGCGTAATTTTTATTATATCGTTAATTATGTACTTGCTCTGATCAGATTTTCATCATTCACCTCATCTATAATTTAAGTATATTTTTGTGCACACTTTTTTGAATAATTAAAAATTCTGTTTACATGAATTTAAACTATTGAATTTATACACTGTTTATACAAAATGTAACGACCCAGAATTTCGAACATTTTGTATTTAAATATTCAAATTATTTAAATATTTTGATCTTGGGTTAAATGTTATTAAGATGATTTAACAATATTTTTATCCCCTTTTTTTAACCATAAGCAATGATGACAAACTTGTTTTGAAAAAACGTCTACAAATATAAATACTTTGAAAAAATATTGATAAAGTGACCGAATATCAATTTATCAATAAACAACTTTTTTTCTCAATGAAAGTTATTCAAACTTTTTATGCACGTCTAATTAATCATTATAGAGATAATTAGCAACTAAAAACATTTTCATGTATATTGCTAACTAAAGATGATGATGTCATCCATGATGTAATGGATGATATTTAGGAAATGAGCTTAAATTGAAAGTCTTAACCCTTAAGAAATGATAAAGGAGAAGTGATGGGAGGTAAGCCTTTCATGACATGAAAAGGGGTGAGGACAAGCTTATGCTTCACCATTTTAAGCGCATATAAGGAGGGACATATCCTTAGGCATAAATCACTGATTCACTTAAACTTGAAATGAAGTATGGGAGTAAAAAAATGATGACACTTCTTAAGCACTAATCCACTAGTTATTCTCTAACATTTTCAAGTCATAACCAAATCATTTGCAATCTCTTCTAAACTTTGGCTTTAAGCCTAAAATATCGTTGGAAGCATGATTAACAAGTAAAAAGTAGGAAAAGGCGAGAGGAAAGAGGGAGTTCTAAGGAGGGGCCGTGAGCATGGGAGGAGGAGGAGGAGAGGTGTGGCCTTGGTTCGAAAGTGCTAAAGGTTGGATCATTAAGCTTTTGGTGATGGTAGGAAGCGGTTCTTTGATTCTTGTAGCTTTGTGCTTGGTCTTGGCACGAATCTAGGTGAGTTATCTCAATATCTTTTAAGTATATATTGTGTGTATATGTTGTGTGTAAAATATAAGTTAAAGTGACATTAAATAAGTGAAGTTACAAACTTTGGACCCCTCTTACTTTTGAACGACAATGATAACTTTATATTGTGCAACATCACTTCTATTACCCTCTTAAACATGTAGTAGGGCTTTGATTTGATGTTTAAATGGTTGCTTAACTTGGGTGTTAAATTTAAGAAAGTTTGAAAGTGTTTGAAGCGAGAATAGTCGTTATAATCGCACTTCTAGATCCCTTGTTTTCGAGAATTTTTATAAATAAATGAAAAGATATTCTTAAGGATTTCTTTCAATGGTTTTTAAGTACCCCAACGGTAGTACTTACTATAAAAGTTCTAGTCTTAAATTATTTGTTAAAGTGGTTAAAACTAGTTAAAAAGATCACATTTTTCAATGTGTTCGTTAACAAGGACTTCCAACGGCAGTTATAAATGCAGTAGTAAGTCGTTTATGGTTTTAAGTGTTCAAAAATGATATTTAAATTTGGTATTATTCTCTAATATTTTTAGAGATGTTTTCTAATACATTTTGAAGTATTTTAAAGTTGGTTTGAAGTTTAAATATATTACTAATAATTATATATGTATTTCCAAAGTAATGAGGTTTTATTATATAAAACATGTTTTTATCAAATTATAAATTAGTTATTTTCAAGTAATATTATATATATATATATATATATATATTTAAAACCTATTAACAAGTATTTTAAAAGTATATATAAGTTTCAAAAATGATAATTGACCAAGCTTAACACTAAAGGTTGACGAGGTAGACTTTTCTATTTCTGAAAGTTAAGATTGATGTCGAGTAGGGACTGAGCAATAGAGTTCTAACCTACTGAGCTCCCCTCTTAAACAAGGAATATTTAAGTTGGAATATGGAAAACGTGTTAATCCATTTATTTACTTTTTTAAAAGACAATTAACTTTGTTTAATGCTAAAAGCCAACGAAGTAGGCTTATCTATTTGTGGGAGTTAAGTTTGATGTCGAGTAGGGACGTGACAATAGTGCTCTAACCTACAAGCCTTCCCTCTTGGTCAAGGAATAATTAAGTCCGAAATGTATGAAATGGGTTAATCGTGTTATTTGTTACTTGTTTATGGAAATCATTAATACTATAGTTAACACTAAAACTCGATGAGTAGGCTTGTCTATTTGTGAGATTCAAGAATGAAGTGTTTAAGCAAGGCTTTCATGCAACTAGGTTCTAACTTACCAAGCTTCACTATTGGAAAAGGAATAATTAATTTGAAATGTCAGAAATAATTTAAATATACGAACATTGATTTATATAAGCAATTATTTTTGCTAGATAATCAATTAGTGGACTATCGAACTTAACATATTATTAACAAAGATTTCTAAAAGGAATGTTTTTAAAGATGATACAATTATGAAATGGTTTTTGGTTTGTTGTGACAATCTATTAATAATATTCATCTTTAACCTTTTTTGGCTAAACTTATGAATATAAATAGATCTTAAAACGAATATTTTAGAGATAAGCAAAAGTGAAATGGTTTTGGGTTTGTAGTGGCAGTGTTTAAGTAACATATCCTTAAACCTTTTGAATGGATTTGTAAAAGTACTTAGATCCTTAGAATGAATATTTTGAAGGAAATTATAAGTAAGAACTATTGTTAATCATCTGTGAACATACTTATACCATTTGAGATAAGTATATGAATACTTTTTGAAGTGAGAAAACATAAAGGTTTAAATTAATAAATCAAGTTTTATTAGATAAAAGAAATTTTTAATAAAGGAGGTTCTAATTAATAAAAAATTAATTAAACAAAAAAGGGATTAGAAGTCGTTTATGTTACTCGATCGTGCTTTGTGTGACTTGATCGTACTTTGCATGTTTAATCGTCTATGGAAAACATTTAGCATATACGTAGCACTAAAAGTCGATGAAGTAGGTTTGCTTATCTGTAGGAATTAAGACTAGGGATATGAGCAATAGAGCTTTGACCTACCGGCTTCACTCTTGATCGAGAAATAGTGTGAGATGAAAATATCGAAAACATGATAAGTAAATGCGACTTGTTTCCATATGCGATCGTTCTCATTATTATTGAATGGCCAAATTCACCAATTCAATCTTGAAGAGATCGGGATCGGTAAGTGTTTTACCTATCGAAGACCACTTCAAGGCTGAGATACTTGTTCCATCTCTTGGAAGTGGATATATTCAAGATGTTGGAATCCATGTGTGGCTTTGAGATCTGTTCGTGATGTAGAAATCCAATCGGGGATTCGTGTTCTGTTAGAATGACGGAGATTCATGTGAAAGATGCCAACCGCGATTCGGCATCGGAAATGGAAAAAGATAGAGTAGGCTGCACAATTAGGGGTTTAGCTAACCCATGACAGGATATTGTCAACTCTATATCTAGAGTGTTCTTATCGGTGTTGTGTGCGAGAGTTGATGAAATTTGGCACACATGGTTCATTTTTATGTTCGGGCTTGGGTCTTTGTGTTTTCCTTATGGTATATTTTATTTAGAGATATACAATGCTCATAAGGTAGCTTCTGATCCTTGCGTATGAAGTTGGGATTCGACTTCTCCTAAGAGATCTCCATGGAAAATCCATTATGCGGACGTCCCTTATAAAATTTGATTATACTCTCTAAAATTCTGTTGAATGTAACGAATGTAATCATTCCGACTATGTTATATATTTATATTCTTCACTCTAGACATTATCTAATATATCACCTTACGTACTTAATGGATAGTGGTTCTTTGAAGGGGATAACCATTATGGAATTCCATGCGGTTTCAATAGTATTGTTATATGTTGATTACATATTTCTTGAGTTTCTCATACCAGACTTATGCTTGATACATGGCTTTCGTTTTCCTCAAATATCTCATTTGCTCTTTCGAGTATTGAGAAAGGCAAGTTTCCGTTGATGTTCTCTGGCGCTTAAGAAGACGGACTGGATTTTCACATACCGTAGTATTCTTATTTCCACTGCATTACTATATTATACATATCAGAATTTGTGAGGACAGGTTGTTATAACTGTTCAGGCTAATGATGGTACTTAGGTTTTGAAACTCTAAAATTTCTATATCGGAGTAACTCTTTGTGTTGTTCATTTGATGTTATATATTACTGTTCCACTAATAAGATTCTGATGTTGTGTTCTCTTCTTTCTTTCTATTTCTTTTCCTTTTTTTCTTTTTACCCTAACCTTTTGTCTTTCCAGCACCTAGGTTTTGGCACGTGAATACCGTGGATATGTTAGTATCGACATTCGTTGGTCGAAAAGGCAAAACATTACACAAAATCACTATATATCTCAAACTAAAGTTTTATATATATATATTTACATATGAAGATCAAGTTAAGGTGGGTAGGAGGTTATTTAACTTTGCTTTATTTATTTAATCCAAATTCTTATCAATAAGAATATATATGGTTTAAAAAGGATTAATCTAGCCTACTTTATCTAATTTTACGTATAAAACTCACATTCTCCCTTCCGTTTATACGTAGATGAGCGTAATTTCTACAATATAAAATTTGAATAGAAACTGTTATCCCCAATTCAAGAAACCAATTTCAGATCAAGTAGAAATATAAACAAACTCAATTACATATGAAACAACATCTTTTAGTAATCAATCCACTCATCTCTTCAAGCTCCCTTCCTAGCTTGCCTTCAATATTTTGTTCTTCTTTATTTGTTAATTCACATTATTTTGTTTGATTATATTTTGAATTTTATCCTTAGTTTGGTTTCGAATTTGGAGGAGATAGAGAGATTTAGGAAGAGGAGGAAAATTTAAACATACTTTTCACGGCTAGACTAGGGCTTCAGAATAAGAACAGTGAAGGATTGCGTCCTTATTTATAACTACTGGAATACACTACAGCCATTCAATTACTATTGTAAAATCCAGGTCGTTCAAGCCTGGTCTAACTCTAGCCAAAGTATGCCAATCAATTGACTAGTAAATAGAAGGCGATGGATCGCTAGAGGTTGACCGGTCCTAAACCGACCGTCAACCAGTTAATGTTATTTTATTTAACGTTAACATTCTTTATTAATTTATTTCCTTTGACATGTTTTGAATTATTTTCGATTTCAAATTTTAAAACATTAATAATTTTTCTATTTGAACTCCAATCATGACACTTTATCTACGAAAGTTATTCGGTAAATTGCCAAGAACATGACAGTGTAAGTTTAATTCGTAGTCAAATTCTGATGTTTGCACAACTTTCATTTTTCATTTACTATTAATTAATTGATTCCTCTTAAAAATTATATGTTAATTTTTAGGTTGTTACATACTTCCTCCTAAAAGGGTTTTTGCCCCCAAAATTTCCAAGGACGGAAAAATGTAACTACCATATACAGAAACCAATATCTACAATCATCTACTCAACCATCAATCACTTACAACCAATGTCCTTAGTTTCACTTTCTAATGCAACATGTACATATAGGTATGAAATGCATATGTACATATAAGTAATGCAAAAATTAGGTGGCCCCCTAAACTAATCGACCTCCTGAAATGCTCGTTATTATGCTATGCATTATACTTGCGATTTCGTATGGATGAGCAAACATTAAATAAATATGCAAAACCATATGTATATAGGTCGATAAGATAAAACGAGTGATGGTGTGAGTGTACGCTAACCTGAATATTTTAGCCCATATGTGCAATAATTAACTTAAGTATACCCATTAGCAACCATTATCGAGAACATGTCTTAAAGACATATTCATAACCATTCTTATCATCCAATAATCCCCACCTATGGCTTGCACTAAGATAAAACCTAAGTGCATAAGTAATTATGTTAACTAAAATGGAAATATACTGGAAAGATCTCTATATAGGTAGCTTGGATCTTCTCCTTTGGCTCCCATGCACTCTCCGCTGAGACATCTCCCCACTGGACCACAACCAGTTTAATGAAATTATCGTGAAGTCTCTTTGTTCAATGCTCAATGATGCGAGTAGGTGCATGGTGAACAAGTGACTCCCTTTCCACTACCAATTCTTTTAACCGACTCAGTTTGACCACAGCTATCAGATCATGTAGACCCTTTTAGAAATGTAACACATGAAAAACATTGTGAACTCCCGCCAACTTTTCAGGAAGTCTCATCCTATAAGCCAACTTCCTTACTTTGCTTGTGATCGAAAAAGCCCTAAACCTATGACACTAGCTTTATCGAACTACAAACCTCATGACATATCAAAGAGGTGAGACCTACATAATGACCATGTTGCATACTATGAACTCCAATTCTATGCATCTCCTGTCAATATAATATTTCTCCCTATCCTATGCAGTTTCCAACCTTCTAGGATCAAGTCTATTTTCCTCGAAGACTCCCTTATCATGTCGAGTCCAAGAATTGTTCTGTTTATAGTGTCCCACAAATAAAATGGTGATCTACAAGGTCTTACGTACAATGTCTCAATCGGTGTCATCCCAATACTTGCCTGGTAGCTATTATTATATGCAAATTCTACTAACGACAAATGGTCTTCCCAAGAGTCTCCAAAATCCAAAATAAACATCCGAAGTAAGTCTTCTAATGTTCGATTCACTCTCTCAGTCTATCCATCTGTATGAGGGAAATACATGATACTCAAATTCTACTCAGCACCCAATGCCTCTTTATGACTCCTTCAAAACTTATTAGTGAAAAGAGGGTCTCGGTCATTAAAATTCCTAGTAGGAACTCCATGTAACTGAACTATCTTATCACATATAAAGTTTCCAAAAATGCAACTGTCCTTGTACCCCTAACCAGACTAAAGTGGGCGCATTAGTCAGTCAGTTGACTATAACCTATATATTCACATTTCCCTTCTTATTCCCAGTCAGTCCAATGATGAAATCAATGGAGACACTCTTCCCCTTCCACTATAAAATATTTAATTACTGTAACAATCCACCAAACTTCTTTTGGTCTATCTTTACCATTTGAAAAGTACACAACTGGACACATACTTCGCCACATGCCTCTTCATACCAGGCCAATAAAAGACTCTCTTCACATCATAATATATTTTGTCACCGGTTAGATGAACTATCATCCTAGAAGGATGGGACTCGACTAGTACCATGTCGATCGACTACATAATGAGAGGAACACATAGTCTACCATCTCTATGCAACTACCCTTTCGAATTATTGGTATAATAACTCAAATTACTTGAATACTCTCCTCTACCCAGCTTCTCAAAAATATCCAACAACTTCACATCTCGTTTCTGACTTAAACCAATACGGTCAACAAGTGTAGGCTACACATCCAAAGCTACGACAATCCTAGAGTGATGTTGGATGAAGATCGAAAATCGAATGTAGAAATAAACTCCAAATGTTTCTATTCAAAGAATATAGGACTTAATATTAAATGCCCTCTACTCTAGAAATCAGCAATAACGTTACCATTACCTAGAGTATAGGAGATATTGAAATCATATGACGTTAAGAATTCCGTCCATCTTTGTTGCGTTAAATTCAAATCTTTTTGGAAGAACAGATACCTCAGTGACTTATGATCCGTGAATAGCTCAAACCGCACTCCCAAAGGATAGTGCCTCCATGACTTGAGTGTGAAAAAAATGGTTGCCAACTCAAGACCATAGGCATGATAGTTTCTCTTATGAACTTTTATTATCGACTAGCATAATTTAAAACTCTCCTTCCTATATCAAAACCGCACCCGGTCCTTTACCGCAAGCATTGATATACATGGTGAATGCCTTTAAACCATTCGAGTAGTACTAAAACAGACGCACTATTCAACAATCCTTCGACTTAATAAAAGCGTTCTCACATTCTGAGTCCCATGAGAAATTTAAATTCCTCTTGGTAAGGCACATCAAATGAGTGGAAATTTAAGCGAAGTCCTTAATGAACTTCCTATAATATGCTGCAAAACTAAGGAACATCCCGCCTCCAAAGAATTCTTCGGTATACGTCAATCCTATACTACAACTTTACTAGGATCGACCGTCGATCTGTATTTAGAGACAATATGCCCTAAAAAGCAAACCTCCTTGCACTAAAAGTGGGATTTATAAACTTCCAGCTTTAACTTATTCCTACGGAGAGTGCTGACCACTTCTTCTAAATGCAACGTGTGCATTTCCTCACTTTTTGAATGCACCAGTATGTCATTAACGAATACAAACCACAAACTTATTTTGCAACGTTATAGAAAGACAACTCATAAGGTGGACAAAATTTACTGGTGCATTGGTTAATCCAAATGGAAAAACCACTCACAAAGTCCGTCAAGTTTGCGAAATGCAGTTTTCAGAATACTATCTTTGGCTACACACAACTAGTGGAACTCGATAGCAAAGTCAAGTTAAGAGAACACCATGACTCCCATTGACGGATCAAAGAGATCATCTATGCAGGGCAAAGGATAACGATTATTCCTTATCAATTTATTCAGCTCACGGTAATTGACGCAAAGCCCCAAAGAGACATCCGCCTCGGTGGCAAAGACAACTGGTGCTCCTACTCTAAAATACTTTTCATAATGAAGACCTTCTCCAAAATTTCATTCGCTTGCTTATTTAGCTTGGATCATTCAGCACTAGTCATATGCCTTAGAGGTAAGGCAACAGGTTTGGCATTCTCCTCAAGGTAAATTTGAAATTCGATCTCCTCATGGGACAAAAGAAAGGTAATTTTGGAAAAGACATCTAAATAGTCACGGACTACTGGCACTGAAGCTAACTCATTATGTGACATGTCAAAAGAAGATAGGTTGCTCAGCATAACTGAACTTCTGGGTTCGCAAAAACCTCAAGATTAGGACCGCTACAAGAACCCAAATGAACGACCTTCCAATCACAATCTAGTACTACTTCACATATTGTCATCCCATACATTCTCAAAATTCAACCGAACCTAGAAAACTCAAAATAAAAGCATCACAGTCAAACTCGACCCCCAAAATATACAAATTCAAACCCTTACAAATTATGGATAAGTGAGTTGATTCTACAATAAGGTTTGATATAACCGCAGAGTCAATAACTATGCTGGTTTCTAAGTGGTTCTACTAGTCTACTTGAAATAAATGTGTTTGATGCCCTGGTTTCAAATAAGGTATGAATAGATAAATTAGATAAAGTTAACACACCTTCAATTACAACCTGCTTTCCTATGTCCACCGTTTGACAGTTTTCTATGGAATTAGAAAAGCATAAACTAAAAAAATACTACAAGCGCACATGTGTGTAGTATGCAGGTCGAACATAAGGAGGAAAATTAAATTATGTCATTTATGTAATTTCGTGGGCGAGTTAGACGAATTTGGAGGTGATTTATAAACTACAGAAAATGTAAAAATAGACAAGTGAAGAAATATTGATTTAAACTCTAATCCTTTTCAAAAAGAAGATCCAACTATTCATCACAGAAGAGTTGTTAAATCAGAACTCCTTCACAAGTTCTAAACAATGGAAAAACAGAAAAGCAGAAAAACAAACAGAAACTTAGATAAACAAAAAATAAAATTAGGATAGCTGTTAAAACTAATTGATGGTCTATCACTAATGAAAAGGGAGAAAAACTTAGATAATTATGTCTGGCAAAACTAATTGATAGAAACCATAATTATCAAAGTGTAAACAATAAAATAGAAAATAGAAGAAGAAAAGCTTTATTCTACACTAGAAATTATGGGACATGAAATATTTTTTACAATGAATACAACTGGGTATTTATAGAGCACAAGTTGTTTCCGATCAAAAATTTACAAAATATATTGACATAAAAATGAGTATCTTCTCTTTGATCGTGTGAATATAAGTATTCATGAGAGATGATTTATCTTTAGATCTTTGACATATGGCATGATGGGTGATTGAGATTTGAGGATGATTTGTTGATGTGAATCAAATCCATGATAAATTGGCATCTCGTCTAAATGTGATTGTGAATGCTTGATTTGATTGGAAGATTTTGATTGACTATGATTTGTTTGGAAGAAGATTTGTGATTGACTGGGAGAATTTTGATTTGTATGTATATAATCAATCACAAGGATGTTCATATGTATATGCATATCTTCTCAAAATACTCCATTTTTATATGCAAAAATAAAATTAGGATAGCAGTAAAACTAATTGACGGTCTATCACTAATGAAAAGGGAGAAAAACTTAGATAATTATGTCTGGCAAAACTAATTGATAGAAACCATAATTATCAAAGTGTAAATAATAAAAAAGAAAATAGAAGAAGAAAAGCTTTATTCTACACTAGAAATTATGAGACATGAGATATTTTTTACAATGAATACAACTGGGTATTTATAGAGCACAAGTTGTTACCGATCAAAAATTTACAAAATATATTGACATAAAAATGAGTATCTTCTCTTTGATCGTGTGAATGTAAATATTCATGAGAGATGACTTGTCTTCAGATCTTTGACATATGGCATGATGAGTGATTGAGATTTGAGGATGATTTGTTGATGTGAATCAAATCCATGATAAATTGGCATCTCGTCTAAATGTGATTGTGAATGCTTGATTTGATTGGAAGATTTTGATTGATTATGATTTGTTTGGAAGAAGATTTGTGATGATTTGTATGTATATAATCAATCACAAGGATGTTCATATGTATATGAATATCTTCTCAAAATACTCCATTTTCATATGCAAAAATAATGCGCTTTCCAGGATTCGAACTCAACTCCTTCTGCCATTTAAGAGATGCCTTAACCAATCAGCTACAACTTCTTTTGTTCAAGCTTTTCAGAGTAGCTGGTATAATCCAATGCAAGTCTTCCTTTTCTTCTCTTTTTCTCCATTTAACATGAAAGCTCCTCAAATCTGTATGTCTGTAGAAACGCTCAAAAATACCCAGTGTAACATTTATTTATATTTGACAAAGGTAAGATATGAGTGCAAAAATAAACCCTTTTACATGTCAATCAAATACCCCCATAGTAATCTTACTCGTGCTCGAGTATAACAAAAATAAAAAATAAACTAGGTAGGTCACACTTTCGTAGAAATCACGATTGCATTGAGCATACGCAACAAGCCGTTAAACCTCTAGATGTCCCTAGTTAGATGAGTGGTGTCTCATGAGGATTTTTAGCCGATACTACCCACAAAATCCAAATGCAATATGTGATGATTATAATGCAGTTACATGAATGCAACGAATATATACAAATGACAACATGAGTTGTTTCAAAATAGTTGCAACACAGTAATGTATACAAGTCTAAGTCATTTTCTAGAAATTTTTGTTCCTAAACTAGTCACAATTTTCCAACATAATTCAAGATTTCATATGTTATACTCTAGTTTGGCCAGTTGGTTCGGTTGATAACATAGTGCAGCCATGAAATAGATTCTTTGTTTGCTTGTCGTAGTTTGCAATGTAGTATTGTTATTTCCTTTTGCATAACTGGTCAAATAAATAAAATCAAGAAGGTGATTAGGTTTCAATTTCTTACTCTCTCTTTATTTGTAAAAATAAAAATCTATACACCTAACTTAAAAAACTAAGGTATGACACCTATGCACTGCCTCGCGGGCTTACGTTAGAGTCAGGACAAAGCTTGGCGAATTATGCAGACTGGCGTTGACTATGTAAACAAGGTGTCGGTAATCCTTGGATGTCCAAATCGTAAAATGAGACCAAGTTATACCACCCATGCCCTGCCTCGTGGGCTTACGTGAGAGTTGGAAAAAATCTTGGCCGGTTTGCATACCAACGCTAGATGTACTAGCAATGTCGGATATCCTTGGAATTTTATTATGTTTTTTTTTCGTTTTTTAGGAGAGATTTATGCAAAATCATCTTAGCACTTATTAACTTTACTGAAAAAACAAGTGTCAATGCATGTACTTTAAAGCAACCACTTTTTAAACAAAGACTATAATTTATAATATATTTCATAACCATCACCTATGAGTCTCCCTATATGCTAATTACACTATTATCATTCATAATTCAACTTTTCATTACGTTTTCGATTCGATATTAGTGATTCACAAAATTTTCCATCTCAAGAATAAAACTACTTAACTTACTTTGTCGTTGGCTATTAAAAATAAATCAAAGTTTGGGAAATGGCATGAAAATTTAAAAAAAAAGAGGTGAATAAAAAAATGATGTATTTTTTTTGAAGAAAGAAAAAAATGAATGAAAAAGATGAAATGCAATGCAGAACCTCCCCTCCATACCTAGTTGAGACAATGTCTGCACTGTAAAAATGTTTCCTAAATTTGAATGAGTGTACCCAAAGATGAATGAGGTGTAAAATGATTCGTAAAATAAAATGCAATTTAATAACGAAATGCGGACATGGGACATATATAAAATGTGATTTGTTCAAATGATGAATTTGTGATGAATGCCTACATCTTTCTCCTCCACACTTTTTTAGCACTATTTTTGAGTGTGCACTGAAATGGAGAATAGATTCGATGAATGGTTTGTCGTTATGCTTAGATTTAAAATCAGTCGTTTCCCACAATAAAACACTACCTATAAAGATTTTATCAGCGTAAAATTTCATGTGTTCCAAATATTTGTCATTATAATCCCATACATTTGTGTGACTAAGCACGATTTCATTCAAAACATTAGAATTTGTATGTTCGTTATCAATCATGGTTTTGTTTGTTATCCAAAACTCAAGTCTAGTGGTGAAGTGAGTGAATCAAGAATGTTGTTTAACTCAAAAATATATTCGTCTTCATCGGAGTCAGAGTTATAATGGTTTAAGCATGCATTCCATGCTTCACTAGTATCACTAAACTTATCTTTTCCAACCATTTGAACCATGTTGATTTCTTCTAAGTTTGAAAATTTCGAGAAAAAATGGTTTTTACTTCAAAATAGTAAAAAGAATACTAAATTATACTCTATTAGTTGACTAACTCAATTAGAAGGAGAAAGAGGGTCTTATGGTTGTTCACGTATAGTATAAAATACTAAGGGATATGACCAATGTTTTACGGGTAGTATGAAACCTCTTTTGCTAATAGTACAATAAATTGAACTACTATATTGTAACAACCCGGATTTTAAGCCATCTGATATTGAAATAATTAACTAATTTTAATTGTTTAAATATAAATTTTTATTAGTCTAATTGATGAATTTTCTGATATTTAAAATATCTGAATCTATATATTGATTAAAACTATATTTAACTTTAAAATATAACTTTCTAGATATGATTTTTTTTATAGATATATGAGTGTAAACTCCACCATTAAAATTTAAGATAGAATATCCATATATGTGTATATATAAATATACACAAGCTTTATGATGTTTAAACATATATATAAGTTTATATGTGTATATATATGTCTGTAAGAAAATTGTATGAGTAAAAATATATAAACATATGTGTATTTAAATGTATATGTAAATATTTACGAATGTGAATATGGTAAAATAAATATGTATATTGTATATGTATGCATAACTATATATTTATAAATGTATTTATGGTAGAATTGGGGTGTGTGTGTCTATATAAGCTTCATGATGATAAACTCCTAACTTTTAATATGTGTGTGTGTGTGTGATGACAAATATATGTAAGTAAATGTGTGTGTGTGTGTGTCAATATGTTATATAAAATAGTGAATAGGTAAATGTAACATTCCGATATTTTCAACGATTCGCATCTGCTACATATCAGACTTGAATTGCTCAAAATACCGAATTGTAAAATAAATTTGGCAAAACACACCATAAAAAGTAAATAAATAGTCACAGATCGCAGACACAGAGTAATAAAATGTAGCGGAAGTAAAGAAATGGTAGTTCATGAAGCTACTATATAAATATACATCAGAGTTAAGCACGATACAACAGAAGTCTCAATATGATATCAAGTACAAACAGAATCCATCGCTGGACTCAACTGAATAACCAGAATCAACTGGATAACTGAAAGCGAAATAGATAGTTGGGTTTCCAAGTGTAGCTCCAACTCCAGAGGTGAGTCTCTAATGTTGCATCACTCAGTCTGACCAGAGCGTAAAGCAAAACACAAAACACTCGAGTCAGCACATACATACTTATACAATGTATACCAACTCAAGTGAACTGTAATATAACGTACAAGTAACTTAAAAGGATGCTTGGGACTGTCCATCCTCTAAGGATCCATTAAACTATTTACTATGTAGTAATATTTCGCTACTATAATAATGTCTACAGTAAAATAAACTTACTTTTAAATAGCGTTAAGGGGTTACCCATATAGCCCTTAACACATAATAGTGCCAGTAGTCTATATAGTGCCGTAATACCTTCTGATCGAGAGGCTACCAGAGGATACTCCATAGGTACAACACAAATCAAACTCGTACAAGGCGCGCTAGGGTAGGTGAGACGGCACAATTAGGCAATGCCAGGGTATATATACCAATTACTATCCGGAGAGGTGGTAACGCGTAGCAGCTACTACCGCCCACCTCGAGCCACAACCCCAAAATCACAGAATCAAAAGTGGCCACCAAATCAATCTCAAAGTCAGAATATAATATCGAAGGAGTGTGTCCGATCAGAGGAACGACCTCATTGGCCTGAAATCGCTCATGTTTTAGCCACCATATGCCAACTCACGGGAGTCAGGTCCACGTATATACCTCAAAGGAACGCTGCCAACATCCTACTTCATTTTGGAATCTCCACTGTATACACGGTTGTTAAAGTGATTTTTGGAGTTGGCAGAGAGTATGACAACTTCCGATCCCGGTCTCTTCAATAACCAACCGTTATTATAAACCATTGATATTTATTTCAAAATTATTTATACTTTAAAACCAAAATATCATATCCATTTCAAAACCAAAGTAATAACATATCATTTAAATTCCAAAACCAAATCAATATATCCTTTAAATAAAACCCAAATTTACAAATCATTGATTATTCCTTCAATTGTCAAACTTGAAATGTTCCTTTTATTCATCTTAACCAAACCACTTTATAAAGTCATATTCTTAAATCTTCAATTTCAATAAGTTCAAATTAATATATTTGAAGACAATTCTTAATTAAATACAGTTTCCAATAAATTCATTTTCAAAATCATATTACTTTCAAGTTATAACAACTTTGAAACCAAACACCTTGAAACCATAATACTTTGAAATCCTAACAATTTAGAAATGTCATTATTTGGAATTCATACTGCTTAAAATCACAATACATTGGAATGTAACCTTAAGTAATCATAGCATTTTTGGAATGTAATACTTTCCACTTTAACATTTTATATAACCAAAGTATTTACATACTTACAGTTAACATGGTCATTTTATCATAGCCTTATAGTTAAATAAACTTTGTTGCTGTAATATACAATTCAAATCTAAAATTCTTATGTTAAGTAAAAGTACCTTATTAACATACATTATTATTACAATAAAGAAACTTTATTATTTAACCATTTAAAATATGCCATTTACATTAATTGCTACTTACATATCAAATGTACGTTTTAACTTACATTTATTACAATAAAGAGAATTTATCACTTTAATCAATATTACACTAATTAAAACTTACACTAACAAATGTACATTATAATTTACATTGCTATTACAGTAAAGAGCATTTATTAATTTAATCAATACCACACTAATTAAAACTTTACATGTTTCTTTCATTAATTAGGACTTTACAGGTTTATTTCATTAATTAAAACTTTACATGATTCTTGCATTAATTAAAAACTTTACATGTTCTTTCATTAATTAGGACTTTACATGTTTCTTGCATTAATTAAAAACTTAAACATTTCTTTCATTAATTAAAACTTTACATGTTTTTTGCATTAAGTAAAAACTTTACATGTTCTCTCACTAATTAGGACTTTACACGTTTCTTTCATTATTACATGTTTCTCGCATTAATTAAAAAATTTACATGTTTTTTCCCTAATTAGGACTCTACGTGTTTCTTGCATTAATTAAAAACTATATTTCGTTTTCTCAATTCAAAATACATCATTTATTATACAACCATACTCATTTCAAAACTAAAGATTGATTGCAATTATCAGGTTAGATTTTAAAATTCGATATTAATCAACTTTAATTATTAAATTATTTATCACAAATAAAAATCTTTAAATTGCCATTTAAAACCAAATAAAGATTTTTAAATTACACTTTAAACCATTTATCAGCTTATAACATTTTAACTTATAAAAACCGATATCTCTTTATATTTCAAATCTTTAGATCAAAATTTAAGTTAAAATTTCATATATTCCAAAATTTCAAAATACTTAATAAATTTTTTGGAAAATATTACTTTAAAAATATTAACCGTGGGCCTGTATAATATTTTCTAATCTAGGTCAAGTGATACGGATATGTATCATTTCAATCCGTAATTTAAAAAGAAAAATCCGGGTTCTATCATTTCAAACCCACAATCCCAAGAAAAATAAATAAAACAAAAATCAATAAAAAAATCATTCAAGCCTATCATTTCAGCCCATAGTGATATTCCTTATCCTAAAGTCCGTTCGGGTGTGTATCATTTCAACCCATAGTGATAGGAAACTTGCAGTGTGATAAACAGGAAATAAATATAACAATATAGCATATAATATCATAACAGATGACGTAACAAATATATAAACAACATTTAACATCGTATAATCAATCACAGGCATGTATGAACAAAGCATAATAATTTCTATAATTCGCTTGTCATCATTTCACAATTATAAAGGTACGTTGTCTAGAGTGAAAAATCTCACCTTTTTGAAAGCTAGAATCAAAATCAAACACACATCCAAACTCCGCAAAGCACAAAAAGGTACGACAAAGCACGACTATATTTTTTGAGTGGATGAAGAGTCAAATCCAAACTTGTAAACAACACAATACATAACATATATAAGCAATGATTCAATACAAAAGAATATAGATAAAAACAATGAAAAATAGAAACTAAAATGACCTAACCTTGATAATCAAAGCAAGGTGATCAATACATGGCTTGGTTAAGGTTTGTCATCAACTTTGGTGATGTATGCTTTCATGGTGGTCATGGCTAGGCTTTGGTGGTGAGGAGGAGGTGGTGTGGTCGGCAATAGCTGGAGGCCAAGCCATGATTGAAGAAGAACAAAAGAAAAGAGAAAAGAAAATAGAAAAAGAAGAAGAGGAAGCCATGGAGTAATTAGAGCTTGCTGTATTTTTTCTTCACGCAAATGATAATGACGAGTTTTGAGAATTGTTTGTGCGTGAGTTATCAAAAGAAATACACGGCTAAAGATGAAAGAAAAAAAGAAACGGCTAAGGAGAAGTAAATGATAGGAAACAAAAAGGCATAAGATAAGGAGAAATAAACTTGCATATATTTTATTCTTAAATGCAAATCAATATGAGAAGTGGGAAATAAGTTTTTGTACATAAATTGATAAAGTTTCTCATAGATAATAGATGGAGTGGTTTGGAAGGCAAGCAAAGAAGTAAATGCTAGAAAATGGAAAAGGCATAATTAAGGAGAAAGGAACATATATATTTATTCTTAATTGTAAATGAAAATGAGGAGTTTGAAATAAGAAATAAATATTCTTGTAAGTGATTTGTGGAATGATTTCTCATGGCTAGAAAAAAAATAAACGGCTATGGTAGGTAATTAAATAGATAGGTAAATAAATGGCAAGAAATAAAGCAAATGTAACCTATGCCTAATTAAACAAAGTAACGTATGTCTAATTAATTTGTTTCCAAGCCATTAAATAAAAGAATATACACAAATAAACTCCAATAAATACAATAAAAGCCTAGAGAAGTAAAAATAGAAAGATAAAATAGAGATGGATATAGGAAAAATATAAAATATGTATATAATAAAAGTACAGAAATTTATTGCGTGTAAAACACTGTAATTTATCCAGTATAAAAGGTATAAGTTTTAAATTCCCAATAAATCCGTATTCTTAACTCCAACTAGTTATTCAATCCATTTCATTATACGGTGTAATTATCATTGTTTATACCATAGTGCATTAATATTCCTATTTTATCTTAATTTCAAATAATGTAATATTTAATTCCATTTACTACAATAGATCCAACTATTAGAGATTGAATTTAAATACATAAATTTGGTTCAATTCCAAATCTTTTTATTAAGTCAATTACTACTCTACAAACCTAGTTAACCATTCATTCCTTAATATACTCCAATTTAACAACTTTTAAACATTGTATTACATTTCATGTTAATGTAACTTTCGTTTATATTTATTAAAAATTGACTTCTCATTTCAATTTAATTGACTATATAAACATGTGACACATAATAATTATCACCGTTTACTTTTAACTACATTTATAAGTTTATTGTCTACAGACCAAAAGTTACAATTACTTACAGGACCATGGTCTTACTCAATTTCCATTCATTACATTATACCTCATTCATAAATTCAACATTTACATTATTTCAATTTATTGTAATCTCCTTCAATCTATCAATAATTTAGCTTAAATTATATTCTTTACCATTCAAATTAGTTATTACATCAACATTAAGTAACAAATTTCTATTTCTTTTAATATTTTAATTACAAAAATCTTACTAAATCAACTGTTTTTAATTACCAAAATTTACGGATTGTTACACTCCCCCCACTCAAAACTTTTCATCTCCGAAAAGGAAAAAGAAGGGCGAAGAAAGAATTAAGTAAACAATACATCTTATTCAAAAACACTAACTTTATAAACAAATAAATTTTGAATTAATTTGAATAAAATATACCAATTTATTTAAAAATTCCTTTAACACCATTTATACTATATATTATTCAATTAACCTTTTTATTCTATTTACCTTTTATTAATCTTTTATAACTAAAATTTAAGTGTATAACATTTATTATAACCACTCGAATTTTATTTATAAAATCCTTTTATATTGTATATTATCCAATTACATATACAACTTCTGATTAATTTAGGTAAGTTATATTGGAATGCAATAGAATATAATACAAATAAAAAAAATTAATTTAATTATCTCAAGCTTAAATTTAAAATAAGTTTTGTAGTTAGACACTATTTTAATATCAATGGATTTTCTATGAAAGTGCTTTGGTTATCATAGGATAAAAACACATGTGTTTATATGTAACACGATCTTACGAGTTACCTTAATCTTTGAATTATTTTGATAACTTAAGTATTTCAAATTAAGTGTGTTTTACTCATGTTGGTTTCCAGCCTGACTCGGATGTTACTTTATTGTAATGCGTGGGTCAGGCTGAGTATTACAGTCATAGGTTAGGTTGCTTTGGAGCTCTAGAGATGAGCTAGATGGTAGAGATGTATTGCGCGTATTTGATAATATTCTGTTGCATATTGTAGGCTGTATATTCAGCATTTTGATGACAGGTTATTATAACTGTCCAGATTTATATGTTGATGATTGTACTTTGGTAATTTGTGTGTATATTAACACCTACAGTTTTTCTTTTGTATAAAAAGATGTTGTTGTATATTATATATTGTTCCGCTGCATTTGTGAGATTACGTCTTGTTGTTATTTCTGTTTCTTCTTCTATCTCTTTCTTCTTAACCCTAACAACCTGGTATTCCTGGCACTCGATTGCTCGACACTCTATACAGTGAACGTAGTAGTACCGATTTTCGAGGTCGCAAATCTCCCGGTCGTCACATGAGGTATCAAAGCTGAAGGTTAAGCGAGAATCTTGGCTCTAGTGGGAATTACTCATTAGAGATAAGGTCAGTAGTACCCTAGAATGAGTTAAGTGTATTTTCTATGTGATATTTTCTTATATAATAATTTTAAAAGATAAACAATTTTAAAACAATTTTTATCTAAGATTACATATTGATATAAAAAGAAATAATTTTTCTGAATTATTATAGTATGTTAAGGTGATTGGTTGTTATTATTATAATCCAATAAGATTATAAGATCTAAGTGGTTACATATATATAACCAAATAGCAATTTGATAAGAATGGACTATACAAATTGGTTAAGTCAAAAATATATTCAAACCAGAATCTAAATATCAGAAATTTTAAAAGAGTTTTCAAAGTGTTTTGAAATAAAATAAGTCTATCCTCATTATATTTTATATATTGAAATAGTTTTTTAGGAAATTAGTATGGAATATATGGTGCGTTTGGTTTCTAGATATGATAATATTGAATATTATCATAAATTGGGTGTTGTGTCTTAATAAGGATGTTTATTACAAAATAAATAATGATAATATATTGTGAAATGTGTTAAGGAAGTGAAATTATATAAGCATAATTTATAAATATGACTTATATATTAAAATGGCTCTAAATTGAGAAAGTTTGAATCTAAGTCCCTAAAATTTTGAAATGTGTTTCAAGGTGATTTGAAGAAATAGTAAGTAAGATTATAGAATATTTTCACATGAAAATTTTGTTTAAAAAAACAGGAGTTGTTTTGAAAATTCTGAAGATTGTGTTTTGAATAAAAACCAAGCTTGGTCTAAAATTTAAAAGTGTGATTTGGTATATAAATGGGATATGTGTGTGTGTGTGATATTTCAAAGTTGATTTGAAATAAATACCAGGTGTTCATTTTTGGGATTCCCATTAAAAGGAGAAGTAGAACCAATAGAAAAATAACTTTTTTTTGGAACTTATAAGTGGGGAGTGATAATAATAAGAATTGAATTTTGGAATGTAAAATTTAAATTGTGTATGTTTCAATGGATTGAACGAATTGGGAATTAACTTAGGCCAAGTTAAATAAGTTTTGAACTATAACCTGAAATTGGAAATTTCAATATGAAACTAAAATTTAACTTATGGAAGTTAAATAAATTAAATTGTAAAAGGAAAGGTATATATTTGATAAGAGATGCAAAAGAAGTTATGTATGTATGAATGATTTTAAAATGATTTTTGAAATAAAACGGTTTTCGAATTCTGAAAATTTGTGATGGATGTTATTGATTGACGTCTAAGATGATTTAGATGTTTATTTATTTAGATATATCCTTCCATCATCTCGTGTATTATTTACAGTATATAAAACTGCAAATTGAATTATTTCGATTGAATTAAGAAGTAGGTTGAAATGATATATACCTATGACATTTATGTTGAATTGAAATGATATATACCCATCTATGAAATTAAATTGAACTAATGAATTCACTTGGCCATAGGATAGAAAATTGTATACGGATGCCAGATTGGTTAAACTAAATGATTTTAAAAAAAATTGATTTGAAATAATTTAAATAATTTTGATTTTGAGAAATAAAATCGAATTTATGGAAATGGAATCATTTTTGAACTTGAGTTTGAAATGTTAAAAATGAACTGTCAACCAGAATTGTTTAAAGAATTGGGTTTGAAATTTTGAAGTTATAACTGAGAAATCAATTGAATTTCGAAAATTGATTTGTTTTAAAAAGGTTTGAAATCTTTCTTTAACCTTGAAATAAATCCAAGTAAAATTAATTTTAAATGGATATATCGAAATTTGGGCTCGGAAATGAATTGTTTTTAAAGATTTGGATTTTTAAATTGAATATTGATGGTTAATTTGATTTTAGTGATTTAAATCGATATGTTGAAAATCAGACTCGAATTTATGCAAATCGAAATGGTTTAAAATTGAGAATTGATTTGAAATTAATTCAAATTGGAATTGAATTGAATTAATTGGAATCGAATCGAAATTGATTTGAATTAGAATCGAATCGAAATTGATTTGAATTAAAATTGGAATCGAAGTAAATTTGAATTGAATTAATTGGAGTTGAATCGATTTAAATGGTAATGGAAATTGAAATTTGATTTGAATTGGAGGATTGGGAATCTAATTAGTTTAACTTTGATACTATTTTCAAATAAATTATTTTAACATAAACTGCTTAAAATCTATCTTCCTAAATATTCAAATTATTTTGATTTTCCAAGCCATTTTACCATATAAACTTAAAACTCAAACTATCATATATTAACTATTTAACTGTTTTAAAACTATTCAAGCTATTTTCTAAATTCAAACTGGTCGGAGTGGAAATTATTTATATTTAAATCATGGAACTGAATACAAATTGGGTTAATTTGAAGTTATAACTCAAATGGAAATTTGAAGCAATTTTGAATTAGAACCGAAATCGAGATATTAAGGCAAAAATGATTTTGAAGTGAAATAGTATATTTGAGTAAATATGATGATTTTAAAATGAAGATTGAATAGTTACTATAACTGGAATTTACTTTATTAGAAGTAAGAAATGTTACCAATTACTTTGAAGAGTAACCGGACTGTAACAACCCGGGGTTTTGTAACAATTATTATCGTCAAATGACGATTAAATTGGTTGTTAATTGCTACTGGAAGTTTTAATCGGTTGAATTCTTTTAAAATTCGTTAAGAATAAGTGGGCTTTAAAATCATCTTGGCCCACGTTTCTTTGGTTGGTGTCGTGATAATTATCAAAGGCAAACCCGTTCCTTTCTCTCTGCTTATTTTCATTTTCGCAACCCTAAAGCAAACTAAAGAGATAATGACGGCTTCCATTTTCATGCTGGTTTGTTCCTCTCAACAATTAGGGCTTTTTGAAGCTGCGCCTTTTTGTTGATCGATACAGTGGTTATTCGCGTGTGCTTCGTTCTCGTTTGTTCGCTCTTGGCCGCTTCGATGATTGAGTTCGATTCGATAATTCCGATTTCCTTTCGTCTTTGCTTCGATCAGGTGGATTTTGCTTGCCGATCGATGGATCTGTGCTCGTCAATATAAGGTGAGTGTTTCTTTCACTCACATCTTTATTCAAAGCTCAAGTTTATTTAGGGTTTAAATGTTGTGATTTTCATTCGTATAAAATTGTTTGATTTCGTCAATACTATGCTCGGCCATTCGATTGCCATTTGAATGTCGAGATGGTTACTGACTTGTTACAATTTGTATAATTTGATACTTGATTGCACGGTGTTGGATTCCCTGTTTCTTGGCCACCATGGTATTTTGATTTCTGTTATTTTCTTGATTCTGTTAATCTCTGGCTTGAATCGAATTTGAATTTGTTGGATGATTTCTTTTTGACTTCAATTATACTTTGTTAAACTGAATTCTGGTCGGCTTCGACTTTTATTCTTCACTGTATTCATTGAGATTGTATTTGAGTCGTAGCTGATCATTCACTGTTGCCTGGGTTAAGTCTAGTTTATGTTGGTCCGGTTCCGGTTTGTTATTTGAATTTGAGACTTCCTGTTGTTTTGTTGAGTCGACCCAGATCATTGATGTTGTGACTTTGATACACCTGACTTTGGTTTTGTTTACTGGTCCAGTTTCATTTGAACTTTGTTGTTTCATTTGTTTTCAGTTGCATGCTGTATCATTTCTTTTCATTCTTTGATTTTTTGCACTTTGTATCATTTCTTTGGTTCAATGCTTATATACATACACTGATATACATGTCTTTAAGTGTATAGCACTGAATCTTTTTAGTCGAGACTGTGTAGTTGTTTGTCGAGGTTGTTGTGCACTGACTTGGGCTTCTGGCCTTGATGTCATGGTGTACATGTAAGTTGCATTGCTGTTGCATATTGCAGTTCACTGATCTAGTGTATTGTAGCACCATTTACTGTTTCAGTGTACATTTGGATTTTGAGTTCAATTCTTGAGTTCAATTGACTTAAGTTTCTAAAACAAAGTTAAAATATAAATACAAGTCACTATTGTACTTAGGTCACTGCTCTTCTGATCCATTGCCTAGTTTGAAGTCTGATCAGTTTGGATGTGAAGTAGTTCATCCTGACTTGTTTCATTTTCCTGCATTGCTTGAGCATTAGGGTGGTAGCTTGTGTTTGTGAATTTGGTGAAGGGACTTGACCTTTTTGCATTTTGTGGTAGTTTGGTGCCTTCTTGAGTTTGCAGTCTTGTTGTACATGATTGCATCTTTGAATCTGGGTAGCTTGTCACTGTGTTGCGCTTGCTTGACCCAGTTTGGTAGTTGCATACTTACTGTGCACTTTTCATGTCCTTCCCTTGGTTCTAATGCAGTACATATATGAGTTTGATTCATACTTTTGCTGTGCACTGCGCCTTGAGTGTGCTTGCATCTGAGTTTTTGTTGCAGTCTTTCCCTTGTGATCTTGTGGTGGCTGCAGTTTTTGTCGCAGTTTGCCCTTGTATTCCTGTGGTGGCTGCAGTACATCTGATTTTTGTATTGATGGCACTGTAATAGGTTCTTGTGCCATGTTGTGCTTATGTACATTTGTAACCTTGTGTATGATATCACCTCTGTTGGTCAGCACATTTTGAAATTTGCATCTGTGGGGTTCACTTCAAATCTGTCCCAGGGCTGATGTGCATCTTTGCATATTGATGTTGTTTTATTTTTGTTTTACTGGTGCATTCTATTGTACCTGTTATTGGTGGTTAGAGCTTTACTTTTGATTCGTTGATCTTTTGTGTATTTCATGCTGTAGTGGCGAGGCAGTACACGCGTGCGTGTGCTGCTGCCCTACTAGAATTGATGTTTTTAAGTGATATTTCAATTACTTGAATTGTTTTGTCCAATTCAATATTTTGAAATGGTACTTTGATTTGATTTGATTGATCATTTTGTTGTTGTCTAATTATCTATTTGATAATTAGATTATGAGTTTCTAATTATTTATTTAATAATTAGATTTTATTATTAATTGTTGTTTAGGCAATTCTGTTGTTTTCTAAATTATCCTCATTGATAATCCTTTTATTTATCTTTGTTGATGATTTGGACAGGTGAGATTATTTGTGACTGTCGTCAATTTGATTATTTAATTATTATTGCTTCCGTGCATTAACAACTGAGATTGAATTAGACTGACCCGTGTATTATTTTCTTTTGAATTTAATACTCGGGTCAGACCGAGTTATTTACAGGTTGTTGATATCTTACTTTGGGTTGCTGCTTAAGCTATGAAGTCTCTGTACATCTTTTGGAGTAGTCGCTGTCATAGTATAGGATGATATGTATTCATGTATATTATTGTCAATAATTTACTTGTATATATAACTTCCTGTGTCGACAGTTGTAGTTGTATCATATGTATTGTATCACATGTATTGCAGCTGACATCAGTTATATATATATGAGACTTTTTATTATCTGTGTTCCGCATTTGGCTTATCTGTGTTATTATTATATATATTGTCCTAAACTATTATGAACCATAGTAGTTCGTTTTATACTGGAATTGGGTATGTCGATGGGAGTAAATAAATAAGAAATGAAAAATAAAAATATATACCACTCCTATCGAGGTAACCAATACTGGTGTAAGGCCTAACTACGGTTGACCGCTCCTATCCAGCCTTATTCTTCGCAATAATAGACGGTATTTCCTTTTACTACTCTTTGTTATTGTGAGCATAGAGGTGGGGCGTTATACGGACTTGTAAATTTTTGATTGGAATTAATGAGATTATATATGTTAGTTATATATTCAAACTCCCCTTATTGAAATTATAACTAGAAAGAAATGATTTTTGAAAGATATTTGAAATACTAAATGTAGTTTATAAGTATGAAGCGGACTCCGAAATTATTGGTCCTAAAATTTTTCGAGTTAGGAAGAATAATCTTATATGTATATGAGAATCAAATTGAAATAGTTTTGGAACCTATTGATATTTAGAGACATTGATTTTGAAAAAAGGTCGATTTTGGAAATTGGGTAACCGAATTTAAGAACTATTGGTTCTAAAGATGTCGATTTTATATAGATAAAATTAATATGCGATACGTACGAAGTATATGATTTGAATGGTACTATATGTGTGTGTATAATATGATATGCTTTAAAACTAAAAGTGTGGAAAGACACCCCCCACGAAACTTGAAATTTTGAGTAGGAGATCCACCGAGTGGTTCTACCTAGGAATCCACAGGGTGGGTTCAATGATAATTAGGGTCTTAGAGGACGTCCGGACAAAACTTATGAGTTCCTGATGATCATTTGTTTGTATAGCGTAAATCGAGGGATATTGTACCTATAGTTATGTATGGTTTTGCTGAAATAGCAACGTAATCTATGTATAACTGCTATCTATCGTGGTTCCATAGCGTAATTTGGAAGGCAGCGCTTGCGTACAACCTACGTTTTATTTCGTCGGGTAGCGATGTAATATCGGTAGATTGTGATTTATGTGGTCTGGTTCCGTAGCATAATTCAGGAGGCAGCGATTGCCTACAATCTACATTTGGTTTCACTAGGATAGTGATGCAACCTTTATGTAGCTGCGATCTATGTGGTTTAGTTTCATTTGATAGCGTAATTCGAGGGGAAGAGATTTCCTACAGGCTACTTACAGTTTTGCTGTGATAACAACGCAACCTAAATATAGCTACAGACTATCATGTGCCCATGGCGTAAGTCGATGGGTGTTGATGCCTACAGTTTACTTATGATTTTGTCGGGATAGCGACGTAATCATCGTGTTAACTGTGATCCATGGTGGTAAAGAAGAAAAGGAGGGGTGATACTTTCCATATCATTTTTGAAAAGTTTTTTTTTCAAGTATTTTCACTAGGTGTTGAAACGGGTCAACTAAGTACTTATAGATTTTCAGCCTACGCTTGATCAATGTATGACTAAATTTTTGTAAGAATAAGGATGGACTTGTTAAGACAACGAGTTATGAAAAATGATTCAATATAAAACTAGCATGGTAATACTATGTAATTTAAAGAGTGTGTATCTTTAAATTGCACAATGAAAGAGTAAGGAGTTTAAAATGTTTAAAGGATGATTAATTAAGTAATATACATCTAAATTCTAGTTCTTGCTTCGTTCCATTTCGAGGACAAAAAGTCTTAAGGGGGAATGTGACGCCCCACCTCTATACCCACGCTAGCCAAGAACACTCCGGAGTAGTGCTGTCAACTAGCACGGAGAATAAGGCTGTTGAGGAGCGACCATCCATGTAATTGCTTATCACACGGTGGCTATAAATAATCTTCGGAAACAAACATAGAAATAATCATATCACAAATCAGTCACAGATATCCATATGACAAAGGCGGAAGAAGATATGAATATATAACTAACACATGAAAGTGTACATCAGAGTAGTGGTCAGTAAGATCCACGATAATACAAAAGAATAGCAACACGTGCTATACAAAAGAATACAACTATGAGTCTATATCTCAAGTGTATACAACAAAAACTGCTAATCTAAACAGTTAGCCAAAAGTCAGAGTGATGAATCCCTGGGAAGAAGTCAAGCAGAAGCACCTGTAACATCTCGGTCTGACCCGAGTATTATTTAAGAAAATAATAAACGGATCAGTCTAGCTATAAATATCAGATGACATGATATAACATAAAAGATATGGCACAAACATAAATATCCATAACGACATACCACTATAAGTATGTAAATAATGATCAACAGAAGATCAATCAATAAGAGATAATCAATATCACAAGAATCTTCTCAAAGATTCGAAGAGGGCATCATACCCTAAACTTGTACTCATAACAAGTCAATGACATAAATTCCAGAAATCAACACGAGAAATCCAGAAATCATAAAAAGGGAAAGAGGCCTATCACATGACGGTCCGAAGACCATGGGGAGCTACCCCACATGTGTGAGTGGAATCACACAGATTGAGGTCAAGACTAACCAAAAAGCAGAAAGGTATGTGTGAATGGAATCACACAAGTGGTGTCTAGTCTAACCTTGCAATGAAAGAGACATCGCGCAATTGCTAGTCTAATTCATAAAGCGATCATCAAGATCAACGAGAAGTGTCAATTACACTAAGCTAGTAAATATAGAAGTTTAGCTTCATGTCCCATAACCACTTGCTTAACTTAAATATTTACGAACAAACTGTAAATCTTCACTAATAAAATTGTCACAAGAGGTTCAATCGAACAAGTCCAAGAATTAACCGACGAAGTGAACGCAAGCGTTTCATACCACTTGTTTTACTAAGTCGTTTAATTAGATTTCTCATCCGAGTGAGGTAAAGGCTTGTATATACTAATAGATTGGAAAACGGTTTAAGAAAAGAGCTTTGTTATTAAAAATAGAGTTGAAATTGTTTGTTAAAAGAGTTTTGATATTTACTACTAGTATTGAAACCTTTGTATTATAAAGTGACAAAACACATAAGCAAGTGTAGAAACAATCAGTCACAAAGATCGCATACGGAGATGCGAATAAAATCCAAGGAAATCAGCTCAATGTTTTTCAGATAAGATCCCCTACGGAGGGGGGGTCCAGGGGGGGTGGCAACCCCCCAAGGTGGGGGTGCGGGGGCAACGCCACCGCTTACGGGGTTCGACCTGCCCGGTCAGGTCGCGGGGTCCAGGGGGCAGCGCCCCCGGCGGGGTGCGGGGCAGCGCCCCGACCAAAACGGTACGACCTAGTGAAGACGAAATGAGGTCTAACGACCTAACGACTCAAGGGTCATACGACCTAACGGCTGCGACCTAGGGGTCTAAGGGGTCAAGCGACTTAGTGGTTGCGACCTAGAGGTGTTCGCGACCTAACGATGACTCACGACCCAACATGGCCGACTTAACAGAGTCGAGCGACCTAAGGTAAATGGTCCAACGACCTAACTCGAACGACTTATCTGGAGCTTAGGTCGGAGACGACCTACGAGATAAACCAGGCCGACTTAATGGACGAGCGACCTAAGGTAAATGGTCCAACGACCTAACTCGAACGACTTATCTGGAGCTTAGGTCGGAGACGACCTACGAGATAAACCAGGCCGACTTAGTGGACGAGCGACCTAAGGTAAATGGTCCAACGACCTAACTCGAACAACTTATCTGGAGCTTAGGTCGGAGACGACCTACGAGATAAACCAGGCCGACTTAGTGGACGAGCGACCTAAGGTAAATGGTCCAACGACCTAACTCGAACGACTTATCTGGAGCTTAGGTCGGAGACGACCTACGAGATAAACCAGGGCGAGCGACTTAACGTTTGCCTAGAGATTATAGGTCGGAAACGACCTAAGACTTAAAGCTTAACTCGCGAGCGACCTACGGCTTAAGGCCAAACTCGTGAGCGACCTACGACTTAAGGCTTAACTCGCGAGCGACCTAACTCCGAAGTGCCAATACTTCCAGAATGACCTAAAGCCCTGCGACCTATGGTACTAACTCGCGAGCGACCTAATTCCGAAGTGCCAATTCTTCCAGAACGACCTAAAGTTAACTCGTGAACGACTCACGACCCATGGACGAACGACTTAACTCCGAACGACCTAAAAATGGCCAGAACGACCTAAGTGCAGAAAATTCACCAAAATGCTAAAAATTGGAGTTTTTCGCCAATCCAATCCAAACCAAATGCAAATGTGCATGCAAAAGTGATAGGGAATCATTCCCAACAGTCCAATATAGTTATAGACTAGATTTGTGAGACAAAAATCTCACCTTTGCACTAAAGTTTATGAAGATGAAGCTTGAAAGCAAGGAGAAGCAATCCAAAGCTTGAATCCAATACTTCTACTTGAATTTGGAGTTGAATGTTGGATTTGCAATTGAATTTGTGCTTGGAGTTTTAATTTCCCATTCCCTCCACCATTAATGCCAAAGCTTGATTAGTTAGGAAATTTATGAAGAGTGAGGAGAAGAGGGTTGGAACTTGGGCTTAATAGGCTAAACTAACCCAAAGTCCAAAGCGGGAAAAGTTAGTGAAATTTCACTAACTCCAAACCTATCGATGTTTATACTTAAAAAGTTGTAAACGACATTTCGAACTCAATGGAAGTGGTCTCGAGTCCTAATTTGACCGTTTGCAAAAAGTAGCTTTTCGGACCAAAATCCGATTAACGAGTTAATATTTAAATAAAATATTTAAATACAAACTCGATAAATATGCGGGTTGTTACAGGGAAGGAATGTAATGACCCAGATTTTTAGCCATCTAATATTGGGATAAATAAATAATTTTAATTGTTGAAATATAAATATTTATTAGTCTAATAAATGAATTTTCTTATATTTAAAATATCTGAATATATATGTTGATTAAAACTATATTTGATTCTAAAATATTACTTTATGGATATGATTTTTTTTAGATATATGAATACAAACTCACGATATATGTGTATAAATAAATATACACAAGCTTTATGATGTTTAAACATATATCTAGGTTTATATGTGTGTGTATATGTTTGTAAGAATATTGTATACGTAAAAATATATAAACATGTGTGTATTTAAATGTACATGTAAATATGTATAAATGTGAATATGGTAATATAAATATGTATATTGTATATGTATGCATAACTTCATATTTATAAATGTATTTATGGTAGAAATGGTGTATACGAAGTTATATGTGTGTGTGTAAAATCTTCATGATGATAAACACCTAACTTTTAATGTAGATATACATACATACATACATATATATATAGACAAATATGTGTAAGTAAATGTATACGTATACATGTTATATAAAATAGTGAAAAGGTAAATATATATGTTAATATAAAATAGTGTATATGTAAATCTATATATATATATATATATATATATATATATATCTGTGTGTGTGTGTATGTGTGTGTGTATGTATATATAAACATATAGGAAACATCATCATGGCAAACTTAAAATCAAGCCTATAATATTTCAAGTCATGCATACAATAATTCACTTCAAGCTTATAAAATCAAATCACACACAGAAATCAAGTCAGATCATATCTAATTAAATCAAGAAAATAATAATAATAATAATTAAGTGTGAAAAGTGAAATCCTGTATGTGCGCGTACCTCTACATTGCTTGCCCTGTTCATCTTATTCCTATAAATATACAAGGCCGGGCTTGTTTCCCTTGTTTACATTTAACTAAGGAAAAAAAAATATGCGACGACCCAGAATTTTTGAGTGTTTGAAAATCGAAATATTTAATGAATTTCAAATATTTAAAATTTAATTTTCAACTTGAATTCAAATATCACTATTTATTTGATAATTAAATTATTGGATTAAATAAATTTGAAGTTGGGTAAAATATGAAATCTGGAATTTTTAGCTTGTTAAAAATATTTTAAAGGCATGTAAAATTTATATTGATAGTACTGAAGATGGTAAAAGTATTGAAATTGAATCTGGGAATGTTTTGTTAAGTTTAAATATATATCGTTTAAATCGACTTTTAAAAGTAGCTTTCCAAGGCATGGTCTCGGATTTCGACGAAACCAGTTCCATTGGATCCGTAATATTGTATTATTATTAGACTTCAATTTTCGTGGGGTTCGGAGTTGTCATGTGATCATATGGTAGATTAACGCGTTGTAGTTTATATCGAAATTCAAATTTAATTAAGTATATATATTTATTTATACTAGTCAGCGTCGGCCTAATTTCCAACACATCTGAACTTTTCGATTCCCTGTAGCAAATCCATTCTAACATGTTAATCTCTAATCATTCCCCATTATTTATAACCCCTCCTTTTCTTTTCTAAAGACAATAGTTTGTTTAAAATAAAAATAAATCTCGAAAAAGGGCAAAAACAAAGTATTCTAATCGGAATCCCTTCGTACGCGATCAATTAAGCCAAGCCCTTCCCCTTTGTTCGAAATTGAATTTCGATTCAAAGAAAAATAGACGCTCATGCAATCGAGGTCACGTCGAAATAGGTGGAGAAAACGGCGACTTCGAGCTCAGTGAGTTCGCCGGCGAATCGGAGGGCGCACATGCGCGCTCGCGCACGCAAGGGGGGCCCGAGTTTGAGACTTGGCGACGCAGCCTGGGTTTTCGCGAGGTCATGAGGATACAGCGGCGTTCTGGAGTTCGATTAAGGCATCGTCGCGGCTCTAGGAGGCGAGCATGCGTGCGTTAGGGTGTCACGATGTCAGGCAAATCACGATGCCTGAGGGCAATCTCGAGTTCATAGCAGAGGTTGTCGACCGATTTGGAAGGGATTGTGATCGACATGATGGCGCTTACAAGGTGACGTTCGATTTCCAGTCGCGAGCTAGGGTCTGGGTTACATGCGCGTGTTCTACGGCATTTCAA
Organism: Allium cepa; assembly: GCA_030765085.1. Classification (NCBI taxonomy): domain Eukaryota; kingdom Viridiplantae; phylum Streptophyta; class Magnoliopsida; order Asparagales; family Amaryllidaceae; genus Allium; species Allium cepa. The sequence continues at coordinate 306,521,474 of CM060938.1, read as the reverse complement.
TCTTCGGTGAGGTATTGATACTGCTTTTATTTATTTTTATTTATTTATATATATGTGTACATGCATATTAAAAATATTTATGTGTATAAATAGTAAACGAATCTCCGATATTATCTCTAGATAAGAAAATATTTTTAGATAAAAAATTATATATTTAGAAAAGACTTTGAAGGAATATAGGAATTTTTAAATTGTTTGTAAAATTTATAAAAGTTAGGTTTTCGAAGTTTATAATCTATCTCTGTAAGTGTATATGTAGTTCAAAAGAAAAAAATATAAGTTCAAATTTAAATAATTAAGTTAAATTGAATCATTAGTAATTAAATTTAGTAAATGGAAGGATTTATTGTTCGATTTATTTCGAATATTAATAAATTATATAATGTTTTATACAAGGTTTAAAATCATGGAAACAAGCCAGTTTGGAATGGATTGCAAACAGCAAAATAAAAGGTGAGTTGGAGGGATCTGTGGATGCAAGGAAACAAGTTGGAGGGATCCAACAGGATTCCCCAAAATTATTTATATTGTTTAATATTCTCTGTTATGAATATTCGATATTCTGTGACGAATATTATTGATAATTGGAATATTGAATGTTATAGTTTGCTTGAATATATTTCGGTACACTGGGTTATTAAAATATATAGAACTGGATTTTTGAAAAGAAAATAAAAGAGTGAATTTTTAAGAAAATAATTATAGAGAATTTAAATAAATTTAAGAATGAAGTGGATAAGAATAATAGTGGTTTTAAAATTCTAATAAATAAATTCCATATATGAAAAGGGATTTTGAATAAACAGGAAGATAATGAATTTTGAATTTCAGTGTTATTATTTAAAAGAATAAAGCATTTATTTTAAATTTAAGATTTAAATTATTGAAAAGAATAAAGAAGAAATTTGGAAAATCTAAAATTGGTATGTTTCAGTTAAGAGATTTAAAATCAAACCCCAAAAAAAATTAGTCTGTAATTAATGGATTTTGAAATGAATTGAGTACGTAAAGAAATTTATTTCAAAATAGAGTAAATTGGAAATCAACTTGAAAATTGATTTAAGTGGTTGAAGTTGGAACATTAAAAGAGAAGTGGGACTTTGGAGTTTATAAACTGGGTTTATAAAAGTAAAGTAATATATCAATGGATATTTGGAGAAATAAATCCACGATGGAAAGTTATTAAAGAAATGAGAATGTTTAAAAATGAATCGAGATTTATTTTTAAAGGATGTGAAGAGAAGTATATTTCCCTGAATAGCCAAGTACGTTTCAAGTAAATTTTAAAAGTTTTAATGTCGTTTTAAAAAGAAAATTTTAGAAAATTTATTATTTCTAAACATTAAAATTCTAAAGTAAGTATTTCTTTTAATCTATTATAGCAGTAATTATTTAAAAGTGACTGGCATTTGTTTCTAAAGAGAAAATCTAGTTTTATATTTTATAAAGTAGCCTCATTTTAAATATTCCTATAGTATATATTTTAATAAAGTATTAAAGTAATTTTTTGTTTAAATGTTTTAAAGGATAATTTATAATAAAGTGTTTTAAATTAATTTAAAAATCTAAAGTTTTGTGCTTGGTTGTTTTCAATGGAAATAGATATTTAGGGATTTAATTCATGAGGAAGGTGTGTCGAAAACTGTTTTCAAAAGGGTTGAAAATGGAAATATATCTTGCGAAGATATTTTGAGGTTAATGAATAATTTGGGAATCTATTTATGGTTGATGGTTGTTTGTGAATGAAAATTGATAGTTAAATAACCGAATATCAATATTGGCCAATGTGTTGATCGTTTCAAAGAGACCAGGATCGAGATTAATTTCTTGAAAACCACTTCGATCCGGTTTGTACGTTTTCGTGGAAAAACGAGTTCGGAGTCGAAGATGTGCAATGAAGTGCAAGGGCTAGTCGCTACTAATCTTGAGGATAATTCCAAAATGGATGTAGTAGGAGTAGTGCCTTCGGTTCCGTTTGAACCCGAGACGGACTTGTATGGATGAATGCTTTCGGAACATCGTCAGGTGGACGATGGGAATTCTAAGTGAAACATTCTAAAAGGTAACGCTTAGTCTCAAGCCTCATCAACCGGGAATGACTGAAAATCAGGGGTTATGCAGCAAGGCTAGGTGGGTAGCACCCATTTCAGGGTGAGGTCATCCCTGTCTAGATGTCCTTTTTTATTCGGCTTAGTGGTGCGGTTGCTGATCACAACCATGGGGTGATCTTACTCGGGATTATCCAGTAAGGGGTAGTCCCGGTCTTGTTGCAGGGGGTCGGGAGTGATCCTCGGTATGCTGATCTAGACCAGGTATCGTGACAGGTGGTACCCCAGTGCCTAGTCATTAGTTGGAAATCCATTCTCCCTACGTGCCTTTACGATTTTTGTTTGTATTACCCACTTTGTGGCTAGTAGCTGGAATTTAATCATGTAACAATTTAGGCTATTTTAGTAAGTATTTGTAAATAGACCCTATTATAATATCAGAGGATTTTAATAAAAAGTGTTTTAGCTATCGTAAGGTAAAACCCGACATGTTTATTTGTGGCGTGGTCTTACAAGATGCTTTTGCTTTCAAAAGGATTTTGAAACTTTAATAATCAATTTGAGTGTGATTTCTTGTGCTGGTATTCAGAACTGACTCGAGTGTTATTTAACTATAATGTTCAGGTCAGACCGAGTATTATAGAATACTGGATATGATGCTGTGGAGCTTAGGAGACGAGCTGGATGGCGATACGTACTTCCATACTTGATTTATATTCTGCTATGTATTTAGTTGTGCGAGGACAAGTTATGATTACTGTCCAATTGTGTGTTATGTGATTAATGTACTCCGATGATGTGATATATAAACAGATATATTTGTTTTTGTGTAAAGATCATTTATTATCTATTATATTTTTTTCCGCTGCAATGGTTAGATTCTGATGTTGTTTTCTATTTTCTTCTTCTACCTCTTCTTCTTCAAATGGTTCGTATTTCCATTTCATCTTGAGTTGATTGATGTAGAATAGTGTTGAGTCAAGGAGTACGGATTTGCGGGTCATTACAGTTGGTATCAGAGCTTAGGTTGGTGATAACCTTGGCTCTGGTGGGAATTACTCATTGAAAATAGAGTCCGTAGTACTCTAGAATGAGTTTGAGCATATTAATAGATATGACCGCGTATTTGTAGTGAATATAAACTGTTTTAATACTGTGTGGACTTATTGGTTGAGTGGAAAATGAATTCTTATCGAGTAAATTGGCTGCTATTCGAGAAGAGTTTATAAACACCTGACACGATAAATTGACATGGTATTGTTTTAAAGGTGGGTGAATGAAATAATTTTGCCCAAAATATATTTTGATATAAAAGAAATATTTTCTTAAATTGTTACAAAACTTGGATATTTGGATGATAATATTTTGAAAAAATAAGATTATAAAAATTGGAATGATCTGTATAATCAAATGGATAATTTGTATGAGCATAAATTATACAGATGAATTATAGTTAAAATTTGACTTAAATCAAATTTGAAAATTTAAAACCCCGGATATTTTGGAAGTGTTTTTCGAAGTGTTTTGAAGACAAAGAATAGCATTATTGTTTTAAAGGTATCTCTGAAAGGAAATTGTTTCGAATAAATTTTAAGAAGGGATATAGCATTGAACTCACTTCAGTCACTGGAAAATAACTTCGATGATGACTGCAGCATCATTGATGTTCATTTTCTAGTTTCTAAGTGACAGATTGCTGCCAAATTTGATTTGTTCAGAAGAACAAGTTTAGTTTTTGAAATTTCAAAGGAAATTTATGGGGAATAAAAACCAAGATTGGTTTAAAATTTTGAGAAGTATGATTTTGAGATAATGGTGATTTCAAAATGATTTGAAACCAAAAGCCAGGTGTTTAAAATCCTGATGAGACAAGTTATAAGCTTATAAATTGAGATGATTCTTGAATAAGGAAGGAAAATATGAGCTTTGAATGTTGGAATTAAAATTTAAAGTGAAACGTTAAAAATGAAATTAACTTGGATTGAGGAAGAAAATTGAATGGAATTAAAATAAATAAATCCGAGTTAAAATAGAATTGAATTGGAATAAAATTCAGTTGAGTTATATGTGATATTGAATGGAATTAGATCCTTACTTAAATAAACGGAACTAAGTTGGATAAGAATTGGACTGGAATGAATGAATTAGGATAACTTATAAAAGAAAAAAAATCCATGGAATAAAAATATGCTTGGGTTACAAATAAGCGTAAATCTCGAGTTAAAAATAAAAGACGAATATAATCAAGCCTAGAATGAATGGAAATTGTAAAATAATAAGTTGTGATTTATAAAATTGAAAAATAGAATAGAAAACCCAAAATAAATATTGTTTGATGTTTTGGAAAATGAAACAAAAATCCAAACTTGAATTATAAAATAAATTGAACTTAAGAAAACTAAATGAAGAGATTTTGAGGTGAAAAATCAAGTATTGAATTATAAATAGGGGAGAACTAATTAGATAATAAATTAGCTAATGAAATAGGTAAATGGAACCTAATGTAGAAGCTGAATTGTAAGCTAATAATGAAGTTTGGAAATAAAACTCGAGTTATAAATCAAATTCGACTTGAATCGTTAGTGAAGTAAATATAATTGAAAATGTTGCCAAATAAAAAGAAATTGGATTAAAGTAGGGATGGTTTTAGTTGCAAATAAAACCCATATGAGTGAGAATAAAATTGGAAATGGCCTTGTAATCAATTAAATGAATTGAATCTGAAAATTTAAAATTTATAATAACAAATCAAATAAATTTGTAGATTGAAATGAGATTTGATTGAAGTAGAATCAAGTAAAATTGAAAAGGAAAATTTATTTGCAAAATGGAAATGAGCTTTTGTACGAAATTTGAATAATTTGAAATAAATTAATTTAAGTTTAAAAATTAGTGGAAGCTTGGTTTCGAGTATGGGTAAAAGTCCATTAAATAAAAGCTTGGGTAAATTTAAATTGGGGAATGGTTATCAATATATAAGCATGGAATGGTTCAAGCTTAATAAAACGGTCTCAAATGAAATGAATGCAAGTATGGAATGAAACGTAAATGAATGGATCATGAATAAAATTGAAAAGGGATAAAATTGAAATAGAATGCGTCGAGCTAAATAAAATGGTTGTGAATGAATTAAAATAGAAGAAATTAAATAATAAATTGAGTTGGAATCAATTCAAAATGATTATAAGGTTAAGTAATTGTCATTTGCATGAATAACATCAAATTTGCATAGAAAATTAGTCATTTTATCGTAAACGAAAGTAAATGTATTAATAGAGGTGAATAGAATTGATTTTTAAATCAATTGGAATAATATGGGCTTGTTCAAAATTAAAAATGAATTGAATGTAAGCAAGTGGTTTATAAACCATTCAAATTGAATGAAAATGGTATATGAATTAATTGAAAACAGTTGAATTAGTATTAAAACTATATAAATTGCTCACGAAAAGTGTTTAGTGTGCATTGCTTTTAGAATTCATGTGTTTAACTATTGCAAATAAGTGAAATGTTGTTAAACTTCATATATATGGCACTTACATGTTTGAATTGAGTAAGTCCAAGTACCGGGAAGCCATTTGGCTAGATTTTGGACACGCTAGCTGCTAAATAAATAAGTCACTTGCTTAAAAATGCTAAATAAAGGTACGCCTACGCAATAAAAATAGAAAATATAAACTGTTTTTGTTTTTCCGACCGGGTGGGTCGATGTATATATATTTATATCTTTTGTCAAATTGCAAAAGCTCCTCCTTACAAAGAAGACTCTGCCTAAAAAGTTCGAAAATTTTGGGAGTTAGAAAATTTTTGTTAGCGATAAAATGATTTCAAATTGGAAATTGAAATAAATTTATGGATGAAACTAATTTAAAATAATGAAATGAATCGATTATAAATGGAAGATAAAAATTCAATATTCGGAGTTGAAGATAAATTGAATTCATATGGAAATGGAAAAATTAAATTGAATAGAAGTAGATATGAAAACTTCTGTAAGGAAATGTATAAAATGATTTTAAAAGCTATGATTGGATATTATTGCTAAGTATGATATGCAGGTATTATAAAGGGAAAGGAAAATTGGTTTTGATTTCAGAAGATAAATTTGAATTGTCCGACCAAAAATGTACGTGTTTAAATTTTTGTATGAAACTTGATTGGGTTTTTGATCTAGCCACTTGGCTTTTTGGTTTTCTTTGGTATTTGTGAGCCCTTATAAGCATTTTGTAGTTGTATCGAGCTAGCCGCGCAAAGGAGACGCTGACGAAATTTTTCAAAAATTTAAAGAGTTAGAAATTTTTTGAGAAAGTTTTGATAATTTAAATTTGGATTTAAATTTAAATTTGAATAAATAAAGTAAATAATGTGGTTGGAAACTATGGGAAAGTTTGGGAAATTAGTAAGAATGATAATGTGTCTTTAATAAAAAGATTGTTCTAGGAAGTGTTTGAAACTGAATGGTTTTAGGGAAAAATAATAAACGGATATTGGACCATTCTTCCTAACTAGTAATTTCGGGGACGAAATTCTTTTAAGGGGGAAGGAATGTGACGACCCGAAATTTTTGAATGTTTGAAAATCAGAATATTTAATTAATTTTAAAATTTAAAAGTTAATTTTTAACTTGAATTCAAATATCACTATTTATTTGATAATTAAATTATTGGATTAAATAAATTTAAAGTTGGGTAAAATATGAAATCTGGAATTTTTAGCTTGTTAAAAATATTTTAAAGGCTTGTAAAATTTATATTGATAGTACAAAAGATAGTAAAAGTGTTGAAATTGAATTTGGGAATGTTTTGTTAAGTTTTAAAAATATATCATTTAAATCGACGTTTAAAAATAGCCTTTCGAGGCACAGTCTCGGATTTCGACGAAACTAGTTCCATTGGATCCGTAATATTGTATTATTATTGGATTTCAATTTTCATGGCGTTTGGAGTTGTCGTGTGATCGTACGGTAGATTAACGCGATGTAGTTTATATTGCAAATTCAAATTTAATTAAGTACATATATTTATTTATACTAGTCAGCGTCAGCCGAATTTCCATCACATCTGAACTTTTTGAATCCCTATAGCAAATCCATTCTAACACGTTAATCTCTAATCATGCCCCATTATTTTTAGCCCCTCCTTTTCTTTTCTAAAGACAATAGTTTGTTTAAAATAAAAATAAATCTCGAAAAAAAGGGCAGAAACGAAGTATTCTAATCGGAATCCCTTCGTACGCGATCAATTAAGCCAAGCCCTTCCCCTTGTTCGAAATCGAATTTCGATTCAAAGAAAAATAGACGCTCGTGCAATCGAGGTCACGTCGAAATAGTGGAGAAAACGATGACTTTGAGCTCAGTGAGTTCGCCGACGAATCGGAGGGAGCACATGCGCGCTTGTGCACGCGAGAGGAGCCCGAGTTCGAGATGCGGCGACACGGCCTGGGTTTTCGCGAGGTCGTGAGGATACAGCGGCATTCTGGAGTTCGATTAAGGCATCGTCGCGGCTCTAGGAGGCGAGCTCGCGTGCGTTAGGGTGTCACGAAGTTAGGCAAATCACGACGCCTGAGGGCAATCTCGAGTTCGTAGTAGAGGTTGTCGACCGATTTGGGGGGGAGGGGATTGTGATCGACATGATGGCGCTTACAATGCGGCATTCGATTTCCAGTCACGAGCTAGGGTCTGGGTTATCGTGTGCATGGTCTAGGGTATTTCGATTTTCGGTGAGGTATTGATACTGTTTTTATTTATTTATATATACATGTGTACATGCATATTAAAAATATTTATGTATATAAACAGTAAATGAATCTCTGATATTATCTCTAGATAAGAAAATATTTTTAGATAAAAAATATATATATTTAGAAAAGACTTTGGAAGGAATATAGGAATTTTTAAATTGTTTGGAAAATTTATAAAAGTTAGATTTTCGAAATTTATAATCTATTTCTATAAGTGTATATGTAGCTCAAAAGAAACTAAAATATAAGTTTTAAATAATTAAGTTAAATTGAATCATTAGTAATTAAATTTAGTGAATGGAAACATTTATTGTTCGATTTATTTCGAATATTAATAAATTGTATAATGTTTTATACAAGGTTTAAAATCATGGAAAAAGCCAGTTTGGAATGGATTGCAAACAGCAAAATAAAAGGTGAGTTAATCTCACTCATCTGGTTATAATTTAAATTAAAATCGTTAAATTTAAACAAATTGATTGAATTGTTTGATGTGCAATATTATATATAGTAGTATATAATATATCTTGGAATGATCGATTTCCCGCATTATATAGCGGATGAGACCATATGCGCCGTGTAATAGCGGATGATATTATATTGGTCCCATATACCGCGATATTCCACCTTGAAGTGGAATTGGTATTATTATATTGTGCTGACATCTGTGGATGCAAGGAAACAAGTTGGAGGGATCCAACAGGATTCCTCAAAATTATTTATATTGTTTAATATTCTCTGTTATGAATATTCGATATTCTGTGACGAATATTATTGATAATTGGAATATTGAATGTTATAGTTTGCTTGAATATATTTCGGTACACTGGGTTATTAAAATATATAGAACTGGATTTTTGAAAAGAAAATAAAAGAGTGAATTTTTAAGAAAATAATTATAGAGAATTTAAATAAATTTAAGGATGAACTGGATAAGAATAATAGTGGTTTTAAAATTCTAATAAATAAATTCCGTGTATGAAAAGGGGGTTTTGAATAAATAGGAAGATAATGAATTTTAAACTTCAGTGTTATTATTTAAAAGAATAAAGCATTTATTTTAAATTTAAGATTTAAATTATTGAAAAGAATAAAGAAGAAATTTGGAAAATATGAAACTGGTATGTTTCAGTTAAAAGATTTAAAATCAAACGAAAACAAAAATAATAATAAAGTCTATAATTAATGGATTTTGAAATGAATTGAGTAAGTAAAGAAATTTATTTCAAAATGGAGTAAATTGGAAATCAATTTGAAAATTGATTTAAGTGGTTGAAGTTGGAACTTTAAAAGAGAAGTGGGACTTTGGAATTTATAAACTGGGTTTATAAAAATAAAGTAATATATTAGTGGATATTTGGAGAAATAAATTCACGATGGAAAGTTATTAAAGAAATGAGTAATTTTGTTCAAAAATAAATAGCAATTTATTTTTAAAGGATGTGAAGAGAAGTATATTTACCTGAATAGCCAAGTACATTTCAAGTAATTTTTTATAAGTTTTAATGTCATTTTAAAAAGCATGTTTTAGAAAATTTATTATTTCTAAACATCTAAATTCTACAGTAAGTATTTTCTTTTAATCTATTATAGCAGTAATTATTTAAAAGTGACTGGTATTCGTTTCTAAAGAGAAAATCTAGTTTTATATTTTATAAAGTAGCCTCATTTTAAATATTCCTATAGTATATATTTTAATAAAGTATTAAAGTAATTTTTAATTTAAATGTTTTAAAGGATAATTTATAATAAAGCGTTTTAAATTAATTTAAAAATCTAAAGTTTTGTGCTTGGTTGTTTTAAGTGGAAATAAATATTTGGGGATTTAATTCATGAGAAAGGTGTGTCGAAAACTATTTTCAAAAGGGTTGAAAATGGAAATATATCTTGCGAAGATATTTTGAGGTTAATAAATAATTTGGAAAATTATTTATGGTTGATGATTGTTTGTGAATGTAAATTGATAGTTAAACAACCGACGATCAATATTGGCCAATGCGTTGATCGTTACGAAGAGACCGGGATCAGAATTAATTTCTCAAAAACTACTTCGATCCGGTTTGTACGTTTTCATGGAAAAACGAGTTTGGAGTCGAAGATGGAGCAATGAAGTGCAAAGGCCAGTCGCTACTAATCCTGAGGATAATTCCAAAATGGATGTAGCAGGAGTAGTGCCTTCGGTTCCGTTCGAACCCGGGACGGACTTGTATGGATGAATGCTTTCGTAACATCGTGAGGTGGACGATGGGCATTCTTAGTGAAACATTCTAAAAGGTAACGCTTAGCCTCAAGCCTCATCAACCGGGAATGACTGAAAATCAGGGGTTATGCAGCAAGGCTAGGTGGGTAGCACCCATTTCAGGGTGAGATCATCCCTGTCTATATGTCCCTTTGTATTCGGCTTAGTGGTGCGGTTGCTGATCACAATCGTGGGGTGATCTTACTTAGGATTATCCAGTAAGGGGTAGTCCCGGTCTTGTGTTGCAGAGGGTCGGGAGTGATCCTCGGTATGCTGATCTAGACCAAGTACCGTGACAGGTGGTACACCAGTGCCTAATCATTAGTTGGAAATCCATTATCCCTACGTGCCTTTACGATTTTTGTTTGTATTACCCACTTTGTGGCTAGTAGCTGGAATTTAATCATGCAACAATTTCGGCTATTTTAATAAGTATTTGTAAATAGACCCTATTATAATATCAGAGGATTTTAATAAAAAGTGTTTTAGCTATCGTAAGGTAAAACCCGACATGTTTATTTGTGGCGTGGTCTTACGAGATGCTTTTGCTTTCAAAAGGATTTTGAAACTTTGATAATCAATTTGAGTGTGATTTCTCACGCTGGCATTCCAGACTGACTCGGGTATTATTTAACTATTATGCTCGGTTCAGACCGAGTATTATAGAATACAGGATATCATGCTGTGGAGCTTAAGAAACAAGCTGGATGGCGATATGTACTTTCCTACTTGATTTATATTCTGCTGTGTATTCAGTTGTGCGAGGACAGGTTATGATTACTGTCCAATTGTGTGTTATGTGATTGATGTACTCCGATGATGTAATATATAAACAGATATATTTGTTTTTGTGTAATGTTCATTTATTATCTATTACATTTTATTCCGCTGCGATGGTTAGATTCTGATGTTGTTTTCTATTCTCTTCTTCTACCTCTTCTTCTTTAACCCAAATGATTCGTATTTCCATTCATCTTGAGTTGACTGATGTAGAATAGTGTTGACTCAAGGGGTTTACAATATAATAATCTGCCATTAAAATAGGAGGAAGGAGATAAAGCAATAATGTTTATTCGGGTTTGAAAACAGCGAGTAAACATTTCCCTTTTTGTTTACATGTTATTTTTTATGTATAAATGACCATAGACGTGGATGAATCCATATATTGTGATAAATATACATATCAGTGAATGTAGATGACTTTATATATGTATGATAAATATAGGCAGATCAACCTGTAACTAAGAAAAAGAGCGAGAAGAAATTCCGTACTTCTTCTTCCTCTTCCGTGCTATATGTTTAACCGTTAAGCTCTTGTAATTTTAAAATCCCATATCTCAAAATTCCCTCGGTTTTAAAATATGATCCCAAAACAAAAGGTGTTTGTTTTCGAATAAGGTTCATTTTAAAATTTATTACGTTCATTTCCGTTGAGTGGGGAAAGAGAAAAACCTATATATATCAGTAAGTGGTCCATTATAGCCGAAAGATCAAATATCATAATTCAAAAAATGCATTATATAGATGGAATCATGTTGGAAAACTTGATTTTTAAGGATTGTTTGAGGACTTATAGTATTATGTGCACGGAGAAATAAGGAGATGAACTGATTTGGGTCTTTGGCCAAATTCCGGCAACCTAGTTGATTCCGAGGCGAATGATTGATCGTGGAGGAAGTTCAAGGAGTGGCGCGTACGAGAAAAATGGTTCGACATTTTTCTATTGAGTGGTTTGACCGGTCGAGAAGATCTTAGGGTTTGGAGTGGTTTGGGTTTAGCTTCGGTTTGAGGCAAATGGCATTGACGTGAGGGAGAGATGGTCGTGTGCACGGAGGGGAAATGATCGAGGGGATCGTGGTGAAGCTCGTGGTTGCTTTTGATAGTGTATGTGGTAGGGATAGCCGAGGCGAGGTGGTTTGGTAGGGATATGTTCGTTCCAAGATTTGGGTTCGAGTTTGAAAATTCGAACTAGGGTATGGTCGAGGGTTCTGGGTGGATGTAGATGATGCGGTGGTCGTGGGTGGTTTGTAAGGTTGGTCGGCGACGTAAGGAGGGGGAGAAAATGGTTTTGGCCATTCGTTTTTTTCTTTTGGGTTTGGACGGGTCTAGTATGTTTGGGCTGGGTGGGAGATATTAATAAAGAATTTTTTTTTCTTACTTTTATAATTTAATAAGCTAGAAACTTTAACTCTATTTTCTCACTCGTTCATAACCCAATTGACGAGCCGATTGTTGTACCGAGACCCTATCGCGAAGTAGTTATATCTGAACTAGTGTCTTCGTATTTCTGCAATGTGAAGGTTGAATGATTTAAATGGCCATAGTAAATAAATAAGTAAACTTTCTTATTTATATATTAACTAATAATTTAAAGGTTTATAATAATTGAGGAAACAAATAATTAAATTCTTTTAAATTATTTACATTTTAATTAATTAATTGTTTATTTAATGGACTGTTTAATCTCAAGTATATTTAAAATAAATTATCTTATTTAATTTTCATTAAGTGGCAGTAGTCGGGTTTTAAATATAACTCCACCCAGTTGATCGGAAACGATCAATTCTGATCGTAAACGGATTGATATTGATTATAAATTGTTGATTGAGTATGGTCTATAATTGACTAATATGGATATTAGATTTTATTTTGAACAATCTATTGTCTGTGCCATTTAGTAGCCAAACCAGTGTAAATGTTAGAATAAACATTGGCACGTTTTACTGGAAGTAAACATATGTAATAAATTCCCACATTTGATATTGACACCTTGAATATGAATTGTTTGTTTAAAACAACCAGCCTTTTAAAAGTTTATCGATTAGATTCGAAGAGACCGGAATCGGATATCAGTGTTATCCAGAACCACTTCGATCAAATAAACACTACAAAGCTTTACAGCTTTGATTATAGATTCTAATATGCTGGAATTTAATTAATTTAACAAATTCGACTATTTAAAATAAGTTTTGTAATTAGACACTATTTTAATATCAATAGATTTTCTATAAAAGTTGTTTGCCCATTTTTTGATTTTAAGTTGTTCTTAGTGATTTGGGTGATTCATGCAAATATGTAAAATGCAGGGACTAAACTGTAAAAGACAGACAGATTTATAGTGGTTCGACCAAAATGTGCCTACATCCACTTTATATGTTATTCTCCTTTACTCTTCAGATTACAAGTACAAAGCTTTGATTACAAGTATATGCAAGTTGTTTGAAAGTTCTGTCCGTGCTCGAGCTCTCAAACTTGTCTGTCATTGTTGTACCCCTGCCCTTCTATTTATAGAGTGAGGCTAGGGGCAGGGGTCTTGGATGTATATAGCTGCTGGTGGGCCTGGGCTGAAGTGATCTGGCCTAGCAACGTTGGTTCGGTAGTAGATGGGTGGACTAGCGTTTTGGTCTGGTGGTAGAGGAGATGGGATTGGTTCGGTGTGGTTGATTCGGTGGAGGCTGGTCCGGTGAGGCCTTGGATCGGTGGAGGTTGATTCGGTGGTGAGTTGGTCCGGTGAGGCCTTGGATCGGTGGAGGTTGATTCGGTGGTGAGTTGGTCCGGTGAGGCCTTGGATCGGTGGGGGTTGATTCGGTAGTGATACTTTGGTTTTGGTCCGGCAGGTAGTGGAGCAAGGGTTGGTTCGGCAGGGCCTTGGAGACGTGTTTGTGCGGTGGGACTTTCCTCCCCATGGTTCGGCGATGCTTTCTTCTCCTTGACTCGGTGGTGGTGGAAACGCACCCAACAAAAGTGTTTTGGTTATCGTAAGATAAAGACCTGTTATGTTTATATGTAACGTGGTCTTACGAGTTACCTTGGTTCTTAAAGTATTTTGATAACTTAAGTATTTCAAATTAGGTGTGTTTTACTCACGCTGGTTTGCAGCCTGACTCAAATGTTATTTTATTATAACGCTCAGGCCATACCGAGTATTACTGTCGCAGGTTAGGTTGCTTTGGAGCTCAGGAGACGAGCTGGATGGCAGAGACGTATTGCGCGTCTTTGATTATATTCCATTGTATATTGTAGGCTGTATATTCAGCATTTTAAGGACAAGTTATTATAACTGTCTAGATTTATATGTTGATGATTATACTCCGATAATTTGTATGTATATTAACTTACAGTTTTCTTTTGTATAAAAAGATGTTATTGTATATTATATGTTGTTCCGCTGCATTTGTGAGATTACTTGTTGTTGTTATTTTTGTTTCTTCTTCTATCTCTTTCTTTTTAACCATAACAACCTGGTGTTCCTGGCACTCGATTGCTCGATACTCCATACAGTGAACATATTAGTGTCGATTTTTTAGGTCGAAAATCTCTCCGTCGTCACATGTGGTATCAGAGCTGAAGGTTAAGCGAGAACCTTGGCTCTAGCGGGAATTACTCATTAGAGATAAGGTCAGCGGTACCCTCGAATGAGTTGAGTGTATTATATATAAGGGTGTATTTTTTATTTTCTTATATAATAATTTTAACGGATAAAAGATTTTAAAATAATTTTTATATAAGATTATAATTGATATAAAAAGAAATATTTTTTTAATTATTATAGTATATTACAGTGATTGGTTGTTATTATTATAATCCAATAAGATTATGAGATCTAAATGGTTATACATACACACACACACATATATTTATATTTATATATATATATATATAACCAAATAGCAATTTGATAAGAATGAACTATACAAATTGGTTAAGTTAAAAATAGATTCAAACCAGAATTTATATCCCAGAAATTTCGAAGATTTTTCAAAATGTTTTGAAATAAAATAAGTTTATCCTGATTATATTTTATATATTGCAATAGTTTTTCAAGAAATTAGTATGGAATATATGGTGCATTTGGTTTTTGGATATGATAATATTGAATATTATCATAAATTGGGTGTTGTGTTTTAATAAAGATGTTTATAACAAAATTAAAAATGATAAGATATTGTGAAATGTGTTAAGGAAGTGATATTATATAAGCATAATTTATAAATATGACTAAACTGAGAAAGTTTGAATCTAAGTCCCTAAAATTTTGAAATGCATTTCAAGGTGATTTGAAGAAATAATAAGTAAGATTATTTAGAATATTTTTGATATGAAAATTTTGTTTAAAAAAACAAGAGTTGTTTTGAAAATTTAGAAGATTTTGTTTTGGATAAAAACCAAGGTTGGTCTAAAATTTAAAAGTGTGATTTGGTACATAAATGGGATATGTGTGTGTGCGCGATTTCAAAGTCGATTTGAAATAAATATTGGGTGTTGAATTTTGGGATTCCCATTAAAAGGAGAAGTAGAACCAAAGGAAAAGTAACCTTTTTTTGGAACTTATAAGTGGGAAGTGATATTAATAAGAATTAAATTTTGGAATGTAAATTTAAATTGAGTATGTTTCAATGGATTGAACGAATTAGGAATTAACTCAAGCCAAGTTCAATAAGTTTTGAACTATAACCTGAAATTGAAAATTTCAAAATGAAACTAAAATTTAACTTATGGAAGTTAAATAAATTAAATTGTAAAATGAAAGGTATATATTTGATAAGAGGTGCAAAAGGAGTTATGTATGTATGAATGATTTTAAAACGATTTTTAAAATAAAACGGTTTTCGAATTCTGAAAATTTGTGATGGTTGTTATCGATTGACGTCTTAGATGATTTGGAAGTTTATTCATTTAGATATATCCTGCCATCATTCTGTATATTATTTGCATTATATAAAACCGTTAATCGAATTATTTCGATTGAATTAAGAAGTAGGTTGAAATGATATATACCCATGACATTTATTTTGGATTTAAATGATATATACCTATCCCTAAAATTAAATCGAACTAATGAATTCACTTGGCCATAGGATAGAAAATTGTATACGGATACCAGATTGGTTAAACTAAATGATTTAAAAAAAACGATTTTAAATTATTAAAATAATTTTGATTTTAAGAAATAAAATCGAATTTATCGAAATGGAACCATATTTAAACTTGAGTTTGAAATTTTAAAAATGAATTTGTCAACCAGAATTGTTCAAAGAATCAGGTTTGAAATTTTGTAGTTAAAATTGAGAAAGCAATTGAATTTTGGAAATTGATTTGTTTTAAAAAAGGTTTGAACTCTAACTTTAACCTTGAAATAAATCCAACTAAAAGTAATTTAAATGGATATTTCAAAATTTAGGCTCGGAAATGAATTGTTTTTAAAGATTTGGATTGTTAAATTGAATATTGAAGGTTAATTTTATTTTAGTGATTTAAATCGATATTTTGAAAATCAGACTCGAATTTATATAAATCGAAATGGTTTAAAATTGAGAATTGATCTGAAATTAATTCATATTGGAATTGAGTTGAATTAATTTGGAATCGAAATCGAAATCGATTAGAATTAAAATTGGAATCGAAGTAAATTCGAATTGAATTAATTGGAATTGAATCGATTTAAATGGTAATGGAAATTGAAATTTGATTTGAATTGGAGGATTGGGAATCTAATTAGTATAACTTTGAAAATATTTTCAAATAAATTATTATAATATAAATTGCTTAAAATCTATCTTCCTAAATATTCAAATTATTTTGATTTTCGAAGCTATTTTACCATATAAACTTAAAACTCAAACTATCTTATATTAACTATTTAACTATTTTAATACAATTCAAGCTATTTTCTAAATTCAAACTGGAAGAGTGGAAATTATTTATATTTGAATCATGGATTTAAATACAAATTAGGTTAATTTGAAGTTATAACCCAAATGGAAATTCGAAGCAATTCTGAATTAGAACAGAAATCGAGATATTAAGGCAAAATGATTTTGAAGTGAAATAGTATATTTTGAGTAAATATGATGATTTTAAAATGAAGATTGAATAGTTACTATAACTGGAATTTACTTTATAAGAAGTAAGAAATTACCATTTATTTTGAAGAGTAATCGAATTTGTAAATTTTTAATTGGCATTAATGAGATTATATATGTTAGTTATATATTCAAACTCCCCTTGTTTATAACCAGAAAGAAATGATCTTTGAAAGATATTTGAAATACTAAATGGAGTTTATAAGTATGAAGCGTACTCAGAAATTATCGATCCTAAAATTTTTCGAGTTGGAAAGAATAATCTTATATGCATATGAGAATCAAATTGAAATAGTTTTGGAACCTGTTGATATTTAGAGAGACTGATTTTGGAAAGAGGTTAATTTTGGAAATTGGGTAAACTGAATTTAAGAACTATTGATTCTAAAGATATCGATTTTATATATATATAATAATATGTGATACGTACGAAATGTATGATTTGAAAGGTACTATGTGTGTATGTGTGTGTATATATAGTATGATATGCTTTAAAACTAAAAATATGGAAAAGCACCCCCACGAAACTTGAAATTTTGATTAGGAGATCCACTGAGTGGTTCTACCTAAGAATCCACAGGGTGGGTTCAATGAGAATTGGGATCTTAGAGGATGTCCAGACAAAACTTATGAGTTCCTGATGATCATTTTTTTGTATAGCATAAATCGAGGGGTATTGTACCTACAGTTATTTGTGGTTTTGCTGTGGTAGCAACGTAACCTTTGTATAACTACGATCTATCATGGTTCCATAGCGTAATTTGGGAGGCAACGTTTGCCTACAACCTAAATTTTATTTCGCTGGGATAGCGATGTAACATCGATAGATTGCAATTTATGTGGTTAGGTTCCATAGCATAATTCGTGAGGCAGCGTTTGCCTACAATCTACGTTTGGTTCCACTGGGATAGTGATGTAACCTTTGTGTAGCTGCGATCTATGGTTTAGTTTCGTCTGATAGCGTAATTCGAGGGGCGGAGGTTGCCTGCAGCCTACTTACGGTTTTGGTGTGATAGCAACGCAACTTTTGTGTAGCTGCAGACTATCGTGTTGCGTAAGTCGATGGGTGTTGATGCCTACAGTTTACTTATGATTTTGCCAGGATGGCGACGCAATCATCGTGTTAACTGTGATCCACGGTGGTAAAGAAGAAAAGGGAGGGTGATACTTTCCATATCATTTTTGAAATTTTTTTTCAAGTATTTTCACTGGGTGTTAAAACGGGTCTACTAAGTACTTAGAGTTTTTCAGCCTACGCTTGATCAACGTATGACTAAATTTCTATAAGAACAAGGATGTGCTTGTTATGACATCGAGTTATGAAAAATGTTTCAATATAAAACTAGAATGGTAATACTATGTAATTTAAAGTGTATGTATCTTTAAATTGTACAATGAAAGAGTAAGGAGTTTAAAATGTTTAAAGGATGATTAATTTAGTAATATACATCTAAATTCTAGTTCTTGCTTCGTTCCATTTCGAGGGCGAAAAGTCTTAAGGGAGGAGGAATGTAATGACCCGGATTTTTAGCCATCTGATATTGGGATAAATAACTAATTTTAATTATTGAAATATAAATATTTATTTGTCTAATACATGATTTTTTTGATATTTAAAATATCTGAATCTATATACTGATTAAAACTGTATTTAATTTTAAAATATAACTTTATGGATATGAATTTTTTTATGGATATATAAATACAAACTCCACCATTAAAATTTAAGATAGAATATCCATATATGTGCATATATAAATATGCACAAGCTTTATGATGTTTAAACATATATCTAAGTTTATATATGTGTGTGTGTGTGTATAAATATGTTTGTAAGAATATTGTATATCTAAAAATATGTAAACATGTGAGTATTTAAATGTACATGTAAATATGTATAAATATGAATATGGTAATAGAAATATGTATATTGTATATGTATGCATAACTTTATATTTATAAATGTATTTATGGTAGAAATGGTGTATATGAATTTATATATATGTGTGTGTGTGTAAAAGCTTCAGGTTGATAAACTCCTAACTTTTAATGTGGATATATATATATATATATATATATATTGAAAAATATATGTAAGTAAATGTATATGTATATATGTTATATAAAATAGCAAATAGGTAAATATATATGTTAAATATAAAATAGTGTATACGTAAATCTCCATATATATGTGTACACATAAACATATAGGTAACATCATCATGGCAAACTTAAAATCAAGCCTACTATATTTTAAGTCATGCATACAATAAATCACATCAAGCTTATAAAATCAAATCATACATAGAAATCAAGTCAAATCATATCTAATTAAATCAAGAAAATAATAATAATAATTAAGTGTGAAAAGTGAAATCCCGTATATGTGCATACCTCTACATTGCTTATCCTATTCATCCTATTCCTATAAATATACAGGGTCGCGCTTGTTTCCCTTGTTTACACTTATCTAAAGAAAAAATGTATGATAATCTACCATTAAAATAAGAGGAAGGAGATAAAACAACATTGTTCATCCGGGTTTAAAAACAGCGAGTAAACATTTCCCTTTTTGTTTACAGGTTATTTTTTATGTATGAATGACCATAGACGTGGATGAATCCTTATATTGTGATAAATATACATACATATATATATATATATATATCTGTGAGTGTAGATGACTTTGTATATGTATGATAAGTATAGGTAGATCAACCTGTAACTATAAAAAGAGCGAGAAGAAATACCGTACTTCTTCTTCCTCTTCTACGCTATCTGTCTAACCGTTAAGCTCTTGTAACTTTAAAAACCTATATCTCAAAATTCCCTCGGTTTTAAAATATGATCCCAAAATGAAGGTGTTGTTTTTGAATGAGGTTCATTTTAAAATTTATTTCGTTCATTTCCTTCAAGTATGGAAAGAGAAAAACCTATATATCAGTAAGTGGTCCATTATAGCCGAAAAATCAAATATCATAATTCAACAAATGAATTATATAGATGGAATCATGGTTGGAAAACTTGATTTTTAAGGATTGTTTGAGGATTTATAGTGTTATGTGCACGGAGAAATAGGGAGATGAACTTATTTGGGCTTTGGCCAAATTTCGGCAACCTAGTTAATTTTGAGGTGAAGGTCGTGGAGGAGGTTCAAGGGGTGGCGCGTACAAGAAAAATGGTTCGGCATTTTTCTAATGAGTGGTTTGACCAGTCGAGGTGATCTTAGGGTTTGGAATGGTTTGGGATGGCTTTGGTTCGAGGCAAATGCATTGACGTGAGGGAGAGATGGTCGTGTTCATGGAGGGGAAATGGTTTAGGGGATCGTGGTAAAGCTCATGGTAGGTTTTGATGGTGGATATGCCAGGGATGGCCGAGGCAAGGTGATTTGGTAGGAATACGTTCGTTCCAGGATTTGGGTTCGAGTTCGAAAATTCAGACTAAGGATGGTCGAGGGTTTTGGGTAGAGGAGGTGATGCAGTGGTCGTGGGTGGTTTGTGAGGTCGGTTAGCGGCGATAGGCGTCGACCGAAGCACGTGTGTATGTGCACACGTACGTGCACAACCTTGCTTGTTTGAATGATTGAAGAAGAGAAGTAAAGGAGCGGGAAGGGGGAGAAAAAAGGTTTTAGCCATTCGTTTTTTTCTTTTGGGTTTGGCCGGGTCCAGTATGTTTGGGCTGGGTGGGAGAAATTAATAAAAAATGTTTTTTTTTCCTTATTTTTATAATTTAATAAGCTAGAAGCTTTAACTCTATGTTCTCACTCATTCATAATCCAATTGACGAGCCGATTGTTGTACCAAGACCCTATTTCCAAGTAGTCATATCTGAACTAGTGTCGTCGAATTTCTGCAATGTGAAGGTTAAATGAAATAAACGGCCATAGTAAATAAGTAAGTAAACTTTCATATTTATATGTTAACTAATAATTCAATGGTTTACAATAATTGAGCAAACAAATAAGTAAATTCTTTTAAATTGTTTACATTTTAATAAATTAATTGATTATTTAATGAAATGTTTAATCTCAAGTATATTTAAAATAAATTATCTTATTTAATTTTCTTTAAGTGGCAATAGTTAGGTTTTAAAATATTACTCCGCTCAGTTGATCGAAAACGATCAAGTCTGATTGTAAACGGATTGATATTGATTATAAATTGTTGATTGAGTATGGTCTATAATTGACTAATATGGATCTTAGATTTTATTTTCAGTTATCTATTATCTATGCCATTTAGTAGCCAAACCGGTGTAAATGTTAGAATAAACGTTGGCACATTTTATTAGAAGTAAACATATGTAATAAATTTCACATGTGATACTAACACCATGAATATGAATTGTTTGTTTAAAACAACCCGCCCTTTAAAAGTTTATCGTTAGATTCGAAAAGACCGAAATCAGATATTAGTGTTATTCAGAATCACTTCGATCAAATAAACACAACGAAGCTTTACGGTTTTGATTATAGAGTCTAATATGCTAGAATTTAATTAATTTAACAAATTCGACTATTTAAAATAAGTATTGTACTTAGACACTATTTTAATATCAATGGATTTTCTATAGAAGTGTTTTGGTTATCGCAAAATAAAAAACTGTCGTGTTTATATGTGACGCGGTCTTACGAGTTACCTTGGTTTTGAATTATTTTGATAACTTAAGTATTTCAAATTAAGTGTGTTTTACTCACGCTGGTTTCCAGCCTGACTCGGGTATTACTTCATCGTAATGCTCGGGTCAGACCGTGTATTACAGATTCAGGTTAGGTTGCTTTGGAGCTCATGAGACGAGCTAGATGGCAGAAACGTATTGCGCGTATTTGATTATATTCCATTGTGTATTGTAGGCTGCATATTTAGCATTTTGAGGACAAGTTTTTATAACTTTCCAGATTTATATGTTGATGATTGTACTCTGATAATTTGTGTGTATATTAATAGTTATGGATTTTATTTCGTATAAAAGATGTTGTATATTATATTTTGTTCCGCTGCGTTTGTGAGATTCTGTGTTGTTGTTATTTCTGTTTCTTCTTCTATCTCTTTCTTCTTAACTTTAATAACCTGGTATTTCCGGCACTCGATTGCTCGACACGTGAACGTATTAGTGTTGATTTTCGGAGTCGAAAATCTTCCCGTCGACACACACACACAAAAAAAAAGATATATATATATATATATATATATATATATATATATATACGGTTTAAGTATTCGAGACAATCAATTTCACAAAATATAATTCTTTTTTATTATTTTAAAATTCAATTACAAATTCACGACCAATTTAACAAAGAACAATTAAAATTGCAAATAAAAAAATTGTACAAGCATCGCCGATTTGCAATTTGCAGCAACCTGTTTTTACAAGAAATTTTTCACAAAAATATGGTACCTGTGTAGAAAGGAAATGCTTACAAAATTAAACTTGACATCCAATGTTGCTTGATAGTGTCGAAAACTTGATGGTGTTGGAGAGTTTGTTGGTTGGATTGGCGATCATGATGTTGTGATGTTGTTTGGTGAAGGTGACGGTCTGTAGATGAAGTATGAAGAAATGAATGTTTTATGTATAAAGAAAATCAGATGTAGATTTTTTTTTGTAATCTTGCTTTAGAGATAGAATTGATTTATGAAATCTAATAATCAAGAGAACTTATATAAATACAAAAAAAATTGCAAAGGAGAAATAAGAACAAAAAAGATTTTTTTTATTGTAGTAAAAATACTACGAGATATTTTTTTTGTTGCATTATGAACATTGCAAAAAAAATAAACAATGTAAAAAGAAAGAAGTTTTTTTAGTAGGAGTAACAAAGAAAGGGGAATCTTAAAAATAAGAAACAGGAAAAAGGAAACAAAAAAATGCAGATTTTTTTCGTTGAAGTTAAAACACTGCAATATATGTAGCTTAAAATAGATAAAGGTAAAAAAAAGTAAGAAAAAATTTAGAAGAGACTTTGTAAAATAATAAGAAGGAAATAAAAATAAGAAGAGATTGTGTAATCTAAGAGAAAGGAAATAAATTACCAAATCTGTAAACAGATCGATAATGATTTCTTTTTTATCCTTTTCTTGATTAAATACACACAAAAAACTAACGCGAATCAAAAATTAAATAAACAGTAAAGTTTAATAATTTCCTCCCCAGCAAAGGCGCCAAAAACTCGTTTGACACTTTTATATGGGATTAGAAAAGCATAAATTAAAAAAAATACTACAATCGTAGATGTGTGTAGTATGCAGGTCAAATACAGGGAGGACAATTATTTTCTATTGTTTATGTAATTTCGTCGGCGTGTTAGACGAATTTGGAGGTGATTTCTAAACAATAAACAATGCAGAAAAATAGACAAGCGAATAAATATTGATTTAAACTCCAATCCTTTTCTCACAGAAGGATATAACTATTTGTCACGGAAGAGCTGTTGAGAGTTAAATCAGGACTCCTTCACAAGTTCTGAACAATGGAAAAACAAAAAAGCTAAAAAAACAAACAGAAATTCAGATAAACAAAGAATAAAATTAGGACAGCCGCTAAAACTAATTGACGGTCTATCACTAATGAAAAGGAAGAAAAACTTAGATAATTATGTCTAACAAAACTAATTAAGAAAGGACACAATTATCTAAGTGTAAATAAAAAACAGAAAATAAAAGAAGAAGAGCTTTATTCCACACTTAAAATTATGACATATGAGATATCTTTTACAATGAATGCACTTGGGTATTTATTGAGTACAAGTTGTTTATAATCAAAAATTTACAACATATGTTGCCATAAAAATGAATATCTTCTCTTTGATCAAGTGAATATAAACATTCATGAGAGATAGCTTGTCTTCAGATCTTTGATATGTGGCATGATGGGTGATTGAGATTTGAGGATGATTTGTTGATGTGAATCAAATCCATGATAAATTGGCATCGTCATCTGAATGTGATTGTGATTGCTTGATTTGATTGGAAGATTTTGATTGATTGTGATTTGATTGGAAGAAGATTTATGATTGATTGTGATTTGATTGTAAGAAGATTTGTGATTGATTGGGCGATTGTTGATTTGTAAGTATATAATCAATCACAAGTATGTCCATACGTATATGTATATCTTCTCAAAAAACCTCCATTTACATATGCAAAAATAACGTTCTTTCCAAGATTCGAACCCAACTCCTTACGCCATTTAAGAGATGCCTTAACCACTCAACTACAACTTCTTTTGTTCATTCTTTTAAGAGTAGCTGGTACAATCCAATGCAAATCTCCATTTTTCTTCTCTTTTGTACCATTTAACATGAAGGCTCCTCAAATCTGTATATCTGTAGAAACTCTCAAAAATACTCGGTGTAACATTTATTTATATGCAACAAAGGTAAGATATAAGTGCAAAAATAAACACTTTTACACGTCAATCATCTACCACTGGAGGTGCTCTCGAGCTAGGAGCAACATCCAGTGCATAAGATGGAACCACCTAGGTATATGTCCTTGGTGCTGCTTGACACTCCCTCTTCATGTGCCTGAGTTCATTATAGTTATAGCATTTGATCTGTAAGAGATTCGTCTTACAATCTTTTACAACATGCCCCTTTCTATTATATCTCATGCACCCGATTTCTTGCTTCTTTATCTTCCTTGAGTCTATTCCTCCCTTGTGATGATTCTATTGGAATGTTTTTCCCCCTGCCTACTTAGACTCATTCTTCACCTCATCCTTAGAAATGGTATTTAGCAAGGCCATCTCCATCAAACTCTCATAAGTAGCCCCCATAAGAATGTGATTTAGGCCTAACCTTGAAGAGCCTGATTCAGCCCCTTCGCAAACTTCATAGCCATTTTACGAGGTGTATTTATCAAATCAAGCTCATGCCTAGCTAGCTTAATGAATTGATTAACGTACTCTTTCACTGTCATCTCTCATTGTTGCAAATGTATAACCGTTTCCAATTGTACTCCTTGCTCTGCAATGGAAAGAAACCTCATCTCAAAACACCTCATAAAATTTCCCTAAGTTATCTCTTCCTCATTAGTCTCTATTACTATCATATCCCACCTTTTGAAGCCTTCTCTTTAAATGCCAAGATGTGAGCTACCTTCGAATAGCATCACCTAGGACCAACAAGCCAAAAAATTTCTCACAAGTACGTAATCATCCCTTTCAGTCCACTACTCGGCCGCACATAAGGCTTCTCACCTAGACTCACAAAGTCTCTACATAACTTGGCAAAATAAACAACAGGTGGATTGACATGAACCACACCTGGTGCTTGCACTATGGGTCCCCCATTTGAGTTAAGTTCAGCTTACCCCCTCATTTGCAGATACCGATGGAACCATATCGGGACGCTCATGCCATGAATCTTAACTGTCTCACTTTAGCCACTTCCAACAGGATTGCTCATTCTTACTATCTGCGATTAGGAATTATTAGCAACTTTCTACATATAGTATTAAATACAAATAGTGAATCTGCTTTATACTAATACATATGTAAAGTATTTGTGAAAAAATATAAAAGATACAAGTACGCTCTTTCAAT
This sequence comes from Allium cepa, assembly GCA_030765085.1. Classification (NCBI taxonomy): domain Eukaryota; kingdom Viridiplantae; phylum Streptophyta; class Magnoliopsida; order Asparagales; family Amaryllidaceae; genus Allium; species Allium cepa. Next base: position 306,496,038 of record CM060938.1, on the reverse strand, counting down.
ACATAACTAATCCCTAGGGAACCCTAAGCCTAAGCTCTGATATGAACTGTGATAACCCCCACCTCCAAACACACCGAATCCAAGGTCCTTAATAGCTTATGAACCCGCTCCATGCCAAGAACTATGAGCTATCGGTTTCTGAAACATTACATGATGCAGGGACAGAGGTAAAATCCAAAACATTCTATTCTATCAGGTCTCACATCGGAAGGAATTAAAATATAAATACTGAAAGCAAACACTTCGGAAAAACACTCTCAATAATAAGATGTTCATATCCAAGGTTTCTAAAGTGACAACATAAAGTCTGACAGATAATAAATATATAATAAATAGTTACATGGAGAGTAGTTGAGAATGATATGTAACTCCAACACTAAGATTCCTTCTCTATGTACTATGCCTAGGACAAATCACCTACTGCTTTGTCCTCTTGTGGTGAGGAAAAAAGGAATGAAAGGAGTGGTAAAATAAAAGTCTGATGAATAAATTGCATATTTTGAACATGAAGTCCAAAATCAATTAACTTTATTTATAGTCTACGTGACTAAGGCTGTCCTCCGTGTGTTTATGAATTACTTACTAGGGTTGGTTTACCTTAGCTTAAGGAATATAGTTCTAATTACAAGCACTTTCAAAATATTTGTAGATCTTTATACTCAAGGGTTGAACAGCAGATCGACCACAAATCTCTGTGATTGTTCCTAGTATAAATCATAAGAAATAATTTCATATCACCATTGGGTTGGCATTAGCCAAATAATAACCACATATATCGCACTTACACACTGAGAGGACCTCGAAACGCCAGGCTTGCACTGAACTTACTGAATTGATTACTTAGGGCCTATCCATGCATCCATGTCAATAATCCCAATGGTAACGTACCCTACGCACCACGTTGGACATCCACAAATAGTTTCTAGGCACAATTTCCTGCATCGAACAAGGTACCTTCCGTTAGTGCCATAACCGTGCAACGTGCAATATATTCATAAAAAATCTCTAGGATGAATTGCCCGCATACACGTTTGCTCCAGTTCCATGGCATCCAAAAATTAGGAAAGTGGAACTAATTTTCCATACTTATACGATTATTATATATTAAACCCGAGCCATAGGCTGAGGTTTGACATGCGCTTGTACGTTAATAATCGGTCGACCATTTGTACCTTAGTAGTCAACCGACAAAGGTTAGGCATCGACCGGTGGATTTTAATTCCACTAACTAGTCATAAATTATTTTATGATGAAATTTTTATTATACCATTAATTCTATACTTGTTTCGAACAGATTTTCATCATTCGCCCCATCTATAATTCAAGTAGATTTTTGTGCGTAATCAACAATTTTGTTTATATGAATTTAAACTGCTAACTCTATGATGTGTGTATTTGCATCGTTTTATACAAATCATTATGTATCTCCAACTAAAGTATTAAAAATATTTAAATCCGAAGATGAAGTCAAGGTAAATAGGAGGTTATTTATCTTTGCGCTATTTATTTAATCCAAATTCTTATCAATTAGGATTTATATGATTTGAAAGGATTAATCTACTTTCTATAATTTTATTGTATATTGAATTCACATTTTTCACTCATGTTTATATATAGATGAGATTAATTTATCTAAGATAAACTTTAAACGGATACTATTATCTCAATTTAAAAGAACCCAATTCTAGATCAAGTAGAAATATAAAAAAAATCAATTGCTTATGAAATAACAACTTTTAGTAATCAATCCACTCACCTCTTAAAGCTCTCTTTCTTTCTAGCTAGCCTTCAACCTTCTCTTCTTATTTATTTTTTCGATTCCCTTTCTTTAGTTTGATTTTATTTTGGATTTTATCCTTATTTTGGTGTAGTATTTGGAGAAGACAAAGAGATTTAAGAAGAGGAGGAAAATTTAAACATATTGTTGACGACTTGGCGAGGTTTCAAAATAAGAACAACGAAGGGATTTGTCATTATTTACAATTACTAGAATACACGACAACTGTTTGATTAATGTTATAAAATTAGGACCGTTTAGGCCTAGGCACACCCTGCCGACATACATCAATTGGTCGACGGTAAATAGGAAGCGGTAGATCGTTAGGGGTCGACCAGTCCTATACCCATTATCGATCGGTTAACGTTATTTTATTTAAAGCTAACACTCTTTTTTAATATATTTCCTTTAACATGTTTTGAATTATTTTCAATTTCAAATCTTTAAATGTTAATAACTTTTCTGTTTGAACTCCAATCATGAAACTCTATATATGAAAGCTGTCTAGAAAATCGCAACAAAGATAATGGCATAAGTTTCATTGTCAAATTTTGTTCCATTTTTCATTTACTATTAATTAATTCCTCTTAATAAGATCGATTTAATATTTTAGGGTGTTATAAAAAAAATTCACTTTGATTATTGTTAAATCATGGCACGACATCCTTCGTATGACTATAGTTGAGTTGAGTTGAAGCACTAGAAGCGAATCACTATTCAATAGAAAATTCGTCTCCTCAATTTTATATGCTTAGCAACACGGTCAACTAAAATCAACTCAAAGTCAAAACCTTAGGCTAGAGCAGTTCGATTTATAATAATTGTTATTATTGAACCCGTGACTTTATGTTTGGACTATACAAGTTGAATGCAGCCTATATTGGAATTTTGACCAAAACCAAATTCCATAAATTCTAGTGTGATATAGTTTTAACATAGAGAATTGGTGTAAATAATCATTGCTACCAGGGACCGCTTAAAATAGTAAAATTGCATTTTGTAAAAATGTGTAAGCAAAAATTCTACTAAAATATCACAATACTGGCCGAGGTGGTGTGTGAACATTTATATCGATGTTCATCACTAATTGTATTTACATTTATGACTGGCTCAACATAAATGTTGAATATTCTTAAATACCATACAATTAAATTAAGTTATAATTGTTTGAAATTAATTCATACTTATGAATCATTAATTATTAAATTTTATTTGATTTGTGTTGATTAGTATTGAAAATGGTGCATATATAAAACTTATGTACATACGTACTAATATACGACATTAATGTACATTTGAATTTGATTTAAGTGTAAATTATCTTATATGGTTTGAAATGGAATGGAGGCCAACAGAAGCCCATGGTTTGGCCCCCCAAACTATAAGGGGATGAGGGGTATATTTTGATATCTTTTAAGTTTGAACTGGTGGAGAAAAGGATGGATTTTGATCCACTTTTCTTTTCTTCTTTCTCTATTATTTAAACCTGTTGCTCTTCATTTTGTACACTGGAATTTTGGCTCTCCTCTCCTCTAAACCTTTAGCTGAAAACTCCATAGTCGCCTCCTCTGTTACTTTCATGTTAAACAAAGAATTCAAATCAAATAAAAGAAGGGTGTATAGATCTCTTGACTAGTAGCGCTTTCTAGAAGAGATCAGATTCAATCTTAGGAGTTCATTTGATTCAACATTTGAAGTGTCATCGCTAGGCTACATTAGAGGTAATAATTTACTACATATTCGTTTTGTTTTTCATTTACCATGTTGTTATATTTGGTTAGATTAACTTTATATCATGAATCCTTATATGTGTATGCTATCAATCTAGAATATAAACATATACTGTTGTTGTAAATCAAAAAAATTATATGTACATATGCATTCACTTGGGACTAATCTAAAATAATAATAATAATTGAATTAAAAGTTAATTTTTAAAGCGTTTTAAACGAAAAACTGAATTTTCAAACAAAATAGATTTACATAAAATAATAGAAAATTACGTTGTTAACTTTTTTAATATTATTGTTTTGAAAAAGAAATTTTATATATATATATATATATATATATATTAAATTCGAAATCTGTATACATATATTTTTATCTTATAATATAACGTATTAAACTGATTTATATAATCATATATATATATATGTTTAATATACAAAAATCTAAAAACATTATGATATATTTTATTACACGTTAAAAAATAGATTTTTTCCCATGGGGATTTCAATTTTAAAATTTAAAATGGAAGAAGGGAAAAATTCGTATGGATTTATTAATATAAAAAATTGAATTTGTCAAATTTAAATATGGCCGACATAATATATATAATATAATATATATATATGCTTAGTTATGCAACATCATTTTATATTATAAATTTCATTTTAAAGTGTTAATATAATATATATATATCTACATTTTCATATTTAAGAAAACCGTACATATTTTTTTAATATATATGATTTATGAGCAAGGTTTAAATTTTGAATTTAAAAGATATTTTCAGACCTAGACCTAATTTTTAAATCTCAAATTGTTTTTTGATATTTATATAGGAGGGGGTGTGTGTGTGTGTGTGTATTAGACATCATGTATGTATATAAACGGACTAACATGTCTTCTGTGGTGTAAATCCCAACACTTAGATACAGACATGTTAAACCATGCATACCGTATATGTTGCATATGCACGTACACGTACATGTGTATGAGATATACATGTACACACTATATTATATATATATATATATATATATATATATATATATATATATATATATATATATATCAAACAAGACCCTTTTATCCATAAAAAAATAAAAAAAAATTTAATTAAAAATAATTTAGATCGGATATAAATCAGTTTAGACTTCATAGGCCTACTAAGATTAAAAATGAAAAAATATATTAAATTCATTCATTTAACTTACTACGTGATGGTCTAAATCTAACTATGATATCGGGGTCCAGTTGCTTATGCAGTCAATATTAGTCACATTAGGGCCAATTAATTAAGTTTACCCATTTAGTAGAGTGTCTAGAAAGTACCGTCTAAGCCAGTTTTGGGTAATCATGTATCCATCCCTACCTGGCTACCGGCCTAGCCCGAAAGGTGAAGTGAGTCCAAAGGTTAATCTTGACAAAAGATGCCCAATTCGAATTTTGGCCTTGGCTAGGTTATCAAAATCATTTCTGAAATTAAAATAAATTTTAAATTTTAAAAAAAAGAAAAGTATCATAAATGTTATAATATGATTTTCAAAAGTGTTTCAAAAATATATAAATTAAATTTGAATATTAATCAATTATTAATAAATTTGTCTAATTAATTAAATTATATAACATACATAATGCTATATGTTACATTATCTTGAATTATTTACGGTGATGTAAGTATATATGAAATTTTCAAATTTAATTACAATTATTTAATTAATTAAATTTTAATAAATAAATAATATAATATATACATATAAACATATTACGTGTATAACTATAAATGTTATATCATGCATATTTGATATAAAATGTTTGATTGAATAATATAAAATTAGTTAAAAGGTTAGCTAATTAAGATTAATTAATAATATTAATATAAGATTATTCAAAAGACTATTATTTATGTTAATTTAAATTAAAAAGTTATATAATAATTAAAACTTATATAATATAATCATATAATAAAAGCTGGAACAATAAGAAATCTTAATCCAAATTTATGGAATTTAATCTTTTTTTTTTTCTAAAGAGGGGGGTTGAGTTGAGACAATTACAAGAACATTTCAACAAAAATTTCGACCGTACCTATTAAACCTAAAGACATATTTACAAATAATTCTAGTTTTTCCGTAATGATAGGTAAAGCAGGAATTATGGAATAGAAAAGTACATGTCTGCTTTCCATCATCTTCAAGATTTTGCTTTTCTTCCTTGAACTGTAAGGAGTAGCGGAAGCCTTGTTTGTTCTTTGAGACTTGCTTTTTCTTCCTAGTTGGAGCAGTGGAGGTTCCAAGTTTTTTTTGCTTTTGCTCTCTCAAAGTATAAACCACAACAAAAATAAAGAAGCTTGCCCAGAGAAATGAGAATAAGTTTAAGCTGCCGTTAGATTGAACGAAAAGCTTAAAGAGTTTTGCTGTGACGCCCCACCTCTAGACTCACGCTAGCCAAGGACACTACGGAGTAATGCCGTCAACTAGCGTGAAAAATAAGGCTGTTGAGGAGCGACCATCCATGTAATTGCTTTGTGTGAGCACCGGTAGGTCAGATAGTATAACATGCGAGAAAATCCGACATGCCGATACAAACTCAAAGCTATTACACAGTAGCTATGATATCTTCGGAAACAAATATAGAAATAAACATAACACAAATCAATCATAGATATCCATATCACAAAGGAGGAAATAGATATGAATATAACACATGAAAGTGTACATCAGAGTAGTGGTCAAAAAGATCCACAATAACACAAAGAATGGATACAAGTGCTGGACAAAATAATATGTATATATTAAGGAGTCTCTATCTCAAATATATAATAACAAAAACTACCAATCTAATGTAGTTAGATAAAAGTCAGATGATGATCCCTGATAAGGAGTCAAGCTGGAGCACCTGTAACACCTCGGCCTGACCTGAGTATTATTCAACAAGAAAATAATAAACGGATCAGTCTAGCTATAAATATCAGATAAAATGAGATAGAATAAGAGATATGAGAAAAAATGTATGATAACAATAATGCCATACTATGACAAGTACACATCTAACAACAACTAAAATCATACAATATCTCAAGAAATCTCAAAGCACCAAAAAGAATGTCATATTCTTTAACACTTTCACCAAACCACAAATATTGACAAATATATCAATGCCAATCGTCAAAGTTAGTGAAACACAAATTCACCAATGCATAAATATTGATAACGCTTATCAATGAAATCACGAAAATTGGCGAAACACAAATTCTAGAAATCGTTAATAGAAATCCAGAAATCACAAAAAGGGGGAGGCCTATCACAAAATGGGAGCATGAAAACCCACCAACACGTGTATCACAAAACGGAATGCTATTCCATGGTTGCTAACCATTAATTTTTGAGTCGAAGCTCCACAAAACGGCCCGAAGACCATGGGTCGCTATCCTACCAATTTTGAGCTGAAGCACCATATAAACAGGGTTTAGTCTCCCTCGCAGACAAAGAGACATCACACATTGCTAGTCTAAATCACAAAATGATCATCATCGATCATCAAGAAGTGTCAGTTACACTAAGCAAGTAAATAAATGAGTTTAGATTCATGTCCCATAACCACTGGCTTAACTTAAATATTTACGAACAAACTGTAAATCTCCACTCGAAAGTTGCCACAAGAGTTTCAATTGAACGAGTCTAAGAATTAACCGACAAAGTAAACGCAAGCGTTTCATACCACTTGTTTTGCTAAGTCATTAAATTGGATTTCTCGAACGAATGAGGTAAAGGTTCGTTTATACTAATAGATTGGAAAACGCTTTTAGAAATGAGTTTATTATTGAAAATAGAGTTGAAATCAACTATATGAAGGAGTTTGAATATTTACTACTTGTATAGAAACCTTTGTATTTCAAAGTGACAAGTCAAAGAAATGATTGTAGAAACAATCAATCACCAAAAATCCACATTCGAAGACGTGAATTAAATCCAAAGAAATCGATACCAAATCCATCAAAATGGATATTCCCGAAAATTCCGAAGAAGATGTTATCAAAGCCAACAAAGGTGATAACAATTAGTCGGAGAAAGAAGAATCGGTTAATAAGTGGAAACTCAAACCCAAAAGCCAAATTGGGCAAAAACAGCAAATTCAGTCGACTGGACCAGGGTGGTCAGTCGACTGACTCAGATCCTGGAAACTTTCTGTTTACAGGTTCAGTCGACTGAACCAGGGTGGTCAGTCGACTGAATCATGTCTGAAATCTCTCTGTTTCCAGGCTCAGTCTACTGGCCCAGAGTGGTCAATCGATTGACATTGGCCTAGGAAATTTCCAGGGTTTGGTTCAATCGACTGACCCTCTGGTTCAATCGACTGAAATGGAAATTCCAGTGTATCCAGCCTAGCCCCCAAGGGGGGAAATTTCCAAACGAAGCCTATTGATCGAGCACTTGCGACTAGGGATTTATGCCACGCGACCACCCAGCCATATAGGCTCTTCGACTCACCCCAAAAACATGTTCAAGCATCAAAGTAGGATTTTTAAAGATTTATCTTCAAAACAACAAAAATTGGAATATTCATAAAACCAATTCAATCCAAAGCCAATGAATACGGAATAGAAGTTAGGAATTCATACCTAACAACAACGATAGATATAGACATAGATGTGAGATAAAATCTCACCTTTTTCACAAAAACAAGGAAGAAGAAGCTTTAGAGCAAGGCAAGAACAATCAATCTTCAATTCCAACCCAAGAAGCTTGAATCTAAGCTTAAAAGAAAAATATTTCATATGTTATGGTGTAGTAATTTCTAAAATTGAAGGTAGAATGAGTTGGAGAAGAAGAAGATGATGCTTACCAATAGCTTCTCTTTGAATTTGGAGTTAGATTTTGGATTTGCAATGGAACTAGGGCTTAGGAATTCTAATTCTTTTTCTCTTCCCCCATTTTTATCTAAAGCTTGAAGTTATTAGGAAATGAAAGAGAATGAAAAGAAGTGGGGGTGGAGCTAGAGTTAATAGTTTAGGCTAACCCAAACCCAATGTCCAAAGTGCAAAGGTCAAATTTCAAGCTAACTCCAAACATATCAATGCTTATGCTCAGAAAGGTCGCTAACACCATTTTGAACTCAATGGAAGTGGTATCGAGTCCTAATTCGACTATTTGCAAAAAGTAACCTTTCGGACATAAATCCGACTAACGATGCTATATTTAAATAAAATATTTAAATACACAATTGTAAAAAAAGCGGGTTGTTACATTCTAAGTGCTCGAATATATCTCCCTGAGCCATTTACATACATATTTATAGTAATTTATCCAGTACTTCCGGTTTACATAAACTTACACTAGGCAGTTATAATATTCCACACTTAAAATACTTTTATAATACAACGCTGGCGCATTATATTCTGGAGAGCGCTTGTTGGATGGGAATAAAGTGGATTATTCTTGTCGGCCACCCTTTTTAGATACGTGCTTAGCTGTCCCTTATCCCTTTAGTCTGTTTCTCCATATATTCTGGACTGTCTTCTCTTAAGCTATTTTCGTCTAGTTCTGGACCGTCTTCTAATTCGTTTTCAGAAGATAATCGATCATAAATTATCACATCATTGTTAGGATCAAACATTCTTTCTGCTTGTGGAAATGGGAATAGAATTTTTAGTTCCATTTCACCCTATATCTGATAGTGTGGACTTTCTAACTGTAACACTAGCCCCTTCCAGTTGGGTGGAGGGCTCACTGTGGTAACTGACTAATGGAATTCCCATGGTTTGTTTGCCTCAAACCAAATAGGATTGCCTTCATAATGTTGGAAATAACATTGTAAACGTTTAGAAGCATGCTGTCTAGTGTAGCCTAAATGCTTAAAAATGGCTATCCTATGTTTTGCTCATTTAATTGTATGTCTTCAATCAAAACAGTAAAATGGATTGGTTGAGTTTATGCATAATATTATTCCTAGGAAGATTTTCAGATCTGTGATGCTACTAGGGCAAATCTTCTTCGAAATCTTTCTAAGATTGTTTCTTCAATAGGATTATGGAGAGTGATTCTCAAAAGAATTCCATAATGGAATAAATCAATAATTTCATCCATACCGTTTGGTAACGTTTGACTGTCTACCCTAACACGCAACATGTTAGATCTTCTGTCTTGAACCACTTTGAACTGAAGTCCTTCTTTAATTTTTTTGTAATAATTCTTCATAAGCTGCTGAAGATTTCTAAGTGTTCTGTCCATCTGTCGTATACAATCTTTTCTATTTTTATGTTGACGTCTGTGTCTATTATTTCGTATAATTCTTTTAAAACTGGAGCAGGCTTCAATTTTAGATGATTGGAAAGCTACTGATAGGTTAAGTTTCGGGGCCTTTTGGTTTGTTTAGCTAGTATTTCGTTTCTTTCTTATACAAGATGTGTTTTGTTCTAGTAGTTCACTGGTTTTCTGGATATATGTTGTTTTTTGGTAATAGTCTTCAAGGAATTGATTTCTTTGGAGAAGTTGGTTTATTTGGGCCTGGCTATTTTGATAGAAGTGTTGCAAATCGTTTGGTTGCGAGGCCTGGTTATTGATAAGGTCTGCGGATGATAGTGGAATGGAAGAGGTTGTCTGTGAATATGATTATTTGCAATCTGGATCTGTAAAGTCCCGTTTTTTCGTACTCCTTGAATTGACAATAAACCGCACATGTCCAAATCAAATTGCACGAAAAGACGGATCTTTAAGGGTAATAAAGAAGAACAGACAGAATAGAATCTCACTCGAATGGGATAACATATAATATTGAACAAATATTTTTACAGTGGAAAACTTTTAAATACACATATCAGGGTCTAACCTAAATCCAGCTTGGACGGTTATAAAACTTGCCCTTACAAATGCTGACAAACATCAAACAAAATACACTAAGTACAACGGATAATAGAATATGTTCATACATCGATGAATATCTCCAGCTCTCCTCTGAAAATTCCAACCGTCTTCGACTATCCTGAAACTACTCGAATCTGACCCGAGTATTGAAAATACCCGGATCAAGCTTGATAAACCAGCGTGAAAAAAACTCAATAATTAATGACAGTGTCATATATAAGCCTTTGAATAAAATCCTTTGAAAACAAAGAGTATCTCATAAGACCACGCCCACACATAAACACGGATGGGTTTTTACCTTACGATAACTAAAACACTTTTATATCAAAACGTTTAATATTATTTCTAATGACATTCTTGAAAACATTTGCAAATAAACTTATTAATCTTAGCCGAAATTTTTACATTGATTAAATTCCAGCACAATTGGTTTGCAATCAAGTCCATAGGTTCTTATTGGAGAATGGATTTCCATACAAATGACCAGGCACATGATCTACCTTCCGAAGGGGTACACCTCTAGATGGATGTCCCGAGGTCCATCACAAAGGATCATCTACCAACACAAGACCAGCCTACCTCTATAATTAGATGGTACCGAATATGACATCCTTCGGTCATTATCGACCTTTATCGAGGGCCCTCTAGCATACACCACATTAATTTACACCCCGACGTCATAGAGGGAAGAAATATATCTAGAAGAGGATGGCCATATCCTAATTGGGAATGACCCACTTAGCCTTGTTGCATCTAATCATGTTTCGGCCATTTCCGGTTTGATGAGGCTTGAGGCAAACGATTACCTTTTCTCACAGCACATATCATATCTTTGAATGCCACATTGCCATTTCCGTTTAACTACCAATTGCCTTCCACAAAAATACAACCCTTGAGCTCGTATGTCTCAAGGAGGGTGTTAAGCTAAGAGAAGTTGCCTTCTCCTCCACCACTGATGTACGTTTGTAAAAGCCAATGTACGTAATCGTTAGAAATCCAATGTTAGACAAACGTCCATACAAGTTGTCCAGGAACAGGACAAATCGAAGGCGCTTTCCTTGGCCATTACTAGGTGAGAAGCCCTTGCAATCCGCAAAATCTCCACAAGAGGAGACCATTGCTATATATAATTCGGGAGCTACCCAGAGCAAGTCAACAAGCAGTCCTCATGCTATAAAGATCCATAGTCTTCAATAATCATCATCTTCAACATGTCTTCATGCTCGAACGTATAGATTAGTTCGAAGTGGTTTTCGAATGAGATTTACCCAAATCCGACCCCGGTTCCTTCGAAATCCAATATCGATAGAAAGTGAATATGAGTATGTAGGATTTATTACGTCTCTTTTCACTATAATTCTTTTCGAATGATTTCGAAATCTCTTTCTTTTGACTTAGGATAATTTCTAAGAAATTCATTCTTTTTCTTTGAAAAGTATCTCAAATTTCCTTACTCAATTCTTGATCAAATTCTTTAACTTTTAGGTAGGTCAAAAATAATGTTATTTAAGACATCGTTTACGACAAACTCTAAATCAATCTTAGCGAACATTTTTGAGTCAACAGGATCATAGAAATCATTCATTTTGGAAATTGCTTAACTTTTGGATAATACAAATCTTATCTTAATTCAAAACTTAATACAAGCTTTTTATTTAAGAGCATCCGGGCTTTCCCTTCGATCTGTTCCACCCCTCGCCAAAGAAAAGAAAACACAGGCCAGGTAAGTTTACGGCGCTGGTTGCTCCATCCCTAACCTTAGTTAAACACCTTGTTTTATCTTTCCAGATCTCACAGGCGGGACAAATGTACTATTCGTTTCCGCATACTCGGATTTTTCAACTTATTTTGGAATTGCTTATAAATATTCCAAATTATCTTTCAAAACGCTTAATTGTCCTTTTTAAAATATTCAAAATTGATTTTGCGAAATATCATTACATTTAAACTCATATTTCAAAAGTTATAGAATTCACCGCTGAAAAGTGCTGCAGAAAGTGCCGTATAAGCTTATTTGATTAAAACAACTTTTAAACATTAGATAATTCATATTTTCCAATCCAAATCTCTTTTAAATCATTTAAATAAATTTATTAAATTATTTCATTTTTTTCCACAATTAAAAATGTTCATTTAAAGAGATTTCCTGTTATGGTCACTAAACTGCACTAGCGCGATTTTTCTGGAAAATTGATTTGGACTTATTTCAAAATCTACTTATCGAAACTTTGATTATCTTTCTTCGTTAGAAGATATGGATATAATAATCCGGAATTTTCTTATCTCGAAGAATTCCGAGCCATATTTCACTCTATACATTCATTTGAATTTTTTGACGCGAAATCGCGAGCTACCGTTGCGCGATGCATCTAATTTTAACTTATTTTTCAATATTTGAAATAATTCATTCAAATTGGATTTCAACACTTATAAAATCGTTACAAATCATTTTAAATTAATAATTTCACTTTTTGAAGTATTTAAATATATTTTCACTATTACCATATTATAATATTATTATATTCCCATTATTTTAATATTAAATTTTAAATTCCAATTTCAATTCAATTTCAATTCTAACTTTAAATTAAACACATTTAAAACTTAGACTTAAATCTAATTTCAGTTTAAACTTCCATTCATTCTCGAACTAAACTTCACTTTTTCAAAGTCGATTTCAATTTCAATTTCACTATTCATCTTAATTTCAATTTCTAATTAACTATCCTTTTCAAATCCGTTTCACTTCAAATTTCAAATTCTCTTTCATTTTAACTTTAATTTCACTTCTAAATGAAAGAAGAGACTTATTTTTCCACAATATCTCATATTACTAAAATATGATTTTTTTTCAACAAAGGGATTATTAAATTAATAGAAATTTGATGTCCAAATTATCATTACAACCATACAACAATCATATAAGATTAACATATTCAATACGGTAAATGTCATAACATTACTACGGATTATCCAACATATCCAAACAATCAACCAAACATCCATATGACCAAATAGTGATTATTTAACATAACAATTAAGCATGATAATTAATATAATTCAAAAAGTGATGAGAATTTCTCACCTTCATATGCTCTCCGTCAAACTTTAACGTAAGAATTCTGTCTCTCGCTAACGTGCTATTTCCAACGTCTCGCCTTTTTGTCGTTTCCTTTCCGAACGCTTTTGTTTTCCTTTCCTTTTTCTTTTCTTCTCTCTTTTTTTCTTTTGTTTTTTTATATATGGAGGAGAGGGTGCACGGCCTTGGTGTGGAGGAGGGTGTGGCCTGGTGTTTAGACGTGTAGGAGGGTGTAGGCTCGGGTTTGGGGTGTGGGGTGCTCGGCCTTGGGGTGTAGGGGCTCAGCTTGGCTAGTAGAGAGGAGGTACGGCCGAAGGTAGGCGGGGAGGAGGTGGCACGGCTTGGGTACATGAAGAGGAGGGGGTGCGAGGTGATGGTAAGGGAGTATGAAGGTGATAATTTGAAGGTAGAAGGGAAATAGAGAAGTGGGAAGCCATGGAAATGAATGTGAAGAAGAAGGAGAAAGTAAAGAAGAAGGTAGCGAATGAAGTGTGAAAAATGAAAGGTATGGATGCATATTTATTTTTGAGCTTTGGATGGCAAATAATTAAAATACCCTTCTCTACTTTTTTGACTTTTTATTTACCTTTTTACCCTTGATTGGACCTTTGCTTAATGAAGAATAAATGGCTTGATTTGAATTTGTACTTATGAAATGATATTTACCTTACTTTCTTAAAATTAAAAAAAGACTTTTACTTGATTTGATTTGCATTAAATGGATTTGTAAGTATGCATTAATGGTGAGCATATGTGTCATTAATTCATTTAGTTACTTATCTTTTCACTTTTCATTTGCTTGAATTCTAGGTGTATAAGTCATATCATGTGTAAGAGAAAAGAAAGTTATGTAATGATGTTGTTTTATTTGTTTACTTTTACATCTTTTGTCAAATCATGTATTAACATTATTTTTATCATTTATGTAAATATTTTCAAAAGTAAACTCCTTTTGTATTTTAGTGCCAAATGTAAAGTGTTTAAATAGTTTGTAAACTTGTACTTATGTGTTAGAAAATGTATCAAGTTGCAACAACTTGTTTTGGCTGAAAACAGTGTTTTTGACGACAAATTTTACAGTCAAAATTTGACGTTTTTGTTAAGCTATATATTGATGTAAACTAAACTTTAAAATGAACTTTTTACTTCTTTAAATAAATTAAAACATGTCTCTTTATATTTCAAAATCATATTTAAATAATATCGAATTTTCTATTTTTACAGTGTATGTAAAATCGACATAATGCGACAAATTTTGGTTATTTTTGTAAAACGATTATTAACATACTTTTAAATATATAATTTTACTTTTATTATCTTTATTAGATGTTTTAAATAAGATTTACCTTTTTAAATAAATATTAAATTCATTTATTTAAGCCTTTATTTATTATTAACAAAATTTAACTTTTGTCGATTTGTTCTAAAATCCAAATTTATGTTTTTTAATTTATTAACTATAAGAATAGATAATTATTTATTATATATAACAAATTTATTTTGAGATTTAAACTCCTTTTTAAATTTAAAACGAAAGAAATCTCTTATTTTCGAAGTAGCGAAATTATGGGTCGTTACAGGATCCAAATAAAAATTTGGACCAAATGCATTTTGGACTTCACTTAGGGCTTCTTGTAGACTGCAAAATCCCTTGAAAATTGGATTTTGAAAATTCTTGATAGCCATTTGAACTTGGCGATACCTGTATAGTTTGCTCGAAAAATAACATAACAATTTTTTTTGAAAATGGCTTTTGCTGAATTTTTGAAATGTAGTGTGCAAGACTGTTAGCAACTATTTGTTTGTGGCATTTTTCCATTTCAATTGTTCGCAAGTTTCATATATGGTCAAGCAAACATTGCTGTGAATGATCTGATATATGAATAAGGGGTCTAAACCTCTTTGGATCGTTATCATTGTACCAGAGTAAACTATATTGACCAAAGGTCGTTATTTTTCTATCATCAGGTACTGGAGAAGGTGTTTTCTCTTTCCTTCTTAAATTGGTTTGTAGACTGTGAGTTGAATGGGGCTTTATTTTGTCCTTTTTGTTTGAACTAGAAGAAACTGTATTTAATGGAGATTGCTCATCTCTACTGTTTTACTTGCTTCTGTATTCATCGTATTTCTTTCCTGCAAACAAAGCTGATTAGTACCAAAAGACCGACAATAGTTTTCTTGACAATATATCTGCGAGATGGTTGTTTTTACCTTTAATATGTTCAAAATTTATTTTGTAAACATTGTCTTGTATAAGGTTTTGTAAATTTAACCATCTAGTTCTATTTGTTTTTTTAGAGTTTTCGTTTGAAATAAATTTAACAATTACCTTACAGTCTGTTCTAACTATGAATTCTTTACTTAGATGAATTCTATATTTATCTAAGGCATTAATTAATGCTTGTATTTCATAGTCTAAACATGTCCAACTAGTTATTGTATTAAAATTACTGCTTGCATAAGCTGTAATTTTTTCTGTTGACTATTCACTGTATTTGGATGGTTTACACTTTAAAACTGCTCCCCATCCTTCTTTATATCCATCACATTCTATGATGATGCAATCTGTTTCTAAGGGTAGTTCAAGTGGCTTAACCTTTTTATTTTTTCTTTAATTTTCTGAACTAGCTTAATGTCTTCTTTATTGAATCGTGTTTCACCATTTTTTGAAATTTTTCCATATAGTGGTCCTACTAATTTTGCTAAGTTTGGAAAAGACTTTGGAGCATAATTAACTAATCCTGGAAATGCCTGAATTTCCTTTTTGCTATCTAATTTGTCTGGAAAATCTATTATTTTTTGGGAATTGTGAGGCTGAAGTTCAATTTTTCCATTTCCGATCTCCAATCCTAAAAAGGAGATCTTCTGTTTGAATAACACCATTTTCTTTTTTGAAACCACTAAATCATTACTTTCTATTTCTTGAAATACTGTTTTCAGTTGTTGTTCGTGTTCTTTAACGTTATTACTAGCAAATAGAATGTCGTCTACGTAAACTAAGCAAAAATCATACTCTTTAAATATACTATCCATGAATCTTTGAAAAATGGCAGGTTCTGTTTTAAGTCCAAAACTTAAAACGTTCCATTTGAAGTGCCCTTCTGAGCACATGAATGTTGTCCGTGGTTTAAAATCTTCTTCCAATTTTAACTGATTATAACCCGATTTTAAATCAAACTTGCTGAATATTCGTTTGTTTTGTAGTAAATTTATTAACGTATGTTTATTTGAATGTTATAGCCATCGTCCTCTGTATTGTCATTTAATCGTTTGTAATTATAAATAATTCTGGGTTTTCCTACTTTTTGTTCAGAATGATTTCTGACTAAAAAGGCTGTTGACTTGTGTTTACTATCTGATCTTCTAATCAGATTTTGTTTTAACATGTCTTCAATTTGTACTTTAAATTCTTTAACATCGGCTGGAGAATAGTCGATGTTAGCTGTTTTTATTGTTATGATTGGATTTATGATTTTAATCTTGCATATGTAATTTATTTTACTTTTTGTGACATCGTCACCAATTAATCCTATTTTTCCTAGTTTTGAGACAATCTTGTAAGGCATGAATTTTACTTCTTTTCCTCTTTCTAATTCTCTAATTGTTTCAAATGCCAAAATTGATATGGCCATTTTGTGTTCTTTATGGTGTAAAGAATGTTGTTTTTTTGGGTTGAAAAAGTCTAATTCTGCCTGTCCACCACGCTTTCGAGCCAACTCTGATTGGTATATATGGTAGTGGGTAGGCAATGTATAGTTATGTTTACTAAAAGTTATCCTGTTTCTAGATATTGAAATACTACCTTGATAATTTAGGATAAAATTTAATCCTAGTAAAAATTCTGTGCTTTTTATCTCTTTTGGTGTAATTGTACATTGTCCTAGTTCATATTTAGAACTGTAATTTCCGGCAAAATCTTTGAATTGAATCATTGATTCATCTAGTAAATTGTGGGTTAAAGTCATCAGACTTTGATTAGCGGTTTTTGAAGTAATAATGTAGTTTAAAGGTATATGATATTGCAAAGGTATTAAGGAATGTGATATTAAACTTTTAGTAATTTTTGTATCTATTATTACTATAGTGTTTAAGAAATTCCTATTGTTAAACCAGATTCGACAATTTACTGTAAGAAGAGATGTATTATATTTGTTTATGTTTACTGAAAATTCTGTATTTTCTTTTATACTGTTGTTAAAATTATTTATTCGTTCTTTTTCCTTTTCTTTAGAAGTACTATCTGGTTCGATTAAGCTATAATCTTTTTATTTTTCTTTTATTAAAGTAACTTCATGTTTTAAAATGTGTAGTTCTAATTGTAGAAACTTTATCTGCACTTCATGTTTTTCTATTATTTCATGTAGGACTAATTTTTCATTAGCTGTATTGTGTTTCTTTGATGTAAGTGCTAGATTAAAATGTTTCTTTGCATATATAAAACATATTTCTATGTAACATATGTCGCATTGAAAGCGTTTTGCAATTTCAGGATATCTATAACATATATGGCAAGGTATATGATCATTACCCTTATTCTATATCCATTGATGTTCACATTCTCTATCATTATTCATCAGTGTGTAGCTAATGCTATTTTGTGATGTTCCTTCTTCATGATCCGAAACAATACTATATATTGATTCGTTGTCATCGAAATAGATTTCTCTTATACTTTATATTTCATATTCCCCTATCTCATCTACTAAGTTTGATTGTTTTGATTGTTTGGTTTGTTAGGACATTTATTTGCTAGATGGTTTGGATCTCCGCAAATAAAACGATTACATCATTTATTAGCTTTACTTCTCTTGACGTATTTTTCTTTTTTGTATTTGTCAAAGTGTTTAGATTTTCTAAGATATTTTCTAGGTTTATAATAGCCATAGGCTTGTGGGGTGTATATAAATGTTCGACAAAATACCCATGCTTGTCTTTTTATTTGTTCTTGTAAGGTTGCTTCTTTACAGCGTTTTTCTCATTCTTGGAACACAAACATAATTCGTAGTCCAATTCCTAGTTTAGGTACTGTTCCATATTGTAAATTACAATCTTCTTGGAGTTATCATCCTAAGTCGCCTGGTAATTTGGAAAAATATTTATTACATAAGTCCTTGTCCATTGCTTTTATGTTTGTGCTAAAGTAACTGCAAAATCTTAACTGAATTCTCTAATATATTTAAAATCTCTTATACTAAATTATTCTACGTTTCTAATTGTTGTATTCTGCATAAGCATACCGCCTTTGCTTAGATCATTACCAATTAGTAATGGACTGATAAAGCTTGTAAAATTATATGCGTTATTTCCTAATGTCTTTTGTTCTATAATAACTGTTGGATTGTCTGTTTTCCTACCTTGGTATATTTATAAAGCTAATGGACCTAGGGTAGTTTCTAAAACTGCCCATATATTCATTTCTGGCTTTTCATTGACTTCCCAGTAGCGAACTACATTTTGTTCCCGTATTAGGATTTCTTCTGGCCATAGCTGTGGTGACTGATTTTCTAATAGTAGCATATTATGACTGTAAAGCTTTCCATAGAGTTTCCTCATTTCTCTTCCTATACATGGACTTTCTTGTGCATAATCTATCTTTGGTTTTGCCCACTGTTCTTTTTCTAGTGGACCATCTTTATATTGGCTGCTAGATTCGTTATCAAATATACTTCGCTTATTGGCTGGAATCATTGCTTGATCCATCAAATGTGTTCCTATAAAAAATTGCTAAGTGGAATTCGTTTGTTTAAAATATCTTCAACCAAAGGCATGTTAAAATACTTGGACAATGTTGTAAAGGCTTCTTCATATGTCATATTTAGTTCTGTAATACAACTGATAATCATATTATCGGTTTCTTCCCTTATACTTTCTATTGTAATTTTCTTATTAATTATTTCATGTAATGTTCTTTTGATTTCTGCTTTAAAGGTTTTTTCTATTTCTGTATTTCGTCATATTGTTCTTCGTCTACTAGATATCCTAAAACATCTATGTCGTTATAATCTTCTAGTTCTATATCTGTTTCATATTGAACATAAATTGGTCCATCGTTCCAATTCTTGGTGTTAAAGTGGTCTGAGTATTCATTTAAATTGTGTCTTATATCTACTTCTGATTCGGTATCAGTTTCTTCTTCATTTTTTTGGATAGATAATTTCCAAATCTAAGACTTGGTTCTTCAAACTTATTATTATAAATAAATTGTGTCTATAATATACTTTTATCATTTTTTACGAACCTTTTAGTTGCCATTTAAGGCATGCTAAGTCCTTTAGGTTAATTCTTCGTGGTTCAATCATTTTAATTCCTTTACTGGCTATGTTTTGTACTATGCCGTCAAGATTAACTTTACTGCTAAGTCCTTTAGGTTAATTCTTCGTGGTTCAATCATTTTAATTCCTTTACTGGCTATGTTTTGTCTATGCCGTCAAGATTAACTTTAAACTTCATTCCTGACCTATTACTGGTTTTACCAATTATGCCTATACTAATAATTAAATTATTTCCTACATAGTTTTCAAATCCGTTTGTTTTAAATCCCAACTTTAATTGTTTTAAATCTTTAATGCTTTTAAGAATATCCGGTACGCAATAAACTAAAGCTGATTTGTTGTTTAGATCCACTTCCATTCCAGGTAGCATGGTTTTTTAATATTTGATGTCCATGACTTGTCTAATACTAGTGTGTGTAACTTGGTTCCTAGTCCTTTTCTGGTTAATGTTTTTATTCCTATAACTATTAATCCTAAGTGAAAAATCTTTTTCCTGTATATTTTAGTTTTTGAATAGTTTCTGGTGCTAAAACATCTAATGTTACACTATTATCAATTATTCTTATCTCTTCTTCTCTAAAGCTTCGGATTAAGGTTGTATTTATGTTTGTAATTCCTGTTTGATATAAAATTCGTGGATTAGTAAGTCTAGTTGATTATTATTATATAAATTTAGATTCTTGTCTAAATCTACCTCTTCATCTAATTGCATCGTCTGTTTTTCTTTCTTACTTTTGAATTTAGATAAAATATTGGAAAACTCGTCTTTAGACTTTCTATTAGATGTTGACTCTGTTAATGTTCTGCTAGGTCCTAAGAATGAATGTCTTGGGTTTAACATTACTTTGGAATCCAAAATTTGTACACTTCTGGGATTTATTTATTTTAGGGACTGTATTACTTAAACTAATTTTAATAAGAAAAGTACTATAAATGTTATAATTTGATTTTCAAAAGTGTTTCAAAAATATATAAATTAAATTTGAATATTAATAAATTATTAATAAAATTTTCTAATTAATTAAATTGTATAAGATGTATAATGCTATATGTTACATTATCTTGAATTGTTTACGATGATGTAAGTATATATGAAAATTTCAAATTTAAAATAATTAACTAAAATTATTTAATTAAATAGATTTTAATAAATAAATAACATATACATATAAACATATATGTGTATAACTATGATGTTATATCATACATATTTGATACAAAATGTTTGATTGAATAATATAAAATTAGTTAAAAGGTTAATTAATTAAGATTTAATTAATAATATTAATATAAGATTATACATAAGACTATTATTTATGTTAATTGAAATTAAAAAGTTATATAATAATTAAAACTTATATAATATAATTGCATAATAAAAGGTGGCACAATAAGAAATCTTAATCCAAATTTTTGGAATAAACACATACATATAATACGTATACTGTGATTTCAGATATGTTTGACATTTGAATCATAAGGATATTTCGTAAGATATACATTATTCCATAAGTTGATATCACTCAATTAAATATGTTAAAGATTATGAAACTTTAATTTGTAGTTGTCCACTACCATTTATATATTAATAAATTACTTATATTCTCCTTAGTTCTGGAGCTTTCCTCAAGGTAGGGATGTTATGTGTAGTCTTATTAATATATTGGAAAGACGAGTATAGATAACTGCAAATATTTGTTGAGTTTTCCTTAATGTATGTGCATTATACTTAGGCCGCCACGAAATAGTAGGTACGAGTGAATAGTCTCTCTTTATTTATTGAGCTTTGTTCAAGGAAAAGATGAAAATACGACAAAGACCGCAAGGTTAAGAGTTGTATATGATACAACTGATAAGGTGTTATCCCTCGTATGCGGGTCTATGATTTGTTTAGTTGTCCTAAAGGTCAGAAGGTACACGAGTCCTAATATTCACCAGTGAAGTCGAAAGGCTTCTATGTTTCATATTAGGGTTTTTGAGAAACGTAAAATACTAGTGGAGCATATTAGTAAAATGAAATGTAATGTTTTACCTTACTAATATTGTAAGAACATATACCATGAATAATCTCCTAATCTATTAAGTTAAAATATGCAAAAAATGTCTACGCCCAAGTTGTTTTCTGAAAATGACAAACACTCCAGACCTAACTACATAGACTGGTTAAGGGCAATAAAGATAGCATTAACATGCGAACATTGATGATTGTCAATAACCAAACTTACAATGGAAAAACCCATTGATAATGCGGATCCTGAATTTCACATTGCTTATAACAAATGTATCACCGACCTTTAGATTATCCAAGATTACTTGATGTCTACATTCGACAAATCGTCATGGAGACAATATGAAAACATGATTGTCCATCAAATTTTTGATAGCCATAAAGCTTTGTTTTAGGGATTAGTCTCGTTCTCAGTGTATGAACTTACAAAGAAACTATTTAATATAAAAAAGACAAATGGCATGAATGTAGACGAGTACGTTCTAATGATGAAATACTATAACAATAGACTTTCTTAGTTGGATGTGACGATAGGCAATGAGTTGCTAGTGGATCTGATCCTAAGGTCTCTTCTCTTATTACTCAGTTTGAGTCATTCATATTAAATAATAATATGACTAGTTGAATGTAAGCCTTAGGGAGCTCCTCAATATGTCGAGATCAGCCAAGTCTTTGTCCAAGGATCAGGTCGCAGTACTCTTGGTTAAACGGAACACATTGTATTCGAATGGTTCAAAGAAGTGCAAAAGGGTTAATAATAAGAACAATAAGACTGCACCACCTAACGAAGACGAATGTCATCACTATTACAAAAAAGATCATTGGAAATGAAACTGCTCGAATTACTTATAGATCATATAGAGAAGAAACAGAATTGTCTACTGCTCCTACAAGTATATTTATGAAACAAAATTGTTTTGTGATCGATAAATTGCCTTAGGTTTTAGATACTGGATTCAGAACTCACATATGTAATTCAATACAAGGACTTAAGAATAGGCATCATGGGGAAAAGAAGCAACGAGGCTTAAGTTGTTGATAGATCACTTATAGATGCGATGGCAGTTGGAGATTTTCATTTAAATTTGCCAAATGGATTAGCTATAATATTGAACAATTTCTATTATGTAAAAAGATTTATTTATGGAATTATTTCTATGTCTAGATTATCTGAGACTGGTTATATATGTCACCATGCTAATAATTTTATAACATATGTTGAATCGTAATAGAGTCTACGATGGTATTGATGGAACCAGATTAGTTGGAAGCAGCCTAAGTAGGTGGATTCCAAAAAAAAAATTCCATTTTGATCTTTGTTAAGTTTACGAAGCCTAAATTGATTTAGATTCTATCCAAAAAACTGTAAATAAAATCTTTATTTTATTTTTTTATTTAAAATAGTCTAAGTTTAATTTAAGCTGAATGTATATAGCAATAAGTGTATCAAATACACCCATGAGTGAAAGTGCAAGTGCAACATATAGGAGGTGTACATATTTAATGTGTATGTCATTAGATTCTGGGATTTACACCACAATGGACACATCTTATTTTATATATTCCTTTGTTGTCTGGAATATTTTTCCAACAAAATAAGATTTATTTTACACACACACACACACTTGCTCACATTAAGATTAATTCTGATTGTTTAACATGTTTAAAGATAAAGATAAGAATTTAAAGTTTGTTTTGATTAAGGTATAATTTGAAACCAAAATTGCAATTTTACAAAAGGTCTATTTTTTAAACCATGAATGAAGAACATATGCATATGCATATACATACATACATACATATGTATGTATATACATCTATATACAATAATTGTATCAACATTTTAAATTCAAAACAACATGTAATAGTTTATGTATTTAATTAGTTTGCAGTATAAAAGACATACCTTGACATAATAAAATTGGTCAAACTTAAATCCATTTGTTAACATAAGAAGGAAATCGAAAGTTTTAAATTTTTCTAGAAAAGTCCAATTATAAATTCAAATAGACTTAATGATTATTTTTGTGTAAATAACAACCAAAATTGTTTTAAAACAACTTGTTATTTATGTGTTCAATTCTGAAAACTTAAACCAATCAGTCAAATATTGTTTCCAATTTTTTTTTTCAAACAATAGTTTCTAAAAAAGAAAAGAATTAAACAACTTAGGCACTTGAAAATTCTTAATAATGGTATTCAAATCTAAAGAAAACACATAATATGGACACATAAATAATAGCAGCGATAGATCTAAAGTTATTAACACAAATAACGCATGAATAATTGAAGAAAAGGACAGAGAGGTATTAGAATCATATTAACAAGATGAGCATAAAGTGGATTAAATGAAGGCAACTATGGATCTAAATTATATTGCAAAATTCGTATAGATAAAAGAGATACAGGAGATGAAGGATTCAAACCATATAAACATGATGAATTTATGTCTAGATAAAGTAGAAAATTACCTTGAGATGAAGCTAAAAGAAGCACCTTGAACAATAAAAGGATTCTTGGATTCATTGAATCGATCTCAAGACCCTGCAAGAATTGAGGGATAACCACTTTTGTTTTCGTTCTTTGATTGATTTTTATTTTGAAATTTTTAAGCAAAGGAGGCAATTAAAATTTGACCAAGGCATGGGAGAAACAATTTTGTCAAGAAGAAAAATAATAATGAAGGAAATGAAAAGGAGATTTGTTTTAAAGGAATGATAGACACCTTTCATATTCATTCCTTAAAAACTTCCCTCTTTTATTATTTATTGAATCTCAATAAAATATCTTCCTCTTCCACATGTGTAGCTGGCCATAAATGAAGATACATGGACCCTTAGAACTCCAAAATCCTGTTAGCATGAATCACATTTAAATTCAATCTATATGTTTAGTCGATATCTTATATCGTTGCGTATTGTTATATATTTTATGTATGCACTAAATTAAAAGGTAATAGTATTCAAAATCAAATAAAATTTAATGATAATAAACATTTCACAAATATAAATTGAATTAACAAATTTAGAGACACACTTAGTATTTTTTCTACTTAAATCCAATCTAAATATTCTACCGATATCATTTATCGATATGCACGTTTATAACTTTTATATACATACATTATTAAACACTAATGGTATTTAAAAAAATAAAATAAAGTTTAATAATTATTATTTCATAAATATTAGTCAATTTGATTAATTTACAATGATTATAAATTAATTAAATCTTGTGGTTCATTCAGAGTATGAATCATTTCAGTAGTGCGACTCAAAGGTGTAAATTCAATCACAGATTAATATCGAACAGTTCCATACCAACGTCCATATGTAATCCTAGCTAGTGGCTTAATATTTTGGTTGAATTTATTTCTTATATAGCTTTGGGTAAATCTACTTATTATAAGTGGTATGTAGTAGTAGTTATTATTTACACCAATTAGCTTTTTCAAAACTTTGTCACATTAGGACTAATAGAATTTGGTTTTGGTCAATTTTCCAACATTGTTCACATTCAACTTTGTAATTCAAACACAAAATCCTTACTTCAGTAATAACAATTATTACTAATCGTATTGCTCTAGCCAGAGAGTTTGACTTTGAATTGACTACAGTTGACCATGACACTAACCTTATATAACCGAGGAGAAATATTCTCTATTGAATAGTGTTTGAGTTCCAACGCTTCAAGTCAAACCTAACTATAATCGTTCGATGGACGATATGGTATCCATATTAAAGTTCCACCGTATTCTTTAGTCGAGGGAACGATGCAACATTGTTACTTCGAGATTCCTAGACCTTGGTTATATTAACCAATAAAGAGCTCTCGAGTGGATCATTTTATAGCTATCCGATAACTATCAATATGTAAACCCTTGGTGTCGCTAGTAGACAAGAATAATAAATTTTTCAACATTTTTAAAACACTATGCACTCTAGTCTCAACGGATGCATCGATATACCGTCTCGAAACATCTCGATTAGAAATATTTAAATTGATATGTTATTTTAAGCGTGACAAATTTCTCATGATTATGACACATTGCAATTACTATCATATAACATATTATGTAAGGATTTTCCTTTTAATATACTTTAAATTAAGTTAATTATATCACAATAAACAAGTATACAATACAAAGAAAATGCCTTTTATTGTAAACAAGATTGATTGTCGATCATCCCAGCTCAGTTATAAATTTGTGCATTTATTTATACTTTCTTCATTTTAGCACTTATTTAAGGCAATGTACTAGCCTTTAGTTGAATAATCTACTACTTGTTATTTGGAATATTTCCAACTTAATGTTCTTAACTTAAGATTGAACAAGAACTTAGGATTGATGCACTATACTCGATATCATTTACGAAGTTCGAGTCCACGCAGGCGTTAGTTGTTTCTATAAATAATTCTCTTGTATTTCATAAATACTCAAGAAAATTCTTAGTTTTCATATAGTAATCTTAATTCAGATATTTGCTTTATACATCAAATACATAAGCGAAGTGTGATACCCATCTTGCATGCTCCATATTAAACATTTTTATATCATGCCTGCTTATATCATTTGGGACAAACCCTCTATCCTTTTATACAAATTATAAAAGATGTCATTTTTTATCCAATATCAAGTGTTAAATAACTAAACTAACATGATTCTAACTTAATTGCATTATTATC
The DNA here is from genome assembly GCA_030765085.1 of Allium cepa. NCBI lineage: Eukaryota > Viridiplantae > Streptophyta > Magnoliopsida > Asparagales > Amaryllidaceae > Allium > Allium cepa. Next base: position 306,469,628 of record CM060938.1, on the reverse strand, counting down.
AATCATAAGGTTGTTGTTTACTTATATTTTTAGAAATATTATGTACATATTAATATTATCTTTATGGGCACAAGATTCCTTTGAATTTTGGCTGAAAATCAAACTATTTGACTTTCTCTATCAAAATACAATGTAACTTTGATGCTTATCGAATAATACTTTCGTATCATCTCTTCAGTCATATACAATAACCTACAAACTCAGAATTTCTCACATTAACTTCGAGACACTATGGTTATTGAGCGCAAAAAGAATATTCTAAATCATTACACAGAATTTCTCCTGCATATACCAAAAATCAAAATCATATCGAGCTTGTGAGTAAAATCCATATTAACTTTAGTATATTGATTGAAGAATCTACTAAGTTAATATAAACAATTAAACTTATATTATTGTTCTTTATAACATAGCTTACTATATTTCCAATGCATTGGTATTTTTCTCCAAAACACTTTTGCAGCCAATGGATCATATCCTTTTGGGTACAACCATCAAAATCATAATTTGATAGTATACTTGGAATCAATTTTGGATTTATGCATTACGCCATATGGTAGATTCAATACACTTAATGGCTTATTGAAAAGTAAGGAAATTCCTTTCTCGGCATTGATGAGAAATCATAGTTTCTCTTTAATGTGCAAAAGATCTTATTAGATATTCTAATTATTTGTGTCTGTTTAGGTTTGGTTAGTTTCATTCTATTCTTATAATCAGTGTTATGTTTGGATCATATCCATATCCATTTTACTACCAATAATTTCTAAAAGATATTGCTTCATCATGAAGCTAGTATTCCTCGAAACAACAATTGTTCCTCAGTGCAACAGGATAACTATTCATAAACATTTTATAAGTTGCTTACTCAAATGTATAAAATAGATATTGTTTTAGGGTTATAAACCGATGTTCATAATATAAATAGGTCAACCAATATTGATTAGTCCCAAACTACTTTCGGTTGGTTCACACAAGGTCCTTCATGGGTATTTAATTCATGCAGCATCTTAACTCACACAACTTGTCAATTTATTGACTAGGGATATATAGGGGTTGTTTCATCAACTCTTATCTTGTATGATTTTATAAACTTCGTTTTACATGAAATTGTACTTAACCCCATGTACTAACTTTTAAGTACCCGACCTTACAAAAAGTGGTTAATTCAACTTTACTGATTACCAGTCGTACATTGTGCAACAAGGTCTGGTTACTCCTTATCGATATAAGATTATACATTACAAAGATACATGGGTTTTGAGATTGAATCTTTATTCAATTTTGGTACTTTGCACATTATGCTTCCATCTTTTATACAATTAACTTATCGTAAATTCATCTATAAATTAAAAAAAAATGTGAAACTGTTTTGGTACATAAGACTTTCAGCTGCATACATATTCATGTATCAATATAAAGAATTCACCAACTCTTATGTTCCTGCCAATGATCGAGTGCTTTATCCTTAATTCCAAAATAATTTTAAAAAATCATAGTACTTCTGTATTAGTAGCTAAAGTAACAATACTATTATTCTAGTAGATTTATTTCATAATGAATATTCAAAACATTTATAATAAGATAAAACTACATTCACTTTCAATCAATATTGAAATTAAATAATATTTCTATAACACCCACCTCTATACCCATATTACTCATGAGTATTATTGAAAAATGCTATCAAGTAATATGAAGAATGAGGCGATATGGGTGAAGCACACGTGAATATTCCCTTGGACTAATATCGAATATGCCTCATAATATAAAAATAACTCGCCTTGACGTGAACAGTCTCAATACAAAGCAATAAACACGTGTGTTGCCAGAGGATAGAACACTACGCAATATAAACAAATCATAGAGAACACAGAGTCATCAATGCAGTGATAAAAATATAATATATTACATAAATCTGAGTGGGATATAAGAGTCAAATTCCCATTAATTCTTAATTGTATACAGAATAAATCCAATACATCCATTCCAACATCTTATACATACACGGGTCTAAATATACAATACAACTAATATTCTATCCTCTAAATAAGCCCAATAAGCATTCGGTCTCATCATCCCTAAATCTGAAATGTCTTGGACTGGCCTAAGTATTATATATATAATAAACAGGCCAGACTATGTCTATGTTCAATGGTGAGAATATAAATGATATTTCAATGAATAGCACATACCCAAGCTACTAAAGAAATCTAACCCAAGGAATAGTAAACATCCACAATCATCCATTCACACATCAATATACTACTCGATTAAAATTTAACGAGATATAGGGTTTATTTAAATATATTTCACTTTATCCTCAGTATAAAAATACTTCAATTCAATTTAACATCAAAATTCTCTTTTTATTTATTCCTTTTTTTAATATAAGAATCATTGATTCACTCATTTAATTTCAAATTTATATTTCAAAATAATTTACTAGGTTTCAAAGAAACCTTCATTCTAACTCATCAATAAATTTTAAAGCCTCAAAAATACTTTCCCTTCAAATTTCCACTTTAACAATAATATGGAAATACTTCAAAGGAATTACATTCTCGAAAAATCTTCCAAACATCAAATCCTTATTATTCTCAATCAAAATATTTGCAAGCCTCAAATATACCATTTCGAGATCATTATTTAAATCCTTATTTATACTCTGACACTTCTTTTAAAGCTATTAATCCATAGAAAATAATACATATATATGTATATGTGTGTATATGTCACTTTCAACAATTTACTTCTTGCGTAAATATTCTCAAATAAAATAGTTTTCATTTTTTTAACAGTTACTTCAAAGTGTTATTCCCCTTTCTAATTCAAATCATTTATCATTGTGAGAATATAAATTTTAAACTTCATTTTATAAATATTCCCTAAATATTTCTGTATCATCAGTAATAAAAACATAAATCTTTAAATTCTTCTTATTTTATAAAATTCTAAAATTCATTGTTTCAGAATAATTTCCATTCGTTATATCCTCAAAATTATTCAATTTATAAATATATTTTTTTTCAAAATCATTCCACTTTCAAATTTGCTAATAATTCAATAATCTTAATATAAAAGTAAAACATCATTCCAAAATTTACATCTTTCTATTTATTTACCTCTTTTCCAAACAATTTTCAAATTCCGTTTAATTATTTGCAAACAACAAATTACTATCAATTATCATAAAGTCAACGTAACCATCCAACATCAATCGTCAGAACATCAAATAAATCATTATACGCAACATCATTACAAATAATTCAAACAACATCAAACATCAACAAACTTCAAACAATTATTCTCACACTAAGTCAACCAAATGCATCCAATACTCCATCTAATAACCAATTGAGCAAACATATAATGATTGCGCATTTATTAAAAAGAAGTAGACATAGTTGTGAAAACTCACCGAAAGTGGGAACTTCCTTTCCGGGCTTGTAAACCTCATCCATATCTTTAATTATTCCATACTATCCTTCTCTATCACCAATAAATTCTCCAATTTGTTCAACCAATTCCGTACACTGCGAAGCCCATGAAGACAAGCTCTAACTCCTACCTCCATTTCCAACACTCTCATACACTAACCCAAGTCAGCCTCCCTCTACCCCGCATCACGACCAGAATTCGTGGATCCACCTTCAACAGTCACTACCTAATCCTTCACACAAACCCACATAGCCTTGCTTCAGGTAACGTCGCAAACGCTTTTTCCCTAAGCAAGCAAGAATCACCTAATCCGTCGTGCACATCAATAGCCACGCGAGCTTCCAAGTTGCGATTCTCCCATCATCAATTGGAGAGTCGCATGCACCAAGGCTCAGGTCGATCGTCACCTGACTTCATCGCGACTTCCCCTCTCATCACCACGTTGATCTTTCTAGATTGTAAATGCTTATTTTAAAAAAATGAATCAGTTCTCTCATTAGGAAGGCTAGGTCACAAAAATGAAATAAGGCAATACGAGGTTCGGTTTTGTGAAGAAGCAGGTAGAGAATTTGAGAAGCATGAAGATAATACACATGGATTTGGGCTTAAATGGCTTTGAGCCCGAATTCAATCTTATTTTATTTTGCTTTAGTCCAAAGTATTTAAGTTTGGACCTTTAATCTTCAAATAAATTTCAGTATAGCATAAATTGATTCACACTTAATTCTATAGATTGTATTTTAGTAGTTGGAATTTTACTCAATTTGATTTCCACTTTTTTTGATTTAATAATTCATCATTCTTTACAAAATAAATTTATTTTCCCAATTTCCTGTAGGGTAAGTTGAAATAGACAACTCATATCCTGACTTTCTTTGTATTCATTGCTCATTTGTTAAATTCAAATACCTGTTTCTCTATGTGGCTCACACTCTCCAACTCATTTCATTGTATGTTATATTTTCAATAGATTCAAATACAACATCCTATTTTTAGCATACGATAAATTTTTGTAAAAGTATTCTAAGTGTCATATTTTCTGAAAAATTTCCGTAGAGTCTCCTTTATATGGAGAGTGTTATAAAATATCAAAACACAATATAATTATAAAATATACATCTTCGAAGAGGCATCCTAACTCGGGGAATCCTGAAACATAGGGAAAATATAATATTACATCATATATTTATATACTGTAAAAATGTATCTTTATTTAGTATTTTTAAGCAATTCACTTATTATTAAGCGAGAAAAGCATGCCATTATCACCAAATGGTGCAAATGTACTTCATAAGTGCCAATTCTCAACTCAAAAGTCGGCGTTAGTCACATAGTAGGAAGTATAATAAGTTTTCATTTATGTAATGCAAAAAAAACATAACCTCATTTTTAGTCTACCTTCTAACAAACTTTCAAACATCGAAATCACCAAATCAAAACATGGTTTTTGAAATTAAATCGTTGCTAATGTGTTAGCTTTCCAAAATAATTCTCGGATCATAAAACTGTCAAGTGCATTAGGAGTTATAGTGATTTTCAGAAGGTGGTTAAAATCGGAAATAACATGTGAAGCGTAGGCCCACATCAAACATCAATGTTTTCAAACATGAAAACATCAAAACTTCACATAATACTTCAAAGTAAAGTTGTAACTAATGTTTAAGGCTTTCCAAAATGTGCTTAATTATCAAAATTGGACAAAAGGCTCAAAAGTTATGAGCAAAATGATTCAGCCGAGTTTTCAGCAACCTACATTATGGGACAGCGAATAACATACTTAGTAATTCATTTTTAAACCTTTACAAACCACAAAATTTTGGAATGCAATAAACATCAAGGTTGTTTCTTATGTAATTGTCTACCGAATGGAAGAAGAATCATCAAAATCGGATCACTGCATCTCAGGTTATGATTATATTTGCAAGAACTATAATATCTTCTTCTTTTTCAAAATAATCAATCTTCTCTATTTAATACATCACCAAAGGTATCATATACACCTCTTTCAATAATAATTTTATTACTTTTAATTAGGTATATTTACCATCTTTATTTCAAAACCTTAATTATTGTAAAACAACCTTCAAACATTCATCGAAATTTTTTTCATTTTCAAAATGATATTTATCTTGTTTCATTTTAAATCAATTCCAATTTATCTTATTTTTTCCTTTCATCTTCAACTATATACCACACTATTTCAAAATTTCCTAAGATTTCAAAATCACTTTTTTCATCATATTTCCAACAAATGTTCTTCTTTTAATCCCTTAATCAAAATCTCACTTTCAAAATATCTTCCATCTCCAAAACTCTTTTTTTTCCAATTCCATTTCAAAAGAAATTTATAAAACATCTATACCATGTTCGATTTCAATCCCAGAAAACATTTTATCTCATAGTATTTATTTTGTTTCAACACAAAATAGTGCAATATTTTATTCGCATCAAATCTAATTTTTTTGTTCATAATGCATCACTTCACAAATATTTCATAACGTGCATCTAAGCACAAACATCATGCAATATAGCAACCATTCAATCACAAAACACAATGACCATACTATTTTTGCATTCAAATATATTTTATTAATCTAGCGACTACGCCATGACACAAGTTTCTAGTTGTTTGCTTCACTAATTGACTATAGTGTTAATCATGTGATCAACATTGCCTCGCCATTGACTACAGAAGTCCCCTAATGCTCAATCGCTGCAATTAGCACATCAAACATCTAAATATAGAAAGATAAATTTATTACTTTTAAAAAACATACATTATACCAAAGTTATATTGGCTTTCTTATGCATGTATATATACACACATACACAATCTAAAATGAATATTCTTCTTATCGAAATATTTTTTTCCTTCAAAATCTTCATCTATCTTCTTCTCAAATCTTAAATTCTTCTTTACAATATAATTTTCTTTACAAAACATCTTCCCCTCGAAACATTTTTCTCAAGTATATTATTTATACTTTTCCTCAAATTAAATATCTCTATCAAAATAAGAACTCTTTATTTATCTTAACGTTTTTTTGGCTTTAAAATATTCTCTAAACCCCTCTAATTTCTTCAAAATAATTAATAAAGTTTTCTTCAAAATATTTTTAAAAATGTATTTCTTCTCTTTAAAGTAATACTTCATTCGTCAAAATCTTGTGTCCAAAGTCTCGTTCTAGTGTTTAGGAATCCCAATCGATAACATTGGCCGGACGCATTGGTCAGCTGTAATGATCCGTAGTTTTCGATAATTAAAAATAGTTAATCAAATAAGATTATGTAATTTAATGTTCGAAGAAATAAAATTTATGATATAGGAATAGGAAAACTAACTAGAATAAAGTTTAAAAATGTAAATTAATGTAATAGATGACCATTTGAATGTAATCTCAAGTAACTATAATTATTGTAAGTTATAATTGATTGTAAATTTAAAACAAGGAATAAATGTAAATGTTATATTAATTGATGAAATAATGTGTGCATTAATTGATAATTGGATCAAAAGAGTAATTGAAATTTAAATGTTGTATTAATTAATGAAATAATATGTAATAAATTGTAATTGAATGAAAGTTAGTATTATGCAAATAATTACAACATTTGTGTAGACAATCAACTTGTAAATGTGATTAAGTTAAAGGCGACAATTGTTATTTTTACCTATTTGTTTTAAATTGTTGAAATTAAATTGGAAGTAAATTGCTATAAATGTAAATAAATATCACTTTAATGTAAATTTAGATGGTAACGGTTGGATATTAACGTAATAAGATATAAACCAATGTGAACTATATCCAAAGAGTAATAAGGGGTTGAATAATAAGATGAAAATGCAAATAAATGGACTTATTGGAATTTAAAATAATAATCACTGCAATTATTTCAATTGGAATTAGACACTGTAACCAGTAAAATATTAACTTTGAATTGATATGTAAATTTGTTTTAAATTATTGTAAATATCAAGTAATCAGGGATGATGAAAATTGTTAGTCAATAAATTTGAAAGTAAGAAGTGATTTGATCAATTTAGTAATATTTTATTTATTTAACGTGAAAATAGTCATTTTGGCCATTGTTTGGGATTTCGACGAGACCAGTTTCATCGAATCCATAACAGTGAATTATTGTTGGATTTCAAGTTTTGTAGAGATCGGACTTTTCGTTTGATCGTGCGAACTCGAAACGCGCAGAAGTCAAATTAATTGAAATCAAATTAAAATAAGCTGATTTTAAAGCTAACTACTTCATACAATGAAATTAGGGCTTGAAACCTATTCCATGAAATTTAAAAATATTAAAAACATCCATTTTGATATATGGGATGACCCACTTTCGTTTTGGAGGCAGAACGGGCTTTTTGGGTCGTTATTCGTCGTTCGTACAAATTCGATTTATGTTTATTTCTTATCGGGCTTTGTTAATATAAATAGTGTTGTTTTTCAAACCTTAGCAGCCATTCTATTCCTTATTACAGTACGTACCATTTCATCTGTGTACTTCTCCTTCTCAATGGCATAAACATATTCCTATTTCAAAACCCTATTCCAATTCGAAATTCAATTTCAAAATCAAACTCCTCAAAACCCTAACATATATATACCGATTCGAAGCACTCCACAAGCATAATTCACTAATGAAATTCTTTCTTGATTTGAATCACCGTTTGTCTAGAAATCCATGAGTTGGCTTTGAACGTTCATATGTGGTCGTTGAGATTCAACGTAGGATCTTCATTCGATCGACAATCGGTAAACGGTGTTGGGTAGAGGATGGAGAGCAAGCCTCAGGTGGTGTTCGCTCATGTCAGGGAAGTCAGAATTCACCATGGTGGCCTTTGGAAGTTTGGCGGTGACAGAGCCGCAAGGGGCTACCGAAGACGTCGTCGTGGTTGTTGGCACGTGTGCTTGTGCGTGGGCATCACTGCGCTGGGAGCTGATCTTGGTGAAAGTCTTCGAGGCAGTGGTGATAATTCTTGGAAGGTCGGCCACTGTAGACATGGTCGAACAAGACAACACTAGGGTTCGTGAACGAAGATGATGACGTGGCAAGGTGAGTGTTGTTCTTTTTTTTTTTAATTTCAATTTCGACTCGTTCTAATCAACATATCTTTTCCATACAAACTCGAATTCACGCGTGGGTTGTTTCGTTGGGATCGCATTGAAATTTCGGACATTATGGAACTGGTTTGGATTAATTTTGAGACCGTTGAAATTTAGGCCTATTTTGGATTTCAAAATCGATTTAAAATCAAAATGAGTGTTTTAACCCACTTACAACCACTAAATTATCTTATATTTGTTAAATTGAATTTATGATGTGATTTGGAATTGATTAGTTGATGTTTGGTATATTAAAATTGTCATTCTAGTTAAATTTAACATTTATTGCATTTAATCGTCTTTAATTTAGTATTGAATTTAATTGTCAATTTAATACCTGTCAATGATAATCAGTTATCTATTGATGTTTATTGGTTGATTAGGTGATGATTGTGATGTTTGTTTAATTATTGATGTTGGATGATTTGATGTTATATTAATATTGTTTAAACACTGCAAGTCCCTTAGTTATTGTTAGAAAATCCCTATGGGTTAAAATGATACATACCCGAACGATCATATAGAATATGAGAAAATCGTTATGGGTTGAAATGATAAACCCAACCGATTTTCATTGATTTGGAATTTGGAATCGCGGGTTGAAATAATATATACCCGTAAATTTATTTATTTTACGGATTGAAATGATAAATATCCGTATCACTTGACCATAGGGTAGAAAATTATATACGGATAATGGATTGGTTAAATTTAACAATTTTAAAACCCTTAAAACCTTGAATTGTATTTTGAAGGAAATTGATTTATATAAATTGAATTACTTTGAAAATCCAAGTTAGAAGGATGGAATTGGAAATTGGTTTAAATCAAACTTCTAAAGTAGTTACTCTTTTTTAAATTACACTAATCTATTTAAAGTCTATTTAAAGTATTTTAACACATTTTAATAGTACAATATTAAGCTATTTTAATCTATTTTAAATTATATTAATCTGTTTTAATCTATTTAAACCATATTAATTCATTTTAATCTATTTTAAACTATATTACTATGTTTTAATATATTTCAAACTATCTTAAACAATTTTTAAAACTATTTTTAACTATCTAAACTATTTCCTGAATTTCAGGTTTTGTAAAGTGGAAGTTTTATATTTATATCCATGATTTTTAAGTAGAATACGATTAAATGATTTTATAACATAAGTAAGAATTTAGATGACATATTTGTGGAATATGATGATTTTAAATGAGGATTTAATCTATTTTGGAAATATGAATTCGAAAGTGATATGATTTCTAATGTGATACAATTTCAAAATTAAATATTATTTCGAAAATGATATGGTTTGAGAATATGATATTTTGATACATGAAACAGTTTGAAAATTTAAAAGAACCATCCGGCGTGAAATAAGCGTTTGATTGTTAAAGAGACCGGGATTAGATATTTTCATACTCTCTGCAAATACCAAAAAGTACTTTAACAATTGTGTACGCGGTGGAGATTTCAGAAATGAAGTAGGATGGTTTGGTGAACGATTATGTATGAGGTATCTACATGACCCTTACTCGCGTGAGTCAGGTTATATGTGACTAAAAGACGAGCTCCACCTGGGCCAGGTGAGGTCACACCTCCGATTGGACATGCTTCTTCAATACCATATTATGGCTTCGTGATTAATTTGGTGGCCATCCCTTGATTTGATTATTTGAGTGTGTTCCGAGGTCAGCGGTAGTAGGCGTTATTCGTTACCACCATCCCAGTTCTGTAAAATGGTAGAGTCCTACCCTAGCATTGCCTCGAGTGCCGTGTTCACATGCTCTATCGCGCCATCTACGAGCTTGTTTTGTACCATACCTATAGAGTGCCCTCTGGGTAAACCTCATGGGGGAGCTTATGGTACTGTATAAACTATGAGAATATATAAAATATGTTAAGGGTGATATGGGTAACGCCTTAATGTTATTTTAATATTTTACTTTACTGTAAACACTATTATAATAGCGTATTGTACTATGTATGTAGATAGTTTAATAGATCCTTAGGAGATGTAAATCCCAAACATCTCTTAAGTTATTGCACTTATGTTAGACACATGATAGGAGATGTCAAACCCCGTAAACATCTCCGACAATGATGAAGATTTAGTACTACTATTATTTATTTCCTGCTGTATCATACTGTTCCGCTGCATTACTTATTTATTACTGCTGTATGTACTTTGATTCTATATTTTAAAGGTGTAATCAAATGTTATTTGTAAAACATCTTCATGAACTGTTTATTTGATTATTATATTTTGTCATTCCGCTGTGAGATTCTGTGTTTTTTCTTTCTTCCTCTGCTATTTCTTATTTAACCCATAACAATCTGCCCGTTTGAATGGTTTGAGTCTGATGTGTGCGGTTTATCGACGATTTAAACCATCCAAAAAGTCAGGTCATTGCATTTGGTATCAGAGCTTTGGTTTAGCGATAACCTTAGCTTTGTGGGTTCTGACTTATTAGAAATAGGGTAGTAATATCCTAGAATGAGTCGTTTAGTGTATATATACGGAGCATATTTGTTAGTGCTATAAAAGCGTATTATATTGTGTTACTTTGTTCTGATTAGTATTTATAAATTCTAGTCGGTGCATAGGACGTTATGGCATCAATAGGGATTCCCAAACACTTAATAGGATAGATCGATATAATATTGTTTTGAAATATAGGTAAATGAAATAATTTTGCCTATTATATATTTTGTTCATAAAATAATAAATTTTATAAATGATATAGTTGGATGCAATATATTGTTTGTTAGGTAAAGAAATTTTACAAATATTGATTGAAAAATAGGATTTACAAATAAAGTACATATAAATTGGAAGTGAGTTGAAGTTCTGGGATTTTTGAAAATTTCTTTCGAAAGATTTTGGAATATAATATTAGTAGTATTTAGAAGTATTTTCTGATATAAATATTTCAAGGTGATTTGAAAAAAATTAGAAAAAATTAAAGGAAAAAATTTATGTACTCCCTTCTCTGTCGTTAGAAAATAACTTCGGTGATGAATGCACGCATCATCGACGTTCATTTTCAAGTTTCGAAGCGGGAAGACCGTCGTAGCAATTTATTGCACATTTGTTTTGATAAATAAATCTTGATTTTAAATCCCTAAATATGATTTGAACTATACATAGATACACACACACACATGTATAATTTTCTTGATGACTAAAATGAATCCAGGATTTAGTTCTTAAAAACCTTTTGATAATTAATAGCTTTTAATTATTTAAATAAATGAAACCTTGACTACATTAATAATTAGAAACTTATAAAATGAGGAAAATAAGAGATTGGAAGCTAAATAATTAATGAAATATATATGAAATGGGAAATTGTGACATGTAAACCAAAGGATAGGGAAATTAAGAAATGTAACTATTGAACATTTTATTAGCTTAAATAAATAAGGGAAACTTGTTTAACATTCAATTACATTCTAAAATACATAATGTATAACTTACCAAATATTAAAAGTTGAAATGTTTAATAAGAATATGTAATAGAATATTATATAGGTAAATTTAGGAAATGAAGTGTTCAATGGAATTATGCTTCTAAGTGAAGAATTGAGGTATATAAAATGTTACGAACTTAAGTTAATAATTTGAAAATGCTAGAAGTTATAATTTAGTAAAAAGAAGGAATACTGTAAGTAAATGATTATAAGCTTAGGTTATGTTTGAAGCTAATTATAAATAAAGTAAATAGTAAAGGAGGATCGATATGTAAAAGAAATAAAAGTATGAGTTGTTTCACAAATGAATATTTATATAAAAAGGGAAATCAAACTAAATAGTAAACGTGAAGTAAATTGAAATAAAATGTATACAATACTTCAATAATGAATTCATTTATGATCCAAATAATTGAAATGGGTATAACTTATGAGTGAATGAGAATTAGAATTTTGTAAGCAATGAACGCAAATTAAAGAAAACCATTGTATGAAAAAAAATATTAACAATAAATGATGTAAAAAAAAACTAATAGAATAAACGTAATTTATGTGTTGAATTTTTGTTTGTTTTGGCTAATGGGACGTTGGGAAGTGATACTTTAAATTGTTTAAAATGTATAAATAATATATTAAGTTATCTAAGACTGTTGAGTGTATGGTATACTTAGTAGTTTATTTATCATTTTATATGATTAAAAGTTTCTAAACCCGAACAAACCATTAGTTTTGGTTGCTATGGATGGATGGTTGATTTCTTCGATTTGCATGTGATGATTGTATGGTTTTGTTTGCAAGTGCTATAGTTATATTGTGTTGATCGTTGTTATAAGTTGAAACAATATAAATACTCTATTTTGCTTAATTATTAACCTCTTTGGATTATAAAAGCGAAATATAGGTTTATGGAAGCAATGACTACTGCTTTTGGTTTCACAAATAAGAGTTGTTTGCCCGACAAATAGGCACGTTTTTGGATTACGGTTTTCTAGCGGTATTAATTGTTTTTCCCGTGGTTTAGGATATTTTATTTTGAAAAATATGATATATATATATATATTGTTATTATTAACTTTATTATTTCTCCCAGACCTCTCCATACAAAGGAGACACTGCCGAAACTTTCTGTGAATTTTGGACTTAGAAAAATTTTATGGGATGTTTATTAAACATTATTAACTTGAACGTAAAAGGATTTAATTGCTTATAAATTGATATATTTTATTTAAATTATTTAATTACGTAAATTAATTGTTTATAAATGTAATATTTTGAATAAGATATATTAGTTTCTTGATTGCTTCTTTCCCTTTTCGAGGACAAAAGTTTTAAGTGAGGGAAAGTGTAACGAACCATAATTTTCAATAATCAAAAATAGTTAATTTAATAAGATTATGTAATTTAATGTTGGAAGAAATAAAATTTGTGATATATGAATGGAAAAACTAACTAGAATGAAGTTTAATAATGTAAGTTAATATAATAAATGACTATTTCAATGTAATCTCAAGTAATTGTAATAATTTTAAGTTATAATTAACTATAAATGTAAAATAAGGAATAAATTTAAATGTTATATTAATTGATAAAATAATTGTGTATTAATCGGTAATTGGATTAAAAGAGTAATTGATAATTTAAATGTTGTATTAATTAATGAAATAGTATGTAATAAATTGTAATTGAAAAAAATAGTGTTGCGTAAATAATTATAATAATTGTGTAGACAATCAACTTATAAATGTGACTAAATAAAGCTAAAAGTGACAGATGTTATTCGTTGCCTATTTATCTAAATTGCTGAAATTAAATTGGAAGTAAATTGCAATAAATGTAATTAAATATTACGTTAATGTAAATTTAGATGGTAACTGTAGGATATTAATGTAATAAGATATAAACCAATGTGAATTATATCCATAGAGTAATAAGGGGTTGAATAATAAGATGAAAAGACAAACATATTGATTTATTGGAATTTAAAGTAATAATCACTGCATTTATTTCAATTGTAATTAAATATTGTAATTAGTAAAATAATTAACTTTCAATTGATATGTAAATTTATTTTAAATTATTGTAAATGTCCAAGTAATCGGAGATGATGAAAATTGTTAATTATTAAATTTGAAAGCAAGTAGTGATTTAATCAATTTAATAATAATTTATTCAATTAACATGAAAATAGCCATTTCGGCCACTTTTCTGGATTTCGATGAAACTAGTTTCATCGGATCCGTAACAATGAATTATTGTTGGATTTCAAGATTCGTAGTGATCGGACTTGTCTTTTGATCGTACGAACTCAAAACGCGTAGAAATCAATTTAATTGAAATCAAATTGAAATAAGCCGATTTTAAAGCTAACTTCTTCATACAATGAAATTAGGGCTTAAAACCTATTCCATTGAGTTTAAAAATATTAAAAACATCTATTTTGATATATGAGATGACCCACTTTCGTTTTGAAGGCAGAACGGGCTTTTTGGGTCGGCATTCGTCGTTCGTAAAAATTCGATATGTGTTTATTTTCTTATCGGGCTTGTTAATATAAATAGTCTTGTTTCCCAAACCTTAACAGCCTTTCTATTCCTTCTTATAGTACGTACAATTTCATCTACATACTTCTCCTTCTCAATGGAAAAACATATTCCAATTTCAAAACCCTATTCCAATTTCAAATTCATAATCCTCAAAGCCCTAACATATATATCAATTCGAAGCTCTCGATGGGCATAATTCATTGGTGAAATTCGTTTCTTGATTCGAATCATTGTTTGTCCAGAAATCCATGATTTAGTTTCGACCGTTCATATGTGGTCGTTGAGATTCACCAGTGGGTCTTCATCCGATCGAAGATCGGGAAGCGGCGTTGGGAAGAGGATGGAGAGCAGGCCTCGGGGTGCTGTTCGCTCATGTTAGGGGTGTCAGAATTCATCATGGTGCCCTTGAGAAATGTGGCAGTGGCGGAGGCGCAAGGGATGACCGGTGTCGTTGCCATGGGTGCTGGCACGTGCGCTTGTGCGCGGGCATCACGACGCTGGGTGCTGATCTTAATGAAAGTATTCGAGGCGGCAATGATAATTCTTGGAAGGTCGGCGTCTGTAGATGTGGTCGAACGAGATAGTGCTAGGGTTTGTGAACGAAGATGATGACGTGGCAAGGTGAGTGCTGTTCTTTTTTTAATTATTTATTTAGATTTCAATTTCGACTCATTCTAATCAATATATATTTTCCATACGAACTCGGATTCGCACACGAGTTATTCGTTGGGATCGCATCGAAATTTTGGACATTATAGAACTGCTTTAGACGAATTCGAAGACTGTTGCAATTTCGACCTATTTTAGATTTCAAAATCAATTCGAAATCGAAAGAAGAATGTTTTAACCCACTCACAATTACTAAATTATCTTATGTTAGTTAAATTGAATTTATGATGTGATTTGGAATTGATCGGTTGATGTTTGGAATATTTGAATTGTCATTTTAGTTAAATTTAACCTTTATTGCATTTAATCATCATTTAATTCAATATTGAATTTAATTGTCAATTTAATACCTGTTAATGTTAATCAGTTATTTATTGATGTTTATTGATTGATTTGGGTAATGATTGCGATGTATTTTTTTATTGTTGATATTGGATGATTTGATACTATATTTATATTGTTATAACAGTGCAAGTTCCCTTAGTTATTGTTAGAAAATACCTATAGGTTGAAATGATACATACCCGAATGATCATATAGAATAAGAGGAAATCATTATGGGTTGAAATGATAAACCCTAGCGATTTTCATTGATTTGGAATTTAGGATCGCGGGTTGAAATAATATATACCCATAAATATAAATTTTTGCGGATTGAAATGATAAATATCCGTATTACTTGACCATAGGGTAGAAAATTATATAAGAACACTGGTTTGGTTAAATTTAACTATTTTAAAACCCTTAAATCTTGAATTGGATTAAATGATATTTGAAGGAAATTGATTTATACAAATTGAATTACTTTAAAATCCAAGTTTGAAGATTGGAATTGGAAATTGGTTTAAATCGAAATTCTAAAGTAGTTTAATCTATTTTAAATTACATTAATCTATTTTAAATCTATTTAAATAATTTTAACCCATTTTAATCTATTTTAAATCTATTGTAACCTATGTTCAACTATATTAAACTATTTTAAACTATATTAAACTATTTTAATCTATTTGAAATTATATTAATATATTTTAATATAGTTAAATTATATTAATCCATTTTAATCTATTTAAACTATATTAATCTGTTTTAATCTATTTTAAACTATCTTAGACTATTTTTAAAACTATTTTAAACTATCTAAAATATTTCCTGAATTTCAAGTTTTGTAAAGTGGAAGTATTATATTTGAATCCTTGATTTTTAAGTGGAATAAGATTAAATGATGTTATAACATAAGTAGTGATTTAAATGACATATTTGATGATTTTAAATGAGGATCATATCTATTTTGGAAATATGAATTCGAAAGTGAAATGATTTCAAATGTGATACAATTACGAGAGTAAAAATGATTTCGAAATGATATGGTTTTAAGAATATGATATTTTGATATATGAAACGATTTGGAAAATTAAAAGAACCATCTGGTGTGAAATAAGTGTGGTTATTAAAGAGACAGGGATCAGATATTGTCATACTCTCTGCCAATACCGAAAATCACTTTAGCAACTGTATACACAGTGGAGATTCCAAAAATGAAGTAGGGTGGTTTGGGGAACGATTCTACATGAGGTATTTACGTGAGCCTGACTCCTGTGAGTTAGCTTAGATATGACAAAAAAAGGAGCTATACCTGGGCCAAGTGAGGTCGCACCTTCGATCAGACATGCTTCTTCAATACTATATTATTACTTGGTGATTGATTTGGGGGCCACCCCTTGATTTGATTATGGAAGTGTATTCCGAGGTGGGTGGTAGTAGCTGCTACGCATTGCCACTAGCCCAGTTCTGGAAAACGGTGGAGTCCTACCCTGGCATTGCCTCGAATGCCGTTTCACATTCCCTATCGCACCTTTTACAAGTTTTTTTTACCATACCTATGGAGTGCCCTCTAGGTAAACCTCACGGAGGAGCATACAGTACCGTATAGACTATGGGAATATATAAAATGTGTTAAAGGGGATATGGGTAATGCCTTAACGCTATTTTAATACTTTACTTTACTGTAGACACTATTATAATATCATGTTGTACTATGTGCGTGATAGTTTGACGGGTCCTTAGGAGATGTAAATCTCGAACATCTCTTAAGTTATTGCACTCACGTTAGATACTGGATAGAGGATGTCAAATCCCGCAAACATCTCTGACGCCCTCACACTCATATTTATTTACCGTTGATTTAACTTACATAAGATCTTTCAGTTCCGGCTCCAACGTTTTGTCTTTTCAATTCGCTCGGGTTAGTCTGAGCTGTTAAGTGTATTGAAGATGGCTTTTGGAGGACTAAGATGAAGATTTAGTGCTATTATTATTTATTTTAATTATTCCGCTGCATTATGCTATTCCGCTGCATTACTTATTTATTACTGTTGTATGTAGTCTGATTCTGTATTTTAGAAGTGTAATCAAATGTTATTTGTAAAACTGCTTTATGAACTGTTTATTTGATCATTATATTTTATTATTCCGCCGTGAGATTCTGTGTTTTTTTTCTTTCTTTCTCTGCTTTTTCTTATTTACCCCATAACAATTAGCCATTTTGAATAGTTTGAGTCTGACGTTTGCGGTTTATCGTCAATTTAAACCGTCCAAAAACCGAGTCATTACATCATCGTTCTTAAACACATAACGGATAGATAAACATGAAATTTTACCTCAAAAAGTCTTTTATAAATTTTTTTGCCAACTTATAGTAAAATATCCCTCCAAATATGTACACACATATACACTCGCTATTCTCGAAAGGTTTTAGATTAACATATGTTTGCTTATGTTAAAAGTTTTATAAGTAATCAATCGAGTACAATAAAATATACTCAACTGATAAAATCCAAAACATCGTTAATCGTTTATTTGAATAATAAACAAGCATGCTTTCGAAGACATCGCTGGGTTCAAAATCTTCCAAATTCATATGGAATACTAATTTTAGTGATAGTTCCAATTGAATACAACACTCAAGTTGAATCCTTTGAACTAACATCATAGTTCAATACAACCATGCATAGAAATCAAACATCAATCATCCAATCAAAGCAATCAAAATACTTGGCGGAAAGAAATTTACGTACTTATGCTGCATTGCTTTGATCACTACCGGATCTTCTCACCTCTCCTCGTTGCAATTTAAAATTGTGAAGTATTCAATATAAAATTCGAATTAGTGTCTTTTGCAGCTTCTCTAACCAACAACTTCATTCTCACTTCAGAGTCACATGGAGTTTTAACATTCACCTTCAATACCGACACTATTGGTCAAACCGACTAATTCTACCTCTTAAACTTCTTCAACCTCTATCTATTCCTCCACATCTTATATAGAGATTTACACTCTGTAAATGGTATAAAAATATATTATTATATAATAAGAAAAGTACAAATATGTCCCCAGATGATTTCCCCTATAATCAACGTATACTCCTACCATTAATTAAGTATAAGCAATCATCTACCTCACACCCACAGGGATAGGGACTATAAGTCATATCTAATGCTAGGACTCGTATCCCTCATACTTTTCATTTTTCTAAACCTACTCTGATACCAACAATGTAACACTCCACCTCTATATCTATATTACTCAAGAGTATTATTGAAAAATACTGTCAAGTAACATGGAGAATGAGGCGATGCGGGTGAAGTACACATGAATATTCCTTTAGACTAGCACTGAATACGTCTCATAATATAAAAATCACTCGCCTCGACGTAAACAGTCTCAGTACAAAGAAATAAACATGTGTGTTGCCCGAGGATAGAACAATACACAATATGAATAAATCACAGAGATCACAGAGTTATCAACACAACTATAGAAGTATAATACATCACATAAATTTGTGTAGGATACAAAAGTCAAATTCCCACTAATTCTCAATTATATATAGGATAAATCCAACAAATCTAATCTAACATCTTATACATACGCGAGTCCAAATATACAATATACAATGCAACTAATATTCTATCCACAAAATAAGCCCAACAAGCATCTGGTCTCATCTTCTCTGAGCCTAAAATGTCTCGGACCGACCCGAGTATTATAAAAATAATAAACGGGTCAGACTGTGTCCATATTCCATGGTGAGAATATAAATGATATTTCAATGAATAACAAATACGTCAAACATCCATTGCACACATCACACGTCGCACATCACACACAGCGTACATCGCAAATAGCACACCACAAACATCAATAATTCATATTCATTTAGCGGTATTAAATTTAATTATTTTGTTCTTCATTTTTATTTTCATTATTGCTACTGCTATATATGTGTTATTATTATTGCTACTGCTAGAAGTTAAGTCTATACTGGAGCCTTGATGCTTCTCAGGTGTAAAGGGAGACCCAACTCATAATATTTTTGTGCGCTTCCTTACTTGTTTTAGCTGCACAACACATCGCATGTTGCTTCCTCATTCCCTCGCCTCCTCGCTCTTCATTCCCATCATCAACCCCCTCACTCGTTCTGAAGTTTTGTCGTTTGCCCGTGCAACAGATTGTGACCATGTGACGAGGGGGCCATGTCGCCGCAACCATCAGGGACCGACCCCACGATCGGGCAAGCTAGGATGTGGCTAGTAAAATACTTCTAGCCATCATATCCTTGTTGGCACTTCGTATTTCTCGTTCTACTCAAAAGTGGAGATAATCATATACCCGCTTTAAATTAAAATAAGAAATAATATAATTTGTCTCACATGTCAAGAAAGAAATCCAAATAATGTCAATCAATATGGGTGTATAATATAGAATAATCCACCAACATCCAAACATCAAATACTCGGTCCATAGTGAATTATTCGACATTAAACTTGCATTGAGCAAATAAATACACCCAACATGGACGCCCCATAGCATTTGGTGAAGTATAACTATATATACGACACCTTCAATTAATCAATCTGAAATAAATTTCTACTTCACTTATTAGTTCACTCTCACGTAAATCACTTTTCAACTCATTATTCCTCAGTTTTATTATTGATAATGCATCCCCACAACTAATTTTACTTCATCTCGTTCGTAACAAAAACAAAAAATCATCCATTAACACATTGATATACTACTCAATTAATATTTAATGAGATGAAGGGTATATTTAGATATGTTTCGCTTCATTCTCTTCCTATTATAATAATACTTCCATTTAATTTAACGTCAAAATTCTCTTTTTATTTATTCCTTCTCTTTTTAATATAAGAATCATTGATTCACTCATTTAATCTCTAATTCATATTTCAAAATAATTTATTCGGTTTTAATGAAACCTTCATTCAAACTCGTCAATAAATTTTAAAACCTCAAAAATACTTTCTCTTCAAATTTTCACTTTATTATTAATATGGTAATATTTCAAAGGAATTTATATTCTCGAAATATCTTCCAAACATCAAATCCCAAATATTCTCAATTCAAAATATTTGCAAGCCTCAAATATACCATTTCGAGATCATTATTTAAATCTTTATTTATACTCAAACACTTCTTTTAAAACTATTAATCCATCGGAAATAATATATATATATATATATATATATATATATATATATATATCACTTTCAAAAATTCACTTTTTATTTGAAAATTCTCGAATAATATAGTTTGCATTCTTCTAATAGTTACTTAAAAATGTAATTCCCCCTTTTTAATTCGAATCGTTATCGTTTTAAATATATAGATTTTAAAATTCATTTTATAAATATTCTTTAAATATTTTTGTATCATCGGTAAATAAAAGTATAAATCTTCAAAATCCCTTTATTTTATAAAATTCTAAAATTCAACGTTTTCAAAGTAAGTTCCATTCGTAGCATCCTCAAAATTATTCAACTTATAAATAATTTTTTCCAGAATCATTCCACTTTCAAATTTCTAATAGTTCGATATTCTCAATATAAAAGTAAAAACATCATTCCAAAATTCACTATTTATTTCAAATAATTTATTTGATTGAAATTTACATCTTTCTATTTATTTACCTCTTTTCCAAACAATTTTCAAACTCCATTTAATTATTTGCAACAAAAAAATTCCTATCCATTATCACAAATCAACTATCCAACATTAATAGTCACAACATCAAATAAATCATTATACTTAATATCATTACATCTAATTCAAACACATCAACCATCAACAAACATCAAACAATCAATCTCATACTAACTCAACCAAACGCATTCAAGAATCCATCCAATTACCAATTGAGCAAACATATAGGTGAATTTACATTTATAAAAAAGAAGTAGACATGGTTGTGAGTGGTAAATACTCATAGAAAATGTGAACTTCCTTTCTTGGCAAGTAAACCTCATCCATGTCTTCAATTATTCCGTGTTATCCTTCTCCATCACCAACAGCTTATCCAATTTGTTCAACCAATTCCGTACACTGCTAAGCCCATGACGACCAACCCTAACTCCTGCCTCCACCTCCAAGGCTCTTGAACACCAACCCAAGTAGGCCTCCCTCTGTCCTACATCACCACCAGAAGTCGCAACTCCATCCTTCAACAGTCATCGCCTAATCCTTCTCAAAAACCCATATAGCCTCACTTCAGGTCATGTCGCAGCCGCTTCTTTCCTAAGCCGGCATCAAACGCATAATCCATCCACCTTCTAGTCACCTCTCCTCGAACATCACACACGTCAATAATTAGGCGAGCTTTAAGTCGAGACTCTCCCATCATCAATTATTGAGTCACATACACCAAGGTTCCGGTCAATCGTCATCTGCCTTCACCACGGCCTCCCCTTTCGTCATCGCGTCGATCGATTTCCTGATCATACGTGTTTATTTGATTTTTTAAATAAATCTGTTCTCCCATTTGGAAGGTTAGGGCACAAAAATGAAATAAGGTAATATGTGGTTTGGGTTTTGTGAAGAAGCGGGTGGAGAATTCGAGAAGCACAAAGATAGTACACATGGGTTTGGCTTAAATTGCTCTAAACCCGGTTTCAATCATATTTTATTTTAGTTAAGTCCAAAGCATTTAAGTTTGGATTTTTAATCTTCAAATAAATTTTAGTGTAGTATAAATTGATTTACACCTCATTCTATTGATTGCATTTCAATAATTGAACAGTTTTATTCAGTTTGATGTCCACTTGTTTTTATTTAATAATTTATCGTTCTTTATAAAATAAATTTATTTTCCAACTATTTCCATTATATAAAAATTATTTACACTTCAAAATGTTATATATTCAATTTAAAACACTCTAATCATTCTCAATAAATTTCTTAAAAGAATTCGTTGTTTAATTTAATTTAATTTATTAAATCAAATCTTTATTAAATAGAAGTTAATTAACTAAAATTTATTTTCGAAATATAATCATCACAATAATCGAATTCAAACATTTTTATTTTTATAAAATTTATTAATTTATATTGCATAGAAGTCCGGGCTGTTACAATTTCATAAATAATATTCGTTATATCTACGAAAACTATTTTTCGTGTCTTGATGCATCCACTATTAAGTATTATATGGCATGCTCCATTATTTTCACCATTACTATAATAGTGTATGAAATGAAACTACTTTTAACTACTTATTGTGGGCTATTTTATTTTATTTTCTTTGTTGTAACTAGTCCAAAGTCGAGAGTTTTAGACAAAATATCTTAAACTCATAGAATTAACTTCTACAGAAAACATATTTCTATATGAAAATACAATCTGGAATACTAATCACACTTCTCATTCCATACTTAGTATCTTTTAGTATTTTACACAATTTTCTTTTTCGGTGTATCGGTGAAGCAAGGGTGGCCCTTCACTCTCTTCATCAGAATTGTGCATAAATTGCATCCGCTCTTGCACATTCACTTTTCTTTTTAAAATAGTCAAACCATTCAAAGGAAATTCTTATCATAATCAATCGTGTGGAATACGTGATTTTTCATAATGGTTGTGCTTATTTCCAATGAACTAATTTCGTTGAAATTTCATACATTAGAACTACAACTGTTCACCGTATAACATTCATATGTGACTGAATATGGATTAAATATACATATTCTTGTATTTCTTAGGAATTCAAAACTCATAAAACACAATACACAATCTTGAACAAATAAACTCTTAAGTGATTGAGACATGAATGTTTATATGGATTTGCAAATATGCTTTCACATTGGTTTTGAAGTGAAACATGCTAAGGATTAAAAGTAAGTATATTTTATATTTCTCTATCAATCGTAATTTAGTTAAATTGTCTATTTTAACTAATAAACATTTTATCAATTATATTATATGCATAAATTTACCAATATAGATTATATTAACTTTACATAGCAGATGTTCTTACAATATTAGAAAGGCTGAATGTTATTATTTCATTTTTTTAATAAGGCTCTCATTAGACTCTTAAGTTTATCAAAATCCTAAGAGAAAATATATAAATCTTTTATTTTGTCTAATGGGAGTTAAGACTTGTTTATGATGAGATTCTGACCATGAGAAAAGCTCAACAAATCATAGGCCTACAAGCAAAGGGTAACACCTTATCAATTGTATCGTACACTCTTTCTAAACCATGATCTTTGTCCTGATCACATCTTGACTGTGAGGAAACCTCAACAAAGCATACGAGATTATTCACTCGTACCCACCATTTCACGATGGCTTAAGTATAATGCACACACCTTGAGGAAAGCTAAATAAGTATGTGTATTTTACCTCGTATAGTCAATATATTCATAGTACAACACATAACATCTCTAGGCCGAGGAAAGCTGAACAACTAAAGACTACATACAATATCTATTAACATATAAATGTCAGAGGACAATTTACATTACAAATTCATAATCTTTATTGTATTTATTTTGAGTGGTATCGATTTAAGAAATAATGTATTTCTTATAAAATACCATCGTGATTTAAGTGTCAGACACGTTAGAAATCATGATACACACACAATACATATGTATTTGTTCCTTAAATCTAATTTTGATTTTCTTTCCAATTCCACTTAACTTTGTATATATATAGTTATAAACGTATTGATTTATTTGTAACCATTGTAATTTAATTTGCTTATACAATATATACATGTACTTAATTAATTCAATCTTATTTAATAAATTATAATTTATTTATAGTTAACTAAATCATATTTAATTATTTTAAATAACACTTTAAGTAATTTAATTTAAATTTCAACTATTGAATTTTATATTATTTATCCTTAATAATTTAAAGAAGAAGGCAAATGATAAAATTTATAGTAATTATATACGTATATCTTTATATATGTATATAATGTATTAATTAAATTTTAATTAATTTAATTAATTTAAAACAACTTTTAATTAAAATATTATTAATTAAATGCAAAATTTTATGTTTATTACCATAAACATTTTAAAATAGATATACTCATATCATTATATATGTTTTAATTTAATTAATTTACTTTTAATTGATTATATATTGATTTATATAATTAATCCAATTAATTAGATAATTAAGATAAAAGTTTCATATTAACATATTAACTTTCAAAACCAATTTTGAAAAGTTTCTAACATGTCATATTTTAATTTAAATTTTAATTTGAAATATAATTTGTTTATATTTTAGAACATGTTTTGGAAAATTAGCCTAAGGCTTAAAATCAATTTGGGCCTTTATATTAGGGATAGCAAAGCTTACTTCATTCTTCGAGCTAGGATAATAACAAGGTAGGACAGTGTACTTGATTTCCCAAACTCAATCCTTTGACACTACTGTTATAAATAACCTACTAAATGGGTAATATTTTAATCGGTTGGCTATAACATTGCCAATTTAGACTGTATAGAGTATTTGGCTCTAATAGTATTGATGGAATCGGGCCGGTCGGAAGCGAGTTAAATTGGTGAGTTTCATTTTTTTATCATTTTGATCTTTGTTAACTCTATAAAGCCTAAATGGATTTTAGATCCCATCTAAAAAATTTAAGTAAAATATTCACTTTATTTTATTTATTCAAACTAGTTTGAGTTCAGTATAAGCTAAATATAAGTTGTAATGAGTGCATTAGACATACCCATGTGTGAAAGTGCAACATATTGGGAGAGTACATAGTTAATGTTATACGTGTTTAGGTGTTGAGATCTACACTACAACAGATGCGTTCCTGATTATATACGCCTTCGTTATCCGAAATAATCT
The DNA here is from genome assembly GCA_030765085.1 of Allium cepa. Classification (NCBI taxonomy): domain Eukaryota; kingdom Viridiplantae; phylum Streptophyta; class Magnoliopsida; order Asparagales; family Amaryllidaceae; genus Allium; species Allium cepa. The sequence goes on along the minus strand of CM060938.1, from coordinate 306,444,212 downwards.
TTTTATAAACAAAATAAGATTTATTATAAATACAAATACACACACAAACAAACTTATACATACATATAAGTTAAGATCGATTGTGATTGTTTGACATGTTTAAATTTAAACCAAACAATTTAAAATATGTTTTAATTAAAGAATTACTTAAAATCAAGATTGCAATTTAGAAAAAAAGTCCATTTTGTAACGAGAACGCACATGCACACACAAATACGTACACAATAACAACTAAACCATTATTCTCTAACAAGTTGGGGTTGGCTAGAGATGGTACCCAAAAGCTAAATGAAAAAGTCATAACAGCAACAACAACGATAACTGTGATAATAATAAAAAAATAAAGTAAAGTAAGTAAACAAATAATAATAATAATAACTAAGCAAAATAATATATATATATATATATATATATATATATATAAACCATGATGACAATAATCATACTAATAGTAATATTAATCGAAGACCAACCACTATGTTTTAGGCTCCTATTCACTGGCCCCATAATCTAAAACTTATAACAACCCCTAAACCAACTCCAAGCTGAAAAAACTCCCATCTCATGATTCTGGTACGTGGTTTGCAAACTTCCACGCGCTTCTGTCCGACACTAGATCTTCAGATATACTCCAATCATTCAAGTCCCTTTTTACTACTTCCTCCAATGTTAACCTTGGTCGGCCTCTACCTCTCTTTGGGCATTTGACGCGGTCTACGATTCCAACGCACATATGTGCCTCGAGAGGCCATTGTTGGAGATGTCCAAACCATCTTAAACGGTGTTGGACTAGCTTCTCCTTAATTATTGCTACTCTAAGTTTATCAAGTATATCATCATTTCTAATTCGGTCTCTTCTTGTATGACGGTGGCTCCATCGCAGCATACACACCTCTGCTACATTTATCTTCCTGACATATTGGATTTTAGTAGGTCAACAATCTGTACCATACAACATCACAAGCCTAATTGCCGCTCTATAGAATTTTCCTTTAAGCTTCTACGAGACTTTCCTATCATAGAGAATGCCCGACGCTTGTCGCCATTTCACCCATCCCGCTTGAATACTAAAAATAACATCTTCATCAATCTCACCATCATACTGCAACATTGATCCTAAATATTGAAAGGATTCCTTCTTAGGCACTAGTTGTTCGGCGAGAGTAACATCTCCATCCTCTGACCTGACACCACCGATTTCGCACTTCATATACTCTATTTTAGTTATGCTAAGCCTAAAATCCTTTGATTCTAAAGTCTATTTTCACAGCTCAAGTTGTCTATCAACCACAATCCTACTTTCATCAATTAGAACAACATCATCAGCATAGAGCATACACCAAGGAATCTCACCTTGTATATCCTTCTAACCTCGTCCATCACTAGGTAAAAAAATATAAGGGCTCAAAGGTGACCCTTGATGTAATCCTATGTTAATGGAAAAGTCATTGGTTTCACCCTCGCATACTCTGACACTAATCACAACATCATTGTTCATATCCTTGAAAGGGTAATGTACTTTGTTGGGACTCTCTTAATTAACAGAGTCCACAATATAATCTTTCTCGGTACTTTGTTATAAGCTTTCTCCAAATCGATAAATACTATGTGTGGATCCTTCTTTTTCTCCCTAAACCTCTCCATAAGTTGTCATATCCAAAAAATCGCCTCTGTGGTCGTCCTCTCAGGCATGAAACCAAATTGTTTTTTTGAAACGCTTGTCATCCTTCTTAATCGATGTTCAATGACTCTACCCTAAAGATTCATTATATGACTCATAAGCATAATTCCTCTGTAGTTTGTGAAACTTTGAATATATCCTTTATTCTTAAAAATAGGAACTAATATGCTTCTCTTCAACTCATCTGGCATCTTGTTTGATTTGAAAGTATTATTGAACAACTTAATTATCTAGGCAATCCCTGCATCTCCAAGGCATCTCCATACCTCAATCAAGATTTAATCAGGCCCCAATGTCTTGCCTGCTTTCATCCGTTTTAGCGCCTCCTTTACCTTGGAATCTTAATTTCTCCAAACAAAATGTCCACTGGTGTCATCAAAAGAGTCATCTAGCTCAATCATAGTGCTATCACCATCTTCTTTGAATAACTTGTCGATGTAATCTCTCTATCAATTTTTTAGCTCATTGTCCTTCACCAAAAGTCAATTATTGTCATCCTTGATGCATTTAACTTGGTTGAAGTCTCTTGTCTTGAGCTTAGATATCCTACAGACTTATTTTCACCCTCCTTCGTACTTAGCTTCTGATATCGATCTTCATACACCTTACCTATTGCTTTACTTATAGCTCTCTTTACGTTCTTCTTAGCCACTTTGTACTTTTGCATGTTGTCCTTACTCCTGTGATGATATAAGCACTGATAACATTCCTTCTTCTCTTTGATAGCCTTTCGCACATCACTATTCCAGCACCATGAACCTTTAGGTTCGCATTTATTTCCTTTCGTTATCCTAAACACCTTACTAGCCACTTTTGAAATGCGTGATGCCATCTAATCCCACATGTCATTTTCTTCTCCTTCCATACTCCATGCCCCTTCTCCCATCACTCTAACCTTAAACACCCATGAGGCGTCTCGTTTGAGCTTCCACCATTTCGTCTGACTAATCTTGTCTCCTTTGTCTCGTCGAACGCGTATTCGAAGAAAAAACATGGATATCAAAAGATGACGTTGTGAGATGACACATTCTCTAGGTACGACTTTTCAATCTACACAAGTTTGTTTGTCATCTCTTCTAGTAAGGACAAAGTCAATCAGGCTAGAGAGTTGGTTACTGCTGAAAGTAATTAAGTGCGATCGTCTATTTCTAAGGAAGGTGTTAGCTATCATGATGTCATATACAATAGCAAAATTCAATATCTCTTATCCTTCTTAGTTCCAATTGCCATATCAAAATCACTATGCACTGTCCCAAACCCCCCACTAGTTGTACCAATATGGCAGTTGAAATCTTCTCCTGTGAAAATTTTCTCGCTACCAGACACATCTCTAACCATGACATCTGACACTTCCTGGAAATTCCTTTTGACGGCTTCACTTAAGCCTACTTATGAGGCATAGGCACTAATGACGTTTAAAACCATATCACTAACTACCAGCTTGACTAGGATGATCCTATCCCCTTGTATCCTAATGTCGACAACTCCATTTTTTAGGTTCTTATGAACTAAGATGCCTACCTTTTTTTATTACTAATGAAGCACTAATGAAGCATGTGTTCTCCACCTCCTTCGCCTTCTGTCCCATCCCTTTGGTTTTTTGAACGCATAAGATATTTACACGTCTCCTATCCATAGTATCAACTATCTCTCTTAACTTTCCTGTTAAGGATTCTACATTCCAACTGCCTAACAGAATCCTCCTTTCATCAACTAGCTTCCTTGCACTTGCACCCATCGAGTGAAGTGTGAATACCCTTGCTCATTCGTTACTACATCGGGGTGTCGATGTATCACGCCGCTACGAGTGTGATGATCCAACCCTTATATATTTATCACCATACTCGAGCCTCGTTATGGTGAGCCACTAAGGGAGATGCGACCCAGCCCCTACTGACTTATCACCATGCCCAAGCCTTGATATAGTGAGTCGCTTAGAGGATTACGCCCCAACGAAATACAATAAGGTTTCAATTCCATAAGAGAGGCTATGGCTTTTATGTTGCCCCGCTAGGCCTATCACGACCTTCAATGCTTTAAATTCAATACATGTAATATACGTACTCAATTTGTTTGTAATTAAAAGACATGCCTTCAAATAATAAAATTAATCGACTTAAGTCCAATTATTAATTATGAAATAAAGAAAAAGGTTTAAGTTTTCTCTTTTGAAAACTCCTGTAAATTTCAAATAGACTTAGTTGTTATTCTCTTATAAATGATAACCAAAATTATTTTAAAACAACCTATAATATATGTATTCAATTCTCAAACTTATAACATGAAACTTAAATCAATCAATCAAAACTTGTTTCCAATAAAAATTTGTTCAAAATATAGTTTCTAAAACAGAAAAGAATTAGACAACTTAGGCATATACAAATTCATGATAATGGAATTCAAATCAAAATTAAACATGCAATATGAGAAAGTAAGAAAAAAGTAGTGATGAATCTAGAATTATTGACATAAATAACATATGAACAATCAAAGAGAAAGATGGAGAGGTGTTAAAATCATATTAGGCAAGATTAGCATAGAACTGATTTAAGGGGTGGCAAATATGGATTTAAATCGCATTGCAAAATTCACACAGATAAAAGAGATACATGAGGTGGATGATTCAAACCATATAAACATGATGAATTTGTACTTAGATAAAATAGAAAGTTACTTTGTGATGAAACTAAAAGAAACACGTTGAATGATGAAAGGATTCTTAGATTCAATGAATGTATGTGGCCATTAAAATTCATCCATAACATAGGAAAAGTGTTTTCGCATGAACAAAATTAACAATAAAAGAAATGAAAGAGAGATTTGTTTAAAAGAAATGATAGAAACCATTCATATTCATTCCTTAAAGCCTTTCCCCATTAATTCGTTATTAAATCTTAGTAAAGTCCCTTCCTGTTACATGAATGGTCAGCCTAGAAGGTGCCATATGGGCCCTCAAAAATTCCAAATTCTCATTAGCATTAATCTCATTTGAATCCAATTTTAATGTTTAACCAATATAGTATATCGCTATGTTTATTTATAACCTTTATATACGCGCTTGATTAAAAACTAGTAGTATTCAAATATCAAATAAATTTTAATAATAGCTAATATTTCAAAAATATTAATTAATTTTATTAATTTAGAAAACACTTAGTATTTACTCTATTTAAATACTATTTAAATATTCTATGGACATCATGTACCGATACGCACGTTTATAACTTTTATATAAATACATTATTAAACATCATGCTATTTAAACAAATCAAATAAACTTAAATAAATAATATTTCATATAATTTATTTAATTAATTTACAACAATTATAAATTCATTAAATCGTGTGGTTCATTCAGAGTATTAATCATTTTGGTTTTGTGACTTAAAGTTGAAAATTCACTTAGCGATAATATCGAATAATTCGAATATTAACATCCGTACGTCACTTTAGCTAGTGGTGTGACATTTTGGCTGAATTTGTCACTTATACATCTTGCTGTAAAATCCAATTTTTCTTAACATAAGTGGTACTTGGTAGTAACGATTATTTACACCAGTTTTCTTCCTCAAAACTATATCATATTAGGACTTATGGAATTTGGTTTTGGTCAAAATTCCAACATAATCTACATTCAACTTTGTAAGTCTAAACACAAAATCATAGATCCGGCAATAATTATTATTTTCAATCATATTGCTCTGGCCAGAAACTTTGACATTTAGTTAAAAATAGTTGACCATGACACTGACCTCATATAACCAATGAGATAAATTCTCTATTAAATAGTGTTTCACTTCCAATTCTTTAACATAGACCCAACAATAGTCGTTCACTGAATGTCATACCGTGATTTAATTATAATCAAACTGGAGTGCCCATATTGAAGTTCCACAGTGTTCTCAGTTTAAGGGAATAGCGTGACATTGTTACTTTGAGATTCTCTGTTTGACCTTAGTTATATTGACTAATAGAGAACTCTCGAGTGAGTCATGCCGTAATTATCCAATAAACATCAATGCAACCCCTTAGTTCTTCCAATAGCCATGTGTAATACACTGCCTAACATTTTGGAGAGCATTATATATTCTATTCTCAATGGATATACCAATATCCTATCTCAAAATATCTTAACTATAATATTTAAAATAATATATTATTTTAAATGTGAAAAATGAATCATGAATACAACACATTATAATTACTATCATATAACATATTATTCAAGGAATTTATATTTAATATATTTTAAATTAATTGCTAAATTAATAATATAACAATATTACAAGAAAACAATATAAATAAAACACCATTTATTTTGAACAAGGTTAGTTGTCGAGTTAGATATATGTAACAAATTACATAAAATGCCATGGGGTATACCCCTAGCTCTATCGGAAATTTTAGATTACGTAGTTATATGATTAATGCTAGTTAAGTCTATTCTATGAATGGTTCTTCTACTGTTGACATAAATAAAAACTACCTTTGGCATTGTAGAATAGGTCATATGAGTGAGAAACAACTATACAAATTGAAAACAAAGTTTTCATACCATCATGTGATTTCGAATCAACTGAAACATATAAGTTGCGCTCAAAGGAATATTAACTAAGTACCACTTTTGTGGGAGCAATGCAAGAGTTAAAGAAGTCTTGTATCTACTGTATATGGTGATGTACGTGGCCTGATGCCTCTAGTTACCAAAGATAATTCTTCAAATTTTGTAAACTTTATGTTACCTGGGTTTTTAACCCAACATAATCTAAAGGAAGTTGGAACAGGTTGGTTAAGTCAGAATAGCTCAAGAGCCAACTAAAAAGACTAGAACAACAAACCAACTGAAATCAAAGAAATAGAAAGCGAAAATACGCAAAGGTGATGGACCACTAGCGATCCATCATCTATGGATCGCTAATGATCCATAATCTTGGCTCATGGATTCATGAATTCACTTGCATCATGGTCCAATGGGTATTCTGAGGACAATAGCTAAGTTTTATGGGATTCCAATCTAGTTAAACCGAGAGACAACATTTTTCTAGTTCAATCAATAATCTAATTCAACCAGTAAGCAGACCGATATCAAAACAAGGCAACATGCTACGAAATTGCTTGGAGGATAGCAACATGAGACCACAAATGCGCCCCAGAAGACAAAGTCCAAAAATTAGCTAAGTATAGGGATCGCTAGCGATCCACGTACTATGGATCGCCAGCGACCCAAATCGTTTTCTGAGGTGGCCATGAACTTTGGGGAAGAAGGTATGGGAAGCATCCTAAGTCGTTGGGTCGCCATTAACCCAAAGGCTATGGATCGATAGCGATCCATATCTCGAATCGAGCTAACTTGATAGATCGCTAGCGATCCATAGGCTATGCATCACTAGCGATCCATCAAGTTAGCTCGCTTCAAGATGAAACTTGCAGTGTATCTTCATTTACAAGCATCTGGCAAGAAGGCATAGCCCTATAGCTCTCCAACCTCTATTAATACATGCCTATCTACAACATAGAGAGGATCCTTTGGATTGACTTCTAAAACTCTATATAAACTATTCTCCACTCTTCTCCTCTCTCCTCATAACAGTCGTCCAAGAGATTTATTGTGATTATCTAGTGAACTCCGGTATTTGGGACATAGACTAACTCAGGATATTCAACAGCTTTGTAATCCAAATTACCTTATAGCAGTAATCAGTTAATAGTAAGAGTTATAAAGTGGATGTAGGCTTCATTAACATCGACTGCATTTATTTTCTGTATTATTGGACTGTGAGAACAGGGCTAGTGCTTTCACTTTCAATCCAGGGTGTTAATCCATTTTTTGGGTTAACATTTTGGTGCTTTCATTGAGAGCCCAACTCAGGATTCATATCTAGCTATCTATTTGAATATGATAGGTTCTAAAATTAGATCCTCAATCTTTGCATGAAAAATCCGTTGCTTAGAATCAATGGCTCCGAGAAAGAAAAGAAATGCCTCTGGAAGATCCATAGGGGCAGTAATAGTTGGAGAAGAGATGAATCATCAGCGGGCCAAAGTAAATGGCGAAAACATAGGAGATCAGGTGCTAGAGTCCTCCAATCAATGCGAGGTCGTTACAAGAGATGAGTTGAATAATATGGTTGATGAAATCAATCAAAAAATGGAAAGTAGTCAGAGAGCTTTGATGGGTAAGCTTAATGCTCTCTTGAAGTTACAAGCATATCCTGCTCTAAGAACTATGACCAAACCCACGGCTTCCATGGAACAAGAAAATTCTTCCGTTTCTAGTTTAAACAGAAGAAACAGAAATAGCCGCAAAGAGGAGTGATAACTGGAACCGTGGGAATCAATGTGGAAGGAAACACAAGGACTCCATAAACCCCAAGGCAATTAACTATGAACTTGAACCAAGGAGCAAAGATGCCACAAGAGGATCTAGCCATGAACCTCTCCGACTCCGAAGATGGAGAGAAATTTAACGACGGCAAGTTGGAAGGAAACGCTAATGCATTCAATAATGCCAAGCATGTTCAAACAACCTTAATCAGGCCAACCACAAGCCAACAAGACCTCGAAGGAGTGGATCTTCTGAGGATAGGAGAGCCTAGGCTTCGGCTCACTCACCAAGACCATTTGTAAAGCCAAACGCTCAGTGTAGTGACTGACAGCCGAGCCTCGGACTACCGAACATCAAAGGCATTTATCGCGGATATGGTCAAGTGGTTTATAGACGAGAATAAGAATAGAGAAATCATGAATGGGGATCCGCTCCAAGTCGGACTCCCTCCACTGATGAGATCTTGAATAAGAGATATCCAAAAAAGTTCACTATGCGAACTATTCCGTCCTATGATGGAACAAAAGCCCCAAAACCTCATTTGTACAAGTACAGTAGGTACATGGATGGAGTTGAATGCTTCAGGTGCTGTTCGGTGTAGATGTTTTCTCATTTTTCTGGAAGGAATTGCTTCTATGTGGTTCACTATGCTTCTGCCAAGACCTATCTCTACTTTTGACCAACTTGTATGAACCGGTTTAATACAGCAGTGATAGAGTTAAGCAATTTGAATGAGGATGGTCTTCATGGCTTTGGTTCGCGCCATCCACCTCGAAAATGAATTTGGAAAATGGATCTAGATGAAAAATCCTACTATTAGGAAGGACTTCAACCATAAGGCGAGTCAATACTTAAGATTGGAAGAGGCGTAGGAGTCGGAAAGGAAGCCTACTAGCGTGCAACCGATGAACAACGGGTAGAGTGACATGGAGTATAACCAGAACATAAATGCCTCCGGGACCGCTGAAGGAAGTGCAGGGGAAGACGGAAGTCAAAAAATAAAGAACCAAAATTCCAATAAAAGAAATCGTAACAATAAATGACTTAAAGGCTTTAGTCTCGAGGATTACACCCGCTCAATGATACTCCGAAAAACATCTATCTCGCAACACATGGGACAGAGGAGTGTAAAAAACCCCATAAGAAGGAAGAAACTGAACAACAAAAGCGCTCAGGGAATTTCTATCTCTTCCACGAGACGCAAGGTTACAACACAAATGAGTGTAGTCATCTTAAGAACTTTATTGAAGAGCTGATCTGAGAAAACAAGCTTCAACAATACGTGAGAAGATCACAAAATCCTGAACAGCCTGTGGTTCCCAAGGCTCCTAGGGATCGAAGAAACCAAGCCAGAACCAGTGAGGAGGAATCAAAGTGAACTGACCAGATACTCATCATTGGAACGATATCTGGAGGATCACATCTCGCATAAAGAAGTTCGAAAGAAATGGAGCACTATGCGAGTTCGTTAAGGCATGCTCCGAAGGAATCGTTCCTTGCAATCGAAGATGGAGCTCCAGCCAAGCAGTAGAAAACTTTGAATGATGATATAGTATTCTGAAATTAGGACACTGAAGGGATTGGAGCTCCAACGCTCGATTCCATGGTCGTGACAACAACGATTAGACCCGCTGTGGTCTGATGAGTATTGGCTGAAAATGGCAGTCTTGTGAACATCCATTTCAAGTGCACCTTTGACCAAATGAAGAGCGGCATGAAAGACGTATCTACTTGCCAAACCAAAATTTAAGGTTTCGCCGACGAGCCTAAACAACCAGTCGGAATGATTAACTTACCAGTAGAACTTGGGGATGGCGAGCGAATAGTCTCCTAAACCTTTGTGATCGTAGGCGAAATATCGGTGTACAATGCCTTCTTGAGACGGCCGGCAATGTCGGATTTCAGAATCTCTTTAGCCCAATGGTGGAAAATGGAGTTGGAGTAATTAAAGAAGACCAAAGTGTCACCATTGAATGTTATATCGCAGAATTGCGTGAATCCAAAAGAAAAAGAAAAGGGGAGGAATGTGGGGAGAACTCTTCACATTCACGGATCTGTCGAATATCAACTATAGAGCCGCCCATGGCTTGAGGACCAAAGCCGTTTCGACAAGGTTTTGGACCCTAGAAAGAAGAGTTCAAGGAAGGATCAGGCAGTACTGGCAGAATTGACGGTGTCTGTTCCTGTCGATATGGATGACCTGGCACGGGTCTTCAAAATTGGATCGCACCTTGGAAACAAGATGTAATTAGAACTCACCAAATTTTTCATGCCAACTTAAATGTGTTTGCTTAGACACATTCCGATATGTGTGGGGTATTGCCAGAAATTGCATGCTAGGCACTCAACATCGACCCCGGTTTACACCGGTAAAGCAAAATTGGCACAGCCTAGGCCCCGCGCGGTCCAAGGCATTGAGAGAAAAAGTAGAGAAACCGACGGCTAATGGATTTATCCATGATGCGACCTACACCAAATGGGTATCTAACCCGGTTTTGGTCAGCGAACTTGCATCGACTACTTGGACTTAAACAAAGCCTGCCCGACGGATAGTTTTCCACTTCTAGAATTGACCAGCTTATAGACAGAACTGTTAAGCACGAACTACTGTCATTTATGGACATGTACTCGGGCAACAACCAAATCTTGATGCACAAACTTGATCAGGAAAACACCAGCTTTAACACCGATTTAGGACTGTACTGCTACAGGGTAACGCCATTTGGTTTAAAGAATGCTGGGGCTACTTACCAAAGATTAGTCAATGCCAGGTTCAAGCGTCAGACCGGAAAAACCATGGAAGTCTACGTGGTTGAAATGTTGGTTAAATCGTGAGTAGCTGCGAACCACTTGATAATCTCGCTAAAATGTTTGAAATACTTTGAAAATGTAGAATGAAACTCAAACCACTCAAATGTCACTTTGGGGGTAGCCTTCAAAATGTTCTTGGGATTCATAGTAAGCGCCAGAGACATTGAAGCAAACCCAGAGCAAATAACTGCCCTACGAGAAGTCCAAGCACCGAAGAACATGAAGGAATTACAAAGCTTGAATGGGAACATCGCAGCGCTGAGCCGGTTCATCTTGAAATCCACAGACAAATGCATACCGTTCTTTGATGCATTAAAGTATGGAAAGAAGAACTTTGAATGGAATGAGGCCTGTCAAACCACATTTGAAGAATTGCTGTAGCAAATGGAATCCCCGCCAATCCTATCAAAGCCAGTGGATGGAGAGGACCTGTTCATCTATTTAGCAGTCTCACCTTATGTGTTGAACACTGCCCTTGTGCATGAAGAAGTAAAAAATTAGCGACCTGTATTCTACATTAGTAAGTGGTTTACTGGAGCCGAGAAAAATTATCTGAAGCTAGAAATGCTAATGTATTGCCTCTTGACCACATCTAGGAAGTTACTACCATATTTCTAGGTGCATCCGATCAAAGTACTAACTGGTCGGCCTCTGAAGCAAGTGCTGTACCAACCCGAAACTTTCGAGCAACTCCTCAAATGGAAAATCAAATTAAGCCAATATAATATCACTTACCATCCAAGAAGGGCAATCAACGGGCAAGCGCTAGCAGATTTCATCACCGAGTTTACCATACGGGATGATGAAGAAATACCATTGTAAGTGGAGACATGATGGAAACTCTTCATCGATGCCGCATCAAACGACTTCTATTCGAGGGCAAGGGTGGTGTTTGAAACTCCCGAAGGTTGAGCCATTTGCTACACCCAACATTGGGATTTCCTACAACAAATAACGAAACGGAATATGAAGTGTTGATAGTAGGATTGAAAGTTGTGAAGGAACTCAAAATAAAGTCCATTCACGTCTACAACGACTCTCAATTAGTTATCTACCAGGTGAAAGGTGAATATTAGGCTCGAAGGGAGAACCTTGCCCCATATCTATCTAAAGTACAAGGGTTGTTGAACGACATCAAACATTACACCATAACTCACATCCCGTAGGAGCAAAACACTAAGGCTGACTACTTAGCTGAATTGGCAAGCTCTAGAGAAGCTCAATCATTGGTACTAGTCTCGGTTGAGACCCTTACCGCTCTAAGTATAAACGAAATGGATGTCGATTGGATTTTTGAAACCACTGTCAAACTGAAAACATGGCTGACGCCTATCAGAGGCTACTTGCTTACGGGGACTCTTCCAACTGATAGGAATCAACGGAAAAGTTTTCTCCAGAAGGCACCGTAATTCATAATACAGGATGGAATACTCTACCGAAGGGGATTCTCTATCCCCATCTTAGATGCATGACCGATGATGAAGCGCGACAGATCCTGAAGGGTTCATGAAGGCGACAGCGGAGACCATACTAGGGGCAAACCCTTGCAAAGAAAATCCTCTGGTACAGATATTTCTGGCCAGCGGTAAATCGCGATGAAGCAGATTGTTCCAGATGGTGTAATCGATGCCAAAGATTCAGCAAGATTAAAAGAACTCCCTCGATAGAGCTAACGTAGATGGTCAGCCCATGGCCATTCGCAATATAGGGAATTGACCTAATTGGCGTATTTCCGATAGCTAAAGAAGGGGATAAATATGTTATAGCCGCCGTGGACTATTTCAAAAAATGGGCCAAAGTGGAACCGTTAGCCACTATTACCATAAAGAAAGTTATTAGTTTGGTTACTAAAAACATCATTTGTAGGTTTGGCATGCCACAAAAAATCATCACTAGTAATGGGACCTAATTCGAAAGCGCCGAGTTTAAAGACTTTTACAAACGCTTCCGAACCGAGAAAATCTTTTCCATATTTGCTCATCCACAATCAAACGGGCAAGTGAAAGCAACAAACAACATCGTCAAATCCACTCAAAAAGCAACTGACTAAAGCTAAAGTAAATTAGGTTGACGAACTTCCACTTGCACTATGGGGCTATAGAACAACACATAAAGCAGCAACCGGGCATACGACGTTCGCTTTGGCATATGGTTCAAAAGCAATGACCCCTATAGACCTAGAATTCCCATCCCATTGAAAATATAATTTCAATCAAAGGCAAAACGGGTAGCTACTACTCGAGTTGCTTGATATGATTGAGGAAAAGAGGGAAGAAGCCGAACTGAGGACCGCTGCTCGCCAAAAAAGGGTCGCACGGTACTTCAACCCCAGAGTTCACAACCAAAGCTTTGAAGCGGGAGATCTGATCCTCAAAAGAGTCTATCCCATTCTGGGAGCCTTCGGACCAAACTGGGAAGGGCCATATGTGGTCAATCAAAAGCTAGGAGGCGGAACTTTCAAACCGACAACCTTGGATGGAATCCAAATTATCCTAGCATGGAACAATGAATCGCTGTGTCCTTACTTTATCTGAAACTATCTTATGTACTCTCTATTTTTCAGCAAATAAGCTAGGGATACCAGAGGCATTGTAAATAGGCAAAACTTGCCCAACTTTTCTGAATAAAATAGATTTGCTTTTCGAACCAATAAAACTACAGTCATAATAGTAACCCACTGAGTCGATGGGGCCAAATCGGCTCAAAACCATTCAACTGCTGCTTGAGATAGTCAAATCAAGCTCAAGTACTCCCCACTTACCTGTTGGGTCGACGGAAGCAAATCAACTTAAACCGTTGGATTGGCGGAACCTAATCCTCGTCTTCTAAGAATCGGTGTTGCTCCGGTGGCATCGGGAAGGCTCAAATCAAAGTCACGCATCCCATAAGCTATGCACTACCTTTTCAAGTCATGGAATCACACTCTTAAAGCATAAACTCCTCATGTTGTCCAAAGATTGGCAACGTCGAGAAGTTCCAAAACCGTTCTGGGTCGGCGGGTCATATCAACCCCAAAAGCCGCGCATCCAATAAGCTGCGCACTATGTTTTCAAGTTGTGGAATCACGATCTTAAAGCATAAACTCCTCACGTTGCCCAAAGATTGGCAACATTGAAAAGTTTCAAAACCGTTCCAGGTCGACGGGTCATATTGGTCCCAAAAGCCACGCATCCCAAAAACCACACACCACCTTTTGGAGCCATGGAATCATGCTCTTAATGCATAAACTCCTCGCTTTGCCCGCAGATTGGCAACGTTGAGAAGTTCTGAAACCATTCCGGATCAACGATCCATATTGGTCCCAAAAGCAACGCATATTTTTTTAAAAGTCGCGCACTCAATATGCATCGCATACTTTTAAGTATCGAAACTGCCCAGGCCATACTGGGAAACTCGTCCAATACAGGAATAACAAGGATTAACTCGCTCCTATTATCAGGAATAGTGGGCATGAATCCAAAAAAATCTAAGTGCTATAAATCGGTAGGAAATTCCAATGCTTACCAACAATAAATATGCAATTAATCCATTCAAATCATAAGTTCCCACGTATAAAAACCATAAAGATAGTCCAGTGATAAAGAAGACAATAATAAACAAACACTCGGATCAACAAGTCATTTGTCAGGTGTTCGGAATAAACAACCCTATGAACCGGGGGGCATATTCTAGTACTCAAATAGAAATGCTCAAGAAAAAAACACTTCACAAGTTCTGTTACTCCAAACAAAGAATTTTGGCGGTAGTTATTGGACTAGATAAAATAAAATAGAAATAAACGAAATAGGCATAAGTACATAAAAAACGGATAAGCAGAATGGTAAAGTTACAATCAAAATGTCAGCATTGTATTACTTATCATTTTTTTATACAAGGTCAAAATGTGGAGGTCGTACCCACACAATACCGACCAAAAAAAAGAAAAAGTACAGATGCTACAACAAAAGCAGTATGTGCAGACTCTCCACTTGATCAAACAAAACAAAACGCCTCAAAAATCAGCTTCACTGCCATCAGGGCTTCTCAATGCCTCTTTCCTCCGCTCCCCTTCCCGCCGCTCCCCTTCCCGTAGCTCCCCTTCCCACCGCACCCCTTCCTGTCGCTTCCCTTCCCGCCACTCCCCTTCCCGCAGCTCCCCTTCCCACCACACCCCTTCCTGCCGCTCCCCTTCCCGCCTTTCGTTAGAAGTTTATGCTCCCATTCAGAATCTCGGCCAGGGTACTGTCGCTACCGGTGATGTGGACTTTCTCCTAAGTGCTGACATCTCCTTCCTGCTCTTTAACCTTCTAAAAAGTCTCCCCTTTCTTCTTGTGCTTTTGGGATTAGTGAGGGCTCTTTAAAGATTTCATCATCTCAACCTTTTCTTTCATGACGGCAACCAGCTGCTGTTTGGACTTACGCGGTTGCACAATAGGGATCTCCTGCTCCTGAGCTTTGGCGGCCATATAGTTGCCCTCAAACATATGGAAGGCTCATCCAAGCCATGTAATTCAACGATCTTTTCAGATTACAACCCTGGTTGCGAATCGAACATAGACACATCAACCGGAGCAGCTACGAAGACGAGTACGGAAGTGGTTAAAATAGCGACGGGTCCAAGTATCTAGGAAACCGGTGGATCATCGAGTAAGGAAGATGGACCTATAAGATCAAAAATGAAAGCATTAAGTTTGTCTAGCTCCTAAGGCATGAATTGATAATTCTCGAACTCGGGAGAAATAAGGAGGTTACCTACATCAAACGAGTGATAGTCTTCTTTTGGGCTTCAATAATCATTTTGAAGGCAACACAAATGAGTTTCTAAGCCATCAAAGGTCTCGTCCAAAGCATGATCATGCACGACCAGGTCTGGTGAGTCAAGTACAAGTGTGGCAGAGGAGGTTGAGTCAGCAAGTGGTTGGTGGTGGTGGTGTAAGGGTCGGCCAAGGTGGTGGTGGAGTGGTGGAACAAAATATAAGCTCGGCTATGATATAAAGGTGAAGTTTGCTTCCTTTTTTTGTGGATCATCAACTAAGATGGCCACGACTATGGAAAGGCAGTGGATTAGAGGGGATGGTGGCTGGTAGTGGAGGCGCCATGGTGTTGGAGGAGGGAGGCCGAACACAAGAAGTTAATGCAAGTGCAAAATCCAAAACAATACAATGAAAAAAAAGTGAAAAAGATTGAAAATTTTTACCAAACGTTTTCTCTTGAGGATAGCCGAATATTTTAGGGTTTGGGAATTTTTTTTATGCATGAGAAAGTGGAAGGAGTCGGCTGAAAGAATGGGTATATGGTCAGCAAATTAAAGGGATATGTTGTTTGATGAAAAGGTGAAGTTGAATTTCTATGAAAAGGTATATGACAACCAATTACAAACAAAAAGATCTTCAAAGGCATGAAAGCACGACTAATATTTGAGTGTGGGAGAGCCAAAGTTAATTGCCTTGTCATATAGCAAACAAAACAAATACAACATAAATTTCAAACCAAACTATTTTTAAACAATGCTAGGAATACATGCACAACACAAAGCCAACTTTTTGCACTTGCATTCAACAATCATATACTCGGCCATGAGTTGGAAATACACTACCAAGGTGGGGATTTGGATCAGGTTAAGGATGCAAAAGGACGGCCATACATGAACATAAAGGAGTAGAGAGATGTGTGCATGTACACACAAATACAAGGCAACACAAATGAGTTTCTATGCCATCAAAGGTCTCGGCCAAAGCATGATCATTCACGGCCAGGTCTGGTGAGTCAAGTATATGTGTGGAAGAGGTGGTCGAGTCAGCAAGTGGCTGGTGGTGGTGGTGTAAGGGTCGGCCAACGTGGTGGTGGAGTCGTGGAACAAAATGTGAGCTCGGCTTTGATATAAAGGTGGAGTTTGCTTCATTTTTTTTGTGGATCGTCAACTAAGATGGCCACGGCTATGGAAGGGCGGTGGAATGGAGGGGATGGTGGCTGGTTGTGGTGGAGGCGGCCATGGTGCTGGAGGAGGGAGGGCCGAACACAAGAAGTTAATGCAAGTGAAAAATTCAAAACAATACAATGAAAAAAAAGTGAAAAAGAATGAAATTTTTTACCAAACTTTTTCTCTTGGGATGGCCGAATATTTTAGGGTTTGGAAATTTTTTTTATGCATGAGAAAGTGGAAGTAGTCGGCTAAAAGAATGGGTATATGGCCAGCAAATTGAAGGGATATGTTGTTTGGTGAAAAGGTGAAGTTGAATATGAAAAGGCTAAGCATATTAAAGGTCAAAAACCTTTCAAATTTCTTAATTCACTTTGCAATTTTAAATACATGTAAAAATGGATATACATAGAATAAATACATAAAAAAATAATGAATGAAAAAATAAATAAATAAATTTTAAATAAATATAATTAATAAATAAAATAGCTTAAAAATGGAAACTAGGCTTTATAAATATAAAATAAATTCAATAAACTTTGGAAAATTAGCATCACTTTAAAAATATTTAAAAATGAAATCTTGCAATAAAAATGAATTTAAAATAATTTCAAAATAAAATTAAGTCAAATTTAAAATTATATTCAAAAAAATCCAGGGTTGTTACACACTCCCCCACTCAAATCTTTTCGTCCTAGAAAAGAACGGGCAAGGAAAATAAAGAGAAACAAGATAGAAAAACAAAAAAGTACCTGAAATGAATAATTCTAGATTCGAAGCACGAATGCTTTCCTCCGTCTCCCAGGTACAATCTCAGTCGTCGGTACTCCACTATACTTTGACCAAATTAGCAGATTTTCCTCTGAGCTGCTTCGTACCTCTGTCGACAATACAAAGTGGCCTCCTCTCGACAGTCAAATTAGCCTCAATATCCAAACTATCAAGAGCAGAAGGCTGAACAATAAGAGATGGATCATGAAGATATCGGTGAAGATGCGAAACGTGGAATACATCATGCACTCCAGAAAGCTTCTCGGGCAAATCCAGACGATAAGCCACAGAACCAACTCTTTCCACAATGCGGAAATGACCAATGAACCTAGGAGAAAGCTTCCCTCTACGACCAAAGCGAATGACATTCCTCAAGGGAGAAACCTGAAGGAACACCTGATCACCAATAGCAAATTCCAAATTCCACCTACACCTATCAGCATGCTTCTTCAGCCTATCCTGAGCAGCTCTCAACCTCTTCTTAATCTCCTCAACTCTCTCAGAAGCTTCCTAATCACATCAGGATCAAGAACCAAATGATTACCGGATTCAATCCAGCAAGATGGGGATCTACAAGGTCATCCGTATAGAGTAGCAAACAGAGATATTTTGAGACTGGCCTAAATGTAAAGATGGAATGAGACAGATAAAAAGAGTAAGAATAGACTGAAAAACAGAAGATAAGATTATGCTTGATAGATATTATTGTAGGTGAATTCGATAAGATGGAGATGATCTTCCCAAGATCCTCCATAATCAAGCACGCAAGCACGAAGAAGATCCTCGAGAATCTGATTCACTCTTTCCGTTTGACCGTCGGTCTGTGGATGGTAAGCAGTGCTCAGATTCAGATGAGTACCCAAAGATTCCTGAAAAGCTTTCTAGAACTGACTGGTAAAGATAGGGTCATGATCACAAACAATACTGAGAGAAACACCATGGAGATGAACGATCTCTCTCATGTAGATCTCAGATAAGCTAGAAGCGGAACGAGTAGACTTGACCGGAATAAAATGAGCGGACTTGGTCAGTCTATCCACAATAACCTAGATACTCTCATTACCCTTCCGAGTCCTCGGTAAACCATCGATGAAATCCATGGAAACCTATTCCCACTTCCAATTGGGAATCTCAAGGGGCTACAACCAACTAGGGGTCTTCTGGTGATCAGCTTTGACTTGTTGACAAGTCGCACACCAATTAACAAAGATAGAGATATCCCTCTTCATCCCTCTCCACCAATAAAGCCTCTTTATATCCTGATACATCTTCGACACACTAGGATGAATAGGAAGCCTGGATCGGTGATTCTCCTGAAGCAACTCCTGCCTCAAACCATTAGCATTCGGGACACAAATCCTGCCATTAATCCTTAAAATCCCTCTATCATCAATCTGAGCTCCACTACCACTACTACTACCAACCCTGCTACTAACACTCTCCTTCATCAATCTAAGCATCTCATCCTCATCTTGCTTTGCCATGATACGATCCAGAAGAGGAGAAGAAGAAACAACAAGCTGACACAACAAAGCCTACCTCCGACTCAGAGCATCGGCCACAACATTAGCTTTACTGGCAGTATAGCTAATATCAAGGTCATAAGAAGCCAGAAACTCAAGCCAACAAACTTGCCTCTGATTCAAATCCTTTTGGGAGAAGATATATCTCAGAGACTGATGATCGGTGAAAAGCTCAAACTTGGTTCCAAGAAGATGATGCCTCCAAAGCTTCAAAGAAAAGACAACAGCAAGCAACTCTAAATCATGAGCAGCATAATTTGCCTCATGGGTTTTCAACTGACGGCTGGCATAGGCAATGACCTTACCATCCTGCATGAAAACAGCACCCAAACCCTCACGACTAGCATCAGTGTATACCATCAATCCCTAACTTCCGTTCGAAACGGTAAGAACTGGTGCAAAAGTTAGCTTGCTCTTTACTCATTGAATGCAGCCTTACACTGATCACTCCTGATAAACTTGGAATTCTTACGAGTTAAAGCAGTGAGAGGTGCAGCAATCCGAGAAAAATTCTCAATGAATCTCCGGTAGTAACCGGCAAGGCCCAGAAAACTACGAATATCAGATGGAGTCCTTGGAGTTTCCCAATCCTGAAACAGAATAGGGAGAAAATAAGGACAACTGAAAAGATAGAATTATTAAATGATAAAGAAAAGAGAAGAAAGGAAGAAAGACTTACATTGATCGCAGCGATCTTGACTGGATCAACAAAAACTCCATTACTAGAAACAATATTCCCAAGATATCGGACTTCATCCTTCCAGAAATGGCATTTGGAAAATTTAGCCTTCAACTGATGATTTTTTAGAGTCTCCGGAACAGATTTCAAATGCGACTCATGCTCCTCCTTGGTCTTAGCGAAGACAAGGATATCATTAACAAAGACTAGAACAAATTTATTAAGCACATCACGAAAAACACGATTCATTAAATCAACAAATAAAGTAGGAGCATTAGTCAAACCGAAAGGCATGAATAACCATTCATAGAAACCATTCTCAGTGCGGAAAGCAGTCTTGGGAATGATATCCTCAGCAACCCTGAGCTGATGAAAACCTATGGTAAGATCAAGCTGAGAGAAAACAGTGGCACCATAAAGCTGATCAAACATATTATTGATAAGAGGCATTGGATATCTGTTTTTCGTAGTAAGCTTGTTCAGCTCCCTATAATCAACACACATCCGAAGAGAACTATCAGACTTGGTGACAAAAACCACCGCTGCTCCCCATTCAGAAAAGCTAGGCCTAATCAGACCTTAGGAAGACAAGTCCTCAATTTGCTTTCCCATCTCAACCTTCTCGCGGGGTGCCATTCTTCTAGGAAGAAGAACAACATGTCGAGCACCAGGAATAAGATCAATCCGAAAATCAATTTCCCGCTTTGGAGGTAAAGAAGTGACTTCACCAAATACATCTGGATATAATCTAACCACATGAGTTGAATCAAGATCACTAGGAGAAAAATCCAGAGAATAAATAAAGTTGCCAGCAAAATCTTGAGGCATGCGGCCCCGAATAATCAAGAAATTTCCTTGATCATCAACAAGGTGAACAGACCGGGATTTACAAGAGATATGAGCATCATGATTCCCTAACCAATCCTGACCAAGCAATAAATCGAAAGCATCGAAGCCCAGAACATAAAAACCACCACTAAAGCGATGATCAAAATGGAGAAGTTTCACTTGCTTACAAATCCGATTAAGGTTAGCAGGACCCCCAATAGGATTTGAAACACATAATGGAACAGAAGCATACTGAGGAGAAAGGAGATGCTCAAACTTATCACACAAATCAACAGAAATAAAACCGTGGGAAGCTTCAGTATCAAATAAAACACTAACATGATGATGGAATAAAGTGAATGAACCCTGGAGAGTACCTTGGTCATCACTAGGAGCAGGAGCAGGTGGAGGAACTGGAGATGAGGCAGAAGTGACAGCAAATATATCAGAAGGCGTACACTTCTGCTAGATAGGGAAATCCTTCCTAAAATGACCAGGCTGGAGATAGATATGGCAGAAATCACGCCTAGCCAAATGAGCAGGTGGAGGAACAGCAGCACCAGCTAAGGTAGGACAGCTATTGGCATAGTGTCCCTTCTGATCACACCTAAAGCAAGTGATAGATGAGAGATCAATTAGTTGCCTCTGAGCAGGAGCAGATGATGAAGATCCCGAACCAGGACGCTTTTGCCAATTCTTTTTCTGATAATGATAATTAGGCTTACGCTTCTTGGAATTAGCAGAGGAAGACTGATCACCCGAAGCATCAGGAACTTTAGATGTGGGGTTCTCATAGCGAATAGCCATATCCATAAGCTGGGTGAAATTGCCATGAACATGAGAAATGAGGCGACCATAGTACTCTGGACGAGCACCAGCAATGAATTTCTCATTCTTCTTGAGAGGAGTGTCAATCAGGCTAGGGACGAACTTGGAAAGTTCATTGAACTTCCTCTCATAGTCAGCAAAAGAAATGCTACCCTGCTTAAGATCCACAAATTCACGCTAAAGCTGAGATTTCCCGGCTTCGGGCATCCATTCTGCCACAAAAGCCTCCCTGGAAAAGAAATACAGAAAATAACTTAAGATCGATTCAAAGGAAAAGGAAAAATAGAAACAAAATTCAAGATAAAACAAAGGATACCTAAACTCCTCCCAAGTAATATCATCCTCGACGGTGTTAGCCGTAATGGACTCCCACTAATCTAGAGCAGAATCATGCAACTGTCAAGCTGCAAACTGACGCTTCTGGGCATCATTAATCTTGAGACCAGTAAATATCCTCTCTAGACTCCGCAACCACTGCTGAGCCTCAATGATGCTCTCTGAACCGGTGAATGGGGTTCCACCAAGTTGAGTCAATTCTTTACAGAGAACAGCGAATCTAACAGGAGCAACAGGCTGAGGACCTGGGCCAATACCATGACCCCTACCTCTGGCATTTCCTCGATTCATCCTGAAAAATATAAAGAATAAATTTAAGACAAGATAAAGATATTCTAAAGATAAATTAAGATAAGACTTTCAGAAACATTTTTTTAAAATCATTTTGTACTTTGAAAATACGTTCTCTCACAAAGATATAATTCTGAGATTGATTTCACTCATTCTATGGTATCTCTACCCAATCTCTAATGAGTTTTTGCTCTGCAGAGGCAATGGTTTGCCAAAACCAAAGCTCTGATACCAAATGTGACGATCCGCTATTTCATACCATTCAAATTGACAATAATCCATGCATGTCAGACTTGAATGATGCAAAATAACAGATTGTAAATAAATTTGGAGCAAATGAAATCAAATTCACAGAATCACAAACACAGAACAATCAGAATAACTCGCAACGGAATATAAAATACCATAGTAGTTCATGAAGCTACTATAACAAAGTCTCAAAATAAATACATAATATCAGTCTGAAAACAACATAATAGAAATCTCAAATACATAGAAGTTCACTAATACATGAGATAAACTAGAATAGCTGAAACTGAAATATATATATATATAGGCAGAATCTCCAGCAAAGACCAGCTCCAGAAAGAGAATCCAAAAATGTGAATACTCAGGCTGACCCGAGCGTAAAACAAAACACAAAACACTCGAGTCAGGACATAAATACTTATATAATGTAAACCAACTCAAGTGAACTGTAATAAAGATACAAGTAACTTAAAGGATGCCTAGGACCGCCCATCCTCTAAGGATCCGTTATACTATTTACTATATAGTAATATTGCGCTATTATAATAATATCTATAGTAAAATAAACTTACTTTAAAATAGCGTTAAGGAGTGACCCAATATTCCCCTTAACACATAATAGTCCCAGCAGTCCATCCCGTATCAACGTATCTCCAGATCGGGAGACTACCCTAAATACTCCATGGGCTACGGGAGAAAAACAAACTCGTAGTAAAGGCTCGGTATGGTAGGTGATACGGCACACAAGGTAATGCCGGGGTAGATATACCAATTACGCACACTGGCTAGTGGTAACGTAGCAGCCACTACGCCCACCCCGAACAACACTCCGAAAACCAAGGCGTGCACCCAATCAATCAAAACCATATTCATTATGTATAAAATACCATTTCAACTCACATTTTAAAATAGTTTATATTTCAAATCAAATTACTTCTTTTAAATCATTAAAATGAAGTAATTATGTTTAATAATTAATATTAAATTTCCAAAATTTTAAACTTTCAAAATTCATTTATTCACTTAAATTTATCAAAACGGTGAAAATTCACCTTTCGCAGCATTTAGAAAATGCTACGGAAAGTTACTTTTAAAACAATTCAATTTAACAAAAGACAACATTAAAAATGCTGTAATAGGGTTACTTTAGTTTCAAATAAAACTTAGTTAAATTCAAAAATTACAGCACTCACAAAGTGCTATAATAGCCCTTAATTCAATTTAGTCGTTTGGTTCATCTCTATCAACTATAGCATTTACAAATGCTGTAATATCCATTACATTAGAAATAATAACATTTCAAAAATGCTGTTAATTAAATTCCAAATATTCAATATAATTTCATAAACAATTAAATTTATATTTAAACCATTTTAAACTTATAAAATCATATATTTTCACTTTTAAAACAATCTTTTAATTACCCTTATATTCATGATTTTATAAAGTCAAATTTTCAATGAAAAATCAAAATTTATTAATAATTTACTTATAAAATTCAAGCATTAAATTTCAACTCTTTAAAATTAAAAATTTAACTTAACACTTAAGTTTAAATTTTCAAATATAACTTATCTTTTCCATTTTATTCACTTAACTTAAAATTCACTTTTAAACAAAATTCACAAATTACCAATTTAATTTATATTTCAAAATTCAACTTAAGTATTCAATTATTTAACATTTTAATTTATTCAAAAATCATTAACACTTTATCAAAATCGTTTTAAATTCATTTTATTTCAAATTTTAAATCTATTTATCATATTTTCCTACTTAATTTAAATTCCATTTATAATCAAATCAAAATTTCCAAAATAACTTATATTTCAAATTTCTAACTTTACCATTAATTTATTTCACTTATAAACTTTTAGAAGATCAATAATACTTTTCAAAAATCATTTTTAATTAAGTTTAAAGCAAAATATTATAATATTTACATTTCTAAAAATATATTAAATTTTTTAGAAAAATATATATTAACCACGGGTCTGTATAAAATTTTCTAACCTAGGTAAAGTGATAAAATATATCATTTCAATCCGTAATTTGCAAAGAAAAACTGGGTTTTATAATTTCACAACCGCAGTCCCAAGTAAAATGAAATAATTAAAAATCGTTCAGGCCTATTATTTCAGTCCATAACGATTTTTCCCTATTTTAAAGTCCATTCGGGTATGTATCATTTCAACCCATAGTGATTCTAATCTACAAGGAACTTGCAGTGTGATAAACTTATATAAATAACAGAATAGCATTATATAACAGTAACAGATGTTATAACAGGTGTATAAGCATGGGTGAACATCATATGGTCATAGCATAGCAGACATAGCATGGTGATATGTTTTACAGATTCAATTGTGATCAGTTTACTAAGCATATAAGTATAAATTTGTCTGGTGAGAATTACTCACTCGTACAAGCTGGAGATAACAACCAAATACACAAAACAAAGATCATCGAAGGCATGAAAGCATTACTACAATTTGAGTGTGGGAGAGCTAAAGTTAATTGCCTTGTCACATAGCAAACAAAACAAATACAACATAAATTTCAAACCAAACTATTTTTAAACAATGCTAGGAATACATGCACAACACAAAGCCAAACTTTTTGCACTTGCATTCAACAATCATATACTCGGCCATGGGTTGGATATACACTGCCAAGGTGGGGATTTCGATCAGGTTAAGGGTACAAAAGGTCGGCCATACATGAACATAAAGGAGTAGAGAGATGTGTGCATGTACGCACAACTACAAGGCAACACAAATGAGTTTCTAAGCCATCAAAGGTCTCGGCCAAAGCATGATCATGCATGGCCAGGTCTGGTGAGTCAAGTATAGGTGTGGCAGAGGAAGTTGAGTCAGCAAGTGGCTGGTGGTGATGGTGTAAGTGTCGGCTAAGGTGGTGGTGGAGTGGTGGAACAAAATATGAGCTTGGCTATGATATAAAGGTGGAGTTTGCTTCATTTTTTATGGATCATCAACTAAGATGGCCACGACTATGGAAGGGCAGTGGAATGGAGGGGATGGTGGCTGGTTGTGGTGGTGGTGGAGGTGGCCATGGTGCTGGGGGAGGGAGGCCGAACACAAGAAGTTAATGCAAGTGCAAAATCCAAAACAATACAATGAAATAAAAGTGAAAAAGAATGAAAATATTTACCAAACTTTTTCTCTTGGGGATAGCCGAATATTTTTGGGTTTGGGAATTTTTGTGTGCATGATAAAGTGGAAGGAGTCGGCTGAAAGAATGGGTATATGGTCAGCAAATTGAAGGGATATGTTGTTTGATGAAAAGGTGAAGTTGAATACGAAAAGGCTAAGCATATTAAAGGTCAAAAACCTTTCAAATTTCTTAATTCACTTTGCAATTTTGAATACATGTAAACATGGATATAAATAGAATAAAAACACAAAAAAATACTGAATGAAACAAATAAATAAATAAATTTTAAATAAATATAATTAAATTAAGAAAATAGCTTAAAAATGGAAACTAGGCTTTTAAAATTGAAAATAAATTCAATAAACTTTGGAAAAAATTTATCATCACTTTAAAAATATTTAAAAATGAAATCTTGCAATAAAAATGAATTTTAAATAATTTTAAAATAAAATAAAGTCAAATTTAAAATTATATTCAAAAAAATCTAGGGTTGTTTACAAGGGACCTCAACCGCTACGGTAGATCTCCCTGGATGCAACAGTCTATATCGAAGCAAGTTTTCATCCGTCAGCAAGAATTTAACCGATCTTTCCTCGGCATCAAGAACCTTTAGGGCACGAAAAGTTTGGTCTAGTGATAGGTCTTTATTCGGCCTCAGAATAACTGTAGGAAGCATTTGACTTATTCAAAACTCCATAGCGACATTTCAAAATTCAATAAGTAATGAAGAGAACTTACACCCCGTTGTCCAAAGGCTATTGAACCCTTTAGGACATCTAACAAAGAAGTATCAAGTCTTAGACTAGGATAAATTACTTTGAAGCTACAACACGATCTTGCGATTCCTCTTGGCCTCAATGACGACAAGGGACGTATACTGGTCTCTCCTTTCAAATAAGGGAAAATATCTTAGCTAGTCGAAACTCCGGGCATGGTTAAATGTCCACATAAGCAGAACATGCTGTTAAGTTCAGATATCATATCATTTAGGGTGAATATAGAAAGGAGCAGTTCCCAAGTTTGAAAGGGTGTCTCTTAAGAAGTCATTGAAAGGGGTCACTTCTCCATTTAGGTACATATACCGATAGCAAGCGGTATATCTCGTAGGCGGCATATGGGTGAACTCATCCTTCCCAAGGTGGTGCATGTCATCCTTCGGAATGCCATGTTGCAAGCAAATGTTATGCAAAATCTTAGCAGATATTACAAAAGAAGCTCTCTCCGACGGGTTAAGACGAACTTCGAAATTCGATGAAGTTCGGTCCACAACCGAACCAACTAGGACGAGCTGACTGTATTTAGGCCGTGAAGCGGAAGAGGAAGGGGAGATAGACGATGATTCAGCTTCTAAAAGAGCCGAGCTTCCTCCGCTGGACTTACGGTGAGAAGACATACACTTCATTCTATACAACAGGACTGTGTCCAAAGAAAGGATATTGATTCACGCCGACATGTCAGATTTCAAGTATATACAGGGGAAAGTGTAGTGTGTTATCTACGGGGAGGGGGGAGGGGGGTGAGCTCGATGTCATGAAATGCATTATCCCGTGTAGATAGTTCGCTCATAGTAAGGAAAGAAAATGGCTTTTCGTACCATTTTTTGAAATTATTTCTTCTACACTAACACGTTATCATTGATCCATTGTCCGAAGCGACATATAATGCTCTTACCAGTATTGGAACATCGTACGTACAAGAAACAAGATAAGTCCTAATTCTCCGGAAGGAGATAATAATATAAGCTGCTTGCGAGACGCGTTCCGAAGCTGTTATCCCCCTTCAAAAGGCTAAAATCAATCCGCGATGCATCATGCTGTATTAGCAATGTAACTTTGTACAAGTCAATTTTGGTTTTATGGACAAAGACGACAAAACTTGTCGGGCACCGGCACAAGGCCCAAAAGTCGTTCCATGAAGAACTCAAGACTTGATTTACTATCTTCCACTAGAAAATTACAATCAACTCGGACTCTTTGCTATAATAATCACCAATACACTCCGCCGTCAAATCACTAAACGAACGTCCAAGTCAGCATTACCCCCCTCGAATCAAGAATCAAAAGGTAAAAATTGTCAAAGTTTTCAATGTAGTGATCCAAGGAAGGAGGATCGGTAATGATCCAAGAAAGGATATGATAGATTATGGGTCTGGTTGGTGGCGATCCATAAGGAGGTAGGGTTCTGATTAATGTAGTAGCAAGCTTAGGGTTGGTCAACGACGAGAGGCTCTGGTCAACGGTAGGGTAGGGTTTGGTCAAAGCTTAGGTCGAATCATAGGAAGTTTCTCAAATTACAAGAAAAGGCTCAGGTCACAAGAAGAAAGTAAGAATGGATATATGGTCGGCTCAAGGCAGTTATATAGGAGGATTGCACGAAAGAAAAAAAATGCTAAGTTATTGGGTCGCTAGTGATCCATTGGTTATGGATCATTTGTGATCCATCGAATCGCATGCGATCAATCTCGAATTTATCAGCAAGATTCAGGGGCTGCTTCAAGGCATTCTAAAAAGTCACAGGGTACAATTTGGTCTGTTATGACAAGCAACGACAATTCCGGTCAAAACTTAAAGGGAAACCAAATAGCCAAAGTTAAATTTGTGTAGCCCTAACACGATTACTCGAACCTCGCCATGCAAAGACTAGAAAGCGATTACTTCCAAAGCGCTCATTGTTTTCAGTGAAGGCATACTCTAGTGGGAAAATGTTATCAGGGTTTTTAACCCAGCAAAATCTAAAGGAAGTCAAAATAGCTTGGTCGGTTCAGAATAGCTCAAGAGCCAACCAAAAAGACTAGAACAAATAAACAAGAGAAATCAAAGAAATAGAAAGTGAAAATACGCAAAGATGATGGATCGCTAGCGATCCATAATCTTGGCTCATGGATTCATGAATTCACTTACATCATGGCACAATATGTATTCTAAGGACAATGGCTAAGTTTGGTGAGATTCCAAGCTAGTTAAATCGATAGACAAGCATTCCTCTAGTTCAACTAGTAGTATAAAGCAACCAATAAGCGAACCATTATCAAAACAAGGCAACATGCTACGAAATTACTTGGAGGATACCAACGTAAGACAACAAATGCACCCTAGAAGACACAGTCCAAAAATCAGCTAAATGTATGGATAGCTTGCAATTCATACCATTTTATAGGTCACCATGAACTTTTAGGAAGAAGGTACGGGAAGCATCCCAAGTCGTTGGGTCACTATCGACCCATAAGCTATGGATCGACCCAGAAGCCTATGGATCGTTAGCGATCCATCAGGTTAGCTTAGTTCGAGTTGAAACTTGCAGTGCGTCTTCTTATAGTCATCTGCAAGCATCTGACATGAAGACGTAGCCCAATAGCTCTCCAACCTCTATAAATACTCACCTACCTGCAACATAAATAGGATCCTCTAGACTGTCTGCTGAAACACTGTAGAAACTATTCTTCACTCTTCTCCTCCTTCCTTACAATAGTCATTCAAGGAGTTTGCTATGATTCTCCCTAGTATTAGGTACTTAGTCTAACTTAGGATATTCAACAACTTTGTAATCCAAATTAGCTTATAACAACAATTGGTCAATAATAAGAGTTATAAAGCGGATGTAGGCTTCATTAACAGCCGAACCACTATAAAAATCTTCTTGCTATTTCTCCTTTTTCTGCATTTATTCTCTGTATTATTGCTTTGTGGGAACATGGGTGGTGCTTTCACGCTCAATTCCGGGTGTTGATCCATATTTTGGGTTAACATTTATAAATGATTTCTCATGGTAAAGATATGTGTATCTTATAAAGAACAAATCTAAGGTCTGTGAGAAATTCGTTTAATATAAAAATAAGGTCAAAAATTGGACGAACTATAAAATTAAAATACTTCGATCCGATCAAGGAGATGAGTATGTTGGACAAGGGTTCCAATAATACTTAAAAGACAAACGGATTATCTCTCAAGTCACTCCACTCTATACTCTACAACACAATGGTGTTTTGGAGCGAAGGAACTGAACCTTATTAGATATGATTCATTCCATAATAAGTAAAGTTGAGCCACCTCTGTCCCATTGGGGACATACGTTAGAAAAAGCAGTGCATTTGTTAAATTTGATACCCATGAATGTATACCTAAGGCGCCATATGAGATATTACATAGGAAATAATCTCACCTCAATAATTTAAAGGTATGAGGTTGTCCAACTTACGTTAAGAACATTGGTCCCAACAAACTTGAGGTAAGATTAGGCTTACGTAAGTTCATAGGATATCCCAATAACTCTAGGGGTACAAAAAAGTGGAATAAAAGATTATTTTTTCACAAATTCTATCTTTTTAGAAAAGGAGTTTATATAAAAAGAAATTAATGGCGAAGTTGTGGACTTGGATGAGATTCGAGAAACTAATATGGAGGTTGAACCAGTGGGAGAACCAAATTTACTTATATACGAAAACACACAAGCTATTAGAAGGACTACTAGGGAATCTTGCACATCAGAGGGATAATACGTTCTTCTCATGGATGACGAGAAAGAGGATTATGTGTTAGATGATGACACTCCTTTATCATTCCAAGAAGCATTGCAGAATAAAGACTCTACACTTTGGTTTGGAGCTATGAAATCCAAAATAGATTCTATGTATGAAAACAAAGCATGTGATAGAGTCAGGGGTGTGCCCTATGGGGAATTATGAAATTTAGTACATACATCTAACATGATTACCTAACTTGTTGAAAAATAAAAGGTGTTTTCCCTCTATTATATACTTAATATAACATGTTATATTAATTAATTAATTTAGTTTGAAGTGTATTTAGTAGAAAATCCATAAATGATATGTTTTGTGATAGTAGTTGCAAAGTGTTGTAACATTAATTAATTTATCACAATGAAAATAAATATACCATTTTAAATATTCGTAGTCAAGAAGTGAGACTGTATATCTATACATCGATTGAGACTAGAGTACATAACATACTTCAAATGTTGGGCAGTGTATTACTCATGACTGCTGGGGGTACCAATAGGTTACGTACTGGTCATTATTGGATAACTATAGAATGACTCACTCGATGGTTTTCTATTGGTTAATATAACTAAGGTCAAGCACAGAATATCGATATGACTAATTTTCACTATTTTATTGACTTGAGAATACTGTAGATCTTCAATGTGGAAGCTTCGCTTTGATTATAGTTAAATCTTGGATCGGCGCCCATCGAACGACTACAGTTGGGTCGAGTGAAAACATTGGAAGTGAAACACTATTCAAGAGAGGATTTGTATCCTCTGTTAAATTATGTTAGTATCATGGTCAACTGAAGTCAACTCAAAATCAAATTCTTTGGCCAGAGTAGTTCGAATAAAAATAATTGTTAGTATTGAACCAAGGAATATGTGTTTGGACAATAGAGTTGAATGTGGACGATATTGGAATTTCGACCATTACCAGATTATGTTTGCAACCATATTAGTCACAAACACCCAAGAGTAGGTTTATGTAGAGAAGTAAATGAAGAAAGTAAAATTAAAATTGAGGAATAGAATAATCAAAAGATAAATCAAAGCACTTGGTTTAATATAGCCAAGAGTAGGTTTATGTAGAGTTGATTCATCGTTCTTGATAACAGTCGAATCTATCTTGTGCAATTAGTTTAATATAGCCAGCTCGGGATACTGATTAACACTTGCTCCCTAAAGTACGTCTTGTGAGTAACATGACGTGCTTTGAATTAATCTGAATTTCCAAAAAGAGGTTCATCTGGCTTCCCAAATGATTGTTATTCCTTTGTTAAATCATTTTTCCAAGGCATTGAATTCTTCATTGATTGCCATGACGCTTGGTCGATTTCCAATAATATAAATCCGGTGACATATTCCATCAACATATATAAATTTGGTTATGCGAGACTTATAAACCTTTTTATTGTCTTGTCAACCTTGAACTTTAAGGTTTTAGGTTGGATTTCAATCTCCATTCAAAAGGTTGAACCACTCTTGTGCGCATTCATATACATGTTTCTGTTGTTGGCTCCCAGGTATGTTTGAACACTCATGAGTAATTGCCAGTTTCTATAATATTTTGTATGTTCAAGTTTACAACCAAACCTTCACAACCATTTTTTCATTTTTTTATCATCTATAGGGATCGGCATTCATTATGCCAATCCATCTTTGTAGCCATGCAAAAGGGATCCGCAGGTTTCTATGCCGACCCCTCTCCCCTTATTTCTCGTTCAATGCCCTTGCTATACACATACATAAGCCTTTCTTCTCTTCCTTCTTCACTTTTTATCTTGTATATAAATTCGCTCGTCTACCCACCGAACTCTCCCTTACTTCCAGTTAACCAAATCCTCTCCCTCCACTTAATTATTTGCTCCAACCGTTAAGTCATACCCTCATTCGGTCTTAACCATCGCCATACCTCCGACCAAATCGCAGCCCAATTTCGTTCCTCTTAATAACTTTCCTTCAACTGATTTAGGGGAGCTTCACTTCTTGATTTTGATTTTAATGTAACGCAGTGGATTTTATTTAGTAGATGGTAAGTTGATAGTGTTCGAGACCATGGCGAAAAATGGATACGGGGAGATGGATGATTGGTGACTCGGTGGAACGGATCAGGAAATAGAAGAGGGTAATAGTAGAGAAGTTGAGGGTTTAGTGTGATACTTCGATGGGAGGAAGATTATGAGTACGCGAATGACGGGTTCAGTGGTCGTGGTGACTCTAGGCAAGGGATCAGTAGAATAGGTTTCGATGGAGGGATCAGTGGTTTAGTCAGGAGATGAGAGAAGAGAAGAAGAAGAAAAGTGAGCGTTTGGCGAGGGGTCTTGATAAAAGAAAGGCCGTAAGTAGAGAGATGAAGGGATCGGTAGACTATAGTATAGTAGTGATAGAGGTCAGTTAGGTAGGGATTGGTTGTTTAGTTGAGGAGAGGGATCGACATTAGGTGGTGGTATAGAGATCGGCTTGCGCTGGTCTGGCTGAGTGTTCGGTATATAGGTGTTGGATAGGGATCGGCCTTTCCTTTGGGATTGGCACAGGGTTAATATTTGGCTTCTTCAACTTGTAAACTAATCCAACTTGATTTATTTGAATAATTATTACTAGTTTTCCTTGCTGACCTTGAAAATATGACGATGTACAATATAACGTGCATATTCATCATCGAACTTGGGACTGAACAATCAGATTTCCAGAATTTTCGATATGGGCTGAGTGACAAACTTGTAAATAAACTTGCAAACGAACTTAAATGACAAACTTCACACCTTAATATATCGACGATTGATCTCAAATATTTCGTAATCGATCGATCCTTCTTGTCGGTCGAGACGGTCAGCGATGATGGTCTCTATGGACAAACTCCCAAGTCTCGCCGTTTTATTTCATTTTTCTAATTTAAAATTGTTTATATCTGTTATATACTGCACTACACTGCATTGGTTCACACTAAGCATGGGGAAACAAGTTATTTTTCTAATCTCGATTATCTACTGAGTATAGCTGATATAGATTTTAGACACTCAAAGCGCTCCGTTGATATGTCTTCTGATTCGGGGATGCAACACATTGGTTCTGAAGCAAAGTCTAGTTTAGAAACTATATCTGGCAGTCGTTCTCCCAACCATCATGTGGAAAAAAAAGAATTTTCTAACCCACAAGACGATCTTTTCTTGGATATTCCACTCCTTCCAACGGAAAACATAAGCCCTGCTCCTAATGCTGTAGAAGGAGCTATTCTTCTAGAATATCCAGTGGATTCACCGGCTTCCCAAATTGGCGAGGTTGCTCTCCATCGGCTATGTTTTATTCATGAAATTTCATTTGGGGATGTCTTGGATCCTTCCAGAAATGATAGGCCTCACTTGCCCCCAGCAGGGTACACAACATGCAATAAGTTTATGTGTTGGGCTGGATGTGTAACGTCCTTCAGTTCATTTGTCTTAGAAATGCTGAGATATCTTTGGATAGCCCCTACTCAACTTCACCCAAATAGTTACGCTTTCATACATGGACCTTCTTGTTGTTCATGAATGTTTTATTTCGTCTACGTACTCCTAAAGATATATGATTTATCTACGACATCAAACGACGATCGGAAAGCCCTTCTTATGTCCTTCTCGAACCCTTGCCAAACTGCCCAGTTCTGACGGACGCTTGGAACAAGCTCTCATTGTTCAAGCATGAATGATTTTACGTGTGATGTCCTTCTGAATTGGCGAGACGATGGGCAGAAGGATGTAAGTAATACCTTCAATTGTTTCTCAAGTTCATCAGTGCAAATCATTACGTTTCCATTGAATCTACTGTAACATCTCCCTACTTGGAGGCCTAAAACTAATGGCTACGGATGCTGCAGTCATCCATGGTTATTAATCCACAGCGACCAAATACGACAATGTTAGATACATTAATACACATAAACACATGAATATTGAAATTTTTTAAAACAACAAACAAAGTCTACATTCCATTTCAAAATATTTCAAATTTATTACATAATCTCAGAGTGCAGACACGTTCAAACAAAATATACTTATTACAAAATATGCTAAGAGCAACATATGAAGATTCCCCTTTGGATGATTAGAGTATATAACATGGCTATAAAACAAGTTTTCCATTACAACCAAACAAGGCGGAAATAATAGAACTCTAAGTAGCTAACATGCCTCCTACATGTTATCGGAAGCTTTATTCATCTAAAAGAACCCCTGAAAACACTAAACCTCAAACTACTAAAAATCAATGGAAAACCTGAGAGTTAAGGGGAAAACATAGATTTTGAGTAAGACATAAAGCCTGGTATGAATAATAATCTATCATCTCAAATCATTTAGATATCTAGTGAGACCAAGCCACTTAGAGGAATGGCTTTTTCCCTCACTAGTATCTTAAAACCTTTATAGACCATATACTATGCTCCTGCATCCACAATGGTTAAAACGATTCAAAATAATATAATGATATGCAAACAACTAAGTTAATTCTGGATTACCCATCCTCATTCATATAGACTATCTGTCATAATTATAGTTTCTAGGATTACTACTAACCTATTAGTTTTCATGGGCTGACTTTAATGTTTATGGACTACCTGTCTGATGTCATAGTTTTCATAGGATCTCTAAGAGCCTATTGGTAACTCCAATATCTTTTCTCTTATCCTAGTTTTCACGGGCTAACTAGGAACCTATTGACTAACTATTAATATCTTAATTCAGATATAGTTTTCATGGGATAACTATAAACCTATTAGCCCTTGCCAATATCAAATCATAGTTTTCATGGGATTACTAAGAACCTATTGGCCCATCCAATATCTTTTCCTTTACATAGTTTTCATGGGCTTACTATGAACCCACTGGCACCTGCCAATATCTTTAGTTAAGATTTTACCATTTCTTAAGTTATATTCACTACTGGTCAACCTAGCTGGTTATTCTGCCCTTCACCAAAGTACCATTATGGATTTATTATAATGTGAATGAATATACGAAGAAGCAATCATAACAACAAAATAATACTTTCAAAAATCTTTATTTATGCCATGGTTTTTCCATTAACACAAGAATGGGTTATTTTCTTTGAAACCTTAAACATCGCTCTCAAAACCACTAGAAAACCTCCATCGAAAGCATAGAAAACCTCTTTTCAAGACTATAAGTATATACCTTTCGAAGCTCTATAAATCAATACTTTCAAAACCAAATCAAACCTTTCGAATGTGTCAAAATATTGCTAAATAATCTTTAGAAATATAGCTTCGAAACCAATGAAAGTACCCCTTTTGAAAACATTGGTTTTTGCTCTTTGAAAACATCTTTTGGATCAATGTGTTTATACACGAAAGTACCTCTTTCAAAACCTTTAATGTAATACTTATGGGGGAAAATTGATGATGTCGGGACCTTCTATTCGAATGCTCAAAACCTTGGAGTAAAACTTTGAAGGATAGCATCGAGACCCTCTTTTGACACCATTGCCTTCGAAACCCTGAACCCTATCGAAAGCATTTAGGAAGTGACTTAGCTTAAGTTAGAACAAAGAGAACCCTTTAAAAGCATTGATGGATGTAATACATCCGAAAGGTAAAAGAATAGCGGTTGGGTTTCGACCGGGTCGGAACCACTTCTTTCGAAAGCATTATATAAATACAAAGGAACCCATTCGAAAGCTCCTACTTATAACATAGTATAACAACCTACTTAGAAAGCTATTTAGAAAAACACCATTTGAAAACATAGGTTTCGACTACGTCAAAATCTTTAGGTAAAACAAAGCAGACACTTAACATTAGGAAACAAAACTAAGGTTTCGACCCCATCAGAGGTATTACTTTCGACACCCTGGCTTCTGCCTTTCCTCCAATCAACTACGTACCATCTAAGTGATACCTTGTGTATTGGTTCCGACTAGGTGGGTTTCGGCTAGGTTGGTTTCGATTGAGTTGGAGCGGAAGCGGTGGAGTCAAAAGGTACTACTAAAGGAGGCGGAACCCACTTTTCTGATTAAGGGCTGAAATCATGCTCATTTTCAGTAATTGTTTAACTGACCTGCCTATTTGTAATCCCTTAATTAGTTGCCTTAAAACATTTCGAATACTTTACAAAATAATTGTCGCGTTTATCAGATCTAAATCAAAGGAAAAATTAACGTTTAACCCCTTCCATTAATCAAAACCAATATTGCAAATAAGTCCTTCTTTTAAAATAATTTATTCTCCATAGCAAATTAATTAGGAAAAATCCAATAAATCATAGAAATTCACTTTCATCCTGTTATCAAACAAATTAAAATTTCAAGCCCAATTTCTTCCTAAATAATCGAAATAAATTTTAAACCCAAACACATCATATTTTCCTTTAGAAATTCGTAATAAATTTTCCGTATCCGGGAAAATTACAAAAATTGAAATTTATCTCTAAAATCATGTTTTGCCTTAAATATTATTTTTCTAAGGCATTTTAAATTCAATTACAATTTGTTTTTGCCCTAAACCGTGAAAATTCATTTATAAATGAATAGGTTTAAATCAAACATATAATAATTCAACCATACTATGATCAAAACATTGTAAAAACGAATTTAATTCTAAATCCAAAAACATATGATTATAAAAACAAAATAGAGATGGAGTGAATTATTATTCACCTCAAATATGATAAGAGCTTTGAGATTTGATTTGAAATTAATCCCCTAGCTTTATTTTCTTAGCTTGATAGAATTTATCTTCCTCTTCTTCCTTGTTAATGGCCGCTCTTCTTAGGTTAAATTTTCGTTTTTGAGTTTTTGAGAAATTGAACGTGAATGGGCAAATAAAGTGTATGGATGAGAATAATAAGGTGCAGCTATATTTACTAATATACCAATGTTTTAATTAACAATTTAAAATCCATTTTAGGCCCATTTAACGTAAATTAAGCACGACCTTCTTATAATTTTATTCAAATCTCAATCTCCTTATCATTATTATTCTATGTAATTAACTAATTAAATCTCTCGAATAATATTATCAAAAATTAAGGGTGTCACATCTACTTACGTCCTTATTTCTTTCAGATGTTCGCCCACGTCCTGAATGCGCTGATTTTTCAAGATCTGTTGCTGCAATATACGCTACCCCCATTGAGGAAAGGGACATCAACTTCTCATACCTGATGAGCTACCATCCTTGTTCAGGCTATTAGAAGATGGCCATAGTATCGGGCTAACTGGAAGTGCAGCATTACCGAAGAATGTTGCAGAACAAAGAAGGGATACCGTCAACCCCGTTGTTCCCCCTACCGAGGGGACTTGGGACGATACCGAGGAGGGCGAGATTAAGGATTCTCAAGTTAAAAAGCCGGGAGACGTCGATGTAGGCCCCGGGAAAGAACCGATGGTTGAACCATAGAAAATAGGACAGTCCCAAACACCCATAAGAAGAAAGAAAAGGTTGGCATAATGGCTTCATAGAAGAAAAACCGCCTCAGGCCCAGAGTTCGTTATCACTCATGTTGACGAGTAATTGTCCTCTCAACACTTGGAAATTTCATTAAATGGATTTTCTAATCTTCAAATTCCGGATGGCATCATGTCCTAAGACTTTTCAAACATTAAAATTGAAGGACTCAACTCTCCCACCAAAAATGGCGATGGCATCCGACCTTCTGATAAAGGAGAGAAAACTCTAATGAGAAAGGCTACAGTCATTGGTCTGTTAGGGGGAACACTATGACACTCACAACCACATGCACTTCACTATACACTTTTTGTTAATCTTTCATGCGAAAACTACTAATACGCTCTCATTTGGTCTTTATAGGTGCAATGTCTCAATCCAGAGCCTTCGATCGCCTTAAAAGTTCTTCATCATGCCACCGATCTAGCTGGGATTCAGAGTTTAACCGACGCAAGAAGAAGGATGAGGGATGGGATAAGAATAATTACTCAAAGGAATCTTCGTCCTCTTCCAATCCCAAATCCCAGTCCTAGATATCTCGTCAAGGTGAACAATCTAACCTTCCTGCTCAGAGTGGAGACTAGCCTTCCTATCGCGGCCCTCATGTCGCTGCATCTCACGAGCAACGTTCTATCTCCATGGGCTCTAGACAATCTTATGAACGTCGATCAGGTAAACATCCACTTGCTAACTATGATCCACCTTTGTCGGCCACTGCTCCCGATGTTTCCACAACAAAGAAGTTGGTCAAGCTCAAGGCCACATTTCCAAAAAAAATCTTTGAAGGGCACAAATTCCTTACTTTCTTTCACATAATTCCGAGACATTTGTACACTTGACAGAAAAATCTCTAAAGTATCCATTGAGCGACAATATTAGATAGACCGCCTTAAGTTGGAAGCTATATAGAATAAGGACATAATCAACCACCAAGATACCGAATTATTAGAATTTAAGACCCAACTTGCTGAAGCGGAGAAGAATGCTAAGGAATTGACAGAGGTAGAAAGCCATTTGGAAGTTTCTCATAAAAAGGAACTCGACACAGCAGTTCATCATCGTGGGGCACTTTCTTTAGAAAAGGACTCCTTGCAAAAGGAAAAAGATGCTTTGGCTCGCCACGTCGAGGAACTTGAAGAACTTTTAAGAAGGAAAAGGAGGAAAAATTGAAGCTCAAGAGGAATCGCATAAGTACTACGAGGAAGTTGTTGAGGCCAGTAGCTTAAAGGCTAAACTTGACGGGCAGTTCGCTAAAATCGAAGCTCTTAAAGAAGAAGCTCAAGAACATTGCCAAAAAGAGATGATCGAACAAGTTAACTCCCAAGTGGAAGCTTCCATGGAGTACAGTAGGAATGAGATTAAGGACTATCCACCCCGTTGATCATTGAATACAATGCCAAAGTCTTGAACCATCGTTACTTTAGTTTTCTCGGTGAGTGTGATCTCGATTCACTCGCTGATGCTCGAAAGCACATTATCGAGATGAAGAAGAAAGAACTGGGTGAAGTCGAGCTTAACGATGAAGAATTAGTGAGGGAAATTTTTCGTGGGAACGAGCACTCAGATCTAGCCGCAGCAAAGCTTCGAATTTTTAATGTTTCTGCACCTACCAAAGGAGGAGAACATATCGCTAGATCTTTAGGGACTGGTCCTAAGCGCCCCTCTCCATCCCGAGTAGACGAAATATCAATCTCTCTTTATATAGAGCAGGAGCTGGGCTACGATTCGGACATGATCGGCTTCGAACCCAAGATGTTATCCCCCATTTTAGAAGGAGGTACCCCGACAACTACAGAGGGCCAACCAGATGCTCGTGCTGCACTTTACTCCTCAATGTATGAAAAGTTTTTGTTCTTTATGCTCAATGGTTTTGAGCTAATCTCCCTGTTTTAACGAATTATGTTGGTCGTCCGATCCCTAGTCAAACTCCTAGAAGTGATGCTGTTGTAGAGCAACAGGATAAACCTGCTGAGGGTCCGACAGTTGCTGATGTTCTAAGGCTCAATGCTCAAGTCATCGGAGCCCTCGATAATGATAAGATCGAGGACCCACTCCCGGCTGACGAGTCTGATGACGTAATATTTAATGGTGCCTCGAAATGCACTGATAAGGCTAACATGAAGGAGCCGATCGAAAAGGAGGAATTGTTGAAAAGAAAAACTAAGAGTGAACCCACCGAGGTGGAAATTGTTGATCCTCATCTTGTGCCATTGCAAATTATTCCACCGGGCGGGTCGATCCCTGGTGAACTTCCTCCTACCTCCACAAGCTCTCCTACTAAAGGCGGTAAGGGGTACCGTAAGAGAAGCACAAGTGGCTCTACTCTAGAGAAATCAAAAAAAGAAAGGAAGTCGAAGAAATAGCCACTACACCACAAAAGGCTTTTAACAGCGTTTGGAAAACGCTGTAATACGATACAACAGCGTTAGTACAAACGCTGTATAACGACATGCTGCCGTATGTACAGAACTTACAACAGCTTTCCTATAAACGCTGTTGAAACATCCATTTGACAAGCTGTCAATAATGGTTTTACAGCGTTATCAAACATGCTGTATTATGTTTTTACAGCGTTAATAATTTAGTTGTCGGAGATGTTTTAATTCTACTTTAACTGTTTACAACAGCTTTTTATAAACACTGTTATTGAATCATCAACTATTTCGACAGCATGTACTAAACGCTGTTATTGACTATTTCAAGATAATTATAGCACGAACTGAACGCTGTTGTTTCTTCATTGACAGCATTAATCAAACGCTGACTTCTATTTATATAACAGCTTTAATATTCCACTCTATTTTTGAATATTCCAGAACTATATTTTGAGTATATTCAAGCAACTAGTATATATAGCAGGTTCTAATAACTATTAATTGATTACATAAACTAGTTAAGACAATATTAATAAACAAAAGACATCCATAAACCAAGTTTCAATAATATCCATAAACAAAAATAACAAAGTAAACCA
The DNA here is from genome assembly GCA_030765085.1 of Allium cepa. Taxonomy (NCBI): domain Eukaryota; kingdom Viridiplantae; phylum Streptophyta; class Magnoliopsida; order Asparagales; family Amaryllidaceae; genus Allium; species Allium cepa. Next base: position 306,403,902 of record CM060938.1, on the reverse strand, counting down.
AGTTACCACAAATTCTGTTAAACAAAGACACGTTATATGTTAAGCACAAAATATCAATATAGTAAGTCCGCAACAAATGCCAACAACAAAACATGCATCTAAAAAGTTTCATATGCTTGCTACTTGCTACGGAAGAAGAATGTGTCATCGCCATCTCTAATTACCTGCAATGAAGAAATTTGACATCAGTGAGTAAACGCCATCTAAAAATTTAGTGCAAAAGTGGGTAAAAAGCATTTAGTGCAAAAGTGGGTAACTTGACCAATGAAAAGATAGTCCTGGAATTACTATTCTGTCCCAATATGCTTCAGCGTAGGCATAAAAAGCGAGTTTTACACCCATCTGTCACTTAGAAAAATAAGTAATATCGAGAAATCTAAGTGAATGAGCCTCATAAATGCACACTTTGTTAGCGCAAATCAGAGATACACGTGAGTTTTCAATTTCAGACATATCATACCCTGTGAGAATGCTCTCGTGCACATCACCATCTATGTGTATATCTTCACTTACCTCATTGGTATTACAGTTTATGCTATCAACATCACCATCATATAAAGCGGCATATCCAACCAACCCAATCTTTTCCTCACTTATGTGCAGCACACAACTCTAATCAATTCCAACCTTATAATTACTAACATAATCCCTTCACTTTGATTACAGTTTATAATTACCAACCACAAATACCTTCACATATAGTTCAGCTTCATAAACTGACCACTGCCTGAAACAATATTTCCACAAAACATACAAACTGCAGCTTCCTCACCAAATAAACCATACCATCCCATCTGCATGCAACAAATGCCATTCTATCCACTGCCAGTTGTTACCTTCCACATCAAACTCCACTACTGACATCACTATCACTACTTACATCCTACTTGTAGCCATACATCACCACCCCAGTTGAACCAACTTACCCCACTACCTCTCTAACTTCCCATAACAGAGCACCAACGCGTCCCCTAGCCTCTGACTACCTCTGCATCTGCCATAACAACCCTTCAAACATCCTACACTTCTCTGTAAATACTGCTACATAAAATTTCTCATTTACTGCTTGGTAAATACTGCCTACACAACATTCAACATTCACAAACCACCCACCTACATTCAACATTCATCCCTCATTCACTTCACTTCACTGCCATTCACAAGGCATCAACTCCTCTGCCCTTACTGCCATTACCGCATCAACCTTTGCCTACCACTCCCTGTCCTCCTTCCATCACCAACTTGCTACACCTTCCTGTCACTGACTTATCCAAAACAACATTTCCTTCAAACTCTCTTTCAAACCAGCAACCATACATCTGCCTTCACACCTGACCACAACAACCATCCCCACTGTCACACCCACCCTCCTTCAACTGACTGATACATACATTGCCATATCATCATTGACTGATACAACAACAAGCATTCTATCGCACCACTACTGCCATTCCTTCCTCCAACAAACTTGTTGTTGGTAATCACAAACAACTGTACACACAACCTTACTGTACACACAAACTTCACTTCACTCCCAAAAAAAAAAATGGACATTTTTTCCCAAAGTCAGGGGAATTAACAATGGATTTGAATTTATGAGATTTAATAAAACCGCTCACAGCCAATCAATGCTCATTTACACTAGCATATTTAATCAAATGAAACCATAGTAGTTTTTTTGTTGTCTATTGCATATAAACAAGATGTGAAACTTACATGGAAGTTGAGCCCATTCTAACATTCGCAACAGGCCATGCTACAGTCGAGCCAATAGCATCTGATAAGCATTCCATGAAGGATGTAGGTCGCCATAGAGGTGCATTTGGAACTTTTACAACATCCACCCAAACTCTTATCGCATTTGGTCCCAGTGGAACAGAATGTACCAAAGCATTTGGATCTGTTGAAGACACGGTTCCTTCTGCTACTATTTTCCCCGTACCCTCTAAATCAATCAACTTGCATTTGGTATTTGCAGAAAAATTTGCACACTATCACATAACAAAAAAAATGGTAATACGCTATCAACAATTCTTTGAGAGGAATATTAGCAATATGAACATGTTACCGTAAGAGATGTTGGAGCATTGATCATAGGAGCAGAACATGTGCTAGCATTAGCCGTTTCAACAACCACTGTTGATTCTGGCCATGCTATTTTCTTACCAATAGCTTCTCCAATACATGTCATACCAACTATAGGCCTCCATAAAAATGCATCTTCTTTTTTCGTATTGTCCACCCAAACTATCTTGGCATCTGGTCGAAGAGGAATACCATTAATTATCTGATTTGGATCACTCGAGTACACTCGTCCTTCAACAATCAGTTCTTTGCTCCCACCCCAATCATACAGCTTGCAATTGGTTTCCATGCTATTAGTTTTACTCTATTAAAAAAATACATTTGTTTAAGTTGAACATAGAAATATACAAAAACATTGCACAAATTTCAGTAAACTTACCTCGTTTTGTTTTCTGGAGTCCTCACTTTTGTGTATAACAACTTTATCAGCTGGCCATACTACTATCTCATCCTTGGCATCTCTTATATATACCAAACTAGGAGAAGGCCTCCACAAGAAAACATCTAATTTTCTTGGATGGACAATCAATTTTTTTTTGGTATTTGGACCTATAGGGACTTCATTGCACAGTTCTTTCGGATCGCTTGACACAATTTTTCCTTCGGCGACAACCTCGTCGTCATCTCCATGCCAAGGCAGTAAACTACAATTATCACCTGTTTGACTATACTTACTCTGCAATTAACCAAAACTAGATTATATTGATTATTGATTTAGATATCAAATTATGTATGATGTTGCAACCGTTTGATTTTTACCACTACGGATGTGTTCTCTTCTCCCCAACTTCCTTTATCCTGCCAAATCAATAATATTGCAAATTAAACGTAAAATAATCACAGAAAAATAATCACAGAAACTTATAATATTCTGAATAAATATTCTGACATTGCACTGACTAATCAACAGAAGATGTTTCAACTTAGTGTTTTTATTCGATTGAATGCTATATAATATGGACATGTCATCGGAGCATAGCCAATATATTATAACAACTTCTAATTATACTCACATATTATATTTTAGTAACTTTTTTCTTAAAAAAAACAAACAAACAAACAAAACAAAACAAAACAAAAAGAAAAACCTCACTATCATCAACACCCTGTTCTATTGTAAACATATTATATTTTTGCAAGCTTTTATGAGTAAATAGTAATTTTAGCTTTCCTGGCATCAGTTGTTTTTCGTTTGAAATTTAATCAATTAACACTATTATTTAATCAACAAAGAGCCATCCTAACAGCCTCTAACTATTTCTTTTTGAGGCAATCCATTCTTATTGCAAATTTACAGTATTTGACCAGTAAATAAAATAATCCACTCAATGCAGTTTCTGGTATAGTTCATAGTAACTTTGTTGAGAATTTGCCTCAAGGGAAGACGTAGAAAACAGTGGTGGAGAGTGGAGTTAGAAGGATTAGTAAGGCTGATGCAGGATTTGGAAGGAACATATCTAAGAACTCGGTTGATATGGCTTTCAGACACATGGTAAGTTATTTTTTTTCTTCATATGTATGTCATATGAACTTAGGTCATAGATGAGTTTTTGAACTAGACATAGACATATGGAGTGCAGTATTTTCATATGTTGGCTTAATTCATCTGCTAATGGTTAATGCTTTACATAACACATAATAAGTAGTGTACCGTATAAGTAGTAGGCTTGAACATTAAGTTATGCTACAGTATTCGCTAGAAAATAGTTTGAACATTATGTCTACAATTAGATTTATTTCAACAAGTAGGTACTTGGGGATATAACTTGAGTCCATTTCTTGTAATCAAATTTTAAATCGAACCATACTAGTTAGTATTTAGGCTTCTGATAAAACTTTTATGAAAATCAACATCAAGCCTGTATAGCCTGAGGCAGTGGAAGATACTTCTTTTAAATAAACTACTTTTTGGTTTTTTAAAAACCAAAATGAGTTGCTTTTGATTTTAGATAAGAAAAAATAAAAAAAACTTATTTAAATCCACCCAAAGACTATAAAAGTAAACTTAAGGCCCTTACTCCATTGAAGATGTCCCAGTGCTACCATTTTAAGCTGGTAAGATATTTGGAACTCACGGGAAGATGCAGTTATTTTCGTACGGAACAAACAGAAATCAAATAGGAGCACTCTTTGTAGGAGAAACAATAAGATTAACAGAGGAAGCTTTTATGAGTAAATAGTAAATCATTCTCAAAATTTCTGAACCCCAAAAACATTTAAATTATAAATTAAAAGTCGTACCAGACGCTTCATTAACATGTAAACCACTTGCTTCAGTTCTGAAACACTATGTTGACATTGAGCTACTTGAGTATCTTTGATTTGTGAGAGAACCGCCTTGGCCGCAGTCATGCCTCTTCCCATTCCACGTAGTCGTCCCGGTCTATCTTGTCCCAACACTTGTGAGAGAGCATCATCTTTGAAATTACATGTTAAGCTAGATTGTGATTCATTTTCCACCTTTTTTTATTTTCTCCTACAAAAAATATATTTTAAATATGAGTTCTAATTTACATTATTTTCAAAATAATTACTTTAAAAAAGGTCAAAAGCACTCACAACAATTTCGGCAACATGTGCATTCACGGGTTCGCCATTCTTATGAGTGTGAGAGTTAACCCAAACATCAACTCTAGAAATGGAAGAAGGATTTACACTTTCCTCTTTCTGCATTAAAAATGACATAACATTAGACAAAACAACTTATCATAGTAAATTAATCAAATATTTTTTCACACCATATCTTCGGTTAATCGTGCCATCCCTCGACGACTACAAGTATGTGGCATTTGTTTACCCCTCATGGATTTGAATTTTTCGCTTCGTAACTATTTATAAACATTTATCACATTTATTAGTTAATTTGCATTCTTTGTGCACTTATATTTTATATATATAAATGATTAAAACAATTACTATATAATTACCTTAAACTCATTACTAGTTCTGGACTCAACAAACCTTTTCCATTCCTTCATAGTTTTGACATTATCTGGTTTTAGTCGAAGCCGTTCCTCCGTAGTTTTTGCCTTTAATAATTTGTCAACTAGTTTGCTTTTTGAACACCTCCAAATACATCCCATTTGCCGAAGAATGGGAACCTTTTGCCATTCTTCATCCAGTTTAAATCTAGCCTGTAACAAAGAAAAATATCAAAATATAGTAACTTTATTTAAAAACTGAATAAAGAAATTAATAAGATCGCAAAATTTTGATAATCAACATTAGCCATGGACTACATATCAACACTTCTAATGAATTACCGACTTCATCATTGACGACAAACAAAATATATACCACCCTTTCAACCTGACTAGAAATCAGACAATACGATGTAGGTTAGAGGGAGGATTCTGCAGTTGCCCAAACTTAAGTTGTATGAAAAAACATTTGATAAACCGGTTAACTATATAAAAGCTGCCAAAGACAAGTTTCCTGGTCTTTCTACATTTAGTACATGACTCAGTTAAAATACTCATGATCAGAGTGAGGTAAGAAGCACAAGTACCAACTCATTGTAGGAGCTGTAGTGGACTGTAGAACATAAAAAATGTAGCTTAGGTACACATAAAACATGAGCAGACTCCGTTTAATTACAGATTGATGAAGTAACATAAAAATGGATAGTTGAAATTAAGACATGCAGAGGTCTTTTTTCCTCTAAGAAATACATGATTCAAATCCAAGACATAGATAAAATGGCCAGTGCCGTCAAAAGTTAAAATTAAACCAACAACAAAAACCTCATGGTTACTATAGATTTGCTTAATAGAAATAATAATCCTATATGATAATAAACCTTGATTTTACAAATATAATAAATGGAGTAATAAACGAAAATTTGATGCCAACTTCATCCATCATCGCCCATATCATGATTGTAATTACAACAACGCATCATGATTCAAAAATTATGTATCTGTGCCACAGTTGTTTAGCTACAATAAGACAACAATAACTGAACACTCTTTGTTATATTATTGTCATCTACCATTCTGATGTAAAACTTGGTGGCATGGTTTTGATTATATATTGTGAAACTATTGTGGTGTAGATTGACAATGAGAACATACAAGTTAAATAAATAAGAGCAAACAAAATTCTATTTTCAAAAGTTTGTATCAAAAGTTTGCTATTATATTTACTAAGAACATTGCAAGATAAGCAAACCTGAACGGATTCCCATAGATCTGATTTCAATTCTTCACCAAGTTGCCTCCAGTCCTCAAGTGTAAATGGAACATGCTCACGCACAAGTGGCCCCAGATAAGAAGATAGCTTCACCGACCCTTTTCCTATCGGTTCGCCCGATGCGTTAAACTCGACTTCGATTCGGCTTGCAACATCTGAAGGAAGTCTTTTCCCTTTGGTTGGGCCTCTAGTCTTCTTTTTCAAAATCTGATTTGCATCAATGTCTTCAATTGTTCTATCGATTTCCATTGCTGTTTCAGGATTTCCATCGACTTGCATAGCAGTGTCTGCGATTGAGTTGTTTGCATTCTCAACATCATTGTTTTCCAAAGGTGGCTCAATATGCTCTCCTATTGCATTAGACCCATCGAATGCATATGTGGATTGTTCGAGTCTTTTTTGATTGCGCGTAATCCTCTTATCCATTGTCTTTTTCGTACTTCTAACCATTTTCTGCAAGTATAACATATCAACATATGAATATAATTTAGAAATTATTTTTCCCCCTCCCCGTCTTTAATTTTTTTCCTGGAATTGATTGTCAGAAAAGGTACATATTGCTGTGATGAGACTGAAAATGCTATGTACTGTCACAAAATTACTGGTGTATGCCATGTGCAGTTTGCATAGTTAGAGGTGGAATGAGGCTAGAAAGAACTGGCCTGTTTTTTGGCAGTCTCTTAGAGGTGGTACTGATAAGAAGTAATTGTTTTCAGGTAACTTTCTTAAATATAAAGCCATGCATATGAAAATATATATGATAGAATGATAGCTTAATGTTTGTGCAAGTTTTTATGCAGCTTCCATTTATGATAGAATGATTGTGTGATTGAAATTTTGAATCCTTTTAATTAATGTTAATGTAAAATTACATCAGTTAAAATTGACATTTTATTTAATTAAGATTATTATATAATTAAAAATAATATTGTTTATGAGAATGTAGTGAAATAAAACTAATCAAACAATAATTGTGTTCTTTTTTCAACGTTTACACTATTGATTACTTACGGAAAATGCATTCTCATTCTTTTATTAGAAATTTCGAGAAGAAGACAAGCAAGTTTCGAATTCAACTACTTACATGCAATTTTGAACATGGTCAGTAGCATCATAACAAAATTACGGTAAAATGACAAAATACGAGCTACTGCACTAAAAAGCATACATCATAAACTTGTGGAACAGCATTATCACGTAGAAAAAAACAGACGCAAATACTAAAACACACACACATATAATGTCAGCATTCCAAAACCAAATCATGACAGAACTGATAACAGTTCTAAAATATCAATAAACCATATGTAAATCTCCATATACATATACATACATCAAAGTTCAAACCAAAATTTCAGATTTCAACATTTAATAAGACTTCAAATCTAACTTAAACTTCTCATAATAAAACAAGACATCAAAACTACTCAAGTATGCCTTCGCAATCCTCCCTGACATAACTAACATTCTCAACTAAATCATCTGCATCCATATCGTTTTCTTCAGGGCCGCTCGCAACATAGTTAGCTTCTTCAACAAAATCATCTATCTCTAATTCATGAAAACCTCTTGGCGGTGCTTTCATTACAACATACCAATTAGAAGAATTATTTTTTCTTGAATAAAAGACTTGTTTCGCTTGAGATGCGAGGATATAAGGATCTTTTGAAAATGAGACCTGACTTTGATGTAAATTAACAAGAGTGAATCCATCTTCAACTTTTATCCCGTTTTCTATGTTCGCCCAATGACACTTAAAAACAGGAATATAAAAAATATTATAATCTAGTAAAATTATTTCAGTCAGTATCCCATAGTACGTCACCACATCAACCACTTGAGAAATGTCTTTTGCACTTGCTCTACACATGGTAGTCGCGTCATAAGTTACTCCGCTATTCTGGGTTTCTCTATCAACATCTTTTATATGAAATCGTTGTCCATTAATAAATATCCTTTGCAGGAGAATGCCGTCTTTTTAGGACCATATGCAATCCATTTTAATATTTTATCATGATCCTTTGAGTCAATAGGTATCTAAAAAAATATTCAAACATACTTTAAAAGTAATTTCCTTAATTCATATATGAAAATTTTGAAATTCTTTAACAAACCTTCCTTTTAATCCAATCAGCGAAGCTATCTCTATGGGTTTTCCACAGTAAGGTCGCATTTTTTTCTAAACGCTTGTTTGAATTTTGCAACTCCTCCAAATGCAAACTAGTACGATAAAAGTGATGTTAAATTATAGTTGCCAATACAAGCACATCAAATCAATGAAAGTGGGACATAACATATACTCACTCTAAAAATGGTTCCACCATAGCCATATTCATTAACACAGCTAAATGAGCAATTTCTTTCTCATTGGAAGACAATGTAATTGATTTGGACATTGAAATTGGACGCCCTTCAAGTATTGCGTTATCTTCATAATCTTCATTTCGATCTTTTTTTTCAATATCTACCGACTTGCTCAAAAATTCACTAAAAAATCTCATGCATTCTTCGGCAAGATATGATTCTGCAATGCACCCCTCAGGTCGGCATAATTTCTTACGTAGTCTTCGATGTTTTCATATACCTTTCAAAAGGATACATCCAACGAAAATGAACTGGTCCGCACAATCGTGCTTCTCTTCCAAGATGAATTGTCAAGTGTATCATAATATCGAAAAATGAGGGTGGACAATATCTTTCAAGTTCATACAATATTTTAACGATATCATCATCAAGTTGTTGCAACTTCTCCCTATCAAGAACACGTTGACATATTTTATTGAAAAATGAACATAGACGAATTATTGCATTTCAGGGTCTGGTTGGCAATAAAACTCTTACTGCAACCGATAATAATTGTTGCATTAAAACATGATAATCATGAGACTTCAAACCACTGATTTTACAATCCACCAACGACACGCATTTTTTGAAATTTGAACAATAACCATCGGGGCCTTTGAAATCATACAACCTTTTGCAAAATATTTTTTTCTCCAATTTTGATAATGTATACGGAGCTGGTGGAAGATATGTTTTGGTTCCACGAGGTTGTGCATAAAGACCATGCCGAATACCCCAATCCTCTAAATCATGTCTACAATTAATCCCATCTTTTGATTTGTTATCATGCAACATTGTACTTAGTGTGCTTTCACAAACATTTTTCTCAACATGCATTACGTCCAAATTATGACGCAACGGAAGTTCCTACGAAAAAAATTAGCATTTAAATTTTCTATATATTCTTTTTTTTAGATTAATAAATAAAAATGAGATTTGAATACTAACCTCCCAATATGGTAAGTCAAAAAAAATTGATCTTTTTTTCCACCTTGATAGCTCCTTTTTTACAGAATTATCATCTTCATTATCTTCATCCTCACTACTGTCATCGATCTTCCTTTTCTTACTTTTTCCCTTAATCTACTCTTTTCCAAAATCATTTGGAAAGTCCTTCAAAATAAGAGAGATGTTTTTACCTGTTAGAATTCTAGGCATCTTTCCATCCTCTATAGTGTTATCAAACCAAGCTTTTTTTTCCTCAACGGATGTGAAATAGGCAAAAATCTTCTATGACCCATATAAACATTCTTTCGACTATATTTCAACCATCGATGATGAGTATTGACACCACATAATAGACAACCCTTTTTACCCTTTACACAACATCCAGCAAGATTACCATAAGCTGGAAAATCATTTATCGTCCATAATAAAATAGCTCTCATATTAAAAAGTGTCTTACTAAATGCATCGTACGTCTCAACTCCACTACTCCACAAGTAATGCAAATCCTCTACTAATGGCGCCATATATACATCAATATCATTCCCCGGTTGCTTTGGACCTGGAATTAGAAGTGTTAGCATAATATTTTCCTTCTTCATGCACAACATAGGCGACAAATTATATGTCACAAGCATTACTGGCCAACAAGTATATTTGGAACTCAACATGGAAAATGGATTAAACCCATCTGTAGCAAGACCAAGTCTGAGACTACGTGGATCGGCTGAAAATGATTTCCAATTTTCATCAATTGTGCTCCATGTTACAGAATCTACGGGATGTTGCATCTTTCCATCACTGCTTTTATTATTGAAATGCCACCTTAATGCTTCTGCCATCTTTTCAGATCTGAACATTCTTCTTAATCTTGGAATTATTGGAAAATATCTCAACACCTTAACCGGGATACCCTGCATAATCTCATTTGTATCCTGGTTCATTTTCCATCTTGAGGAACCACATTTCAGACAATTATTCAAATTTTTATACTCTTTACGAAAAAGACAACAATCATTCTCACATGCATGAATCTTTTCAAACCCCATATCAAATAGTTTGAGGAATTTCTTTACTTCATATAAAGTCTTAGGAAGTACATTATTCTTTGGCAAAAATAGTTGTTGCACATTAAGAAGCTTATCAAAACCAGAATCGGATAATCCAGTTTTGCATTTAAGGTTATACAAAATAGTGATGGCAGATAACTTTGTATGATCTATGCAACCAGGATATAATGGGGTTTCTGCATCTTCCAAGTTCTTAAGTAAATCATCATGTCGTCTCTGTGCATCATCCTTATCTTTATCATCATCAAAAAATTATGATTAAAGTAGTCTTCATCTTCATAGTGAATTGCTTTGAGTAAGTCGTACGCCTCACTCTTTTTATTATTATTTTCAACATCTACTTGCTCGCCATGATTATACCACCTACCATCTTTGTACTTAGGATCCATTCCCTTTATAATTAAATGCTCAATGACGGTTTCACCATAATGATGACTAAGATTTCGACAATCTAAACAAGGACACAAAATTTTCTCTACATCCCCTAACTTTTTCTTCGCAACACATACAAAATTTTGAGCTCCTTTTTCATACTCTTTACTGGTTCTATGTTTAAAATTGAAAGCAACAAGAGTGTTAGTTTTCATTTTCAAAACATGTTAAGTCTAAACTTATGTGTAAATTTACTTTTATATGATTACCTATGTAGACGCAACCAGTCTTTCTCCATCATCATATATAATATGGAAGCAATCAAGTATCTAAATGAAAAATAGTAATTAGAAATTAGACTATTTAAACAAGTAATGAATGCTAGAAGAGAATCTGGGCATTTTAGTTAGCTTGTTTAAATGTGAATACTCATTATGAGTTTCTTCTTGAGACGTATAGAAAATAATTCAAATTAGACTCGAAATTGGTTTCACTCCACACGATCATCGCCAACCTCGAACGACCAATCCCGCTCGCAACCCTATCGCCTGTGACCATTCTCAAATCACCAAACCCATATTGCCTTCACTTATAAACGCTTCGAACCCAACCACATCGCCTTCTTACTGTCGCCTTCCTCCTCTCCAACCCAAATCGCCAACCCATAGATTCTACTGAATGCTATTCTACACAGGTAATGAAATAAAATCATCATAATGCAAAAACAGACAGTACTTATAGTTCACATGGTGTAAAAGCATTCAGCATAATGAAAGAATCATTTAATTTCAAAAATACTTAGATTACTTTTGTTATTAACATGCTTTGTTTTTGTTAGGGATTGAATCGCAAATGGTTATCTAAAATAGATGGAATCGTTGTAGACATTCTCGTTTAATCTACAAACCGTGCTTACAGACTACACCATCCACTGCTAGAAGACCAAGTTAGTTTGCTAATATCGTTTTTATTTCTTATATAATTATTATATATATCTGTGCTTCATTTTGTTTATATGACACAGAGAGTTGGGTTAATTCAGAAGAACAATATTCATTATGTTGAATGAATTTTTTATTTAGTTGTTGAATCATGTGGAAGAGAACAGCGACTGCATTATTCAGTTTTGGAAATTAGTTTGCATTATACAAATTTTGTAAATAGTTTACATTATAGAGTTCTATATCTAAACCGAGGAATTCATCGCCTCAGTTTATAACTGAGGCATTCATCGCCTAAGCTTATAATTAGAAACAAACTGAGGCATTACCTCAGTCTGTACTTATATCAAGTTAAGGTCTGCCTCAGTTTGTACCTGAGACATTGCACATTGCCAGTTTGTATCTGACTGAAACAAACTGAGGCATGCTTCAGTTTTTATGTGAGGCAGTTCCTTGGTTAGCATGCTACTGTTTTGAAACCGACATTTTGAAAAATGGAAACCTCATCCAGCATTACAACTTCTCTTTGCTCTGCCTTCTAACTAACCCAAACAAACACTATCCTCCAGTAGCAACCAATACATCACTGTCACCTTAAACACAGTCATCATTGTGCCAGCATACAACCAACCACAACTGTTGCTTGCTCCATCACAATCCTACCTCTGGCATTCTCTGCTGCACGTTAGCCTGCTCATTGCATGCGATCACCTATCAGTTCACCAACTCCAAACATTAACAACTTGCATAGCACCTCTATACCACAGCCATTCCTCTTCCTTCACCATCTCAACTACATTACCGACATCATTTACCATTCACCAGTGCTTCACCACTACATCATCTAATGTCACAACACTCCATACATTACCCTCTTATTGTCCATCACTGACCTCCAGCAATACTCCAGAGCACCAAACCTCTTCAATTCTGCCAAGCATCACTACATACATAACACCACAGTTTCTCCATCCAAGTCACCGTTTCCATACATCTACATCTCCTCCTACAACCTTCCCCACCTCCATACCACCTTCCCCAACCTGCATGAACGCACTCAAAACAACCCTGAACCAAAGCAAACCCGCCACTACGACCACATATCACTTTAGAGCCTAAATCCTCTAATGTGAGTTCAATTTATGAATTTAGACCTATATCCTGTTGCAAGGTTTTACACAAAATACTTCAATGTCATTTGCAACAGGATGAAAGTACTACTGAATATTCATAGTTCTTGCAATCAAACTGCTTTAATTTAGGAAGAAATATACCAATGAATTATATGCTGCCTATGTAATGACAAGAAGATTTAATGAAAATCAGGCAAAAGCATGCAACAATCTTAATAAACTTATTAACATACAGCAGTAGTAATAAACTCGTTAACATCAATTTAGTAACAAAATCGATTCAATAAATTTTGATTTAGGGCAATCGAAGAAACACGTACTGAACTAACAAAATCAAAACTGATGAATGATTAAACTAATTGAAGAACCCATTTTAAACCTAAATAAAATCGACCAATAGTTGAAAATAAGTACCTGTAGAGAGAGAAGCTAGCGGTGATGATTTGGATTCGAAATCGAAATAATGGTGAAAGGAGACATTTGAACGATGAAGCGGCAGTGATGAAGACGGATTTCGGTGATGGGAAGAGAGGTTTGATTAGGTGATGGAGGTATTAACGAGATGAAAGGCCGATAAACGTAAAAAGGCGAAGTGAAAATGAGGCGCGAAGTTATATTATTTAGGTTTTCTCAGCGTTGACACGTAAAAAAATTCCCTCCAGAATTTGGTCCACCGCATTTATGGGACAGACGCTGAGAATAGCTGCGGTGGAAAGTGTTTTTTCTTGTAGTGAGCTATCATTTCGGCTCAATGTACATAGTTTGCGTTGTCGTTACTTTCATTGGTTGTGGCTGTATTGGTATGAATCCCAATCTTTTCGAATGACTTGTACTAAAATTTTGACACTTGTTATGTAAATAAAAGTTTTTGTTTTCTGTCAAGCTTCGTCTAAATTGTTATTTGAGTACTTGAACAATTAATTTCTATCCACTGTAATTTTAATTCGTTGCTTGTAAATTTTGGTAATAGTTCACCAGCTCCATTCCAAGGCCTTCAAGTGATCATGGCCTTGAGTCGTATAAAACATAGGTTCAAGCTTTAGTGTTACACAGTCGGATTCTGCGGTTTTTTAGAATAACCATGCTTCTGCCCCCGACATCGATTTAGCGGGGGCAGAAGCCAGACTATCGAATTCCATCCTTAGCGATTTTATACTCCTCCTATCGGTTTTAGGCCGGAGTTTGTGGAATAGAGAACGGTCAAAATCCACTCATTTATTCATTCATGTTCATAACCACACTCTCGGGATATGGTTCAGCTGATAGGTGGTCGGTTCGCACCCAGATTATGTTTATACTCTATTATGCACTATGGGGACTTAGAGTTATCTCGTGAGCGGTCGATTTATGCTTGGTTTATGTTATATTCCAGTCCATACTCTAGGGACTTAGATTTATTTTGCGGATGGTCAGTTCATACCTGATTTATTTTTATACTCCAGTCCACACTGTGAGGACTTAGAATTATTTTACGGGTGGTTGGCTCACAGTCAATTTATGTTCATACTCCAGTCCGCACTCTACAGGTGGTCGTACTCTTTTTGATTGATTAGTCTACCCCCTAGAATTTGGGGTCTGGATTTAACGAGCGTTCGTTCGTATCTTGGTTGCTTTGATGGCAGGAAATTTTCAATCTCCAGATTGTTGGCCACAGTTGTTCCTTATTATGTATTTTTTTCATTGGATTACGAATGTGAATTGTTAAACAAACAAGTTGATTGAGCTCATCTTGTCAGATCCCATTGGGAGTTATCATGATTGATTGATCTCAAACTGTGGGAGCTTGTTCATACACATCGAGAACAATCAATTTCGCTACATAATCGGGATACAATGCAATAGAAAATATAAATATGGAGGAAGCTTGAAACTTTATTCATAAAATGGAAAGAAACAACATAAACCGTCTTATTACATATTTGGAAAATCAAATGCTAAAGCAATTTCAGAAAGAAATGCAACTGAAATGTAAAGAAAAAACTGAGTGAAATAGCGTCGTAAATATTTTCTATTCCATGCTCTTGGAAGTGTAATGCCATCGACAGTCGCTAGCTTGAAAGTTCCTTCTCCAAGCCTTTGTTCAATGACAAATTGTCCTTCCCAGGTCGGATTCATGCATGACGGGGTAGGAAAAATCTGTTTCACAACGAGATCACTAGTTTCAAAGGTTCTCGATCGAACTTTAGTGTTGTTATACTGGGTGACTCGATGTCGATGTGCACCTGACCTTAGATTGGCTTCTTCGCGCTTCTCATCTATAAAGTCTAGAGATGCCAAGAGGAGATCTTTATTTGTTTTGGGATCGTAGCAAGTCACTCGATGAGAAGGGACTTCGAGTTCAAAAGGAATAATGGTTTCGAAACCGTAGGCAAAAGCGAATGGAGTATGGCCAGTCGCGGACTTGTGAGTGGCCCTATAAGCCCAAAATGTCGTATGGAGTTCATCAACCCACTTGCCTCTAGCCTTCTCCAAACGCTTCTTTAGAATGACTTGATGATTTTATTTACACAACCTACCCATTTGCCTGAGGGTGAGCGACCGCTGCAAACCTCTTTTCAATATGATATCTTTAATAAAAGTCTTTAAATTCAGCATGATTGAATCGTGTCCCATTATCTGTTACGATAGTCCGTAAAAGACCGAAGCGATATATAATATTTCAAACAATAAAGTTGACTACTTTCTTGGTTGTTATTATGGCTAAAAGTTCTGCCTCAGCCCATTTAGTGAAGTAATCGATTACAACAATAACGTACTTCATGCTACCTTTAGAGATTGTTAAAGAACCGATAATATAAATACCCCACACAGTGAATGTCCATGGGATGACCATTTGCGTGATTTCTGTTGGCAAAGCTCTTGGTACTTTTGCATATATCTGGCATTTATCACATCATCTTACATAATCAGCGGCGTCTCCATTTACAGTTGGCCAACAACACGCATAATGGAGTATTTTCTTTGTCAAAGTTTGCCCCTCGGTGTAATCGCTGCATTCTCGTTCATGAATTTCCTTTAGAATACGCTTTATCTCATCATGAGTGATACACTAGAGTAGGGGGACTGAGAAACCTTTCCCATATATCAATTCCTTCTTGCATAATATATCGTGAAGCTTTGCGAAGGACTTATTGCTTTTCATTTCATTTTTCAGGCAAGATTCCACGCAGTAAATAGTCTTTAATTGGAGTTATCCACGATTTCCTTTCAGATTCTGCCTTTAGTTTTTGATCACTTTCCATCATGTTTATATTCGGGGTATCTAATACTTCGGAAGAAGCCAAGCCCATTTACTGTGCATCGCCATTATTGGCAAATTTTGCCAACGAATCGGCCACTCTGTTTTGATCGTGTGGAATATGTGAAATGTCATAGTATTCAAATGTTATTAACAACTCCTAAACTCAGGTAAGGTATGGGGTAAGACGTTGTCCCTTAGCCTAACAGTCTCCCCTAACTTGATGCACCACCAAATATGAATCACAAAATATTTCAGTGGATTTAAATCCAAGTTCTCTTTTGAGTTCAAATCCAGCAATCAAAGCTTCTTACGCGGCCTCGTTGTTTGTGGTTGGGAAGTCAAGCTTCAAGGCATACGAAGCTAACCAGTTTTCAAGGGTTATAAGAATAAACCCAGATCCAGAACAGTGATCATTAAACGCTCCATCAGTATACAATTTCCATTGAACGATAGGGATTTCATTACTTTTCGAAAGATCATCTTGCACAGTAAACTCCGCTATAAAGTCTGCCAATGCCGGACCTTGGAAAGCTCTTCGAGGAAGATATGTGATGTTGAATTGGATGAGATCAATGTTTCATTTGAGTTACCTTTCATACGTCTCAGGTCGTTGTAGGACCTATCATAATGGTTGGTCGGTGTAATTATTGATTGGATGTGTTTGGGAGCCAATTTCTCTATTTTTGGATAGTTCCTTTCTGCTCCTGTTACTCGTTGACTGACATAATACGCCGGCTTCTGGAACCGATTCTCCTCACAAATTAAGGCGGCACTTATAACGTGCGCTGATACAGCCATATAAATGTACAACTCCTCATGATCTACCAGCTTTGACAAGATATGGGGTCTCTCCAAATGATTCAGCAGAACTTGAAACACGTATTCTTGCAATCCTACGTCCATTCAAAGTTTCTTTTTGCTTTCCTAATCAAATCAAAGAAAGGAATACATTTGTCGGGAGCTCTGGAGATAAATCGACTTAAGGCAGCAACCTTATCATTCAAACTCTTCACTTGTTTAATTGTTCGTGGTGCTTGGATATCTCGAATAGCCTGAATCTTTTTAGGATTAGCTTCTATTCCACGAGCATTGATGATAGAGCCCAAAAATTTTCCTGAGGCAACGCCGATCGAACATTTCAAAGGATTCATTTTCAACTTGTAATATCGTAGGATATCAAACATTTTCGCTAAGTCCCTAATGTGGTCGCTTGACCGTCGTGACTTCATGAGCATTGATTCAAATACACTGCCATTGTTTTTCAAATCTAATTTTTAAACATCCTGTTACTAAGCGCTGATAAGTTGCTCCAGCATTCTTCAATCCAAACGGCATTACTATGTAACAATACAGTCTAACATCCGTAACAAAAAAGATGCGCTCCTGATTGGGAATATGCATCGCGATTTGGTTATATCCTGAATACGCATCCATAAAAGACAGCAAGGCATGTCCTGTAGTTGAATCAACTAGCTGGTCAATCCTTTGAAGGGGAAAACTGTCTTTTGGGCAACGCTTTGTTCAAATTCAAATAATTAATGCACGTTCTCCATTTTCCATTCACCTTCTTCACAAGTACAGGATAAGATACCCATTCAAGGTAAAGGGCATCACGGATAAACTCGTTGACTTTTAATTTGTCCACCTCCTCTTTAAGAGCAACAGATCTCTCCGAATTCATGGCGCATCTTTTTTGCTTCACCAAAACATACTTCGCATTAATATTCAATGCATCGCCCTTAATGGCAGACAAGATTACATACATGTTAGAGTGAGTCCAAGTGAATACATCTAGATTCGTTCAGAGAAAACCAGCGAGTTATTTCATCATTGGGGAAGGGGGCTTTGTTATGACCCAATCTTCAAGACTCATGATGGGTTGTCACGGTTGATCGTGATATCAATCGTCAGCTCAGACGGTGAAACCCTGGTCTCTTTGGGCTCCTCTCGTCATCTTTTGAATCTATATCTCTATAGAACCGACTGTAGTATCCGAGCCAAGGCTTAGGCGCTAGTTGTCAATCTTCGGTAGCTTGGATGCAGATAATCTTGTCCATACCCTTATCTTTTCCTTTACGCTGAGCTTCCCTTAACTCAGCTACATAACATACACGTCCAATCGCCCGATTGCCATAAACAACTCCTACGCCATTATCCATCGAAAACTTCAAAGTTAAAAACCATGGGGCAAGAGCTGTCCAATTCAAAAGCTAATTCCATATAACCAACAGCCTCGGTCTTGATGCCACTGAAACCGTAAATACGGACTTTAGATGGTTTTAAGTATTTGGCGTCCATTCTCATCTGATCATATGCCTTTTTGAAGATTATATTCACTAAATATCCATTATCAATCAAAATTCTTCTCACCAATGTAGGACCAATCAAAGCTGAAATGACTATCGGGTCAATTGTTAGAGCCACTACTTTGTCTATATCCTTGTTTCTAAACACAATATCATCCGCCATGGTACGATGCTGTTTTGTCAGAGCTCCATCTTTTGTATTCGAACAACATTCAAAATCTATATGCCTAGTCGAGCTAGCATAACACTCCATCTTTTGCTAACTCCAGTTTGTAGGGTGCGGTCCTCCAACTATCGTATTTATTACCAGTCTTCCACTGGTCTGTGTAGGCTCCTCAGCCCTGCACGAAGTTTGTCCTCTATTGGGGTTAGATGTCCCCTATCTGCCATCCTGTAGGGTTCTCACAAACTATTACAATTTCCTTTCCCAAATTAACTTTTCTATAACATCCTGGAGATGACTACGTTCATTTTTATTATGCGTATAACACTCATGAAAGCTACAATATTTCCCGATTTGCTTCTACTTCTTTGTTGACTCTTTTGAAGGAGCTTCCTATATTACTTGCTATTCTAAGTGAATAAATAAATATTCTCCGGGGACGTGTTTAGCGGCGTGTAATTGTCATATATTTGAATCCAAGGCTTTAGTATCCTAGAATCCCTCTTTCGCTCCCGATTCCTATCTTCATCTCTCTTTTGCTGATTCAGCTTATTCTGAACATTCTCCTGGATTTCCCGAAACTATCATCAGACTGTTTTATTGCAATATTACTCTGCACCGCTTCTCCACTCGGTTCTGCAACATTCTATTTGTTGGAGGATATGGCTTCCTTCTCATCATGGCCATAACTATAGCATGATCATTTGGGTTACTAACCTCCATGGCGACGGTATGAAATTCCCCTATAGCCTGGATCACGCCTGAAAGGGACATCACGTCTTTAGGACAAGTTGCGTGCATTCAGAATTATTCCACAAACATGGTTGCCAACTCATCGAATCTTGACATTGATATGTGGGTACTCTCGTGAACCACGTCTTGCAATCCAAGAAAGGGTTATGGGAAACTATCTGCACTTGGTTGCATCATTGGCCCGCGTAGAATCCACTAACCATTCGTATTTCATAATATGCTGCCTTAAGTTAGTTTTTCCCTCATAGGCAGGCATTGATGGCATGTTGAACCTTCTAGAATATTTTGCATGCAGAATTTTTTTAGTAAATAGGGTATGGCTTCTTGGGATTCCCTAGTCATCTTAGTCAAGCCTTGGTTCTCTCTCACTAACTGTCTGACCATTGCCGATAAATCCGGCATTTGGATAGGTGGTGCCAAGCATTGGTCGCGATCCGCTTCACATAAACGGTTCGATCGATGTCTATGGGTTGTTCCACACCTTCTTTGTTCACCATCCTCTTGATGCGCACCTTGAAAATTTATCTCATCGTCATTCTAGAGGGGTCCTTGGTCAGCATTCAATCGAACTCCACCATCCTAGCTCCCGAGAATAACTCCAGCACAATTCCCCAAGTGTAACGGGGAATCCCTCCTCTAGAGAAGGGATCTGTTGAGACTTGGTTTTGATTCATGATACAAAGCTATCACTACGACATACATATTTGATGACTGCCACGACAAAAAGAGAACATATATTACAAGGAGACAACACTTCAAAACCGGTACATCAATTATATTATTCTAATTCTGAGTCTTAGGTCAATTTTGTTAAAATCTCTCCTCGTTTACGTATATATTAGCTTATATATTTAATCATCTTATTCTCAAATATTTTATACATATATAAGCATATAAAATATATAAAAGTGTTTAAAGTTGTATATA
Source organism: Allium cepa (assembly GCA_030765085.1). Taxonomy (NCBI): domain Eukaryota; kingdom Viridiplantae; phylum Streptophyta; class Magnoliopsida; order Asparagales; family Amaryllidaceae; genus Allium; species Allium cepa. The sequence goes on along the minus strand of CM060938.1, from coordinate 306,383,432 downwards.
TAACTATACCTATGTAAACTGTGCAAATTGCGCAAATTTTACCAAGTTAGTCGTCTGACCCTGGAAATTCTGTGCAACATGAACAAGTGCACAGATATACAAATATATATTTAAAAATTCATTTGAATATTCAGTCGACTGACCTTGAAGCTCAGTTGATTGAATTTTTACAACGGTTACTTTTTGAAAAGACACGACTATTTATGAAGAGTTACGAACCTCTACGAAAAGATTTGAATGCAACACTTCAATCGAAAATCTTCATCAACAGTCGCTGCTTTATAACCTTTATAAATACATGCTCTAACTTGATTCCAGATCATCGAATTTTTTTATTTTTCTAATCTAACTCTCTTGAATTTGTTTGCTATTATACTTTCAATTATTCTGCACTATTTACTGTATTACTATCATCACTATACTCTGTATTATCATATATCAAAATCAACAATTTATTGCGATAATTCTAGTGCAATAAATCTATCCAAAAACCTAGTAAACCACTCAAGGACTAAACACACAGATATTAGACATCACTTTCCACGCGATAGTATAGAAAAAGAAGTGATAAATTTAGACAATGTTCTATCAGAAAATCAATTAGCTGATAATTTTACTAAACCATTGTTAGAAAATACTTTTATAAAATTACGTGATGAACTCGGTATAATGTTAATTAAAGATATATAAATAATAAAATACGAAATTTTTGACTAAAAACTCAAAAATAATTTTTTTTTACAAAAATTCATAATTCTGACCATGCTGAGACTCAAACGTATGACCTGCTGTGAATAACCCAAGTGTCATAACCACTTGAGCTATTTATTATTTCTGTTATAGTCTAAGACGGGGACTCTATTATATGGTGACAACAATATATTAAATTATGTACAAACACTTATCTTTATCAACATACTTTACTCCTTATTATGAACATTTCATTACATAAGACAAATCAAATAGCAGAAAAACCAACGGTTTGGCGAAATTCAAGACAAGCCATTTAATTCAACCTTCTTTTACTCAACCTTAGGCTATAAGTAGATATTTCTATTCTATGTTATTCATTAAATCGAGCTGAAATACAAAAAAATTAAATTCTCAAGACGTCAACTTCTTCATCAACTGACTCCATTGAAATTACAGCCTCTACCGATTCACCAAAAACTCATGTTCATCGTACTTCACCATCTTCTACTTATCATACTAGATATACTCTTGACAAAAGAAAGGGAAAACGATGTTTGACATATCTCCAAACACTAAGCAAAAATAGATGATTTGCATCGCTACAACAAGAATCACTGATGCTTCAATGTGAAATGTACTATGAGCAAAAGATTAACTCCAGACGATTAGGAATTATCGAGCATATTTCTATGAAGGTTTGTAGGGCCTCTTCACATCCAATAGACGAATATGTCGTTTCACCTATTAGACAACCTTCGACATCATCCCCACTGTGACCACCGGTCTCACCAAATTCTTGGGATCGTAATGAAGCATCGAATCCTCGTCGCAAACAACGAAAGGGATACAAAACGCCTAGTCCTTCAAAATAAACATAGTTGTTATTGTTATTTTTCATTTTCGAATAATTCTACTAAAGTATGTACGCTTTGTTTTTGGAATAATTCAGTTCTTTTATATCATAAACATGTACACTAGTTATAATATTCAAAATTAAACTTACAATGTTCATATGTATGAAAATTTATAAACATTTACTCAAGAAAACATTGACTATATGAATTCACCCAGGTCAGCTGACTGAACCAGGGGGTCAGTCGACTGACACAGAAGAAAAATGTTTTTTAAAACCATGGTCAATCGACAGTTTTAGTGACTTTGTCGAATGGACCTGAATTCAAATTCAGTCGACTGATTCGTTAATCTGAGCAACATTACTGCTCCTACCCACTCACTTCCACCTTTTAACTTTCAATTTCTCCTTCTCTCGCCACACTCATCTCAGATTTCAAAGTTTTCCAAAACCCTAGCTTTTCAAAAACTCAATTTTTATTACTCCAAACATTCGAATTAATGGCTCCTAAGAGAAAAGGACAAACTTCTTCATCTTCTCAACCTCCTTCGTACGAGAAAATCCAACAATGGCTATTTGATGACATCGCAATTAGGAAATGGAGAAGAATGCAAGATTCTCACATCTTTGAAGGTTCGTTTGTAAACTTTTTTTATTTCTCTCTATACCATATACAAGAATTGGCTCGTAGGAGCAATTTGTAATCTTTATTCAATATTGACGATAATAAGCACAAAATTAATCAAATGATGGTCAAACTATTCCATACAAATCTTAACTTGGGTCACCAAACCATTCAAGATCAACAAGATTTTGCATGGAGTCTAGTTTATTGAAAACTCGTCTTTTTCTCCTTAGATCGAATGGCACGCATTTCGAGATCTGAAAATGATGGTGTAGAATTGAACAATGTTGATTGTGATATAGTCGTTCGTGACCATATAAGTCATTTTTTTAGAAGACGACATGTACAAACTCAAATCCATGTCCTTAAGACCAAAAGTAAGAATTATACATCGTGCGTTGATGAAAACCGTAACTCCGCGAACCGAGAGTTATGAACTTGTTTATGAATATAACTTTAAAGCCTTATATGCTATCTTTGGAAACATTAAAGTCAATTGGCTACGATTAATTCTTGATGAATTCTTAAGCTTCAACAACGGTCGAATGAATGTCATCTACTATGGTGAATATATTATGCATCTGCTAAAGGCTTGTGAGATTCCGGAACCTGACTCGCCGGTTTATACCGTTGGATATTTAAATTCTCGCACTTTAGCGTTAATGAAGCTATCAGTTGCTCGACCACCTCCTATCCTTACTTTCGAAGAATGGACTCAACGACAAGTATCTCAAGATCAACCACAACAATATGGCAGAGCATCTTGTGCTCCATCCTTCCAAATATCAACTAGTCTCAACAAGATGAAATTTTGATTCCTAATCCAGGACTACCTCCACATGAGTCGATTTATATGATATGCCGTAACCAAAAAATTCTTCAATCCCATACCACTAAAGTGGACAAAAAGCTAGATAAGGTTAAAGGATTTTTTACGAAGTTACGGAAAGCTATTTCATGTTCATTCGGCACTTCCACGTCTACAATAGGCGAGCTGGGTAAGCAACCCGTCTTCACTTGGTCTTCCTCTTTCGATGATCAAGCAAGTAGTAGCGACGATGGTGGAGATAGAAGCGGTAGTGGTGGTCAAACATCACATGATGATAGAGGTAAGCAAAGGATGACATGAGTTGTTATTTTACATTATGCAAACATTAGTCTTTATTTTATGACTTGTATTAAAACAGACACTCTTTTTCGTATTTCCAGACTCTTGTTTATGGAATTTTAATGTATGAATGGTTATTTTCTTCATAATATCTATGACATTATGGCTTCATACTTTTATATTACTTATTCCTTTTGTCGATGATAAAGGGGGAGAAATATTATTACAAATACTGAGAATGCAGGATATAGAGTGTCAAAGATTCAGGAGGAGTAAGTATTTATATTATATATATAGTCGAAATCTATATTTATTTATAGGTTGTCATCAATCAAAAAGGAGGAGAATGTTGAGACTTGGTTTTGATTCACGACACAAAGCTGTCACTACGACCTATAGATTTGACGACTACTACGACAAAAAGAGAATATATTTACATGGAGACAAGACTTCAAAACCGGTGCATCAATTATATTATTTTAATTTTCAGTCTTAGGTCAATTTTGTTAAAATCTCTCATCATTTACGTATATACTAGCTTATATATTTAATCATCTTATTCTCAAATATTTTATACATATATAAGCATATAAAATATATAAAAGTGTTTAAAGTTGTATATATAACTATACCTGTGTAAACTGTGCAAATTGCATAGATTTTACCAGGTCAGTCAACCAACCCAGAGGTTCATTCGAATGACCCTGGAAATTCTGTGTAACATGCACACGTGCATAGACATACAAATATATGTTTAAAAATTCATTTGAATATTAAGTCGACTGACCCAGAAGATCAGTTGACTGAATTTCTGCAACAGCTACTTTTTGAAAAGACATGACTATTTGTGAAGAGTTACGAACCTCTACGAAAAGACTTGGATGCAACACTTCAATCGAAATTCTTTATCAATTGATGCTTTCTAACCTCTATAAATACATACTCTAACTTGATTCTAGATCACCGAAATTTCTTATCTTTCTAGTATAACTCTCTGGAATCTATTTGCTATTATACTTTCAATTATTCTGCAAAAAGGCAGTATGATACATTTCTATTCTTCATAAACTTCAAATATATATTTATAACAGAGGAGAAGATTATAGAAAGGGTGTACTACAAGTGACAAATCCGTGTTATTAGAACACACAAAGTCAAAACAAACTTTTGTATTTGTTGAATTCCTGTTCTGCTGCTCGGGCATGTGAGGTCCTCTTCGGCTGCCGAGGCGAAATCCTGTTCTGCTTCTCAGGTCCCTGTTCGGCTGCTGAGGGTTTGTATAGACCCGTTCCTCCGGGTTAAGTGAGGATTGTTATTTTATTGAAATTCCAGAAGAACTCTGGGACTGGACGTAGGACGGTGCCCCAAACCAGTATAAAAATCTCTGGTGTCATTTTATTATAATGCTTTTATATTCCGCACTATTTACCGTATTACTATCATCACTATACCCTGTATTATCATATATCCATACTACATGATCCATAGCACACTTTCAGGATCGACATCGCCTTAGCAGACCATATTGATCTGCGAAGCATAGTGTAGTTAATTCCCCGCTATTACCCTGCTATAACCCTGTTATATCTCATAGTAGATTTCCACCGCTACGATTTTTCCATATAGCTCTAAAATATAGCCTTTCCGCTTTAATCCCCGTTATATCCCATTATTTCCGTTATATTTTGCTATTTTCCATACATCTTCTTTAATAAAATGAATTAAAAAATTGCATTTATACATTATAAAAATTATGAAACTAATTTATTTGATTTAATTTTTAATATATTTTCATAAATGGAAATATTCTAATATTCTACTAAATTCAATTATGTTATATGATAGTTTTACGTTTATTTAAAGCATATTCGCACATGTTTTTTGTTTAAAATGATTTATGCATCAATTATAATTCAATTGAATGATAATTTTTTATTGAATTATCATTTATATATTTTTAAAAACATTAAGTACGAGTTTTATATGCTATTTTAGAGCTATCCGCTATATCCCGCTATATCGTCGCTGTATCCCCGCTATGACTTTTTACACCTCCACCACTTCGAATCTGTCGAGCGCTTTAACTGCACAGGCCAAGCGGTGCTTCGAAGTTTCTGCGTGATCTCCTTCGACCCTACGATGCCTATGCTTGTGGTATTCATCCGATGAGCTTGAACTTTCAGATGCCGAGTAAGGAATGGGATCCCTCATTGCCTTCTCATGCTACCGTTGAGTAATTTGGTTCATCGAGTTAATATTACTATGAATTTACTGATTTAGTTGTCAACGGCTATCCATCAGCTCTCTCATTGGATATGAAATTCAGCTCTGGTTATAGAATCAGCAGGGTTCTGAACTTCAACTGGATCAGCATTCAAATTTGGGAATTGATTGCTTGTGTCTCATTGTTGAATGCTAGTAGTCTCATTTCCATCCACATTTTGAGAAGTAGATCAAGTATATCTCACCATTATCAATCTTCTTGCTTAGATTTCATTTAATTTGAATAGTATATGCAACTTTATGAAAATAACTATGGAACTCCTTTAGGGGATTTGCCAAATCCAGTAGCAACAAAGGGGATCTTAACAAGCTGAGAATCAGTTTCTCAGTGAAAGCACCAAAATTTTTGCAACCAAATTAGTCACAAACACCCTAGAGTAGATTTATGTAGAAAAGTAGATGAAGAAAGTAAAACTAAAACTGAGAAAAGAACAAACCAATAGACATATCAAAGAAACAATCAAGAATGCAGGAATTTATAGTGATTCAGTGTTGTATGCCTACGTCCACTTTGAAGATTATTTTTTTGAATTCACTAACAGTTTTATTACGGTAGTAAGAAGTAAGAAAAAACTTGATTACAATAGAGACTCAAATAACCAGCAGCATAAAGATCCTCAGAGTGACCCCCTAGGCCAGTATGTATAAGTGAAGGTGACCACCAATCTCTCTGAAACTTCGGCTACATGACCTTCTAATCCATATAAGCCCACCAGAGGTGTCTCTAGGCCCAAATCCCAGTGAAGAGGGATTGATACCAATCCCTACAACGGTCGATTCTTGGGCAGAAATCCCTATGGAGGCTTCTTCATGCTTAGATATGTTGGCTCTTCAAATATCATGTTATTTGAACTAATGGAGCTCATGCTATTGATTGATGTTTGGTTCAACTTCACTTCTGATCTTTTTTCTACCAAACCCTTCAAATAGTTTTATGTCGATCCCTCTTTCTTTAGCCATTTAACATGTGATCCCTAGGGCAGGTTCCCTAGGGTCCATATACCTTGCTCTCCAAATTTCATTTGCCCTGGACTTTTAAATCCCAAGATATTGATCGTTGAATGCAAGAATGCACTTGGTCTCTGTCATGTGCCAATCCCCCTTTGGTGGACTCAAATATGCCGACCCATCCATCTTTGCCGAGCCCTTTTATATGCCATGCCGATCCCTTTCTTATGAGTTGAAGTATAACTTTCCAAACCAACAAACCATGTCAATCCATCTACTTTCATCTAAGCCGATCCTTTCTTACTTCAACCATGCCGACCCTTTGTCTATCCAACCATACCAATCCCTATGGTACTACCAAGACATGCCGATCCCTTGCTTGCCCAAGCTAAAGTCCATATTTCAAGCATCATGCATTGTTTATCTACCAATTCCGGCTTTATATAACCATTATTACTATACTCCAAGGTCCTACAACCATTGCTCCGTAGTCATCATTCTTGATAACAATCGTTTATCTTGTGAAATCAGTTCAATATAGATGGGTCAGGATACCAGTTAACACTTGCCCCCCAAAGTACGTCTTGTGAGTAACATGACATGCTTTCAATTAAAACAAATCTGAATGGTCAAAAAGAGATTCATCTAGCTTCCTGAACGTATGTTTCGCAAATTAGAAACAAATCACTTTTATAAATAACTATATTCATAATAGTTTATGAATACCTATTCTATTACACTAACGAATAATTATTGCTTAAATATCCACTTTATAGTAAAGGAATTTCTTTGAGAAATTGTTGGTAATAAAAAGGAATTGAATACGATCCAAAGGTAAAACTGATCACATAAGATGAAATGAAACTAATTAACCTAAAAGAACACATCACATTAGAGTGTGTAACAAGTATTCTCGCATATTGAAGAGAAACTTCGAGTTTCTTGTCAATGTCGAAAATATATAATCCTCGATGTTTAATTAAACCATCAAAATTATTTACTTTATGATATGGTATGATGTGCGAATCCAAAAGGATACCAAGTACATTACCAGAATACGATTTTGGTAGTCTTAACTGAAGGGTTATGATCCATCGGCCATGATTGTGTCTTTAACAGACTAATGCAGTTGGATTTTAATGAGCAACGTTGATAAGAATAACTTTGGATTTTGGCATATATATGTTGATAAGAAAGAAAGTTAAAAGGTACACAGACATTTCTAAATCATAAGTGAACAAAACATTACTGATTGTTTAGCGATGTACTAGTATTAAAATCAGTTTTAGTTGTTTTAATATTCAACGTTGGATTTGTAAATGACGTCTTTTATGCGAAGTACAAAACATATTGGGAATGTCCCAAACAATATGCGAGGACACATTATAAAAATGTTTAATAAGGAACATGTAAGAAGGATTCCTTTTGTATTGGTAATAAGAATTATCATACATATAATGTTATCTATGACATCATGATTTATTTATGTATTTGATACATGAAACAAATAACAAATCCAAATTAATATCACTAAATGGTTGCTTGAGGTTTTCTCGTGTATTTATGAAATATTATAGAATTGTTTACACAAACAACAAACTCCTTGTGAAGGAGTGTTCTTACTCAAACTTCATAGGTGATATTGAGTATAATATGTCATTAACAAATTAAAAATAAGAATGTTTAATTTGGAAATGTTCCAAATGGAAGATTGTGGATGATTCAATGAAAAAGGATATGTACATCGCCCTAAATAGCGTCGCAATAAAATCAATGTATATAAATGTATAAACGCACAAATTTAGAATAGGGTCGAGGGTGATTCCAAATGTTGAGAATCCCATAACATTATTATATAACAACAATGTTGCGATATAGTTCATAACAGAACTTAGAGCTTATTTGAATTCGAGAGACATACTCCAAATTGTTCCACGTAATAAAATAGTTTATCACCATCAGAGAGAGTTGATTGACAAAATAGATAATTGAAACATAATAGCATACCTATTCTGTAAGGGGTTGGCCCAATTGGTTTTGAGGAAACCAATTGGAGAAGTTGGAACAAGATTCCATAATTGATCCCAAGTGCAAGTGGGAGATTGATAGAGTTAGGGGTGTGCCCTAGGGGCAATTTTGTAATTTTTTACATATATCTTACTTGATAACCAGTCTTGTTCAAAAATAAAAGGTGTTTTCATTCTATTATATACTTAACATAACTTAATATATTAATCAATTAATGAATTTAACTAAATATATTTAATAGAGAATCCATATATGGTATGTTTTGTGATAGTAGCTAAAAAGTGTTGTAACCTTGAGTAATTTATACCAATGAAAATAAATATATAATTTTTAATATTCCTAGTGAAGGTGTATCGAGGCTAGATATCTATACATCCATTGAGACTAGAGTACGTAATGTTCTTTAAATGTTGGGCAATGTATTACTCATAACTGCCGGAGAACCAAGGGATTGCGTACTGATAGTTATTGGATGAATGTGGAATGACTCACTCGATAATTTTCTATTCGTTAATATAACTAAGGTCAAGTAAAGAATATCGATGTGACTAATTTTTATGGTTCTCTCGACTTGGGAATACCATTGATTTTCAATGTGTAAGCTCCGCTGTGATTAAAGATATATCATGGCATGGCGTCCATCGAACGACTATAGTTGGGTCCAGTGGAAGCAACGGAAGTGAAACACTATTAAAGAGAATATTTTTCTCCTCAGTTATATGAGGTTAGTATCACGGTCAACTGTAGTCAACTCAAAATCAAAGTCACTGGCCAGAGCAGTTCGGTTAATAATAATTGTTATTATTGAACCATGGACTTTATGTTTGGACTACAAAGTTGAATGTGGACGATATTGGAATTTCGACCATTACTAGATTCCATAAGTCCTAGTGTGATATAGTTTTGACGAAGAGAATTGGTGCAAATAATTGTCACTATCTGGTACTGCTTATAATAAGTGTTATACTATATATAAGATATATGTGTTATACTATAAAGGTTATAATATACACTATAAAGGCTATAATAATTATATCTAATATAAATGTTGTATTGGAATACTAATGAAAATTGATTAAAACTATTAACATAATACTATACATAAGACTATTATAAAAGTGATATGAAACATAAATTTTTTATAATAATAAACTTATATGATATTAATGTTTAAAATAGAGATGGAACATTAAATAAACCCAAATAGACTTATGGGATAAATGCATATGTAAATGTACGTATACCGTGATTTCTAAGGTGTTTTACATTTGAATCATGAGGCAATTTCATAAGAAATATAAGTCGATATCACTCAATGTAATATATCAAAGATTATGAATCTTCATATAATGTTGCTCTCTACCATAAATATGCTAATGAATTACTTGTATACTCTTTACTTGTTGAGTAGACTCGCACTGGGGATGTTATGTACGGAATTATTAATATATTGATTATACGAGGTAAGACATTATATATATATATATTTACGGAGTAGACTTAAGGTATATATATAATACATAGGCCGTCATGATATGGTAGGTGCGAGTGAATAATTTCATTTCAATTTGTTGAGCATACTCAATGTCGGAATGAGATTAGGACAAGGAGTCATAGGTTAGGATTTGTATGCGATACAATCGATAATGGGTTATCCATCATTTTTGGGGCTATGATTTGTTGAGTAGACTTAAGGTTTGAATCCTAAGAAAAACTAGTAACACCCACTAGTGAAGTAGAAAAACTTCTATGTTTTATCTTAGGGTTTGGAAAAACATAAAGGACTAGTGAGAGCTTTATTAGAAAATTAAAACGGTAACATTTAACCTTTATAATATTGTAAGAATATATGCTAAATAATGTTATAATTATCTACAATGATGAATTTGTACATTTAATACGATTGATAAAACCTTTTTTAATTAATATATACAAATGAACTGATTGAAAACTGACTAATAGAAATATAATATATACTCACTATTAAATGCCTATTGCATATTAATTTTTTCTATACCCCATGCAAGTGACAAATTTTGCAAGCACTTAATACATTCATTAATATGGTCACTTACATATATGTTTGGTCAAGACCCTTTATTGCATTCTATGAGTTTACAAGACATGGATATTTGATCTATATACTATCGCATATAAGTGTTATGTGGGGAACAGTCACAATTTGTAATGTACGATATTTCGATAAAATTAGTTCATTCGAGAAAAACCGATTAATAGTACTATGAGATCGTGTATTCAATTTGATTGGTTACATAAAAGATCATATTGTGTTAAATATAACATAATGACAAAATTAGGAATAAATCTAAGAACTTGATCGCTAAAATGTCAGTTTGATCAGTTTATGCAAAGTGCAACACATCTGATTTCTTTAAATGTTAAGGATAACCGAATGCGCTTTTGTAAATAGTTCGTTGTGGTAATATAGTAAGGGTTTTCCTTTGAATTTTTTAACCATTTAGAAAAGAAAGCGAATGTATAATAGTAAATGTGATTTAAGGTACAGTTGGGATGAAAAGAGTAAATAGTCATTTCTGCTTTGAACATCGAAAAAAGAATTGTAATAACAATGATATGACACTTAACATTGGAATAAGAAATATAATTTCTATTCCCAAATATTATTTTGTATAGAAAATTGTTTTCTGTGAGATTTATTTCCATGTGTTCAAGGTCTATGATCAAAGAACCCTCTACTCCAAACTTGTTGCGGTATATAAAAAAAGAGTCTATATTAAGTGGATGATGGATCTCTGTATTTGGTATGCTATTATATTAATGGTGGAAATAGTGGGAGTATGCCATATAGCACTTAATGATTGCATCAGGTTACGAAAATTGTTTTTATAAAATATAGCGAACATTATTTGTGAAATAATGATTATTTTCCAATGTCGACAGAAAAATAGACATAGTTATATTTCAATGTGAATATTATGAAATAAAACTAAAACGTGGTATTTGTTTTCATAACAAAATGATGCATTGGAAAATAACGAAGTACCTAAAATTATTTATAATTATTTTGGAATTATAGACAAAACCGCGGTTTTGAGAAATAATTATGATTATATGATTATGAATTATATGATACTGGCTATCTATATCTTAAACAAGTAAAGGCCACGTGCCCATTTAGTGGGAGCGTCGTAAGAGTTGATGAACTCTTTGGATTGATACATATTGATATATGCAATCGCAAGTCTATTAATATTGAATTGGTTCCACGTACTTGATTTTATTCATTATTAATTTATCATCGACATGGACAAGTGTATTTGATACATATGTGGTATGTCTATGATAAGATCATAAAGTAAAAAATGAAAGTAAATAAAATAAAATGATTCGATTGATCGAATAGGCGTGTATATTGGAAAGAGTTCCGAATGTACCTAAAAATGAATAAAGGCTCAATCCCAATAGTCACTCCTCCATGCGACACATAATGATGTATCAATAAGGAGTAATCGAACTTTGTTGTACAAAGCACGATTAAAGATAAGTGAAATTGAGTTAATTTTTTTTTTCTATAAGGTTATGCACTTAAGAGTAGTACACAAGGTTAATATTATTTCATCCGAATAATAGATTACAAAATCAAACAATATAAAGGTTTCTAAAAAACCCTAACATATCCTAAGCCAAGGAACTGGCAAGTTGTGTGGATCGAAAGACTGCTTATAATAATTGTTCGTGAGGGATCTTGTATGAATCTCTCCAAAAGAATTTTGGAAAATGTCATTAGATGATATATTTATGTATTGAACGTAAGTTTTGTAAACTAGAAATAAATCACTTTTATAAATAAGATATTCATGAAAGTTTTTGAATACCTATTCCATTGCGCTAAGAAATAATTGTTGTTTCAAGAATTACCAACTTCATAGTAAAGAAATTTCTTTGGAAGATTATTAGAAGTGAAAATGAATTGGATACGATCCAATGATAAAACTGATTACATAAAATGAAATGAGACTAATTAACCCAAATGAACACATTGCATTAGAATATCTAACAAGTATTCTCGTATATTGAAGAGAAACCATGAGTTTCTTATCAATGTCGATTATATGTAATCCTCGATGTTTAATTAAACCATTAAGAGTATTGACTCTATGATATGGTATAATGTGGAAACATAATAGGACTCCAAGTACGTTTTAAAAATATGATTTTGGTAGTTGTATATTCCTTTAGCAGACTAATGCGGTTGGAATTTAATGAGCAACGTTTATTTGAATAACCTCGTAAATTTTAATTGTTGAAATTAGCGTAATAGATTCGTTATTCAACGTTCTTAATTTAGTTTTACTCACAAAATTATCACCTAGTATAGCTTTGGATTTTGGGGTGTGTGTGTATATATATATATTTTGAAACAAAAAATTCAAATATAGACTTAGAATAGGTTGTTTGACATATACGGCCAAAGTGTCTCAAAGTCAGTGAGAGCGATATTGAGTTTGTGGGTTTTTGGAAATGGTCCAAGAAATATAGAAAGTGTCATTTTATAAGCATCAAAATTAAACAAATGTTTTGATAGAAATATCAAATAGTTTGATTATCAATCAAAATGCAGAGGAAACATGTGCTCATAAGAAAGAAAGTTAAAAGGTACATAGATATTTCTAAATCATTAGTGAACAAAATAACACAGCTTGTTGACGATGTACTTATGTTAAAGTCAGTTTTAGTTGTTTTAATACTCAACGTTGAATTTGTAAATGATGTCTTTTATAGAAAGTATAAAAGATATTAGGAATATCCCAAACTATATGCGAGGACATGTTATGAAAATGTTTGATAAGGAACATGTAAGAAGGATTCCTGTTGTGTTGGTAATAGAAATTATCATACATTTTATGTTATCTATGATATCACGATTTATTTATGTAGTTGATACACGAAGAAAATATCAAATCCAAATTAATATCACTAAATGGTTGCTTGTGGTTTTCTCGTGTATTTATGAAATGCTAGAGAATTGTTTACAGAAACAACAAACTCCTTATGAAGGAGTGTTCCGACTCAAACTTTATAAGTGATATTGAGTTAATATGTCAAAAATAAATTCAAGCAAAGAATCTTTAAGTTTGAAACGTTCCAAATGGAAGATTATGGTTGATTCAATGAAAAAGGCTATATACATTGTCTTGAATAACGCACAATAAAATCAATGTATATAAATACACATGTGTAGAACTGAGTAGAGGGTGATTCCAAATGTTTAGAATCTCATAAAATTATTATATGATAACAACGTCATGATATAGTTCGTAACAGAACTAAGAGCTCCTTGAAATCGAGAGACATAATCCGAATTGTTCCACATAATCACCATCAGAGAGAGTTGATTGTCAGCATAGATAATTGAAACATATTAGCATACCCATTCGTTAAGAGACTGACCTAATTGGTTTTTAGGAAACCAATTGGTGAAATTAAAATAAGATTCCATAGTTGACCTCAACTGCAAGCGGGAGATTAATAGGGTTAAGGGGTGTGTGTTCTAGGGGCAATTATGTAATTTGTTACATATATCTAACTTGATAACCAATCTTGTTCAAAAATAAGAGGATTTTTTCTATTATATACTTGATATAATGTGATTAATTAATTAATTTTACTAGAAGTATATTCAATAGAATATCCATAAATGGTATGTTTTGTGACGGTAGTTACAAAGTGTTGTAACCTTGAGAAATTTATCTCAATGAAAATAAATATACCATTTTAAATATTCCTATTCAAGATATATCAAGATTGGATATATGTACATCCATTTAGACTAGAGTACATAACACTCTTCAAATGTTGGATAGTCAATTACTCATAACTGTTGGAAGCACCAATGGGTTACGTACTGATAGTTGTTGGATGACTATGGAATGACTCACTTGATAGTTTTCAGTTGCTTAATATAACTAAGGTCAAGTAGAGAATATCGATATGACTAATTTCAAAATTCTCTCGACTTGAGAATACTGTTGATCTCCAATGTGAAAGTTCTGCTTTGATTATAGTTAAACCATGGTACGACGTCCGTCAAATGACTATAGTAGGGTTGAGTGGATGCAATGGAAGTGAAACACTATTCAAGAGAGGATTTGGCTCCTCGGTTATACGTGGTAAGCATTGCAGTCAACTGAAGTCAATTTAAAGTCAAAGTCTCTGGCTAGAGCACTTTGATTAATACTAATTGTTGTTATTGAACCAATGACTTTGTGTTTGGACTATAAGGTTGAATGTGAACTATATTGGAACTTTGACCATTACTATAAATTCTAATATATGCATAAATTTGAGCATTATTGGAATTTTGACCATTCAAATAGGTAATTAAACTCTAAAACAGATATGCATAAATTTTTACTAAATATCATCTTCAATGTGGATGTAGACATACAACACCGAACCACTATAAATTCATGTGTTCTTGATTGTTGCTTTGATTTGTCTTTTAGTTTATATTATTCCTCAAATTTAATTTTACTTTCATTTACTTCTCTACATAAACCTACTCTTGGGTATTTGTGACTAATTTGTTGCAAATAGAATCTGGTAATGGTTAAAATTTCAATATCGTCCATATTCAAACAGAATCTGGTATAATTACAATAAAATTTTATATGCATATCCGTTTTAGAGTTTAATGACTTATTTGAATTGACATTGATTCAATGAGTGAAGGAAGGAGGAAAAGGCTTTATCTTTCCATTTTTAGAAATGTCTAACTTAGTTCTTAACTGTCAATTTTGTTAATATAAGTAAACTATTGTTTGTTAGTAAAATATTTTTCAATATATTATGCATTAATGTAAATTTAGCTCACACACACACACATTTTACTATCACTTGCATGTTTTAAAATAAAATTTGAACAACAAAGACATGTGTTAATTATGTAGTAACTGTCATTAATTTGTCATTCGACCTAACTAAAGAGAGAGAGAAATGAAAGATTTTCCTCGCTATATTTGTGGTCCATCTTTCCCTAACTAATAATTTGTGTTAAGAGAAAGAAATATATGGTTTCTTTATCTAACCTTTACATGTTTATTTACATACTTTATATGTTGCTTATATGTTGTTCTTGTCATTCAAACACATGAATATATTTCATATATTCATCATATTACATATTTATTTGAATTGAATTTAAATCTTCTTTAATTACCAAATAAAATTTTGATTGTTTTAAATGAAAATTTAGATAATATCTAATTGTATTTATACCTCGTGGGCAAACTAATGGTCCAAAATGGTAAAAAATTTGAAATTCACTCATTTCTTCCGTTATGGGATAGCCCAGTTCCAACAGTATGGAAGTATGTCATTCACCTAGAGACCATCAGTAGTTGTGAAAATATACGGCTAATGTGAACATATCCAACTATAGGATTAGAGGGAGTGAAGATACGTGCGTGTATATGTGTGGAAAAATATACTAAAGGGTTCGACTCGGATTTGAAGTATTAAATGGCTTAGTAGCTTTAGGACGGTCAAGGGTTTATTTTAGGGATTGAGGTATTAAATGGCTATTGGGATTACATTCTCTTTATTTAAAATTTTTTAAATAACCTACAACATTTCCTTATTAGGAAACAGGTTTAGCTTCATTTTTAAACCAGAGTTATTAAGTAACTGGAGCGTACATTTTTTCCTGACTTATATTAGTTAAGTCTATATGAGATTTCGGTTATGGGGGTCTATAAGCTATGTTAGTGTAAACTATTATTTAGAAGTAGGGCTGGCATGTAGGCATTGACAACCAGCAGTCTCGAGCGATCATTAGCAAAGACTTGGGTTACGACCTGACGGATTTTGTTTCCTACCATACAAACTATATGGAATACGCAAGGATCTCAAAGTTAAAATAATTATTTATTCATCGTGGATGGGAAAGTTAACCCTTAGATAAGTCTTTGAGATGCGTTAGTAATATAGCGAATTAAATTATAAAGCCATATTAGGGATCAATGGCCTTCATTGCTTGGGCTGGTTGACTATCGGTTACATTACGAAGGGTCAGCCTTGAGGTTAAGGCATTAAATGGTCATTACATATGTCTTCTCCCTACTTGAGAAGTATTAAGTGGTTGAGATTTATTTTTAGGAAATATAACACTTATACATATGTGTGTGTGTTTGTGTACGTGTGTGTGTGTGCACACGCATGGGCATATACATAGCTATACCTCGTAGGAGGTTGGATAAATCATATGCACAAATGGAATCAAATGAATAATCTAGTGAATATGAGACGAAACACTTAAATAGAAATCAATCGGCATAGATTAGTGTTGTGGGTAAAGTTTTTAATTTACCAATCAACAGAACATTGTTTTAACCTACTCTTTATTACAACCCACAAGATAGATTTAGAGGGACGTGCAGTTGGCTCAAAACAGGAAAGGTAGACGAAGAGATCTTTTCATTATTGCTCAGCACTAATAAAACAACTGATATGAAAGGATTAATTTTGGTTTCAAGGTAGTGCCTAAGTTGGTATATATATTTTATTATATTTTACAATTCCACCGTGACTTTTATAGATCGCTCTTCGATATACTTATGTTTATTTCAGGTTACCAACGATCCATAGCATAATGGACTTGGGTTTTCGATTTAGTCAAAAAGTCAGGCTTATTAAGGGTAGGGTTGTTACAAAAATACCTCATCACCATCGAACAATGCTAGTCGAATACATGCTCACCTTGCCTCAAACCAAGGTGCGATATATCGTAGGGCCTCCCATATACTTGCTCGGTTTTCAAAAACTCATAATTTGATTTTTTTTTTTTTTTTTTTTTAAGTTTCAATGGCTAATAATACTGTTAGTGCACTTGTTAATGCTTTTGTCGAAGGACAATCTACTGTTAGACAATCGCTTTTTATAGCATTAATTACACATATCGGTCATATAGAATGAAAATTTATTTGTAGTCTAATGGCCTTTATATTTAGAATGTTACACAAAATGAATACACTGAACCCCATACTAACTTTGCGCAATGAACTTCTGACCAGAAGGCACTTGCACAGAATAGTTCTAAAGCTATAAATATTCTATTTTGTATACTAGATAAAAATGAATTTATTAGAGTCTCTATTTGTAAATCTGCATACGAAATTTGGAGAATACAACAAATTACACATTAGAGCACCAGTAAAGTGAAACATAACATAATTTCAATGTTAACTAATCAATTTCAGTTGATTAAATTGAATAATAATGAGTCTATTTCTAATACGTACTATAGATTTCAAGACATATTGCATTCATTGGTTGCATTAGGTAAAAACTTTTCTGAAGAGGACCGGGCTAGAAAAATCGTCAATTCATGCTCTTCAGAATGGGATCAAAAGGCACTAGCAATATAAGAGACTAATGATATTATTACTTTAACGACCCTAAATTTTCGAACCCGAAAATTCCAAATAGTTATGAAAAAGTAGAAAGAGATAGAAGAAGAAGAAGAACAAGAACACCAAACATCTCACATTCGCAGCGGATAAAATATAATAATAAATAATAGTTTACAGAAGAATACTATATATGTTGATTACATTAATATACATCAGAGTTTCACATATATACAGTCACTGAATAATTACATTTATTATATGTCTCAGATTAACAATAATATAAATACAACGGAAATACTCTATACGATATTGTCGTCCAGCTCGCCTCCTGAGCTCCAGAACATCCTAACCTGAAAATCTGTAATACTCGGTCTGACCCGAGCATTACACCAAAGTAACACCCGGGTCAGGCTGGAAACCGGCGTGAGTAAAACCAACTAACATGGAATACCAAGAAATCAACTTATATAAAACCCGGGTACTCATATCAATTTACAAAGCCACAATTTATGTTAGACATCACTTATTCCACGCATCCATTTCCTAAATACCATGGTTTAGATTTAAAAGGTCCAATTCTTTAACATCACTTCCGTAAACCTATAGATTTCACACATCAGATTATAAAACTTCGAAGTGATTTCGGGTATTTCCCAATACCCGACCCCGGTCTCTACGAGTCTCATGTCATCATAACCCATGTTATCAAAATGAAATTCATAACATAGGTATCAACTCATCCAAAGCATCCAATACCATTCAGTCATCCATAAGCAATGCTTAATCACATACAAATTGATTCAATTGATCCTAATTTGAATCTCTATCCACATTCATTTAAATTCTTTCATTCAATCTCAATCAATCCCAAACCAATTAATTAGTCAACCCTTCACTAATTCATCTTAATTAATCACCCTAGATCAATTATTATTTTTCCAATTTCATTCAAGTAATTATCTTAAATTAACTTCTCTATATTAATTGTACTTGTCCAAAATCAATGAGTAATCTTATTGATTAACTATTTTAATTCCATTAATTCTTAATTACTGATATTACTTAACTCCTCTTAAGTCACTTATTCCTGATTAATTCATCTTAATTAATCTATCCTTACTTATGTCATTAATTATATAAATTAATGATTTCCAGTTATATTTCAATTTATCCTAATCCACATTAATTACTTCATTCAACCAAAATATTGATCTTCCTTGAATTATCTCAACCTATAATTAGCGATCCATTTATTTACTTCATTAAATAAATCAATTTCCCTTTAATTAATCATCTTAATTAATCTCTTGATTAATTTCACAAGTAATCATCTTTTATTAATTACATTAAGTATTCGCTTATCAAAACATCCATTGATTATTCTGGATTTATTAAACTTAATAGATTGACTTAACTTTAATTAATTAAGTAATTCAAACCTTTAATTACTAAATTAATTGCCCCAATCATTAATTGACTGAATTAATTTATTATCCAATCTAATTACCCTACTAATTTAATGAATAACAAATCATTAAATCTTTATTAACATTAAAATGGAAACAATTCATTTTTTTTAGATTTAAGTTTAAACAACTTAAACCCCAATATTTCGAGTCAAATTACAATTAACTCGAGAATCATCCAAAATCACAATCACTGGACCTTCAATTCACAGTGCATATCAAATTTGTTCAACCATTCAACCTAATATTTAAATTTAACCATTTAAATTTAAATAGAAATTCAACAGAGTGAGAGTTACTCACATCTGCCTCACAATTGGCAATCCACGTCATTCAATTAATTACATCCAGTGATTATTAATTTATTACTTCCCCAAGAGATTTTTAATTCATTACTCCATGGCAATTAATTATTAACCTTCATTATTAATTCCTAAATCCTAATTTCCATTTATAAATCACTAATTACAAGTTACTCAAACAATAATTTCAAATCAATTACTTAATTAATCTTTAATTTATTCATAAATTATTTAATCTTTATTATACTTAAGGTAAACATGTTCTTTGTCAAATAGTAAAACACATTAACATTTAACTTATTTGTAAAGTAATTAAGTTTTAAATATCTTTTATATATTTAACATACTTAATTTAACATTAAATCAAACTGTCTTAATTCAAGTTTTGAAAAGCATTTAATTTACAGGACTTATGAATGAATAAAACAGTTCCATTTTCCTTTATTTATTTATTATTATTATTTTTAGCCTAAATTTAAACATAACCAGAGCTGAAATAATAAATAAAATAAATTTACACACCTTTGCCTTTGCAATCCAAATCCGATCTCGATTTGTTTTCTTCAGAATTTAACATTGACACTGAGCAACAGATGCCTTCTCAATCGCGACCGAACCCACGCAAACGAAAACCGCGACGCCGCCACCTCCAACTCAGATCGACCACAATCACTCCACCTCAGTCTCGAAACCCACTTCCATCCCAGAGCGCCTCCTCGACAAGCGCCGCGAACTCTCCACTTGCGTGCGCATACGCGAGCCTCTCATCGCGGCCAACAGTAATGAAATCGAGTTCGAGCTGCGACCTTCCCCCTCGAAACAACCGCCATGCCACTGAGTCGCGAGCACCCCTCATCGAATCGCCACCCACCCCCACTTCCACGCGACTCTCTCTCTTCCCCCTTCGGCCGTTGATTTCGTTTAAACCCAAGGCGAAAAGATCTGAGAAATAAGTAAGGTCGGCTTCTGCCATTCTTTGTTTCTTGATTTAGATTTAGGGAAAAACGAATCTGAGTTTAAGGAAGAGGGGATTTGTGATTTTTCTGGAAAGAGGAGATTCGCTCGGCCATTATATATATATATATATATATATATATATATATATTTTTCGATTCTTCTTGAAGATTGGAGAACAAAGAGGGGAACGGGATGAAATATAGGAGGGTGGGAAGCTTCTTGACTATGACAGTGTAAAAGAAAATATCTTGCTAATTAAATTTAATTATATTATAAAACTTCAAAACGTGATGTTAAGCGTCAATTAAAATTTTGAACTCCTCTTAAGGAATGCCGTGAGGCGATTATAAGGTTTCATCCGCGTTCCGAACACAAATGGAACGTGTTTCGAAGGCTAATTCGATCCTTTGCGCGAGTTACGGCAGTAATGATCAATTTTAAATTAAATCGATTAAAACAATTTTTAAGCGTTTTGAGCTACCAGGGTCAAATGACAACTCCAATTGCTACGAAAATTGAAATCCGATAATAACTAACTATTACGGATCCAATGGAACTTGTTTCGTCGAATTCCGAGACTGCGCCTCGGAAGGCTATTTTTAAATATCGATTTAAACGATATATTTTCAAAACTGAACAAATTATCTTTAAATTAAATTTCAACCATCCCATTATCTTCAGTATCATTATTATAAATTTTATAAGCCTTCAAATTATCTTAAACAGGCTTAGAATCTCATATTCAACAATTTACCCAATTTCAATTATGAAATTCAATAATTTAATTATCGAGTAAATATTAATATTCGAGAATTAGGTTTAAAATTAACTTTTAAATATTTAAAATCAATCTATTATTCTGATGTAAATTGTTAAAAATGTCGGGTCGTCACAATTACTCTATAAATTGAAGCGTTAATAGGAAATTTAATGTCCTGTGAATCACAAATACAAGGTAGAAGGAAAAACAACGCAACCGATAAGAAATTCGTCCCATCTATGCAATAACCGACGATCAGGATTCAGATGATGACAATGACGAGAAATTGTTTTCAGGATGAGAAATTTTAGAAAATTCCTGAAGTATAGAAAGACAAACAACTTTTGAAAACCCAAAAACAAGACTCCTGGAACTGGAACTGTGACTAGATGCTTCAGATGTGATGAACCCGATCATTTTTAGAGAGACTTCCCACATTAGAATAAATCAAAGATCTCACCAGTAACTTATTCATCCAGAAAAAGAAAAAGGGCTTACATAGCAACTTTAAATGATTCAGATACTTTCTCAAGCGATTATGAACCAAATTATGTGAATGCAAATATGTGTTTCACAGCAATAGAAGACTAATTAGAACTGATCAACAAGAAGCGGCAAAAATGGTGCCTTTCATTTAGTAATTTATATTTCATTTTTGTTGATTTTTAGGAATAATCTATAGATTAATAATAATATTGGGCCAATATAAACATATAAATATATAGATGTAGGAATATATTTTCATAGTTTACTTAAGATTTTTGAGCTATATGTCAACCATCATCTAGACTATATGTCGACATACATGCCAGAATTTGATGTTTCTTATCAAATTCAAAATTTGAATTTCCCATGCCTTTGCATTTACTTCAAAATTGAAAGAGCATTTTTCGAAAGTGAAATGTAGGTTCTATCTCCATTAGTTCACTCTATCTCTATCTATTCAATCACTCACTTTATTTCAAAATTCAAAACGTCTCTTTATTATCTTATCTCCTTAAAAACTCAAAAATGGCTTTCCAAATTCAAACTTCTAAGACCATAAGGCTGTCTAAGGGAACCAAAGGCTATCTCTTTAATGAAAAAGAAGCCATTGAAATCTATATGGGGTTACTTTCAAAAATGTTTTCCCCAGAAGATTTGCTAAGTTTGAAGATTTTCCTCTTATAGGTCACAAGATCTTTGTTTGAAATTGAAATTTTTGGTATAATTGTTGTTTGTTATCGGGTTTGGTCAAAAAATTTATGAAAAATTGAATGGAAAACTTTTTCAAGGAGAGGAGGGACAAATTTGGAGCAGTTTTAATGACACACGAACTATTTTAAATTGTGAACTTTTGGTCGTATACAGATTGCAAATCTGGCGGAATTGACCTCTCTTCTTTACAAATTGATGAAAAAAATCATGATGTGTTACATGACTTTTTGAAAGTGATGAAGAATTTGTTTCTAAACATAAGAGTCTTCGACCAAAATCGAGACTTCTAGATCTCATTTTACAGCAAAGTATCACTCTGAGGACTGTGATTATAATAACCCTACCCAAAAAGTTTTTAAAGCTCTTTTTGACATTTATGGAAACTACAACATCAATTGAGCACAGACCATTTTAGATACTTTGTTTAAAAGAACATTTCTAGACATGAGAACACACTATACCATGGTGCATATCTTACTAGAATTTTGTATATTTTGGTGTTGATTTAAGAGGTGAACAAACTCTTCCTCAAAAGATTTTCAACAAGGCCAACACTCTCATGCACATTCCACCATTTTTTAACCATATGAGACACTTCTCGCAAAATAAAAAAAGGTTGCAATATGAAGAGGAATAAGAAATTCAATAATAATATGAAGAAGAAGGCGATAAGATGGATGTGGAAGAAGAAGAAGAGGAAGAAGAAGTAGACACTTCTTTATAAAATTTCAACAAACCATCTCACCCCTTCAACGAAGAGATCCTAAGGAACCAAGAAAAGCTTCTTGAAAGCCAAAAGAAGCTTAAGCGTTCATTTAGTAAAAAGTTCCCTTCTCTTTCCAACAAAGTGGAAAAATACATCGGAAAAATCATTCGCGGGCATGGTTGAAATTCATCATCATCTACATCTTTCTAAGCCTGTCTAGTTATTTCCTTGTGATATCTAGCTTTGTACTCCTTAGTATTGTGTGCTTTTAGTTTAAGTTCATGTCTTTTTCAAGTATTTTTCTTAAAACTCCACGTACCTTTTAATTTTAAGTAATGAAATATATTTCTTACTGTCGTATACTGTTTATTAGTCTTTGAAAGCTATGCATGTACAATGTAATATGACAAAAACAAAAACTATGACAAATACACTAGCTTTGAAATTTTAGGTACGTATGTCGACATACATACAATAGATACGTCAACATATAATGGCCAGTTGGCAAAAAAATAAAGTTTAAAATTAAAATTAAAATAAGTACCACATTTCAATCATTCCAAGTGACTTTTTACCCCCATATAAGCCCATTTCTTCCAAAAACTCACTTTTCATTCTCAAACTTTTTTTACAAAAATGTCTTCTCCATGCCAGAAATTTTGTGATAAACTTGAACAAACTCTTCAACCTTTCAAGGATATTATCTCCTTTATTTTGAGAAATCAAAGGCATTTAGAGTTAAGTCAAATACAGTTGATTAAGGAATAAGAAAAACAATTTGGTTCCCTTCGATAGGAGATTTTTTTCCTTAATCAAAGATGAACCATCCAACAACCCAGATTGCACTATTAACAAGGATAAGGAAGATTGAGATGCCATCAAAGCATATCCAATCTTTGGGTCTAACGGTTGGGTTGAATTTCCATGAAATCTCTAGTTATTTGGTTTGGATTTGATATACACACTCTTAGGATTTGATTTTATTTGGTTTAGTGTATACATTTGAATTGGACTTATTTGTCTTGGTTTGCATTATTTATATTTAGGGTTGACATTTGGATTTGTTTGTTTTGGATGTTTGATTGATTAAATTTTGTGTGTAAGATTGATTTAAAAATTAATAGAAATAGGTCGTGTTGTCTTATTACATTATATATAATGTTTGAAATAAAACAGTATAGTTTCTAAGTGTTTCATATGATCGTTGTATATTATTAATTATTCATGTAATCATCATAGATATGAGTTATCTTATTAAACTTAGTTATTGATTTTGATGATAACAATCTTTATAACAACAAAATATGAATTTATATAAAATATGGATGCCAATGTTCTGCTAAGTTATATAGTATATAGCGCAGGATATTATATAGGTGTTGAATCGAAGACGGTACAATATAAAGAATCTAGAAATGGACATGAAGACTCTTGTGTATAAACATCAAGATATGAAGACTCAAGACTAGTGTATAGAGTCATGAAATTTTGTTAAAGTCCCTGGTAGCAATATTTGATCTCTATCTTCAATTTTCTTTTCTTTTCTATTTTCAAACAAATTAAAATATATTTAAAAATATTTTATAAACGATTTTCAAAGTTCAAATATTTATAAACTATGTTTAAATTATTTTACAGAGTACAAAATTATTTTACAAAGTACAGTGTTTTCAAAATGTTTTAAAAAGAAAAGAGTTTCAAATTTCACAAGCATATGTTAACATAAACGAAGTGTCTATTCGTTGCAACTCTTCGTGAATAGACACGCCTGCTTATACACTATGTATAGAAGGTTTCAAGGGAATTTTCATGTATTTATTATTTTATTTTCTTCCCTCCTCTTACTCTCTTGAAAACTCCATTGAAATTATACTCTTTTATCTTAAAATTCAAATAGAATTAATTCAAACTTCTTTGTAGCTATTCAATATTACTTTCTTTCTGTTTTGAATCATCTCTCTCTCAAATCAAATATTAAAGTGATGTCCAAGAGGCTATAGGATCCATTGTCTCCAAAGTTCAAGAAATTGTCTTTGGAAAAACTATCAAACTATATTTGTATTTGTTTGGGTGTGATTGTAGCCCGTTCAAATCAACTGGGTGTTCTTAGTAGCCCAAAAATCTGAGTAGGTGTGCTTGTAGCCCGTCCAAATCAAGTGCGCGCACCATAAGCCCAAAAAACCAGGAGGGTGTATCTCGTACTTCGGAACCAAGATTGTAATTGGGTTTACCTTCTACCATTTAAGATTGGCATTTGAACATAAATTTTTACAAACAATTGTATGGGATTGAATCTGGGAGAAATCCAAACCAGTATAAACTATTTGATTTCGTTACTCTAACTCTCTACTTTACTTTATTTCTTTAATTTTATTTATGATTACTTTTGTAATTGATAGTTGATATAATTTATGTTGTAAATCAGTGATTCAATATTAAACTTAAAAGAAACGTAAAAATATTTAAAAAACTTAGAAAACACCATTCACCCCTCTCTAGTGTTTAATTAGCCTTAATATCCATAAATCCATAACCCACGGTGTGAACTTCCAAGCCTAATAATGTCCTAAAATTTCTGCTTGGACCAACACTCGAATGAAAATGAATGTTATAGAAAGCTAAAGTCTCTAATACATTCCACTCTTCTATAATAGCTAAAACATAGCTCTGTTGTCTTCAGCTTAATGCATCAACAACCTTACACTATGGGAAAAAAGGCGTTAAATGACGGATATGCTCCACTGTCTGATTGCTTATCCATCCATCGTTAAATCTCGTGCCGTCTCATTGCCTATCAGGCCACAGAGATTCCCCGTCGTCTGATATGCACTAGCATGACAAAGGAAAAACATATATAGTCTGATGTTATAGTATCATGTCTAGAAATTCACATTATACAAAACATAAATATTGATTGATATGAATAATTGTTCACAAAATGATATTCAAATATTTTATTTAAACAAATATTTTATTTAAACAAATATTTTATTTCAAATCAAATTCAAATACAATACACTTTTCACTACCACTCTATATACATTTTCAATTACAATTGTCACTGTCACTCTCATATATACAACATTTCTATACACTTTCATGTACAACGTCTCTTTTACACACACTCACTCACACGAGTTTATTTTTGATCTTGATTTGATTTCTCCAACTTGCATTTAGCTATCTCCTATACCTATCAAATAAATAACCTAATAAAATGGAAAAAGAAACAAACCTAAATTGAAAAAAATAAAATTGAATTTCGATATTAATATTGCCTCAGTTTATGGGTTTATTTTTCTTCATGTTTTAGATTGGGACAAATATATATGTGTGCACGGATAACTTATGCTATGCACAGTGTATCACTGTGAATATAACAAGGCCAAGCCTTAATCCAATATCACGGGCAAGTTTGCACAAAGTCAGACCAAGCAATGTACATAAGGCATTCAACATTACACAATCACACATATATACATACATATATATGCATGTATATATGGTGCAATGAACACAAGTGAAGACCGGAATATGATGCAGTGAACACAAGTGCAACAAACATCACCAAAGGTACTGTTCGACGGAAGTAAAGATCAGAATATGGTGTAGTGAATACAAGTGCATAAGCTCATATTAGTAAACCAAAATGAAACAAAATGGAAATCAAATTCAGGCTAGAATAAGAATTCAGACATGAACAAAAATGCATGCACATGTGTATCAGGTCAATACTAATGTAACAACAAGCATGAATTACGATTCAGATTGAACAAGGCAACAAGATGAAAATCAGATTCAGGCAGGCACAAATGTACCAAGAGGAGATACACACAGCTGTAACTCGATAGTATGTACATCAAGAAACAAACTCAGTGCTTACATCATTTATGTACTGAAAACAAGTTCAACTCGAATTGGTTCAAAAACTAAAAATGGTTCTTAACTAAAAACTAGTTCAACTAAACCTCAAATGGGTTCAAGCTCAATGCAACTCGAGTGTACATATGAACATATAAGTATATACAAGTGCATATACAAGTATATACAAGCACATAAATGTAATACAAGCACAAACAAGTACATACAAGTATATACAAGAACTGAATAGGAACAAAATTTGCACCTGAACCAGAACAGACTCATGTACAAAAGGCTGTTAACACATATATAAGAAGATATAAGAACATTCACACATATATACATACATACATACATACATACATATGTATGTATATACATGGAAGTTCACAAATAATATGAAGATAAATATAATATACATACACATGAGGATGGATGAACCAAGTTAGCACAACAAGGAATCATGGTGTAAAAGTAACATTCACACATATATACATACATACGTATGTATGTATAAACATGGAAGTCTCAAATTTCTTGATATGAACAAGATTAGAGTCATGTGTGTATATATATATACACATATATATTTATGTATGCACTGGTTTAGCAAGCATTCACACACATATGCATACATGCAAGTATACACATTGAACAAGGCAGAGCATACATTTCAGAAATTATCACAAAAATCAAACAAAATCTGTTACAAACAAAACCAGTCAAACTTAAACTTTCAAAAAAAGGCAACATTTATATGATTTGCATCACTGAACAAATAACAAAATGACAACCAATAATCAAAGTCAAGGAAATCAACCAATACATCAAACCGAAATCAGGACCGAAGTGAGAGAAATAAGCCAGAGTCAAATATTAGGAATCGAAGGATGAACAAATCAAATTCCTATAAATATCCATTATCAAATTAAGTCTAGTTTGCACCGCCTTGAGTAAGTCCATAAGTCCATAAGCCACACATAAATGCGCAAATAAGTGCACAATTAAACACAGTTTAGCAACACATTTCAAAACAAGGAAATGGTTCGAGTTCATAGGCCACAAGTAAGTGCACAAATAAGTCCAGTATGCACTGCCATAAACAAAGCATGACAAGTCTAAACCTAGTTTTAAAACATAAGAGCAAAGTGGAACGAACCATAGAGCAAAGTGTCGCAAACAAACTCAGACAAAACAATTCAACAATTGGTTCAAGCTCAAAATGGTTCAAGCTTATACATGAACAAGGCTCAAATTAAACAAGTGCCGCAAATTGAAAAAGGTAGTGCCGCAATAAGCATCAAAATAAATAAGGCAAATAATGTGAACTTGAGTTTTAAACCAAACAGCAAACCATACATGCATTAGTTCAAAGTATACATTTATATGCAGTAAACAAGTGCAAGTGCTCATATGCAACATGGATATACATGTATATGCGGTAAATAATTCAAGTGCAAGTGCTTAGGTGCAACAAGTGCAAGTTTAAATCATACTTTACATACACGTATATGCAGCAAGCATGCATGTGTATGTAGTAAACTTTTCAATAATTCAACTCAGGTGCAACATGGACAATGCACAGGAACAAACCATAGAGCAAGTATATACACGTGCACATAAACATGCTCAGGCAACAACTGCCGAAGTAAGTATATACAAGCTCGAGTATACATATGTACATACAAGTACATACGAGCACATACAAGTATATACTAGTGTGCATTACCTTGACAAGGCAGTGTTGTGCACTGTTTTGTCAAGGTAATGCACTGGCTTGTCTCAAACTGAATAGCAGGTGCATGGCAAGACTAGCAAACCAGAAATAACAACACATGCAAGAGTACAAGTGCAGATAAAAAAATATGGGCAAGCAAACATGTATCAAAATTAACACATGGCTATATAAAAAAACACAAAATGGTGACACATATATACATACATACATATATGTATGTATGTATGTATACACAGTGCAGCCATCATGAAGTACGTAGTTCAAGTGCAAGAGTGCATAAGTTTATGCAAGTGGAAAAGTAGTTCAGAAATTATCAGAAAACTAAAACAAAATTAATTAGAAATAAAACCAGTCGAACTTAACTTCCTAAACCAAGGCAGTGCCACAAACATTCACACATACATACATACATATGTATGTATGTATGTATGTACGTACGTATCTATATACATGGAAGTTCAAAACACGGCAGCATACCAATGGCAACAAATTGCAATTAGTCATGACTGAAACCGAACTTAACTAGTCATTGCAAGAAATACAAGGCAACACATTGCAAGTTCCAGATAGTCGAGCATAAGGCACTAATCAAAAGTTCAATAGAAACCAAATTAAACCAAATTGCAAGTCTCAGCAAGTTTCAAAAATACAAGGTATGATCGAAACTAAATTAAACTTAAAGGAAAAACAAGGCAATACATTGCTGATAGTCGAGCATAAAGAAATCGATCATAAAGTGAAATTGATCTAGTCACTAGAAATATTCAAACCAAAATATCAAAACGAAAATATAGGGTTTTGATTCCTATAAATTTCACCCAAAAGAATCATTGGAAAATAGTCAAGCACAAAGTATAAAATTGAAAATTAAAATTAGAAAGTCCATACCAAATTTCATATCAATCTTCCTCGATAAAGAAGCTATAAAAGAGGTCCTCATCCACAGAATCAAGCACGTAATCAATCGACGAAGAGGAGCTAGGGCGAGATTAGGGTTTAATCAATCGACGCAATCAAAATACAGTAAATTGGGGTGAATTGGGTTTCATCGTTTGATTCTATAATTTGAAAGATAGGGGAAAAGATGAAAAGAATAGGGGAATAATTAACGAGCATAGGGGAAAAAAATAAGCTACCGAAATATTGGGGGGAAAAGATGGAGCTAAAACTAAAAATTTTGATAACTTAAATCAGATGACAAATAAAATATTGCCTGAATAACAAGCATGTTCATAGAGATTTCACGGGCTATTCAAACAACAAATAAAAGATTTCAGGTGATCTTCAGACAATAGATGGTTATTTCTTGTGTTGTGTGAAAAGGTGGGATAACAGAAAATCTACCTTATGTTATGGGATCATTATTGTCAGACTCACTTTGTGGCATAGTGTTATTTCTATTACCCAGGGTGCACTCAATCTTGAAATCATAAGACATCAAAAATTCCAACCCCTCTGCTATCCCATGTTCAATTACTTCAGGGAGAACAAGTATCTCAAACTTTTGATCACTAGAAAATTTGAACCTTTCTCCAAGAAGGAAATGCCTTCAAATCTTTAATGCAAAGATAATAATTCCTAACTCCAATGCTATCTCTAAGTCATGTGTTTGATATCGGACCTCATGGGGTCACAATTGTAGGGACACACAAGCTTTACTTTGCCTCTTTGCATTAATACTACTCCTAACCCTAAATCTGAAGCAACGGTAAAAACTAATATATCTTTGTTCTCTTTAGGCATCACCTTTCCTATCCGAGTAAGTCCTGTCAATGGCGCTGATATACAAGAGAAGTCCTTAACAAATCTCAAATAGTACCCTTCCAATCCCAAGAAACTCGAAATCTCGACAATAGTTTCAGGCCTCTTCCAACAATTCACATCCTCGACTTTAAAAGAATCTATGACCAATCCCTCCTTCGAAACAATATGGCCTAGGAACATAACTTCTCATTTCCAAAAGTGACACTTAGAAGACTTCGCCTTCAACAGGAGTTGACTCAATGTCTCCAACGCCAATCTAAGATGAACTTCGTGATCTTTCTCATCCTTATAATATATCAAAATATCATTTATAAAGACCAAAACAGACCCGTCCAACTGATCGTGAAAGACCCGGTTTATAAGATTCATAAAGAATGCTAGAACATTGGTTAGTCCAAAAGGCATGACTAGCCACCTATATAAACCATATCCTTTTTAAAAACGGTTAAAGGAATACTCTTGTTAGCCACTCTTAGTTGATGGAATCCTGTAGCCTAATCCAGTTGCAAAAATACTCTAGCTTCACTCAATTGACCAAACAAATCGTCTTTGCTTGGCAATGGATAAAGATTTTTTTTATCATCACCTCATTTAACTTTCTACAGTCAATGCATGTTCGAAGTTATCCATCTAACTTCTTTACAAGTACCACGGAAGCTCCCTACAATAAACTACTCGGCCTAATGATACTCCCATACTCAAGCCCCACCACCTGCTTCATTAACTCTTTCAATTACTTCGAAATCGTTTGGCCAGGAGTTATATTAACAAGTTGCGCCCGTGGAAACAAATCTACAAGGAACTTGATTTCCTTTCTCGGTAACAATCCCACCACTAGCTGGAAGACATCTACAAAATTTCAGACAACTAAAACTCTACTAATCTCTTCTTTCTAGCTATCCATTGCACACAATGAACCTCGAACCTCCCCCACATCACGTACAAAGTTACAAACTTCATTTTTCCCCCATCGGGCTTTGTTAATCAACAACTCTCTCTGCATAATAAATTATTATGTCTTTCTGCACTAACCAATACATACTCAAAATTCCCATGCGCCGTACGAAATCAAGCACATATGGGTCACAAGAAAAACAAATGTCCACACTGAAAAAAATCTATGTTAGTGCACTTTAACTGAAGAGTGGCATAACCACCAACTGGATTAACAACATGCAAAGAATTACATAAATTTGCAACATGTAACTCTAATCTATCAAACAATTCTATCACAATGAAAGAGTGTGTAGCTCCAGTATCAAACATAATTCTAAAAAGTCTAGAAGTTGAAATCATTTCCCAAGCACAACACCCATTCCCTTCTCCATGGTTGCTGGTCCAAACGAAAGCCCCTCTAAAGCTAAGGCTCCTTATCTTCTTTAGCTTAAGACAATCCTTATTCTTATGACCCGTGTAACTACCCACCTTGAAATGGGCCTAAATTCCAACGAGAAAAGGCCCATCAAAACTTAGAAGCATCTCAAAACTGGCTGTTGGTTGGTAAAAAGAGCAATACATAGCTATTTATCTACACATTCAAAATCTCACAACGGAAGAATAAATAAAGTAATAACACAGTACCCATTTTGTTCAAATTTCGAAATGTCATTCAAAACCATAACAAAATATCAGTAATACCAGAACCCAACAATAACCGTAACATATCTGTGTTTCAGTATTCCAGAATTTTTATCTGTGATAACAAGTCTTATCAATGTCTCCGCCTTCAGCATCGTCCTTCCTAACATGTGTTGTAATAAGAAGGGGGCCAGAACAACATATGTATGTTGAGTAAAAATCTCAAGCCTTACTATTAGTACTTAGGCAGTATAATTTAAAATGGAATATGTCTTACGCTTTGTACCTGCATCATAAGTTCTTTCAAATATAAGCCAGAGGGCTTTTCTGAAAAATAAAAGGCATTCCAAATATGAGCCCATAACCAATTTACTATCAACCCAATAATAAATATCTATCATTTATAATGCCCTACCAATGTAAGAGACAGTAATCAAGTCACTTAATACCTTTTAATGGAATTTAGTTAGACTCCAACATTTTAATACTTTACTTAAGGCAAGTCCATGCCATTTACTACCTATAATCCTAAGGAAGACTCCTCACTAGTAACTATCTAACTGAAATTACATGGAATTTCTTCAACCACTTAATACTTCCTATTGACGCGAGCCCTTTCCCGAGATATCCTCTACCGTGCCAAAACCTCAATTCCGACCATTTACTACTTCCTACATAAAGAAGAGGCTGGCCCTCACACAACCACTTATTACCATCAATCTATGAAGCGGGCCCTTTGTATTATGACCCATATCCACGATGACGTCTCACATTAGCCCGACTATTCATAGGTGATGTCTCACATCAGCCTCAAAGTCACACTGTTGGTAGCCAGATTAGCTAGGCATACTTCTGCATCCTTTTAATTGACCTCACATCCATATTACTTAGTCATAATGCATATAAAACTCTACATATATTATCGCACATGTCACAGTTTTTGTTATTAAGGCCTTGTAAGAAATCTTTTTTCTTTCACCTGTAACGTTACCTTTCTAAGGAGGATTCAATGATAATTACTAATATAATTAAATACGTAATTAATATGTTATAATTATAAGTTAATTACGCTAATGTGTGTGTATGTAGACACGCACACATCTAGAATCTCTAAACATGTGGAATTTACATCCTAAACTAGCATTTAAATGTCAACTCTTTAAATAATTATACAAAACAATACCAAAATCCCAATATTTATATCAAAAGTTCCAATCAACGGCCTTATATCCAATTAAAATTTAAACCCAACTTATTGCATCAAAATAATGGAATAAGTAAGCTCAATACTAGTGTAAATGTAAGCATATAAGCATGTACGCAAAACACCCTAAACATGCATAAAATTCCTACATGGATGCAAAGTGGCAGTGAAAAGCATAGCAACAATCTCCTACTATCCAAACTAGCAACCACGTTGCAACTGGAAATTTAATTTGGAGAGAAAAGTTTACCAATGAAAACCTTAGGATGAGAGATCCTTACATTTTCTTTGATTTTTCATGTGCTTTCCACCAGATTATCTCCCCAATGTACTCAAACCAACCCAATTTTTTTATTGCGGGGATGCCTAGTTCTTTGCTCCATAGTGCATGTGGTGGCACTAGATGCTACTGGCCCCGTTTCAATATCGCCCAATTAATCGGGTTCCATCACAATAGTTGTGCCATGAAGGCATTTCCTCAAGTGTGAAACATGAAAAACAATATGGACTTTTGCTAATCTATCAGGTAGTTCCATAAGGTAAGCCAGTCGTCCTATTCTTTTCACAACTCGAAAAGGCCCAATGGACCTTGGTGCCAACTCTCTTGATTTTCCGAACCTTACGACTTTCCAAAGAGGGGAGGCCTTGATAAACACCATGTCTCCAACCTTAAGCTCAAATTATTTCCTTCTCTTTTCTACATAGGATTACTGGAGATCCCGCACCGTCTTCATTCGCTGCCTAATCAACTCTACCTTCATTGAAATTTCACGAATCAAATCTAGTCCAAGTAAAGTTTTGTCGATGTTTTCCCACCAACAATTTGGCGATTTTCATAGCCTTCCAAAAAGTGCTTCATAAGGTTTTATACCAATCGTTGATTGATAACTATTATTATAATCGAATTCCACTAAAGGCAGGTATTGCTCCTAATATCCTCCGAGTCCATGATGCATGCCCTCAATAAGTCCTCCAATATCATATTCACTCTTTTCATTTGTCCATCAGTCTACGGTTGGTAAGCGGTACTAAGACTCAACGATGTTCCTAAAGCTATATGAAAACTCCTTTAATAATTGATAGTAAATAAGGGTCTCTATCACTAAGGATGCTAATAGGAATTCCATGAAGTCAAACCACTTTCTTAATATAAATCTATGCTAGAGATGCTACGGTTATTATGCTCTTAACAGGAATAAAATAGGCATTTTTATGAGTCTATCCACTATGATCCAAATTGCTTCATTCCCTCCTTGACTCTTAAGCAATCCATCTATGAAGTCCATTGATACGTGTTACCGTTTTAAAGTTGGTATTTCTAATGGAAATAAAAATTCTATAGGGCTCCCTTTCTTAGCTTTAACCCTTTGACATGTCAAACAAATAGAAACAAATTCAGCTACTTTCTCCTTCATCCCAGGCTAATATAAAATCTATTTAACATCCCCATACATCCTACCTCCTCCAGGGTGAATAATCATTCGTGAATGATGAAATTTTTTAAGCACTTCTTCCAATAAACTATCAACCCTCAGGACACAAAGGCATCCATCTATCCTCAAAATTCCATTCTCCTTAACTACATATCTACCAATATGGGAAAATTGTCCTCCGCTCCTTGGCTTATCCAAGAAATCGACTATCCCATCATCTTTATTTATCCAAGTCCAATACGGTACATTAGCACTAGTCTTGCCTCCATTGCTGCCAAATAG
Source organism: Allium cepa (assembly GCA_030765085.1). Lineage (NCBI taxonomy): Eukaryota > Viridiplantae > Streptophyta > Magnoliopsida > Asparagales > Amaryllidaceae > Allium > Allium cepa. Next base: position 306,348,254 of record CM060938.1, on the reverse strand, counting down.
GTTTGAGTTGGTTCTATTAGTCGGGTGAAGTTGAAATCCTAGAGGAACTTCAAGTGCCTACACTCATATATAACACCCAAGGTACCATGTCTTCGGCTAAGGGTGCCGACGATGACATTCTCTTTTTTGGGGGTGTACTGAATCCCAAAGTCAAAGGATGCTATAATATGTGGATTTCCCTATACCACCGGCACCACAAATATGTATAGTGCGCTGGTCATGCTCGACCGATATAGGATGATCGTCAGGGTTGAATTAAACCACTTAGCATATAACCTATCCTATCACACAGTGCATGGATAAAAGATAACATCATAGGTATAACAAAAAAGACAGTAATGACTACGTGAACAAATCATCATCATAGCAATTGATCCATAGAGTTATACAACAAATGTAGTAGAGTTTATACAACAAAAGTGAACTCAAATAAACTATCTCAACGAATAGAAATAAGAAAGAAACATCATGGACTCCACATCATTGCTCAGCGTAAAAGCATAACAATCTATATATGTATACAATACGAGATAGCTCCACCTAGCTCGTCCTTCAAATAGCTACCGCGTCACCTTGACCCGTTATCTAGTCTATACCCAAGATAATAAGAAACAAAGCACAAAACCTTGGGTCATACAAATGTCTGGTGTGAGCGATAAACGAGTCTCAAAATACTATACAGGCAAATATGGTAAGAAACAAGAGTACACGAAGCACACCTAACATGTCCCTACAACCAAAATGTTAGCATATAACACTATTGCTTGAACCAAAACCTGACACAAAAACCCAATAGAAACTTTATGAATATAATTAAATGAAGAATAAAATGGAAGCAATGGATAATAATAAAACAAAAATTAATTGAAAGAAAATACGCACACAACGATTTGTAGTGGTTCGCCGTTGTTCACCTACGTCCATTTTGAATAGATTGCTTTATTAATTACTTTATAATATGAGTACAAGAGGGATCAGATCAAAATCCTCAGTTACAAAAGGGTATTAAACAACTAGCAGCATAAAGTAAAAGCACTAAAAATGAACAACCAAGCCAGAATTTATAGATGAATATGGCCAAATATCTCTCTGAAAACTTGGTAGAAGGACCCTCAAAACATATGGGCCTACAGGAAGGGTCGCATGGCCCAATTTCCAAAGAAAAGGGATCGGTAACGATCCCTTCTTTGGTTGAATTTTGAGGTGCGATCCCTATGGTCGCTTCCTCCTACTAAAATATTCTTAGTCTTCAAATTTCATGCCAATTGGATTAGTGGATCACGAGTTATTGCTTGATATTTGCTTCAATATGATTTGCATACTGCTTTCTGCCAATCCCTTCCAAAGGAAGTATACCGATCCCTTCAACTTCATTCTCTTGAGGTGCGATTCTTAGGGTAGGCTCCCTAGGATTCCCAAAGTCTTTCTCATAAAATTTCATACCTATTGGACTTGTGGATCTTGATATATTAATTTTTTTGTACAAGAATGCGTCCACACCTTGAAACATACTGATCCCTCTTATTGACGTTAATTTTATGCTGATCCCTCCTATGCATTAAATTATATTTCATACTTCGAACATTCTACCTTGCATATCTATCAATTTTATTCAACCTTGACTAAATATTAGCATCTGCACTTGACTTCTGACCCCACAATCATCACTCTGGAGTCATCGGCCTTAATGTCAATCGAATCTAACTCGTGCAATTCATTCAATATAGCTGGGTTAAAATATTGGATTACACTTGCTCCCCAAAGTACTCTTGTAATGAACATGACATGCTTTAAATCGAAGTAAGTTAGAGTCATCGGAATGAAATCCATCCAGGTTCCTGAATAGTTGTTGTCCTTTGTCTAATTATTTTTCCAAGGTGTTGTATTTCTCATTGATTGTCAGACGCTTAGTCGATTTCCAATAGTATAAATCCAGGGCTATACTCCATTAGTTGATACATATATACATCTGGTTCCATAAGACTAAAAAGCTTTGGTTAGTTGGTCCAGCCTCAAATTTGAAGTCCTCGGGTTTGATTTCGATTTCTGTCGATTACAAAAATTAAACTTTTAGGTAACATACATGCACATTGATTTATACATCCTTGTTGTCGACCCCTAGACATGTTCGTACATTCACAGCTCATTGCCAATTTTCGTTGCATTTTGTATGTTCATGCTTTTAATAATTTCCCTGCCTATATTTATTTGTGTATATACTCATGGCCAATCCCTCACTCTCTTTTTTAAATGTTTATAGGGATCGACATATTTATAGCCGATCCCTCATTTCCATTCCTTATGCTCACAGGGATAGGTACCTTTTATGCCGATCCCTTTTCTCTTGCTTGAGAACATGTGCTGACCTCTTCGATATCTTATATAAACCAATATCCCTTCTTTGCAACCTTACTTGCTTTATTTTTCTACCATCCTTCAAAAGCATCGAACCCTCCCATTCCTCTATCAAAACTGAATCCTCCTTCCCTCTCCCCTTAGGTTCAAAATGAAATCCTTCTGCTATTCAACATAATTCACAAACCCGCTTCCACTCACCTTTCATTTCGAACATCTCCAAACCACTCACCCATACCTCTATCTTATACACTCATCTAGGTAGGTTTTTAGTTTATAATTTTCGCTTTCATGATGAGATAACAGATTCCATGCCATTAGCGATTAAGATGGTGCTTGATGCTACAATGAATTAGTAGTCAAAGTGGCCTGGAGGAGGTGAGTCATGGGGTGTAAAAGGATTGGGAAGAATAGGTAAGGAGGAAGAAGAAGGGAGAGTAGAGGGGGGATCGATTGGGATTTGTTGTATGGCATGAATATACAAATCCCTTGTTTAATGACGATCGCCATCGACCCTGCGATATTTGTGTTTGCTATGTTTGATATATCAAGTATCCATGAGGGATCGATATGGAAGCTTGATGGAAGGAAGGTTAAAAACAATGGAGTGGAGGGATCGGTAGAGTGGACTAACGTGGAAGGATCGGTATGGGAAGTTTAGTGGAAGATAGTGAAATTGAAGGGTCGGTAGGACCAGCTAAGTAGGAAAGAGATCGGTGGAGTTGAATAACACGAAGGGATTGGTATTATTTATGAAAGTAAAGTAGGGATCGACACCCTTTGTTTAGACAAAGGGATAGGTTAAGCTGCTTTGGGATAGGGTACAGAAAATATGGAATGGCATATGGGGATCGACATTTTAGAATTAGCATACATGTATTTTGAATTGAACTCGAAACCTAATCCATAATCACTTGTTTGAGCAATTGCAACTAATCCCATCTCAGTAAACTTGAACATATGATGTGATGAACAACAGGACTTGCATGTTCATTATTTTACTCGAAACTGAACGATCAAATCTTGAGGACTTAGAACATGAACTAGAACTCGACATATAGAATTGAATAATAGATTTCACACTCTGATATGCCGATAGTCAATCCCAAAGCTTACACAGCTGATCAATCTCTTCACCAGTTAAGACAGTCAGCGACGACAGTCACTTTGGTCAGAATCCAACGTCTCGCCATTTCACTTTTCTTTTTTATTTTAAGCTGCTTATTTCTGCAACATGCCACACTGCACAACATTGCACTACACTAGCTCACAATAGCATGGGGGAACAGGCCAACTTTTCTAATCTTGATTATATTCTAAGTATAGTTGACATGGACTTCAGACGTTTAGAGCGTCTAGCTGCAACGTCTTCTAGACCAGCCACGCAACATAGCAAACCTGAAGTTGATTCGAGTTCCACTACCATATCTGGCAAGCCTTCCTCGGTCATCAAATACAGGGCTAAAGTCCTTCTCCACCATGATCTGAGCTTTCTTGGTGAGGTTACCTTGAGTCGCTCGCTGAGGCCTGGGAGTATATTGTTGAAATGAAAAGGAGAGACCTTAGCACAGTCGATTTAGATAAAGAGAAATTAGTTTGGGAGATCCTTCGTGGAGATGAACCCCTTGACCTTGCCTCTGCAAGACTCTAATATTTTGACGTTTAAACATTTTTCGACAAAGTGAAAAATATCGCTAAATCTTCGAAGTTTGATCCCAAGAGACTCTTTTCTTTTCAAACAGTCGGAGCATTAGTTTCTTTCGGCCCGAAACAAGATCTAAGCTACGATCCATACAAACCTAGTTATCAATCTAAAGTGCCGACCCCTATTCTGGAAGCAGGACCCCAGCAACGACTGAAAGTCGGTCGGATGTAGGAATTTCGCTCTATCTTGCACTTTTCGATCGATTTCTGAACCCTTTGATGTGGATATTGACGATCCAAATCTCAACCCATTATAAGTCATCTCACCCGGCAGGCCGATTTTTGAAAATCTCCCTCTTACTTTTGAAAGCTCCCTACCAAAGATGGAAAAAGATTGAGAAAATGGGCAGGTGGAGGCTCGTGTGGTGCCACTCCCAAAATATCCAAAAGGAAGAGAAGACAAAAGAAACAGCCATCGTTTCGGCTCTGTTTGCACATTGCTTGTATATCAATTTTTCTTGTTGTCAGCTGTGGTTGTATGGGTGCGGCCCCCATTTTCTGAATAAACTCATATCGAATTTTTAAAGCTTATTATGAGAATAATTTTTTTTTGTATTCTATTGAACCCTCATGTGAATCATTATATAAGTAATTGAGTTATTACTTTCCATTCAGTATACTTGTAATTTGTTGCTCATCGATTCGGATAACAATCCACTAACTCTATTCTAAGGCCTCCATGCAGTTGTGGCCATGAGTCATACCAAACATGGGGCTCGAGCCTAAATGTTACGTTGTCGGATTCAGCGGTTTGAGTGATTATGCTCTTGATCCCGGTCTTATGTTAGCGGAGTTAGACGATGGATGGTCAAACTCCATCCTTTGCGAGTTTATACTCTTCCCTTCGGTTTCAGGCAGGAGTTCACGAAACAGTGAGTGGTTGAGCTGCACCCGTCTATTTATTTATACCCATATCTGCACTTTATGGATAAGAGTTAGTTGTCGGGTGGTCGAATCGCACTCATTCATGTTTATACTATAGTGTACGCTCTAGGGACTTGGAGTTATTTTGAAAAATAGTCGGACTATATTTTCCTTAATTAATTGGTTTGCCCTCAAGTCCGAGGTTTAGCTTAGCAAGCGATCAGCATCACGGTCGCTTTTGATTCATATTTGTCCCGTCATTTGATAGGATGAAGTTGGTCACCGCTTGGTCGAATCACATCCATTCCTCGTTATGTATTCCGTCCAACGGGGATATGAACGATAGTTATCGGATAAATGGTTGAACCGTGCTCATCTTGTCTAATTCAATATGGACTAGCATAATTGGTTAGCTCCAAACTCCGGGAAACTGTTCGGACATACCGACATTGGTCAGTTTCCTAATGTAACTAACATGTAATGCTAGAATAAACACAGATATAAAGGAAGTTAAACCTTTATTCGCTAAACGGAAGGAAATGACATGATTTGTCTTATTACATATCTGTAAAATCAAATGCCAAAGCAAATTCATAAAGTAACTACCACTAAATGAAAAAGAAACAAAATAAGTGAAATAACATCGTAAATGGTTGATATTCCATTCCCTTGGGAGTGTGATGCCATCAATAGTCGCTAATTTGAAAGTTCCCTCTCTAAACCTTTGCATAATGACATACGGTCCTTCCCAGGTATGAGTCATATGCAATGGGGCAGGAAAAACCCTGTTTCAAGACGAGATCGCTGATTTCAAAGGTTCTAGATTGGACTTTAGTGTTGTAATATCGAGCTACTCGGTGTCAATGTGCAGCTGCCCAAAAATCAGCTAACTCGTGCTTCTTGTCTATAGAGTTTAGAGATTCCAAAAGGAGATCTTTATTTTTTGCGATTGTAGTAAGTCACTCAATGGGAAGGAATTCCGAGCTTAACAAGAATAACAGCTTCTGAACCATAAGCGAGGGCGAATGTAGTATGGTTAGTTGCGGACTTGTGTTGGTCCTAAAAGCCCATAGTGCTGTTGGGATTTCATCCACCGACTTGCCTCTAGCAGTTTCCAAACGCTTCTTCGGAATGGATTTTATGATTTTGTTCACAGCTTCAACTTGCCCATTTGCTTGTGGGTAAGCGGCTGCTGCAATTTTTTTTTCAATATGATGTCGATGACAGAAGTCTTTGAACTTAGCATGGTAGAACCTAGTCCCATTGTCGGTTACAATTGTTTTTGGAAGAACAAAAGGATATATGATGTTTTGAATAATGAAATTGATTACGTTCTTCATTGTGATCGCAGCAAATGGTTCTGCTTCGGTCCATTCGGTAAAGTAATCAACTACGATGATGGTGTACGTTGCACCACCTTTAGTGATCGATAGAAAACCAATAATATCTATGCCCCATATGGAAAACGACCATGGACTGACCTTTTTGGTTATTTCCGTTGCCAGAGCTCTTGGGACTTTTGCATATATCTGGCACTTATCGGATCGCCTTACATAATCAGCAGCATCTCAATTGACGGTTGCCCATTAATACCCATGACGGATTATTTTCTTTGTTTGAGTTTGCCCCTCAATGTGATCATCACATTCTTCTTCGCAAACTTATTTTAGGATTCATTTTATCTCATTATAGGCGATACACCGGAGTAGGAGAACAAAAAAACCCTTTCTGTACGTAATGCCTTCTTGTATGATATATCGTGAAGCTTTATGAAGGACTTGTCTCTTTTCATTCCTTTGTTCAGGATGGACTCCCTGTAATAAATAGTTTTGAATCAGAGTCATCCATGATTCCCTTTCAAACTCCATCTCTAGTACCCGGTTGATTTCCATCAGGTTTATACTCGAGGAATTCAATACTTCGATTGGAACCAAGCCCATTTGCTGTGCATCCCCGGTGCTAGCAAATTTTCCAATGGATCGGTCTCTCGGTTTTGATCTTAAGGGATGTACGTAATGTCATAGTACTAAACGTCAGTCAACAACTCTTGGACTTAGGTAAGGTATGGAGCAAGCCGTTATCCCTTAGCTTGGTAATCTCCCCTGACTTGGCATACTATCAATTGTGAGTCGCAAAAGATTTCAAGAGATTTTATTCCCAATTCTCCGGTGAGTTTAAGTCCAGCAATCCGAGTCTCATACCCGGCTTCATTTTTTGTTGCAGGGAAATCAAGCTTTAAAGCATAGCAAATTGATTGATCTTTGGGAGTTACAATTACAATCCCAGCTCCAAAGCAACGATCATTAGAGGCCCTATCTGTATACAACTTCCACTATATGACAGTGGTTTCACTGCTCTCCGGGAAATCATCTTGTGTAGTAAATTCTGCTATAAAATTTGCCAGTGCCTGATCCTGGATAGCCCGTTTGGGGAAAATAAGTGATGTCGAATTAGCTAAGCCCGATATTCCATATGAGTAACCTTCCAAATATCTCAGGTCGCCGCAGGACCTGCCGTAATGATCGGTCGGTATAAATATGTATGGGGTGCACCTAAAAGTAAGGGCGGAGCTTTCGTGATGCATTCAACAAACATTATGCCAGTTTCATTATCGTCGGATAGTTCCTTTTAGCCCCTGTCAATCGCTTGCTAACATAATAGACCAGTCTCTGATTCACCTCATGAAGTAATGCGGCACTTATAGCGTGTACCGACACGGCTAAGTAGACATACTAATCTTCATGATCTACTGGCTTTGATAAGACGGGGGGTTTCTCTAAGTCGTTCACCTAAAGCTGGGAATGCGACTTTACTATCCTGTGTCCATTCAAAATTCCTTTTTCCTCTCCTAATCAAGTTAAATAAAGGAATGCATCTATTGGTAGCTCTAGAAATGAATCGACTTAAGGCAGTAACCTTCCCATTCAAGCTCTTTACTTGTTTAATAGTCTTTGGCGCTTGGATATTATGAATAGATTATATCTTCTTGGGATTAACTTCGATTCTGTGGGCAATAAAGATTTAAATCCAAGAATATTTCGGATATAATGCCAAAGGAGCAACAAATACCTCTGTCGTTTTTTCGATCCGATCTTTAAACATTATGTTAACTAGGTGCTGGTAGGTAGCCCTCGCATAGGGAAATCTTTAGGTGCTAGTTGCCAATCTCTAGTGGATTAGATGCAGACTGATATATCCACACCCTTACCTTTAACATTCCATTGAGCATCCCTCAACTCGGCTACATAATAAGCACGTCCAACCGTCTGATCACCATGAATAACTTCGACACCAATAGCTGTCGGGAATTTGAAATTTAAGCACCATGGGGTAAGAGCTACACGAAACTCAGCTAGGGCCAGTCGGCCCATAAAAGCATTGTCTAGAGAGTCAACATCCAAAACAGAAAAAGGTAGAATCTGCACTCTCCTATGGTCACCTTCAGCCAACACTACAGGCAATTCGATCTAATCAGCAGCTTCAGTTGCAGCACTGTTAAAGCCATGAATGCGGGCTTTAGACGGTTTCAAGTCCTTGGCTTCTATCCTTATCTGACCATAAGCTTTTTTGAAAATTATATTTATAGAACTTCCATTGTCAATAATATCCTTCTCCCTAAAGCAAGGCCGATAATGACCGAATGACCATTGGGTTGATAATTGGAGCCTCCACCTTATCTACATCTCTATTTCTAAACATGATATCATCTGCCATTATATGTTGCTGTTTTGTCGGAGCTCCATCTTTCGTACTTGAACAGAATTCAAAATCTAAGTGCTTAATCGCGCTAGCATAGCGCTCCATGTTACACCAACTCTTATCAGCCGGATCCAGTCCTCCGACTATTATATTGATCAACAATTTTCCACCAGCCCGTGCATGTTCCTCAGTCCTGTGTGGTGCTTGTCCTCGGTTGGGGTCAGATGTCCCTAGCCTGCCATCCTGCGAGGTTTTCACAAACTGCTGTAACTTCTTTTCTCTAATCAATTTTTCAATAATATCTTGGAGGTTCCTACATTCATTCGTGTTATACCCATACCGTTCGTGAAACCGACAATATTTCTCAGTTTTTTCTGCTTCTCTTTTGATTCTTTTGAAGGCGGCTTCTTGTACTACATAGTGTTATAGGTAGACAAATAGATATTCTCCATGGATGTATTCGGTGGCGTGTAAGCATTGTACATCGGAATCCTAGGCTTCCCTCTTTCAGCATCCCTCTTTCGTTCTCAGCTCCTATCTCTGCCTTCCTTTTGTTGATTCAGTTTGTTCTAAACATTCACTTGAACTTTTACAGAGCTTTCATCGGACTGCTTTACAGCAATATTACTCTATACTCCTTCTCCACTTGGTCCCACAACATTCTTCTTCCTAGAGGAACTGGCTTCCTCCTTCATCAAATACCGAGCCGCCTTTGCATAAAAGCGTTCCAACGTTGCGGATGGTTTCCTGGCTAACCAATCACCAAAATAAATTTCTGGATCAGTCCCTCTTGTCAAGGCCATCAATATTGCATGGTCATTCGAATTAATGATTTCAATAACAATTGCATGGAATCTCTCCTAATAATCTTTCAATGATTCTCCCGAAGCTTGGTTCGGGACAAGGACATCACATCTTTGGGGCAAGTGGCCTGTTTTTGGAACTGCTCCACAAACCTTGTTGCTAAATCATAAAATCTGGAGATTGACCATGGGGGTAGTCTCATATACCGTGGGAAATCATCTAAAATTGGTTGTATCCTGCTCGTATGGATACCATCAGCCATTCATATCTCAGGATTTGCTGTTTGGGTTCATTTTTTATCTCGTAGGCAGGCATCGATGGCATGTTGAACCTACTTAGATACTCTTCATGTAGGACATTATCAATAAATAGGGTATGACTTCTCGAGATTCCCTAGTCATAATTGTTCAAGCCTTGGCTATCTCTCACTAACTGTTTGACCACATCTGACAAGTCTGGCGTTTGGATAGTTGGTGTTAAGCAGTGATCTTGTTCCACCTCAAATGAATGGTTTGGTCGATGTTTATGGCCCATTCCATGCCTTCTTGGTTCAACATCTTCTCGATGTGTATCTTGTACATTCACTTCATCGTCATTCTGGGGAAGCATTTGGTCAACATTTAACTAAACCCCATCATCCAAATCGGCCGTAGCAGCTCCAGCTTGAATCCCAATATGCATAGGCAAGTTTCCCTTCTGGAGAAGGGATCAGCACCGATCAATCCAGGCAGACCACGATGGTCTTCTTTTTGAAGCTTTGAAGTTTCTGCGTGATATCCGTCTGTTCCATGGTGCCTATGTCGGTGATACTCATCTGATGAACTAGAACTCTTCGATGCCGAGTAAGGGGTAGGATCCCTCTTAGCTTTTCCTCGTTGTTGCTGTGTGAGTTGGTTCGTTAGGTTGATATTGGCCGGAATTTAATTATTTAATTATTGGAGGCTATCCATTGGTTCTCTAATTAGATTCTAGAATTTAGCTCTTGTAGTAAAATCGGTTGGAGTCCGGATTTCAACTGGCTTAGCATTCACATCCATTGGTTGGCTGCTCGGGCCTCTTTGTTGAATACTAGCATTCATGTTTCCTTCCACGTTCTAAAAGGTAGATCTAGTGTTCCTAACCATTGTTGATAGCTTCGCTTAGGTTTTAAAAATCTAAGCGACATAAGAAAATATCCTGAAGATAACCACGGATCTCCATTGGGGGATTTATGCAATCCATCAGCAATAAAGGGATCCTAATAAGCTGAGAATCAAGTTTCTCGGTGAAAGCAGCAAAATGTTTGCACTAAAAATTAGCACAAATACTCAATAAAAACTTTTTGAAGAGAATTAAATGAAGAGTGAAATGGAAACAATGGATAATAACAAGGAAACAACAATTAATTGAAAGACAAACATGCACACAATAATTTATAGCGGTTCAGCATTGTTTGCCTTCGTCCACTTTGAATAGATCGCTTTATTAATTACTTTATAATCTGAGTACAAGAGGCATCGGATTAAAATCCTTAGTTACAAAAGAGTATAAAGAAACTAGCTCTGTAAAAGTAAAAGTCCTAAAAGTGAACAACCAAGCCGGTAATTATAGATGAAGATAGCCAATATCTCTCTGAAAACTCGGTAGAAGGACCCTCAAAACTATATGGGCCTACGGGAGGGTTCGCATGGCCTGATTCCCAAAGAAGAGGGATCGGCATTGATCCCTTATTTGGTTGAATTTTGGGAGTGAGATCCCTATGGCGGCTTTCTCATGCTAAAATATTCTTAGCCTCCAAATTTCATGCTAATTGGATCATGGAGCTCGATTTATTGCTTGAGCTTTGCTTCAATATAGTTTGCATGCTGCTTTCCGTCGATCCCTTCCAAAGGAATTATACCCATCCCTCCAACTTCATCCGCTTGAGGTGTGATCCCTAGGTTAGGTTTCCTAGGATCCCTATGTCTTGCTCACAAAATTCCATATGCATTGGACTTGTCGATTTAGAGATATAAATTATTTTTTACAAGAATGCTTCAACTCCTTGAAACATACTGATCCCTCTTATTGGACTAATTTTATGTCGATCCCTCCTATGTGTTAAATCATATTTCATACTTCGAACATTCTACTTTGCAGATCTATCAATTCCATTCAACCTTGACATCGTATTATCATCTGCACTTGGACTTCTAGTCCCCACACTCATCACTCTGGATTCATAGGCCTCGATGGAAATCGAATCTAACTCGTGTAGTCATTTCAATATGGCCGAGTTAAAATGCCAAATAACAACTATAATATGCTACTTAACAATATCATAAAGATATACGACGAACCAAATGAAGGATTTCAGTCTTCCATGTATTCCTATCTCCAATACCTACTTCTTCTGATACCTATGAGTGATAGCCTAACAACCAAAGCATCCATAGCATCCATCAACAATCTTAACTATCACCTTTTGTGTTTTGAATATGATAAATCGTATGGCCCCCAACTCAACGACCAATGGAAATCTTGATTCTCTGTACGCTCATATCTCACAGCCCAAATCTAGATACGTGTTCGTAGCCCAAAGCTGGAGACGAACCCAAAGCTATAGGTCCAAGGTATACAGGTCCCTCAATAGACCAGTGGGCGTCCCCATACAATAACCCAGCTTCAAGTACAACTGAAAAATCTTCAAGCATTAACGCTTCCTTAGCACATGTACCTGAGTACACCTTTGCTCTATTTGGATACCTAGCCCTTCTTGTTCAATGCAGTTTCCATTATCCACGAGGAACCCTTCCACATTCCTGATCATACGGCTCCCTTCCTTACGAGCCGTAATCTTCGAAGCCTGCTCCCAACATGAGCCAACATCTGAAGACCATAGCTTTTCGTCATGTTGTAATATCGTCATCCAACCTAATACGAACGAGCCAACACCTCCAGCACGATCTACAGAGCACCCCATTCTTGCCATATCTCTAGTGCTCCTCTTCAAGTGCTGAGTTGTAAACTTAGCCACCTAAGGGCTAACCTCTCTCCTATGTCTCTTGTACTCCTCCTCCAATGCCTTGGACCCTGACTCATCCCCCCTTGATAACTCGGCCCCAATCCACATATCCTTCTTCTAGTTTTGAAGATAACTCATCATCACATCCAACACTTAGCCAAACTCCGTGCATCATATTATAGGCAACCTCCACTTGACAAACTCTATCCATCCACGAAGTCGAGAAGTGCACACGAGTTAGCACCATAACTCGATGTCGGGTTATAGCCATAACTCAGTGCCGTGTTATGGCTTTAACTCCTACCAACTTGCTAGCAATAACAGAAACTAAATTATTAACAACTAATAATTAAAGAGGAATATGATTAGTATAACTTTTCTTTAGCGCTTTTGAGCCTGAGAAAACCTTTCACTACCTCACCTGACTCTGATACCAAAGAGTTTTGGACCTTCATTTGCAATTGGTATGAAGTTGAAGTTGGAAGAATGAACTTGAAAGGTAGCAAATATACAAGATTGAAATGGAGTAGAAATATACATACATACATATATATATATATATATAACAAACTTATTTTACAAGCTTTTATGTTACTTCAAAACTTATGTCTCATACATTATACAACAAACATATATATAGTAGGAGAAAGGAGGTTATCCAGTTTTCATAAACTGGCATTTGTAGGTTTTGGTGCATTATAGAGGTTAATAATGCAATTTGAGAAGACATCGTCTTTAGCTTCATTCCTTTAGAGTTGGCACGATTTGATGTCTCCTTCATCTTCCCTTTATGCTGGAAAAATAAGGCCCTTTGCTTTTCTCAAAATAATTTTTTTTTTGTCTTTTGGTGAGGAATCTAGCATATAGGTGCAATAATTCCTCTTGATAGGCTTTTACTTTATTGAGCATTTTATTTTATCGGGGGGAGGGTGATCCTGGAGGTGATATTAAGGGTATCTCATCCAGGACATAGCCTCTATTATTAGGTAGAATGAGACAAACGTAGAGTACCCATACTCCATTAACCTTTATCTTGTGCATCTGATATTATGCCTATTGCTTTTAGCATACAGTCTTCCATTTCATCTCATCTTCTTCATGAACTTTTATCCGTGGGCATGCTCATAAGCTCATCATCGTTGTCAGAATCCAATATAGTTTGAAGCTGTATTTTTAAATTTTTCTTTGAAGAACTTGTTAAGTTATTTTAATAATTCGGGCAGACCTTTTTAGGAGAGGATGTAACAGGTATTTTGATTGGTTCATGGTTAATTAGACCCTTTTCTTAAAAAATAGAGTCTTTAAAAAATCATATTTATCCTACCATTTGGTTAAAGTTCTTCTTTCCAAATAAGGAATGTTTTCAAAAGTTAATCTAAGCTTTTGAAGCGAATATTAGACCATGGTCTTTCATCGAAGTACTAACCTGAAAAAATTATTCATAAATACTTCTTATCTCTTATGGTAAAATAAATGCATATAATCCAAAATTTGAAAACCAAATTATATATCAATTTGAAAAACTGGTGGTTTACTGAATTGTAGATTGAATAAGCCAACTATGTTTTCTCTATCTATTTTCATAAGAGAAAGCTAAATCTCATGCTTTGACATAGTCAAAGTAATTAAAAATCAGTTACTCCTATAATGATTTTTTGAACTTGTTAATTCTTTAGACTTGTATAAGTCTCCTCCCCATTGCTTTGGGGAAATCATTGAAATAACAGAGGCATTTGAGAAAACCCACTCTCCACCTATTCTCATGGTGGATTCAAACTGAACAGACTCCTTCAATATTTCTTGATAATAGTTAAAATCCTTTGGATAAAGAGAGGGATCTATGAAGTTTTGCGAATAAAAGGTCACAACCTCTTTAGTTGACAAATATGTATATTTTCTCTCTACAGGAGATACTTATATGGTAGATATTGGAATATATGGGTATACTTATTCCTACGCTGAGACAGATTTTACTACTAGCTCGTATACATCAGCTTTGAGCTATTCATCAATTGGAGTAGTCTTTAAGACTTCTTCTCTTATTGTTTCTTCATCCTTTTGAATGACCAACTTATAAGTCATTATTGGACGGGATAATGCAGTTTTACTGCTTTCTTTAATTTCTATCTCTTTATTCATATTTTCCAGTAAAAATTCTCAAGTTAAGAAGTCTGGTAAAGAATTATCAGACCCTTTAATAAACTCAATATAAAAATCAAATACTAATAAAATTGCTTGCCATCTTGCAAATATTTGTTTTGATGCGATGTTCTAAACAACCTTTTGCAAAAAAAAAAAGAAATTGGCAGACTTACAATCTACCCTTAGCAAGAATTTTTGATTTAATAAACACTTTCAAACTTTTGTATAAATAATACAATTGCTAGTACTTCATTCTTGACAGTAGAATAATTAACTCTAGGTCCTTACCATATTCCCGATATGAATCTAACTAAAGACTCTTTATTATCAATTTTTATTTAAGAATACCATGATAACCTTTATCCGATGCATCTGTTTCAACTATTTTAAGTGCATCAGGGTTGGGAATAGCAAGACAAGAAATTTCCTTTATCTTTATATTTATTACTGCCTTTGTATTCTTCTATCCAGGTAGGCGAATTTTATCTTAATCTTTCAAATAATGGTTTAACATCATAAGATAAGTCTTTATAGAATCCAGAAACATAGTTAAGGATTCCTAAGATCTTTATAATTGATTTTTATCTTTAATTTCATACGGAAATTTTTCTACAAATATAATTGCTCTATCTATAGGAAATATTGTTACATCTTTTATAATATGTCCAAGAAATCTAATTTCAATTTGAAAAAGTTTTATCTTTTTAGCTGATATAACTAATCCTGCTTTTTTAGTAATGTTTATGAAAAATTTAAATATTTAAAATGTTGATCAATTGATTCTAAGATTATAAGAACATCACCAATGTATACTATAATAAATGCTGTATAAACATAGTAAATATCATTCATAATTTTTTGAAATTCTGAAGAGGCTTTTTTTAACTCGAACGGCATTACATTCGACTCATAATGGCCAAATGGAACAATAAATGTAGTTTTGTATTTATCTTCCTCTTTTATCTAAATATTCCAAAATCTAGATTTCATATCAAACTCAGACATTATTTTGGCTGAATAAAGTCTTGGAAGTACATCTTTTTTATTAGGAATTGGAGATCTAAATCATCTTGAAGCCTTATTTAAAAGTTTATAGTTTATAACTGTCTAGAAACACCGTGTTCTAGTTCTGCTGCATTTTCAACATAAAATACCAAACAACTCCATGGACTTTTGGACGGTCTAATAAGATCTTTCTGTAATAACTCTTTTATCATTTATTACAAATTTCTTAATGTCTTTGAGACATAGCTGTAGGTCTATCTTTAGTCGGAATTTGACTTTCTTTAAAGCCGGGTTCATAAGGTAAACTTATTTCATGTTTTTTCCTTTGCTAGAAGGCATTAGGAATATCTGCACATATAGGTTTTTCAATATAATTTTGTAGGTATTTTGCCTTTTGTTGTAAATATGGTTGCAATAATTTTTCTTTTATTCTTTTATAATTTAACTCTTGAGATAAAGAGTTTAAAAAATTTCTTTTCTTTTAGCACTTTTCCGTATAATGTCAATTTTATGATGTTGTGGTTGTGATACAAATTTAAATGTTAATTCCTGATTATTAATCATACTAGTGATTCCTTCTTTTGATACATTTGTTATAGGGTATAATAAATGCAAGAAAGGAGTTCCTAGTTTAACATTATTAGTTAAATTTTTAATCATCATAAATGACATTTCTAAACACATTCCTCTATTACGAACATACTTTTTGGTTTATAATTAACTAACAATTTTCTGCCATCCGCAACATTCAATATTTCTATGGTTTTAGATAAATATTTTGAAGGTACTAACCCTTCATTGATGCATTTCAAATCTGCACCTAAATCTATCATTGATAATGTAGTAAAATAGTATTCTTTGTGAACTACAATAGTAACCTTAATGTGGCATTATGGGTAATTAATTTGTCTACTGCATTAATAAATGCTAAAGAACTTAATTTTTCTTCTCCCAAAATATTATCATTATCTTGATTATTTTCATTTTGGGGCTTTATTTCTATTAAAGACATTCTTCCTTTTAATTCTTCCATTTCTTGTTTAAGTATGTTGGCTTCATGTTGTAATTTTGCAATTGTGGTTTCAGTATTTACTGGATTAATATTACTTGAGGTTCTTACCCTGTTTAAAATATCTTTTAAATTATAAGTTTCTGTTTCTTTTAGTTTTAAATTCTTTTCATTTTTATATGTTTCTAAATATTTTTTAACATATTTTTCTTTTCTTCAGGATCTAAAATTTTATCTATAATATCCAAAATGAAATTTTCTTCTTTTATTAACATAAATAATGCATTAGCTTTACATAAAGCTTTGTAATAGTCACAGTTACCAACACAATTCTCATATTCTGAATTATTATCTAAATGCTTTTCTGATTCATTTTAGTTTCCGAATTAATTTATGTAATAATAG
This sequence comes from Allium cepa, assembly GCA_030765085.1. Taxonomy (NCBI): domain Eukaryota; kingdom Viridiplantae; phylum Streptophyta; class Magnoliopsida; order Asparagales; family Amaryllidaceae; genus Allium; species Allium cepa. The sequence continues at coordinate 306,331,284 of CM060938.1, read as the reverse complement.
GTAGTTTTAAATTTTCCTTTTCTGAATCATAATTTAATACAAATGATTTTTTAATTCTTCATCTATATCAAGACTATTTATTTTATTTTTTGTTATACTTATTTGCATAATGACCCGGTGTTTTGTATTTCCAACATATTGGAACTCTCCTTTGAACATATTTGTTTTGCTCTTTTATTTTATAAGACTTATATAGCTTCGTTTTAAGAGTTTTGCTGCTTTTGGTATGGTTTTCATTTCGAAAAATTTTATTTTAAAAAAAAATTACTTGATTTTCTATTTTTATTTTCATTAATTGGTTTTTATTGGTAATGAACCAAGTTGATCACAAAAATCTCCTAAAATTCTTTTTCTATAAATTTTCTCCTTTTGAATTTGCTCATATAATTTTATTTCATTGCACAAATGTACTTCTGCAATTATTTCTACTGCTAATACACCAAAAGCATGTTGGTTATAAGGGATAATTCCATTGTTTTTCTGTTTTATAAGATTTTTAACCCTTTCTACAAAGAAATGGGATATCCTGATAAGAACTTTTCCATCCAAAAATCATGATGACTATCACTTTTAGTGAATAATTTTGAAAAATATACATCTTTATACCATTTCAAATAAAATTTTGACATTTTAAATTCTTTAATTGTTCTTAAATTCTATCAGTTTGAAGATTTATAGCTCCAACAAAATGTTTAACTATTATATATTAACGTATTTACGGAATCTGCTTTTGTCATTTCATCTTCTAATTTTGTTGCAATAAATATAAGCATTTTTGCTTCATTTGATAAATGAAAATCCCACCAATGTTTTAGTTGACTTATAAACCCTTGCACAATGGCTTTAACTATTCTACCATTTGAATTATTTTTACTTAGACATGCAACAGCATACATTGTCGTATAATTCAGACTTGTTTGTATTTGGCATTCAAAATAACCATCTATATTCCACTCTAAGGTGGTTGTATCATATAAAGATGCTTCTCCATAACTATTTTGTTCCTCAAATAAGAGGTCAACTGTCATAGGTCTCATATAATAGGGTTTACTATACGATTCATTTCTGTAATTAATTCTATTAACTTCAAAATTATTTTTTGGTTTATTTTGTTCTAAGTTTATGAACATTTTTATGTAAAATATTTACTTCTTTGGTTGAACCATTAACAGATTTAGGTTTAAAGATTTCTATAGTCGCCCTATCATCTATTATAGATGCAAATACCTTTTCTTTAATATTTAAAACATCTTGCCTTTTCATTATTTCTTTTAACATTTTGGGGTTTTCGCGTGGTTCATCTTTGTGCATTTCTAAATTTTGAGATGATCCGGGTTTAAATAAAATTTCATCTGTATTGCTGAGTTTTGTAATTTTTGTTTAGTTATTATTGGACCCTTGTTCAATTCTTGTAAGTTGATTACCTATTGATTGAAGTGTTAAGTTTGTAAAATTATTTTGCACTATTATAGCTTCAAATGTCTTATTTTTCCTATAAGGAGCAGCGACAATTTCTTCTTTATCTAATTTAATTGATAAGATTTCGCCTAGAGGGTGTATACTTCTAATATTTTTTCCTGCTTTTGTGGTGTAATCTTTGTAAGCAGAATTTATGTTGGCAACTGTTAAAAAGTCATCAAAATCTGAAAAAGTATCCTTTTGCTTTTCTATTTTATACATTTTCTCTATCATTATGAACATATCATAATCTTTTGGTAGGTCATTTCTTATCTTTTTTTAAAATGTTTTGTATCTTTTAATCTATTTATCTAGTTCTTTAGAATCTTTCATAAAGAACCATTTTATTTTATATTTGCTTTCTTCTGAAAAACTTTATCTTTTTAGATTCCGTAAAAAAGATCAAACTTCTCGTTTAGAGTTATGGTATTTATACCAAACATACATTTATCCTCATCATATCCCATATCTAAGGCGGTTGGAGATCTAGGAATTGATAGAGGAATATCAACCCTTTATTTAGGTTTACTAACTTCGTCTGTCGTGTTTCTTACAATTGCATTTTCCTTTTCAAATTTTAAAGGATTGGTTTCAACATTGTTGAATCTTGGTTCCTCTAATTTACAGTTAGAACCTAATTTTAGGTGTGTGACACTTTCTTTTGAAAATCTGACTTCAATGTCACCACATGATATTCAATAACTTATTTTAATTTTATTTTCTACTTTAGTAGGTTCATTAGCTTCTTCTAGATGCCATTTATCTGGAAAATTATATCATTTCAACTAAATGATATAGGAATTTCAACATTAATTGCTTTTATTATGTCTTTTATAAACAGTGTAATTGTACCTTGATTTTTAAATGGTATATTTTTTGCATTAATAGCAATAGTATTCATTGCTATATAACTTGTTCTTTAAATGAGAATAACGTTTTGTACTCCTGGTTTCATATTAAACCCTTCAGTTTTTATGTCCAAAGAGATAGATTGAAGTAAATTTGGGTCTGTCAAAAATAGTAAAATTTGGAAAACACGAAAAATATATTGGTCCATCACACAGTATTAATTTTAGTATTCCTGATAAGGAATCATGAAATTTATTATGTTTTTTTATCTCTTAATTAATTATAGCAGAGTATTCAATCCTAGCCTTGTTGTTATTTTAAAGCAACTTGGACTAATGTGATATGAATAAATTTATGTTTTTCCCCGTGTAAATTTAAAAGCTTTTTTTATTCTTGTAAATATTTTAAGGCGAATAAGCCGGAATTTTCCAGTTATTTAAATTAGATTCTAACTCTTAATTTATAGTTATTTCTTTATTTTTACTAAGAATTTCTTTGCCTATATTAACTAGACCATTATCGTCATTATTTCTAAAGGATAAAGCTCTAGACAGTCTTCCCCTATTATTCACCTTATCACTGCCTTTCAATGACAACAAACAGGAATAACACAGCTACGTGACTTAAGGACAATTTTCACAGTTTCAAAGGTAAATAATAAGGTAGTATGACTAAATTTAATCAGATAAAATTAAATAACAACAGTTTGATAAACTATATCTGAAAAATTACTACAACAACAGTAACTTTGCGGTAAATGAGTCTCAAAATACAATACAAGCACATAGGTAAGAAACAAGAGTACATGAACTACCTAACCTATCCCTGCTACCAAAGAGTTAGTATGTAACATTATAATATGCTACTCTATAATATCATAAAGATATATCAAGATCCAAATGAAGGATATCAGTATTCTAGGTATTCCTATCCCCACTACGTACTTCCTATGATACTTATGAGCGGTAGCCTAATAGCCAATGCATCCATCGCATCCATTAGCAATCCTAACTATCACTCCTTGTGCTACGAATATATGATAACTCGTATCGGCCCGAAGCCAGAGACTAATGGAAATCTTGGCTCTATGTTGTACTCTCATACATTGCAACCCAAAGGTAGATATGCGTCTCATAGTTTAAAACTGGACACTAGAATCAAAGTTGTAGGTCTAAGGTATATAGGTCCCTCAATTGACCCATGGGCGTCCTTGCATACAATAGCCCTACTTCCAGTATAACTGAAAACTCTGTAAGCATCAACGATTCCTTAGAAAATATACCCGAGTCTACCTTTGCTCCATTTAGATACTGAGCCTTTCTTGTTCAATGCAGTTTCCATTATGCACGAGGAAGCCTTCCACATTACCTAATTATACGGCTCCCTCCTTTACGAGCCACCATATTTGGAACCTACTCCCAAAATGAGCCAACATCCTACGACCATGGCTTTTCATAAAGTTGTTATATAGTCATCCAACCTGATATGAACAAGCCAACGCCTCCAGCATGATCTACAAAGCACCCATTTCCTGCCCTGAAAGTACCATATCTGTATCATTCACCATGATAACTCGATGTCGAGTTTAGGTATAACTCGGTGCCGAGTTATACAATTAGCCAACAAATGGCTAATTTCTCTTCCATGTCTCTAGTTTTCCTCTTCCAATGCCTTGGACCTCGACTCAACCCTCCTTGATAACTCGGCCCCAGTCCAAAGCTCCTTCTTCTAGTTTTAGAGATAACTCGTCGTCGCATCCAAGACTTAGCCAAATTTCGTGCATCAAGATATAGGCAACCTCCACTTGACAAACTATATCCATTTACGAATTCGAGAAGTGCACACGAGTTAGCACCATACCTCGGCGCTGAGATATAGCCGTAACACAGTGCCGAGTTTTGGCTTTAACTCCTACCAACTTGCGAGTTATCATGTAGCCTCTTGCCCTTCTCCTGAGCCAATCTTCCAAGTTTCGTCCAATTCCGACCAACTTTGCCTCCGATTTCCCAATTTTCCAATTTAACTTCCTATGCAATCACAACATTAGCAAACCACATCAAATCATATCATCCAAACATAGAATAACAAGTAATTTCATCCAAACAAACGTGCAGTCCATCAAAATAGGATAAAAATGGCAGTTTACAACATATTTATATAGCATGAATATATGAACAAAAATCAAGGTGATTTCTAATCAGTCTATATCATAATAATGGATTAATGTGTCCTTAAAGTTAGAAAAGGATTTTATGGTCAAAATCAATTTAGATTATGTAAAATCTTATAATTCCACAATATAAACGTAAATAGCATTGTGATAAGGCATAAGCCATCAATCAATTACCAAATTCAACCAATTTATATATAGATCTATTTCGAACGGTGAAGAAAAGCACTCAAAATCAAGCATTTAAAGATCCCTAGCTTCTCATTGAGGATACAACCTTTAATCTGCAATCTATTTTGATGTAGAGAGCAATTTGGGTGATTTTTATTGAAATTAGGATAGATTTAGGGCTAATTAAGGTTTAGACTTAGTTTAAAATGAGGGGGAAAGTTTTAATTTAACTCTACAGCCCTCTATTTATAGCATTCTCAAATTAGACTAATGGATTCACTAACGAGCTTAATTAATTACACATAATCCTGCCCGGCAGCTTTAAAAACTTAAAACATGCATAAATTTCTAACCTTAAGTCCTTTTTTCTATTATGACCATTCTACGGAATTAGAAACCATTATCGTGAACCAAGGAGCTAGTTATAGACTCTAATTTAACATCTATCAAAAGTTATACCCCAAAGATAATTTTCAGGTTCAAAATGGTCGTATAAAAATTCGAGAAAAATCATGGGTGTGTAAAATGTTCCTAAGAGTCATATCTTAAAATTATAGATTCATATGAACTTTTCTAAAGAAATACGTTGAGAAAGGCAGATGTATGGAACCTTTCAACGAGATAGTGCTTTTTCAAATCTCTCAAAATGGAATCTGTTCCAAATATATATGCCATGGTTCCTTACTTCGACAGGGTGCAAATATCTAAATTTCGCCCTTGTAGATACTTTTTCAGACCAAATGATATAATGCGAGCAAAAGTTCCTAGATTCATGGAGATATAGAACAGCATATAAGTTATCATGCTTGCATATCCATCATTTGAGTCTCCAACAATTATTCCAATAATTACATATCCGATTTGACCGATGGACGAACAAACTAATGGGTGTAAAAAAATAGCGCACCCCTCCATTAAAATGGGTTGGAACGCTTGTATACCCAATCTATGCAGGGTAGGTGCTCTATTCAACAATACAGGATGCCCCTGCATAACTTCTTGAAGTATTTCCCATACGTTATAATAAATTCCACTTGAATTATTTGATTCCTTTTTACCGATAAAAGCTCGTGCTCAAAAGAATCTATTTTATTGAGCACGGGCTTTTTGGTCAAAACGCATCTTGTCTTTATCACGAGTTATTTCCCTTGGTTAACAATACTTATAGTTTTGCCAATATTCGCGGGTTCCTCAATTTTATTTCTCCCTCATAAAGGGAATAAGATATTTAGATGGTATACTATATGTATTTGTTCGTTAGAACTCCTTATTGCTAACTATGTATATGACGCCGAAAATATACCGATTTGATATCACCCTTCAATTCGAATTAGCAAAAGCAATGTCTCCTGGCATAATATGGATTCTAAACATTCATGATCTGTATGTGAATGAGTCGAATTACTTATCCCTCGGTCTATTAGAGAATCAATAGAGAACCTTTTCTTCTGTATGAATCGATATTATTACATTCCAATTCCTTCCTATTACCTCCCAAGGAAAATCTCGAATTGGATCCAAAATTGACGGGTTAGTGTGAGCTTATCCATGTGGTTATGCACTTTTCAAATAGGAATCCATTTTCTGAAAGATCCTGGCTTTCGTGCTTTGGTGAGCCGTCCGAGATCCTTTTGATGGCCTATGTTGTATTGAAGGGATATCTATATGATCCCATCGATTGCGTAAGGCCCGCGATAGCAACGAAATCGGAGAAAGTATACAGAAAAGATAGTTCTTTTCTATTATATTAGTATTAGTTAGTGATCTCGGTTCGGTGGGTCCCTTCCTCCGTGATGAACTGTTGGCACTAGTCCTACATTTTGTCTCTGTGGACCGAGGAGAAAGGTGGCTCAGCGGGAAGAGGGTTGTACCATGAGCAAAGCAAGGGGTCAACTGCTTCCTTTATTAGTATCAAAGAGAACTTCGAAATCGAAATGGGGCATGGCCAAGTGGTAAGGCAACGGGTTTTGGTCCCGTTATTCGGAGGTTCGAATCCTTCCGTCCCAGAGCGTCTACATGAGAAAGGAAAGATTCTTCTCTGATGAGATTCCATTGATGCAGAGCCAATTCCAATAGACTTTGAACGTTCCCATTGGCATGCATCCAGCAGGAATTGAACGAATCGTAAATGCATGAATGTGATGGACCAAAAAATCTGCAGTTCCTAACGGAATAGGTAACAAAGCTACTTTGCCACTTACTGCCACTAACTCACCACCCCAAGTTAAGCTGGTACTTGTTGTTGCACCGGGAGATGTTACGCCAGGAAAAAATAGAAGAAAAGAAAGAAAATTTTTTAAAGGAATTTTCTAGTAGTTAATATGTTAAACAGGACATTTCGTTAGCTAAGAAAAGGAACTTTCATTTTTCGTTTTTTTTATTCAGTTCTAGAATATAAGAAGTAAGGATTTTTATAAGATTTCTGATATTTTCTTATCTTATTGGATTGAAATCCAATCAATAAATTTCAAAAAAAATAGAAATTAGGTAATTTAAAAAATATTACTAGAAGAATTAGTTGGTTTATTGATGCAAACTATATATCCATATCCATATTCTACTGATAGAGAGCCAAAAAAGGATCTTTCGTGTATAATCCTGCATAATCTCGAATGGTATCAGTTTCGGTACGTAGACCAAATGATACAATGCGAGCAAAAGTTCCTAGATTCATGGAGATATAGAACAGCATATAAGTTATCATGCTTGCATATCCATCATTTGAGTCTCCAACAATTATTCCAATAATTACATATCCGATTTGACCGATGGACGAATATGCAAGCTTACGTTTCATGCTTGTTTGAGTAATAGCAATGAGATTCCCCAATATCATGCTAAGAATAGCTAGGATTTCCAAAAGAAGATGTCATTCGTTTGATGAGAAATAAAAAGGAATATCGAAAATTCGCGTGGCTGAAGCTAAAGCGGCTACTTTCAAAGTAACAGAAAGAAAAGCAACGACTGGAGTGGGAGAGTCAGAGTCAAAAAGAGGATTCCTCACTTCTTTCTCTCATTCAAAACCGTGCATGAGACTTTGAATACAACAAAAATATTTTACGATCCTTCAATACATAAAACATGGTTCATTACATTCTCTTCCCATTAGGAATTGCGCCCCCAAAATCTCCAAACAAGCTAAAATATAAGCAACCACGGTCATTCGCATGCCTACCAATCGTAAGAAACCATCATAGACACCAAACAAGCAACCATGCAACTAATAGTATAGTGAACTCAAACTTATCGAATATAATAAATAATGGCAAAAGTAAATACAATAAATGTTGGGTATTACCATTTAAAGAGCTCCGGACACCTAGTCCTGATTCTCTCCTCAATCTCCCATGTACAATTGTCATCATTTTCACTCTATTGTACCTAAACTAATTTCATCGTCTTGCTCCTAAGTTGTTTCGTATCGTACCCAACAATACGAAGCGGCCTAAAAGGTATAGAAACTTCTGGTTCTACCTCGACATCTTCTAGCTGATATGGTCTGATCAACACATTGAGTCGTGCACAAACTTCTATATATAGGACACAATAAAAACATTGTGTACTCCCGCCATCTTCTATGGTAAGTCGACCCTATATGCTAGCTTTTCGATTCCCTCAACTATCGAAAAAGGGCCGGTGAATCTTGGTGCCAGATTCTCCTTTCTATCGAAACGAACTACTTTCTTTAAAGGAAGAACCTTTACAAACACCGCATCTATGACAAAAAACTTTAACTCTCTTCATCTTTTATCTACATATATTTTCTATCAATCTCAAGCAGCTTTCGTTCGTTGTCGAATGATCACAATCTTCTTCGATGTATCCTTATTAATACCTGGCTCAAATATCAGTTTCTCATCCGCTTCCCACAATCATGAAGGAGCATTAATTGGTCGGCCATACAATGCTTTATACGGAGCCATACCAATGCTCGATCGAAAACTGCTGTTGTATGCAAAATCCATCAAATGCAAATGATCACCCCATGATCCACCAAAGTCCATAATGCATGATCGCAAGAGATCTTCCAATATGTGATTTACTCTTTTGGCCTGCCCATCCATTTGCAGGTGATAAGTTGTACTAAGATGTAGCTCCATCCGTAATGCCTCCTGCAAGCTCTTCCAAAACCCACTAGCGAACAATGGGTCTCGGTTGCTCACAATGTTCTTCAGCCCACCGTGAAATCATGCTATCCATTTTACATACAACTTTGCCAGCTTGGATGCCCTCCTACTTGACTCGATGGGTATAAACCTTACACTCTTAGTCAACTGATTAACTATGAACCAAATGCCATTGTAGCCTGCTCGAGTTCTCGACAATCTCTCTATAAAATCCATCGATATTTGCTCCCATTTTCATTTAGGAATCTTTAATGGTTGCAACAATCCACTAGGGTTCTTCTGCTATGTCTTTACCAGTTGACATTTTATACAGCTCGAGTTGAATGCCCTAACACCCTCTTCATAACTTCTCGGTAGTAAGTTCTCTTCATATCTCAGTACACCTTTTTACCACGGGGATGAATGGCCAACCTAGAATGGTGACACACTCTTAGCACTTCATCTTGTAATCCATTAATAATCTCCAGAATTTACGAAGCCAACCTTCTCGGTCGAGTTTGTATTACTTCATATCTTCACATTCCACTCCTTCCTATATCTTCATTATGATCTCCTCTAGCCTAGCATCTCTCATTTGACTAGTATTGATCCTTTCAAGCAATGTAGGCCTAATCGATGAGCTTGCTAACATTTTAGGTTAAATCTAATCCAATAATATATTCTATCTAATTCCATTGAACATTGCTGCCAAGCCAGCATGTCTTTTGCTCAATGCATCAACGACTGCATTACCTTTTCATAGAGTGTAGGAAATACTAAAATCATAAGAGGTCAAGATCTCTAATCATTATTGCTAACTAAGGTTGAGAACCTATTGAAACAATGTGCACTTCAAGTATTTGTGGCCCGTAAATGGCTTAAACGTTTCTCCTAACAAATAGTTCCTTCACATCTTCAAAGCAAAAATAATTTACGTCAATTCCAATCATGAGTTGGGTAATTCCTTTCATGCGACTTTAGTTGTCCACCCGCATAAGCGACAACCCTTCCCTTCCGCATTGACACCATACCTAATCCAGTACCACAAGCATTAGTGTATACTATTAACTCTTTATTTCCACTTCGAATGGTCAACTTTTATGCACACGTCAATCTCTCTTACGGACTCACAAATACATGCTCACACTTCTATCCCATACAAAGGTTTGATTCTTCTTTGTCAAATTGGTCAATGATGTCGCTACCTTCGAGAAGACTTTTATAAAGTGTCTATAGTATCCAGCCAATCCTATTAAACTCCTTGCATCCGTAGCATTCTTGGGATGACTCCAATCTTTGACCATTGCCACCTTCGTAGGATCCATAGCTATACCCATCTCAACTTGTGCTTCCTTAATATCTCTAGCACACTCCTTAAGTGCATCTTATAATCCTCTTCAGTTTTAAAGTAGATCAGAATATCATCCATGAACAAAAGAATGAACTTATTCAGTTGGTCTCTAAAAACCCGATTCATCGAATCTACAAAGTATGTCGGAGCATTGGTGAATCCAAATGGCATCACTAATCAATGATAGAAACCCAACAGTGCATGAATGACAGTAGAAGGCACACTATCTTTGCTATTCTCAATTGGTGGAATCCCATCGCCAAATCCATTTAGGAGAATACCTTCGCACCATGTAGCTGATCAAACATGTCAGCACGGGTGTCGATATTAATTCTTCTTCGTCATTTCGTTCATCTTACGATAATCCATACACAACCTAAAGGAGCCATCCTCCTTCGTTGCGAATACTATAGGTGTGCCTGACTCATATATGCTCCTTCAAAAGAACCCTTTCCTTAATAGGTCATTCACTTGCACCTCCAATTCCTTCTGCTTTGTGGGTCCATACATCTCAAAGGCCTAACTACCAGTCTGGCTTCCTACATCAAGTATATCCAAAAGTCGATATCTCTATGCAGCCACAATCCACTCATTTCCTCGAAGACATCCTGATACTCTCTAGCGATAGGCTCTGTTAACCAAATTTATGGTTAATACCCTGAAAGATACTTCAATTCATTGATTATTGATTTTCGACCTAAATCTTTTGGTGTGGTTGGTAAAACCGATCTTCTAGATAAAGAACTTTGGACTTCGAGAGATCTTTTAAGGGGTCACATAAAGCTTTCCTTTGTGTTACATATGATTACTTACCGGTCTTATCCTTTTCAAGCCGATCTTCAGCTCTCCCGAAAGGTTTATGATGATCGATCTTATTGGCAGTAGTATAAACAGTAAGTCCTTGGATGATGTATAAGTGCTTTCACCCTTACCGAAAGGTTTAACTTCCTATACGAAAACTGGTTGGGATTTGCCAAAAGGTATGCGAATGTCTACTATGGGATTAAAATTTATTGTTCTTAATTCAGACTTCACCAAAGGTTTGATCACTCAAGTAACAACAGCAGAACGTTTTGGTATTGTAAATATAGAAGGACCTACCAACTTAATAAAGAATCCATCCGCAAAACCAGTGACTTTGAAGGGTTACCACTCTTATTAGTTTAGATCAGCTGTAGTCTTCACCAGAAGGTTAGAGTACAAAAATTGATGACTTCTAAGGGTCGAAGTTACAACTTGATCAAATAAATTTCTGACCCTATCAGCCTGAACCTCTTAATTGAGTTAATCTTGAAAATATGAATCAATTTAATGAAGAATTAAACTAGATAATAAGGGATTTAACAAAGTGTGAAGCTTCCCCTTTTATTATTCAATATTAGCTTTTAAAAAACCCCAAACCCATTCTTGATTAGGGTTACAACACATTTCCTTTCATATTCTAAGAATGAGGAAGGAGAGAAAAAATCGGTCCCAAAATTAGGGCCTTTGGGTCCTATTTATAGATGGAGCGGCCCTCATTTCGGCTTTATACCTTCAATTGAGCTGGAAGGTCACCCTTTATGCACAATGCAAACATTTCGATGTAGCCTAAGGGTTTTCCTTACTTATGCTACCATGAACCTTCTGGTCTTGTCAGAAGGTTGCTTCTTTTCTTATTGCTGATTCATGATCACTGTCTCCCTTACAAACCTCTCGACATCGTTGAAAGATGTCTTGTATATTTCTCAACCTGTTTGGAAGGTTTGGTGTGCTTTCAAAAAGGTCATTAAATAGTGGCTTTTACTTGCTTTAACTCTTTCTTCTCCTTTGAATTCCTTGGATACTGGAGGTAGAACTTTTTGATCTTTCGTAAGGTTTTAGGTTTCAACGGTTGCATCCATTTGGAAGTTCCGAGAGGTTTGAGCCATGCTCTTCTTTTTCTTGCTTGTCCAAGGGTCCTTAGTCCTAGCTGGAAGGTTAATTTTTAGTGCAAAATTTGCCCCCCCCCATTTGAAGGGATGCTCTTGACTTTCCAAGTCATCTTTATCGAAAACTTCAAAATTCTCCGCCTCTTGATTTCCCACGTTGATGCAGGACGTCCACCTAAGTCTGATCAATGGTCAAGAATTTGGACAACTTTCCCCTATATGATCTGCTTCCTCTTTTTCTTCCATTCTTATCTGAAATAAAAATAAGCACAAACAAGTGACGGAATTCCCAAAAAATTTCCAGACCTCAACTCGCTACAGCATGGTATTCTTTGAATTAATATATAAGTTTAGTTTCATTCTCTTTGTTACTTGTTTCTAATCAGATTTTCAATTTCCTAAGTTCAAAATTGAATTGGTTTTTCCTGGAAATCCTTTTTTCTCTTAAATCGGTTTTGGATAAACTATATCCATGGTTTTGGATCCCAGATTGGCGGTGTTTGCCATGGAAAAACTGACCTTTTTGTAGAGTTCAAATTTTATGCCCAAAACACTTGAATTCAATCCTTCATTTTCAAGATAGACTTTATCAATCAGCAATGTTATGTTATGCACTGAAATCGAGTTAATTTAATTTTAGATGAGGACGATTTTGCTAGCAGGTTCGTCTTCCTTGTTTCTTGAGAAATTTTTTAAATGGTATTTATTATCGGGTATGGATTTTATCAAATCCGATATTGCGATCTGGACCCCACTAGCACACAATTGAGTAATGCAAAATGACTCCCTCGTCCCTTTAAAAGAGTTTGGGGGTGGCAAAGATTAGCTTTACTTCTTCTATAACTTTCGATGACAACAGAAGATGTTTCAGCATTACTTTACCATTATGATCGAAAGGTTATGCAACATCATGGATAGATCTTCTGCCCTAGAGCTTTCGGTAGTACTAAGGGTTTTAAACCTTTCGGTTACATTTCTCTAATAGGGTTGAAGTCCTTTAAACCCAAAACTTTGTTTTAATGTCTTGGATTAGTTCTTTTTATGATATTAGTGACAACCATTATTTTATTTTATTATCCACCAAAGGCTCTAGCCACGATCTTTTGGCATCATCGAATGCTTATCCTAGCCCTGCATATGTTTTCATTTTTAGTTTATCTGAACAGATTTGTCTACTTTCATTCTCTTAATAGACAGTTAAATCTATAATGGGTTAAAAAAAATTAATTAGATTGTTTTAACCTGGTAGAACAATGAGCTCCCCAAAAGTTGAAGCTGTTGCCAAGCATTCTCTCATCAAACCTTAGAGTGACGCTGATGCCATCTTGAAAGAGTTTAGCCTCACTGGGATTGAAGCCATTCCTCATATCCCTGCAACACTATTGACAACCCTTCGGTGGGATACTTTGCATTTACTGCCATCCACATATGGCATGGAGGTTTCCACCCATTTCCTGCATTTCTGCATTCCTTCTTATCTTACATTGGATTTTCTCTGATATAGCTTTCACCTAACATGTATACCTATCTCATGTCTCATGAAACACTAGCACTAGAATCTGGACTTCCATCGCTTGGTCCTGAAATTTTAACTTTTTTGACCAAATTGGCAAGGTTAAGCAAGTCCAATAAGCAGATTTACAGGATGAACGTGCACAAGAAACTGATATTGGACGGTATTAACAAGTTTAAGGATTGGGAAAACCAATTCTTTTTTTCTAAGTGCCTTTTTGATGTCCACAGGGACTTCGCTTCTCCTCGTACTTATTCCAATATCGTCTTTGCTTTTCCCTATGTTTCTTGCTTATTATCCTTCAATCTTTTTCAGGCGATCCTTCTAAAGCACTTATCGATGCATATCGAAAAATTATCAATTCATTGGTTGTAGCTCCAAAACATATTAGGAGTAGGTTTTCGCTTTTGAACCTTCTAAATTTAAGGAAGCATTCTTTATTGGCAACTGGTCAAAAGATTCTTAGTACTCCTCCTGCCATCAAGCTTACCACCTGGGATAGATGTTTCTATTCTTCGGGTAATGCTGATCACTGTACTTCATTATCACCGTTCAGTTCTGATGCTTCAGGTATCTCGTCAATTTGGCGTCCTCTTTCCACTGAATTCCCAAACTTACTCTATCTGATTCAATTTTTTTCTGGTAATCGTTATAGTTCCTCCCAAGATTATGGTCCATTAAGGGAAGTTGCTCCTCCTTCCTCATCCAAGGATGTCTTAGAAATTATGGAGTGTTTTCTAGCTCCAAGAAATCCCTGAAAAGAAGGAAAACGGTGCCTCCTTGTGAGGCCCCTCCAACCAAGAGGACAAAGATTATCGACCTTGATGAGGGAGAAGAAGACAGTTCTCCAAAGAAAGTTCCAGCAAGCCCAGTTATTGAGGCTCTAGAAAATACTGTGGGATCAATTCCCTCTTCTCCTGCTCCCATTCCGCATATCTCAATTTCTGATTCACCAAATGTATTGGCACAGATGTAGGTTGCTCTTTTGGGGACCCATTCTAAGTCTCACACTCTTCCAGGATTATCGTCTTCTACTTCTTTTCCATCTAATTTTGGCGATCTTGTTAAGTCTATCCTTCAATCGGAACCCTTCACTTCCTCTTCTCCACCACTTTTAATCCAAATTTGGTGGAAAATCAACGCTCTCCCATAGAGCAACAGCTTCTGGCAAGTTTTTTAACTAATTAATTTTATTATCACTAGATCTTTCTAATTGTTAACCCTTATCTCTTTCTTGTTACAGATTTCCAGGAACTGGGTTTCTCTTATCAATTCCTTTTGGCTCCTCCAAACTTCAGGAGGAAAATGCTGAATTAAAAAGCCAAAATTCTACACTTATAACTGCCCAAGATGAATCTTTCTTCGAGCTAAAATGAGTTTAGGCCTCCCTCTCCAAGGCTGAACCTGACCTAGAAGCAGAGAGAAAAGCTCATCAGCTTACTTCTAAGCGATCTTAGACTTCCCTATCCAAGGTTGAAGATGACCTTGAAGGAGAGATGCAAGCTCATCGACTCACCCATGATGAGAAATTTGCAAGGGAGCTTGCTCTAAAAGACTTAGAGGATGAAAAGGCTCGTTTAATTTCTAAGAACACATTGTTGGAAGATAAATTACAAAAGTCTGGAGCTTCTCTTAAACTTGTTGTTCAAACTCTCACCAGATTCCAAAAGCATGTTTCTGATTTCGCAAATTCTTCCCTAGGGCCATGATGTTGAACTACTATGCGGATGCCCTCTTGCTTGGTTATGTCGGTAATCGCAACAAATGTCCTAACCTCAGTTTTCTTTCACTTCATCTAACTATAGCCAAGAGAGTCATAGACAAAATTGAGCAATTTGAATAGAGCTCTGAGTAGGAAAGTGAAGAAGGGAAGATTGACTTAAGAAAGCTCTTTGTGTTGATGTCCCTTCGTTGGACATTGAGTTTGATTCTAAGGAGGAGGATGACCAAAATAAAGATCCCAACGAGAAGGAGGATGATGACCATATGAACCAGTATACTGATGATGACGATGGCGGTAACCACGAAAATACTCTCGGAGGTCAGTTCCATGATGGAGAAAAGGAAGGTCATTCTAATGCTCAAGAGGACGATGGCAGCTCAACCAAATCCCCTGAAAAGGAGCCATCGCCCCGTAAAGATATACTTATGTCATCTTCTAGACCAAATGCTCTTTTGGAGAAGGAAATTGTTCCTGTCCATTCCATGGGTCCTTCGGGAAAAGGACAAGTCCCTCAAGTTTTTATCCCAGTTTCTCAGACATGGGTTTCACTGTTTAAATACCTTACACTTCGAAGATAATAATCAGCGACAAATTATCTATCTTAGACAAAGAAGTAAAGTTTTCCGTATAGCACAAAACTTGAGAGAAAACAGGAGGAGATTAACAAGTTATATATGGAGTTAGACAAATTGATAGGGGAACACAATGCTCTATCTCTGAAATATCAAAGTCTGGACAGGAGTACTTCCGTTCTAGCATCTTTTAAATATAAGAGAGCGGCTCCTTTACTAAAGAAAGCACGTACCCGATACGACGTCCTTTTGAAGGAAAACAGAGAGTTAACAACTCTATTCTGGATGATGATGATGGAAGAGAGGGATATTTTAATTAATTTTTTGTATAAAGTATATTGTAGATACTCAATCATAGATTTTTCATATTTCGACGAATTCAGCGAAGGTCTACTCAGACGTTTCCATAAGAGATTCTTAGATGAATTTGGTTCTGACCAACATCTCGGAGCCTATTGGAATTTACGACAAGTCTGATCGAATCCACAAGATATCCCCTCTGAAAACCTTAAGTATTATAAGTATATAATTGTTTCTGAGTTTTCCTTTAAGTCCATTTTGTATGAACCAGACGAGGTAATTGTTAATATGTAACAGATAACTGATTTATGAATTCTTATGCTCCTTATACTTAGATTCCTTTTGTTGTGCTATTTTAGAATATCGGTTCTTTAGGTCAAGTCGTCTTAAGAGACCATTTAAGTCAATATGTTAAATTGAGAATGTTTTACTCTGAAAATGCACCACTCTTAAAGACTTCGAAGTTAGCAAGATATTGCTTTCTTCGGGATTTGCAAAAATTATATTTGGAATACCCTCGCCTCAGCTTCGACTTTCTTGGTGAAGAGAAAGAAACTCTCTTGAAAGAAATCAGGACATTTCATTCCAAGCTAACTTGTGGTCGTGACAGTCCACCTTCCGGAAAATTGGACTATAATAAATGTCCTCCGGTTATTACCCCTAAAGGGGTTTCTATATCTTTTGACTCGACTGTTATGCTTTTGGCTAATACTTTATGCAAAGTTAGAAATGTAGTCTCTCGACTTTCGGTGTAATGAAACAATTTGTTGTTCCGCTTAACTTTGTGGCTACTTGAGTTGTAATTCATTGATATGACAATAAAGTCATGTTATCTTAATTTTTATCTATTATATTTCTTTTTGATAAATAGGAAATTCAGCCATCTCTGTCTCATCTTCCTCAAAGTTTACTTTCTCGTGTTGACGCCATTAGAGATAGGCAATTACCAAAGAGTGCTTAGATTGTAATCCATGATGAAGTCTTTCCCAAGCATTTCAACGGCAACCTCGGAGCCGTGAAGTGGCATAAAAGATATCTTATCCAAAAGACCATAGCCAGCAATCATAAGGATCACATTGACTACCTCGAGACTGAGATTAAAAAGAAATATGAGGCAATTACTTTGCTTAAGTGACAAGTAAAGTCAAATCCCACAATTTACTTTGATGAGGAGATCTCTAAGCTCATCCAGCGAATAAGTGATTTGGAGTTAAAATTGAAAGATAGTCAAGAAAAATACGGTTCTCTAGAATTTATTTTAGGCGATAAATATCAAAGATTAAACTTCCGGTTCCATAAGCAACCTCTTCGATTACAAAGACTACTAGATCGAAGCATCTTGCAGCTTAAAATTTTCCTACCATGCTTAGTCCTCCCCCAGGTTTGGACGACAATGAGGTGGGGAACTGGTGTCGGAGAGTGATATTTGAAATCATCCAGCATTTTAATGAGCAATAAAAAGTCAAGTATTCTCAGACTACTAACAATTATGCTGCCAAGAATCAAAACCTTGAGCATAATATTTATTCGTCCAAAAACATGATGCTAAGTTAGAAAGGGAAACAAGACCCTTGGAGCTGCAAACAGGGACTTTAACCATGCTTTAAAAACCAACATCGAGGCAACTGATGATGAGAATACAGTTAGAAGAAAGGAGAAAAGGCTTAAAGATGTTCTCCACGCAACAATTAACCATGTAGTTAATCCTTCCATGGCGGAGACCCTTAATAAAGCGTCTCAAGATTTGTAATTTGTTTATGTATTTGGGATATGTAAATATATCTAGTGCATAACGTTTTTGTTTGTAAACGACTTCCTAACTCACATAAATTATGGAAATTTTGTAAATATCACCTGATTTGTGTTCCTTTACTTTGATGTAACCTTTGACATACTTTTGAACTGATCATTCAGCGACTTTTGTGCTTGCTGAATCCTTTGCTATTCCACGCCATTTTAACTTCCCTGCTGAACACATAGCAAATAATGCTTCTAATTTTTAGCTTTTAAATTGGCATATTTGTCTGTGTATATCATTTTCCTAGATTAGCAACTCATCTTTCCAATCGTATGAAAAGTAATTTATTCAAAATGTTTAGATCTCATCTTTAACCATGATGAAAAATGATCATGGATTTAACTTTTTCCACCTGTTCGGAATGCATAAGACTTGGAATTTAATCCCCTTACTTTGACATAGTTAGAAGCCTGAATTCCCCATTCAGGGTGTCTTAAGAGTACTCTCTTTAACAATATTCCTTAGCCCAGATTCGAGCATTTGGGATGAATAGAAATCCAAAGATTTTGTACAAAAATTAGGGTCTCAAAAAAACAGCAGTCTTGACAGCCAGATTTAGGTGTTAATGATAGAGCTTTATATGGTTTCATCGGACCCGGATTCGGTTGTTAGTTGATGGAAGGTAAGTCGAAAATCACCTTTCGGTATTCTCTGATAATAAGTAAGAATGATTAGTATGCCAGTTTCAGTAAAAGAATACTATAATATCCTTCCCGGTAATAATCAATAGTGGCTCAGAGTACCATCTCCTGTAATAGATAATATAAGGTTTGTAATCCATATCTAGTAATCTGGTATTAATAATAGAAGACCAGAAGATCGTTTTTGGTAATAAGTATCAGAAAACCAATGAACCATTCTAGCAATAAGTAATAGAAGACCAGAGAATCAATATGGCAATAAGTACCAAAAAACTAGAATATCATTTCTAGTAATAAGGAAAAGAAGATCAGAAAACCAATCAGGCAAATGTTCGTGGGAAGAAGTCAGTGACTTCCTCCTGATTCCGTTATTGAATGCTCCATATCCTGGCTTTGATGATGTCTTGCATGCTTTTGCTTTCTCGGGCCTGAGTTTCTTTGTCCATTTGTCGTTTGTTTTGGCCTATATCAGGCAAGGACTCTTTTGTCCAATTTTTGTGCTTATTTAAGCAGAGCCCATTTCAGGCCGCTTGTCGTTTTAGAAATTACTGACCTTTTGGTGGTTGCTATTTTAAGCGATTCTGATTTCTAGCGGTGCCTATTTCAGGGGTGGACTTTTCTTAGTCCAACGGACATTTCATCCGGGTTTTTGGTGCGCTCGGCTAGCTTATTCTGAAGCAAGACCAGAGGACTTACCCAACCTCCCTCTAGGAGGTGCCTTAACCTGGCAATAGCATGACTTGGCTAAGGGCTTATCTGTACCTTGACTAGGCCATAGCATGGCGAGACTAAGGGATTACCCTTCCTCCCTCCAGGAGGCGCCTTATCCTAGCCATAACGTGACGTGGAAAAGGGCTAGTCGGTACCTTGGCCACGCCATAGCATAGTAGGATGAAGGGATTACTCGTCCTCCCTCTAGGAGCTACATTATCCTGGCTATAATGCGACCAGGATAAGGGCTTATGCTGCTTTATTCTGGCCATTTTTGACTTTGGAACGGCTAAAAGCTTACGCCCTCCCTAAGGAGGTGCCTTGATCTGGCCATCTTGGTGCGACCAAGGGCTTTCTAACATTATCGGTAGCCTACCATTTTAGACAGTCCAAAATTAAAGGAGAATTTCACTCGCGACCATGCAGACTTTTATTATTTTGATAATAGAGTCTTTAATCTACGATTCATTCAATTCTTTAAAAACTGCTTGATTTTTTCTTATTCTAGGAAGTGTAGGACCACTGATTTATTTCATGTCCTTTTATCAAGCAAAAGCTGCAACGTAATTTTTTTTAAGGATCATTCTCGCACTTTAACTTCTTTTCCTAAGAAGACTTTCAATTCAGCTTCTCTCATAGCTCAGATGTAGGTATTTTCGGCCATGGTAGTAGGACCACATTTATTTTTCGACATCTGATCTTCATTTGGCACGGTTTATGTACTTCCTCCTAGAAGGCAAGTTTTCTTCTCATGATTAGTTGGTTCTCTTCCAATGGGTTTTCCCTTACTTTTAAGATGTTAGTTGGAAATTTTCTTAGTAATCTTTATGTTCCCATCTGGCTATTCGTCTAGTACCCTTAGCCCTTTAATTATGAACTCTTCTATGCATCCATGGTGTTTGCTTGAGTGGGGATTTCACTTATAATCTTATTCCATTTATGTGCAGGATTGGCATAGCCCTTTATCATTTCTTTTTCAAAGGCAGTTCCAAAGGAATATGACTGAATGGTCCCTTTCATTTGTCAAAATATACCCTCTCTCCTTGAACTTACTTTTTCTGGAGCAAAGGTTGGGACTTGTTTTGAACTGACCGGATTGATATTCCATTTCCATGAGTTATAGGATAAATCCCGTTTTTCCCTCTTAATGTCTTGTAAAGCTCGAAAGTGAAGGGTTTACTCTTCAAGTAAGGGCTGGCTATAATTTATTCGATAATTAGGACCTACATCCAGAGGTTCCGTTGGTCCTTGAATTGATCTTTCCCTGCAAAAGCTTTCTCTTGCATCAAGTATTGAATCCATACCTTATCTTTTAATTGTATTCAAATGGACTATTTGTGACGACCCGCCTTTCATTCCACAGAAAAATGTATCGTCATTAAGAAATAGGTAAAAAAAGAATAGATAGAAAGAAATCACAACAATCATCAGAATCTCACAGCGGAAACGGAAAAATATAATATATCACATAAATATTAATAGTCATTATACATCAAAGTTACACAGTTACAACATCAACACATTAGAGAGTCATGAAGACCTGTCTATCTATTACATTCCAAAATATTACAGATAAAAGACTCTAACACAACGAAAATAGATAGATAGATATGCCAAGACTCCACCTCCAAGCTTCCTAAAATTCTTCAAACCAAACCTGATCACTTGGCTACTCATAAAAATTTGAGTACCCAAGAGTTTAAGCAAAAAGAATAAACTCCGGGCCAGACATGGGTCGGGTGTGAGTAAACGGTTAAGTTGTTTAACTTGAAAACCCTTTGAAAGAAAAGGTATCTCGTAAGACTCTCCGCAAATAAACACGGGCAAGTTTTTCACTTACGATAACCAAAACATTTGATAGGAAATCCAGTTATATTATAATAGTGTCTAGGGTTTTCAAACAAATATTCACATAGCCGAAATTGTCACATTATTAAATTCTAGCATACATAGGTATACAATCAAGTTCGAGATCACTTATTGGAGATTGGATTCCATACAATGGCAGGGCTATTGGGGTATCGCCCGTCAAATTACATGGTCTAGATCACCGTACCGAGGATCCACCCTGATCCCCAGCAACACAAGACAGGAGCTACCCTTTACTAGATAGTCCGAATAAGGCAACCGTGCGGTTGTGGCCAAAGAATCGCCCACACAGCCGAATAAAGGGGCCTCTAGACAAGGAAAAATCTTATCCTACTTGGGTGCTACGCACATAGCCTTGTGTGCACCTCCCATGTTTTAGCCATTCTCAATTGATGAGGCTTGAGGTTACGATTAGCTTTTAAGAGCACATATCTTAGAATGCTCATGATGATCTGATAGCATTCATCCATACAAGTTCGTTCCGGGTTCGAACGAAACAGAAGGCACTATCTCGTTACACTCATTTTGGAAACACCCTCAGGGTTAACGACAATAGCCCTTGCACTCTGAAACTTCATATCGAACTCCACTTGAGATTACACGACCTATCGTTTAACTTGGATCGATGTGGTTTTCAGATAGTCAAATTTGATGTCCGATCCCGGTCTCATCGAAATCCGAACGCCGTCTTAAAGGCCAAGTTGTTTAAGGTTAAACAATTTAATTCAATTCAATAATTTGCATACACATAGCAATTCAGCACAGATAAATAACACATTTTTATCACAGCTATATCCGAAGTATATCACATCACAGAATATCACATATTATCATACCATAAATATCAATCAATCCAGACATTCTATAAATCAATCATCCATAAGCAAGACTTATTAATCCATACTATATTTAATTTACTTAACTCAAATTAAATTAATTACTTATGAATTAATCACCTAACCTGCTTAATTAATCATTAACTAATTACAACCATTAGAATTAATTAATGTTTCCTTAATTACTTTTATAAATTAATTAATTAATCTTTATTACCGATTAATTATCATTTAATTATTAATTAATAAACCTTAATTATTAATTAATAACCCTTAATTACAAATTAATTAATCCTTAATTACCAGTAAATCAACCCTTAATTACCAATTAATCTCTAATTACTTAATTAATTCTTAATTACAAATTAATTAATATCTAATTACTTAATTAATTCTTAATTACAAATTAATTAATCTCTAATTACTTAATTAATTCTTAATTACAAATTACCTAATCTCTAATTACTTAATTAATTCTTAATTGCTTAATTAATTCTTAATTACAAATTAATTAGTCTCTAATTACTTAATTAATTCTTAATTACAAATTAATTAATCTCTAACTGATTAACTTATAACCCTTATTTACAATTAATTAATTAATCCTTAATGATTAATTAATAAATATCTCCTTAATTACTTCATTAATTTAATTAACCTATAATTATCAAAACCTTATTTAACTTTAAGATAAACCATTTATCTTATTAATTACTTAATTACTATTAAAATGTAAATTTAAAACATTTTACTTTTTAATTAGCTACTTAATTCCTTTTTTAAATTAAGTTAAAAATAACTTTTAAAAAATTAACTTAACAAATTTAAGTTAAAAAAAACATATAAATTTCTTAAATCAATTATTTAAAAAAACATTTATTATATAAAGAAATAGATGTAAGAAATAGATTTAAACTAGATTCATTTTAAAATTCTAAAACTTGCTTTTATTTTTATTTTAATCTGTTATAAAATTTACTTCGGGTTCAACCCGGTATCCTCCCTAATCACACCCGAGAAAATCACCCTTTCTTCTTTTTAGAAAAAAAACTTAGTTTAGTTTTTAAGTTAAAATCTGTTATACGTAAAACACTCACGCTCACCCGAAGTAAACCCCGAGAAAACCTCTTCTTTCCCCGAGACCTTTCCCGAGACCCAAGCTCCTTCCCCAAACACTGACACACAAGCCTCGTCGTTCACATGCACCGTTGATCGAGGCGACATTGACCACCACCAACACTTCCAACACATCGATGGCCATCTATATATATAATCATAGACCACTCAGACTTCACCATAAAACCAAAATCGAAATCGATCTATCTGAACAAACCTGGAACCAAACCCATCGTCTGAAAACCCCTCGACCCGATGTTTCCGATCACCAGCGGCCACGAAACCCTGTCTACACCCTCGCCGACCATCCATGCTTTACTTCCCTCATGACCGATCATCTCCGATGCTCCAGAGATGACGCAGAAAACAATTTTCCGACCTCGACCAAACACAGGCTTAAAACCCTATTCCGACGCTGTGACGCCGCCTCGATGGATGATAAATCCAACTCCTATTTTTCCCAACCTCGCCAACTCCCTAGCTACCTCCAGTAGCGAACTCGAGGTGTCATGGCCCTCCGATCACTCGCAAAAGCCCAAAATCCCAAATCCTATCAACCACGAATATCTCACTCGAAACCAAACTAGAAATTGTGGTTTAACTTTTAAAAATCATGATTTTTGCTGGGGATTCAGATTATATAAATAAATCAAAGAATTGTGATGATTTAATTTCAATATGTTTTATATAAATTTTGTCTAAACAACAAGATCCAAAAGAAATTAGAGGATTAGATCTTGATTTTTTTTAAAGTTTGAAAACCTGTTTAAAAATAACAAGGGATATCTCTCGTCCAGATATGCACACATACATTTATATAAATATACACAGGCATGCAAGCCTAATATTCATTCATGCAAACAAATATCGCATCATTATTTCGTATGATCATCACATGCAACAAACTAAAACAAGTACTTGTTTTGTTTGCTCACAAATAATAAGATTAGCAGAGAAGGTTATAAACTGAAATGATGTGGTCCTTTGAAACTTGAATCTGGGAACTTTGTTAGCTTGAAAACTTGCTCAAATCTGATATGATTTTGCTACAGGTTTGTAATAGTAGAAAAAGTTGATTGCTATTTTGAATTTTATGGTTTTAAAGTTGTTAACAGGCTTTTGATTTTCTTGTTTGAAAACGAAGATAGGAAAGGATTGAGAAGAGAAGAGCATAAGTATATTTATAGCTTAATTTATGATTTTTCTAAAAATGAAAAGAAAATAAATTATAGTGACACTTGTTAAAATAGCTTACATTTGTTAAAACTACATACTAATATCTCAACAGTTGTATTATGCATGTGTTTATTATTTTTAAATGGTTTATAAAACTTTTATATTTAATTTTCTATTTAGTAAATACTTTCCTTAATTTAAATTTATAAAAATCCTTTAAAGAAAATAATATAAAACAAATTATATATTAATAAAATCATATACATATATTTTTAAATCCAATTTATTTAAGATAACTATCTTCTGTATTCCAAATTTAAATTCAAATTCAATTTAAAATCAACTCACATATATACAATCCATTATTATTTGTTTTAAAAGAATAATTTGCCCATTTTAAATAATTTATAAAAGAGATTATCACATTTTAATTGCTTGAAATTTCGAGATATCACATTCCTCCCCCCTTAAAAGAATTTCATCCCCGAAATGTAAAAGCAAAAGATAATCTAAAAGCTTTTATTTCAAATAATTTAAGCATGCATAACAGTCATTACTAGCCATCCGGACACAAATCCGGATAAGCTTTCCTAAAACTATACAGAGTTTCCCAGGTACAATCTCTGGGATCCTCGCTCCACTGCACCTTGACCAGCTTCACCGTCTTGTTTTTGAGCTGCTTCTCATCTTGATCAACTATCGGTACTGGATGCCGGACTACAGATAAGTCCAGTTTGATCTCTAAATCTTCTTTCCCTGCTGGCTACACAACTAAAGATGGGTCGTGCACGTATTTCCTCAAATGAGATAAGTGAAAAACATTGTGAATTCCAGCCATCCGGACCGCCAATTCAATCCTGGAGGCCATAGCACCAATTCTCTCGAGCACTTGGAACGGACCAATACACCGAAAGTTTTCCCAACTTTCCAAACCTGATCGCTCCTTTTATAGGGGAAACTTTGACAAAAACCAAATCTCTGACTTCAAATTCCAATTGCCTCCGCCTCTTATCCGCATAACTCTTCTGGCGATCCTGGGCTGCTTTCATTTTCTTCTTGGTAAGCTCCACCTTCGCAGATGCCTCTCGAATCAAATTCGGACCAAGAACAAGATGATCTCCCGACTTTACCCAATAGGACAGTGATCTAAAAGGTCTTCCATACAAAGCTTCATAGGGTGCAATCTTGATACTCGCTTGATAACTATATTGTACGAGAATTCCACTAAATGTAGACGGTACTTCCAAGATCCACCAAAATGCAGAACACAAGCCCTCAACATATCTTCTAGAATTCGATTCAGCCTTTTCGTTTGTCTATCGGTCTGGGGATGATAGGCTGTACTCAAACTCAATCTCATACCCAAAGCTGTCTGCAGACCCTCCTAAAATTTACTGGTAAAGATTGGGTCACGGTCACTAACTATGCTCACAGGAACTCCATGCAACTCAACGATCTCCTTCAAGAAAATCTCCACCAAAGATGCCGCAGATCTGGTCGCCTTAACGGGAATAAAATAGGCGCTCTTGGTCAACCGGACTACGATTACCCATATTCCTTTGTTTCCCTTTCTGGTCCTTGGCAAATCGTCGATGAAATCCATAGCTATCATTTCCCACTTCCACTTAGGAATGTCCAAAGGCTGCAACAATCCTGCGGTCTACTGTTGATCACCTTTCACCTGCTAACAGATCGCACATCCATTGACGAAAGCAGCAATATCCTTCTTCATGTTCGGCCACCAAAAAACTCTCTTCATATCCTTATATATTTTAGAAATCCCTGGGTAGATATTCAACATGGAGCGATGACTCTCTGATAAAACTTCTTTCTTCAAATCCTTGAAATTCGAAACACAAATTCTCTCATTGATCCTCAAAATTCCCTGGTCATCAATCTCAAAACTGGAATACTAACCATTCTTGATTCTCCTGATGATTCCTCTTAATCTTTTATCTGATCCTTGCTTACTTGCAATCCTTTCCAGAAGAGACGGAACAACTTCCAAAATAGACAGAACTGCATTCCAACTCAGAGCACCTGCCACAAGATTCGCTTTCCCTGGAGAACAGAGGATATTCAGATCATAAGATGCCAAAAATTCTACACACCTCTGCTGTCTCAAATTCAGATCCTTCTGAGAGAAAAGGTACTTCAAAGGTTTGTGATTTGTGGAAAGCTCGAACTTCTCTCCCAACAGATAGTGCCTCCAAATCTTCAAAGCAAAGACGATAGCCAACAATTATAGATCATGTTTAGCGTAATTCCTTTCATGTGTCTTCAACTGACTGCTCACATATGCAATCACTTTACCATTCTGCATCAGCACTGCACCCAGCCCAACTCCACAAGCATCCGTGTAGACTTCGAACTTACTCTTACCATAAGGAATCGCTAGAACAGGTGCACTGGTCAGCCTTGCGTTCAAATCCAAGAATGCCTCTTCACACTTGGGGGTCCACTTAAACTCTGCTCCTTTCCTGGTCAACTTGGTTAAGTGCAAAGAAATCTTAGAGTAGTCCCTAATAAATTTCCTATAGTACCCTGCCAAACCCAAAAAACTGCAGACTTCCGTAGGAGTCTGCGATTGCTTCCACTCTTGAATAGTAGCTACATTGGTCGGATCTACAGAAATACCCTCTCCAAAAATAATATGCCCCAAAAATCCGACCTTCGATTTCCAAAAATGGCACTTCGAAAACTTAGCCATCAGAACATGCCTCCTCAAAGTCTCCAACACTATCTCCAAATGTCGCTTATGCTCCTCTTCAGACTTGGAGTAGACAAGAATGTCATCGATGAGCACGAGTGCAAACTTATTCAACACATCCTGGAAAACTCGGTTCATCAAATCCATAAAATAGGCATGAGCGTTGGTTAGACCCAATGGCATAACCAACCACTCATAAAAACAATTGGATCCCCTGAACACAGTCAAGGTTATACTGTCCTCAGCTACCCTTAACTGGTGGAAACCCGAAGCTAAATCCAACTGGGAGAAAATAGAAGCTCCATGGATACTTATTCCTAATAGTAACCATATTCAACTCCCGATAATCCACACAGAATCTCAATGACCCATCCGACTTGGTCACAAAGACTACGGCAATACCCCAACTGGAAAATCTGGGCTGGATCAAACCTTTCTTTAAGAAATCTCGGGTCTGCTTCACTAGCCCTTCCCTCTCTCTCGGTATCATCCTTCTACTTGGCTGAACAACAGGTATTGCTCCCTAAGATAAGTCGATCCGAAACTCTATCTCCCAATGTGGGGGCAAACCTTGAACTTCCTCGAAGACATCCGGAGAATCTCTAACCACTTCAATGGATTCTACGCCTTCTGGAGATGCCTCAATTCCATGCAAAAGATTACTCAAGTGAACTCCAGAATTATCGCAATTCACTTTTGCGATCCTTCCCAGCTCAGTTTCCAAAGTCACGATTCTCTCCTCACACATCAAAACTGGCTTATTCTTATCCAACCTATCATTTCCCAGAATAAGGTCAAACCCTTTGAAATCCAACGCAAATGGGTCATAAGAAAAACTATGAGGCAGATAAGAAATCCTTAGGCCTCTACAGACCTTATCTAAGTTTGTTACTCCCCCTATAGGATTGGATACAAAAATAGGATGGTCTACCATGTTATGGGAAAGATGAAACTTCTCAACTGAATCCAAAGAAATAAAAATAAAAGATGCACCAGAATCAAACAGAACTTTGATAAAATTGCCATCTAAAAGCAAAATACCTTCAAGAACTCCTTTGCCTTTAGAAGAAGAAGTTGATGGTCCACCTTCAAGAGCAAACACCTTATTTTGCTAGACCTTCTGAAGAAGCGGACAAGCCTTCACCATATGCCCCGCCTGATGACGGTTGGAACACAAAGGTTTCTGAACCATGCTGAACCGGGTCCACTCTGACGTTGCTGCTGCTGTTGAGATGTACCTCTGGACACTGCTTAGCCAAATGACCCTCTTACTGACACACATAACACTTACAAGGTCCATTGTTGCCTCCCTGCTTCGCTTTTCCTTGCTTCTTCCAATTTGGGTTGAATTTCCTTTTGTTTGGATCGGAAGAAGTTCCACTTGGTGTTGCTGCAGATGCCAACAGTTTCTTATTCATGAGCTCCTCGTATCTTGATACCATGTCGATTAACTACACAAAAGATCCCTTGAGATGAGACGTCATCTTTTCGTGGAACTCAGGCCTTATTCCTTGTACGAACATCTCATTCTTCTTAAGGGGTGTGTCGGTCAAACCAGGTCCGTAGCGAGATAATTCATTGAACTTAGACTCATATTCTGAAACCGATATACTCCCTTTCTTCAAATCCAAAAAATCAATATACAAGCGAGTCCTCCCAGCTGTAGGCATGACTGTTCCTCAAATAGTTCCTTAAAATCACTCCAAGAAATATCATCCTCCGAAATATTCATTGTAACTCCATCCCACCAAGTTGCAGTTCCTTCTTGAAGTTACCACGATGCCATCACTCTCTTCTTCTCATCAGACAGATCCAAACTCTTAAAAATGCGCTCACACGAGCGTAACCATGCCTGAACTTCGATGATGGTCTTCGATTTTTAAAAGGTCTTCCTCCTAGGTTGGTGAAATCCAAACACAAAGCAGCAAAACTTACTCGAGGTGGCGTTGGATTCACAGCCTCGCTGGCAGTCGGACCTCTTCCACTATTGGTCATCATGTTGCCCACAACTCTGCCTCCCATTCCTCTAGAACTCATGTCGGCAACCTGGACTAGTAACCCAACAATTTAGATAGGCATATAGGTAAATAAAAATTACAAGTACGCGCTCTTAAGATTGATACTACTCCAAAGCCTAGGTATTATCTCAACTTAGCGCTCTGATACCAACTGTGACGATCCGCCTTTCATTTCATAGAAAAACGTATCGTCATTAAGAAAGAAATAGGTAAAAAAGAATAGATAGAATGAAAGGACAACAATCATCAGAATCGCACAGCGGAAACGGAAAAATATAATATATCATATAACTATTACATAGTCATTATACATCAGTGTTACACAGTTACAACATCATCACATTAGACAGCCGTGAAGACCAATCTATCCATTACATTTCAAAATACAACAGACAAAAGACTCTAACACTGCGGAAATAGATAGAAAGGTACGCCAAGACTCCAGCTCCAAGCTTCCTAAAATTGTCAAGCCAAACCTGATCACTTTCGAATGTCCAAACAATGACTATGTTTCTACTTTCGGATGTCCAAACAATGAACTCATTTCTGCTCCCGTCATTTGCTCATCTAATTGGGATCTTTTCTTTGAAACAATGCGTGACGCTTCTAACTTCACGGTTGTGCTGTATTAGGACAACTCATCAACAAAATTCTTCGTGTTATCTACTACACTAGTATGACTCTAACCGATGTTCAACTCAATTACACGACCACTGAAAAAGAGCTTCAAGTGGTAGTCTTTGCGCTTGAAGAATTCTGACCTAATTTGACTGGCTCACACATTACGATTTACGCCGACCCTTCCGCTTTTAGGTACCATATTGCTAAAATGGATGCTAAGTCTCGTTTGACCCGTTGAATCATTCCACTCCAAGAATTTGACCTTATGATTAAAGATAAAAAAAGGATCCAACAATGTCAATGTCGATCATCTGTCGCGTCTTCTAAACGCACTATCTTCTTTATCGATCAACTAGAACTTTCCAGATGAACAACTTCTTTCTGTTTCAATCGATCTATGTTATGTCAACATAATAAATTATCTAATCACGAATAAAACTCCTTCATTTTTGTCAAAATAAGATTTCTTCCCAAGTCAAGTACATTTATTGGGATGTTCCAACCTTGTTTAAATATTGTTCCGACCAAATCATTCGACATTGCATTCCGGATTGTGAAATCAAGAGTGTCCTTTCATTTTGTCATGGCTAAGCGTGTGGTGGTCACTTCAGTCCTAAGAAAACTGCTGAAAAGGTACTTTAATGTGGTTTTTACCGGCCTACTCTTTTCAAAGGCTCAATCGAATTTTGTGAAACTTGAGATCGCTGCCAAATGGTAGGAATAATCTCTCAATGGAACATTATACCTTTGAATCCCATTTTTACAATCGAAATCTTTGATGTGTGGGGTATTGATTTTATGGGACCGTTTCCCAATTCTTTTGGAAATTTGTACACTCTTCTTGCCGTTGAATACGTCTCGAAATGGGTCGAATCCATTTCGTGCAATAACAACGACCATAAAATTGTTGTAAAATTCATTAAGAAAAAACCTTTTCGGGGTTCAGCACACCTTGTACAATAATAACCGATAATGGAACTCAATTTTGTAACCGATCATTTGAAACTTTAATGAAGAAATACACAATACCCACAAGTTATCCACTCAATATCATCCTCAAACTTATGGTAAGTCGAAGTTTCGAATCGACAAATAAAGCAGATTTTGGAGAAAATAATAATCGAAAAAATGGTCTAAGAAATTGACTGATGCGCTTTGGCTTACCATATTACTTTCAAGACTAACCTTGGGATGTCTCCATTTCATTTGATTTAAGGGAAAGCGTGCCATTTACCGATTGAAATCGAACATAAAGCATTGTGGGAAGTTAAGAACTTAAACTTTGATCTTGAAATAGCTGGCGAAAATAGAAAATTGCAACCCAACGAGCTAGAAAAACATAGGAATAATGCGTACGAAAATGAAAAAATTTACAAAGAAAGAAAAAAAATCATGACAACCTAACCAAAAAGTTCTTTTATATGACTCTTGATTTCACTTATTCCCTAAGAAATTAAAATCAACATGGGCCGGATCATTTGTGGTTCGAACTATTCTTCCACATGGTGCAATAGAAATACAAAACCTCAGGGATGGAACAATTTTCAAAGTCAATGTTCATCGTTTAAAGCCATACTTGGAATTGCCAAGTAATCACTATGAGATAAGTATAAGTTTTGGTTATTAAATTTAATTTTTTGAATACTTATTTGTCTCAACAAAAACGAAAATAAAGTTTGATTACAAGTAACTATGGTTTAACTAGCATATAGGAAGGTTTATATGTGTTAATTATGAAGTCTATCCTAATTGTTAATCTTTGTTTAAAAGAGTTGCTGATTTGAAGTAAATGCGATTGCATTATTGATATTCTAAGTTAAATGGTGTTTAGATAGTATTGCAAAACTCTCTCTTCTAAAAAAATATTTAAAAAACATTAAAAAATGGTTTTTGTAAAAATAAGAAACACCTAGAGTTATGTGTTCACACGTAAGTGTGTACACTCGTCAAGCTTTGTACCCTTCTCATGTAAGCCCGAAAGGCAGTGTAGAATCAGTATATCTGGCCTTAGTTTATCTGAGTTAGGTGTATGTAAATATTTTTAATAAAAATTACCACCTAGAGTTATGTATTCATACACAAGTGTGTACACTCGCCACGCTCTATACTCTTCTCGCGTAAGCCTGACATAATCGGTATATCCGGCCTTAGTTTATCCGAGTTAGGTGTGTAAAAATAATAATGTTAACACTTTTCAAAATAGAGAGAGCAAGCAATTAAAATCCAAGTACTATTTTCACTTATTTGATTCGATTTTTATTCAAATGAAATAAAAATACCACTTTGAAAAGCTTTGATACTCAACTAAGGATCCATTTCATAGTAGCACTATGTTATCAACTGAAACAACTAGCCAAACTCGAGTCTAATTATGATGATAACTTAATTTTGTTGGATGTTTTGACAAGTAAAAGGACTTAAAATTGACCTAAACTTATATTTAACTTATTCTTGTCAATTTAAAAGTATACTCTTCATTTGTAAATACTTTCAAAAACTTGCATTCGTCTCTTTTTAATTAAATCTTGCATTTAGGAATTTTTCATGTTGCATTTGGATTTTGTGGGTAGTATCCGCTGAAAACATCATGGGACAACACTCGTCCTACTAGGGACACCTAGAGGTTTAACGGCTTTTTGTATACGCTCAATGCAATCGCATTTCCTATGAAACAGATTTATCTTCGCTTTAGTTTATTCGAGTACGAATAAAAAGATAAGTGTGGTGGTATTTGATGTGCACGTAAATGTGCATATTTTTATTTTCGTATTTAATCTACTTTTATTTAAATAAATGTCATAATTGGATTTTTTACATGTTTATACAAAATTCCAAATGTCATCAAATAATCATTCGTTCATCTTCATTTAGGGGCAAAATGGTAATTTTGTGCTTGTATTTAATTTGAGAAAAATTACTTATGCATTTTAATGTTTTTTTTATAGAAATTTGGATGGAAAATAGAAGTAGTCGTCGTGGAAATATGCATGCACAAGAGAAGAATGAAGTGAAGATTGAAGTAAATGGATTCATGAAATCATAGAGGACCCTACCTATCCACTTGCCATAATATACAATTAGGAGCCAATGCACAAGTTAGTGGGGATTAGAAGCATATGCACACTTAATGGAGGATTAATTTATGCTAATGATAACTTGGTGGCCACACTTCCTAAGGGTGTTTTGGGAGTCCCCTAAAATATGGATTAGGGTATATGCATATATAAATAACCCTTTTGTGTTCTTGTAATGGATCTTTTATCTACTTATCATATTGTGCAAGTTGTAGCCTCAAATCAATGAGAAATAAAATGGCTTCCTAAGCCTCTTTCTTTTTTTACATGCTCATTCATTTTGTGTTCATTTTTTACATGCTTTCTTCATTCTAATGTTAATAGATTAGCTTTCTTTTTTATGCACTTAGTTTAATTTTATTTTTATGCAAGTAGTTTAGTTCTCTTCTTTATTTTCATTAGCTCTAACTTTCTTTGCTTTTTAATGTTGCAATCTACATGTGATAAAATGATAACAAAAATGAGTAGCTAAACCTCTTTAGTTTAGGGGTAATTAATCAATTCATGTAGATTCAACATATTTTATGATTTATAATCTCTTTTATGCTTCATGAAAAGTTAGGATATGATGTAAGTTTACTACGGAATTTGACAGCCTATGTTGTGTTTCTAGTTATAAATAGGCTATGTTTAATTCAACATAAACACAATTTACATCATTATCTTACTAATTGATTTTGATCATGGAATTAAATTAGAATCCAAAATTGATGATCCATGTTACTAATCAAAAATAGTAAATAGATCATGCTTAAAATAGATTTTTTTTAGTTTCATTTTCATGACAATTAACAAGTGGTTTTAATTGTGGTATTAAAGTTTAATGGTCTAAGTTATGTTAATTAATAACATAAATTGAACATACTTAAGTTAAATACATAGCTAATTATACTTAGATTAAAATGAGAGATCATAAATTGATTTTGTATTGATTTATGTGAGAGAAAGAGAGTGGATTTGCCTTTAAATTGTCTTTTAATCTCATATTCCCATTCACTTTATTCTAGCTAGTTTTAACATTTTCTTAGCTTAAAACAATCTTAAGTTTGGATTAATTTAATTTAATAGAATTTAAAATCAATTTAATTCCTTACGGATCAACCCGTACTCGCCACGTACCAAAATTGTACACTGTGTGCTTGCGATTAAAATTTAATCATAATTTTTCGGTGGTTTTATAATTCGGTAGAAAACTCGTCGTCAAACAAGTTTTTCCTTTTCCTTGTCTTCTGAAAAACAAAAAAATCTTTAAAAAATATATTTCGTTTTTGATAGTTTTGATTTAGTTGTCATTTTTTATTTGCATAGTTTTTCTTAAATAAAGAAGAAGAAAAAAGATAAGAGAAAAAATAAATTCATCCTTGGCTGGCACCTCGCACTAGTTCTTATAATGTCCAATTTGATCACAGTTGAATCATCTAATAATCTTTTTCCCGATCACCTTCATTCCATCTCCTGAGCGAAATGCCTTTTCTTATCACATATATAACAGACAACCTCCGCCTTTCCCTTCTTAGCAGCTCCACCCTTCTTAGCTTCTTTCTTGTGGAAAAACTTTCTCTACTGACTTTACCCTTCTTGAACTTCCTTTTCCTTATTCCTTTCAAGAAAAGCAAGCATCTCTTCATTCCTCAAAGCCATTTCCACTCCAACATCACATGGATCCCTAATATGCGATAATGTAGCTTTAGCAAGCTTAAGCTTCAACCCCCTAATGAACTTCTCGTTTCTCTTAATCACAGTATCAACGGTAGCGTAGCCGTATCTTGCTAACTCTTCAAACCTAATTGCATCCTCCAGCACAGTCAAGTCTCCCTGCTCCAACTAAGAAAACTTCCTGAGTAGAGTAGACTTAGCAATCTCCTACATAAACCTCTTCTCAAATCTCCTTTTGAACTCAGCCCAAGTCATGGTCTTCTAATTCACTCCAGCAGTAACACTGTTCCACCAGTATAGTGCAACTCCTTGTAGCTATCTCAAAGTCAGTCTCCTCTTTTGATCATTATTGAGCCCAAAATCAAAGAAAATCCACTCGCAATGAAGTAACCAATTCTCCATTTCAATTGCATCTTCAGTACCAATAAATGGCTTTCTTCCCAGCCGAGCAGAATCTCTACTAAAAATAGCATAGTTATTTACCACCGGAGCTTCTTGATTTCCCTCTCCAAATACTCTAGCAATAACTCCTACTTGCATCATGTTTATAAAGAACTGATACAATGCTCTGATGTCTACTTGTAGGACTCCAACACCCTCATTTTCAACTTGTGCCTAACCTGGATTCCTACTAGTAATAGGTCAGGAAATTCCATTAGTTGTGGTGCTTCCCCCACCAAGGTTAACTCTTCCATTTCTAGCATCCATATCTGCATTCGAGTCTCCGTAAGATACAGAAGAATAGCATAAGAGAGATGGGAGAATATGGATATAGCGTATACTTATATATAGCAAATATAAGTATGTTACTATATCATTATCCCATACCCCAATCTTTTCTCTAATTTCTTAGGATTATGTTTTCAAAAACCATTTTAGTTTAAAAAAATTCATAAACCTATGCTATGATACCAAGTTGTAATATCCCATAACTTGAGGCCTAAAGCTAAGCGCTGCAGATGTTGATGTCATCTATAGTATTAACTTCCAATGACAAAATACGGTAATGAAACAAAATCATAGATTTCAAAAACAATTTTTCTGATTACATTTAGCAAAACATGTTTCACATCTAATTACATAATCACAATCGTTTACCAGGTTAGGATCAAACATAATTATTACATAAGTATGCCAAAAGCGACATATGAAGATGCTCCCTTGGTTTAGAGTACTAAATAGTCATAGCAGACTTAATACAACACATTAGAAATAAAACAAAATGACTCCTAAACATAGCTAACATCAGCCTCATGCTCGTCTCCGAAAGCTTTATTCATCCACTTACTATAACATGTAAATCCTCAAATCTCAATCTACTCAAATCAATTTTGAGAACCCGGGAGTTTAAGAGAAAAATATAAACTTCGAGTCAGACATAAACCCCGGTGTGAATAATACTATACATCTTGGTTTACTGATATTAAGTAAGACCACGCCGCTTAGTGGAACGAGTTTCCCCTCAATAATATCCCTTTATAAAAATATCTTTGCAAATCAAAATCCAGCAACCA
Source organism: Allium cepa (assembly GCA_030765085.1). Taxonomy (NCBI): domain Eukaryota; kingdom Viridiplantae; phylum Streptophyta; class Magnoliopsida; order Asparagales; family Amaryllidaceae; genus Allium; species Allium cepa. The sequence goes on along the minus strand of CM060938.1, from coordinate 306,295,421 downwards.
CGCTGGTTAAAACAACAATATCAACATCATGTAAGCATACAAATCAGGTAATCAATGGACTATCTATCCGAACACTGTGGTTTTGTTTGGCTAATTACTAACCTTTGGCTAACTCGGGCCTACCAGACAAAATAAACAAATAATATGACTTCTGTTAGTTACTCTTCTGGATGGTTAGTCCCTAACTTACTTCTACCAAGGTCAACTGATTATAATAGTTTTGCGGGCTCACCAATAACTTACCTTAACTTTGTAGATTCCTTTCCATGTGTAACATCATTTTAGTCTTGCCTGTGACAAAGCCTTACATACTGGAATTTTGAACTTATATTAGCTAGGGGCTACTAGCTGAAGTATAGGGCGCGAACCCGTATGAGTCCCATCTAGTATTCTAATATCTGAGTCACTAAAAATAAATCCACATTAATTCAGAAAATTATGAAATTTGAAACCCATCTCTAGAATTTCATTTCCGACCTTATATTAAAATCACAAAGCATTAGGATGTCATCTAGTAGGGTTTCCACATCCATATGAAATAACATAAATCATCAACAAGCATACATACATACATACATATATATATATATATATATATATATATCCATTTTAACAATCAGATCATGGAAAACATTTGCAAAATAATTCGGGTCTCAATCTAAAGCCCAAAAATAAGAAGATATGAGATGTAACCTATTATTCACCTTTATCTTGTGATTAAGGTGTTGAGATTTGATTTGGATTAGTTGCTTAAGCTTCTTCCTTTTATGTTCTTCTTGTTTTCCCTTATTGGTGGTTGGCCTCGCCTAATGAATGGGCATGGAGGGTTTAGGGTTTTAAAACATGTCTTATTCTTACTTTTCCCCTTATCTATTTGCCTTACCTATTTAGCTTTAATTTCACTTAGTTCATTGCTTTAAATTGGCACGGCTACCTCTTTTAAGACAAATCTCGATCCCTTAACCATTTCATTATTTCATTTAATTTAACTAATTTAATGTCCTAAATAATGTTAACCCAAATTAGGATCGTTACATGAGCCATCTCCCTTTGTGGCAAAGACAGTAGGGGAGCCACATTTCGAGGTACTTCGTCGAATAAATCCTTTCTGCAGTGGCTCCTAGATCTGCTTATTTAATTCCTGCCTTTCCTTAGCGGCCATGTGTCTTAATGGCAGAGTGACTGGTCTAACATCCTTTTTTGGATAAATCCTAAACTAAGCCTCTGTTTGAGGCGGAAGCCTCGAAACTTCTTCAAAGACATCCGAGAATTCTCAAACTACGGTAACAGATGAAAGTTTATTTTTCGATAGATTAACCGAGTACAGATAACTTGACTAAATTATGGGGTGTACAGCGGACGTATAGGTCTAGCCTTTTACAACTCTTAAGCCATACAACCCTCTTATTGTAGGCTAGGACTACCCTGTAGTGCGACAACCAATCCATACGCAAAAATGTCCATACCCCTTGAAATGAAATCAATGTCACATATTCCTAACACAAGTTCTTTGTAAATTAAGAAAAGGTGTGTCGTTCCCCCAATAGGATTTGAAACTACTATTGGATGGGTGACAATTTGGGTTTGAAGATTCAAGGAGTTGATCACATTCCTAGCTATGAATGAATGTGATGCACCAAGTCAAATAGAGTACGAATTTATTCTCAAAAATAAGAGTTATACCTTCCATAGTTACCTTTTCTTGGTCTCTGGGGTGGTCTACTCGAAATAGGGGAAGCCTTAGTGGCGTAAGGTTTCCCACTCTGCCCTTGTTTCGCCGTTTTTGGACATTGATTTTTTAAATTCCCTTCCTCGTGCAATGAAAACTTTCCTTAATTGCTTCCTTCAACAAATTCACTCTAAAATCCTTTGTGAGGTGTCCTTTCTTTTGGTATTTATAGCACACTTTTCCTTCTAAAATTACCATTCTGGCTTCTTATTTATCCAAAAATTTACTTTCTTGGCCCCTCCCTGATTCTATTTGGGCCCCACCTTCTCCTTATCCTTCTTTATCTCTTTCTACTCAGCATTAGTTATGCATAGTAGAGCCATATATACAAGCATCTTATAGGCAGCTCTAGTGGGTATTTGAGTCAACAACAATTCCCTAAGCGGGGAGCTTAGGCCCTTGACAAACTTTGTGGCCTTTCTCATGGGTTTATCAATCAAACTCATTCCGAACTTGGCTAGTTCCATAAATTTACTAATGTACTCCTTTGGAGTGGAGTCTCCCTGCCAAAGCAATATAAATTTTTTAGTTGCAAACTCACTTCTACTTTTAATATAAACCTTAACTCAAATCGGTTCTTTAACTCGTCCCAAGTGACGATCCTACCAACGTCCTCCTCAGCCACCACATTCCACCAACCTAAGGCTTCTCCTTGAAGGTGCCAAGCCCCCACTTCTTGCTTCACTCGATCCTCCCACTCAAGCTCCCAAAATATCATCTCACGGTTATTTATCCATGCCTTAGTCTCCATGAAGCTTTCCTTTCTAGAATATAGCCTTCCTTCATTATTCATAAAATCCTTATATATTTTTTTGGAAAATCGATGGGACGAGGTGCGACCACGCAGGTAGAATAACGGGTGATGTCGATATAGTCTGCTAGGGAACATGAACTTGTTCTAAGTGCTTGAGGCATTATTAAACTATTCGAGCATTCTTCGAATGGTGAGAATTTCTCTGGAAGGGTTCCCATTCTAGAAGAAGAAGGATTATTAGGCCATAAGCTACTGTCTGTAGGTTAAACTTTTAGTCATAATTTTATAAGACAGTATTATATGCTGAAAGAAAGATTTGCCTAATGTATATGCATATAATCATAACAACCCACCCTAAAATGGGTCTAAATTCCGATCCAAAAAAAGCCCATTGAAACTTAGAACCATCTTAAAGCTGGTTGTTGGTTGGTAAAATGAGCAATATAGAGCTATTTCTCTACACGTTTAGAATCTCACAATGGAAGAACAAAATATAATAATAACAATAGTTCTTATTTTATTCAAATTTTGAAATGTCATTCAGAATTATAACACAATATCCATAATACCAAAACCAACAATATTCCAAAATAACGACATTGTTTTTATTTCATGGGTACGTCAAAAACTATTGAAAATAACAAATAAAAAAAACTACTTCCACGGTCTTATCAATTTCTCCGCCTTCGGCATTGTCCTTCCTAACATATGTTGTGATAAGGAGGGAATCTGAACAACATATGTCTGGTGAATAAAATCCCAAGCCTTATTATATTCGTACTTAAGCAGTACAATTTATGCAGGAGTACGTCTTACATTTTCTACCTACATCATAAGTCTTTCCAAATATAAGCTTAAGGGAATTTCTCAAAAATTAAAGCCTTCCCAAATATAAGCATATAACCTGTTTGTTGTCAACCCAATAACCCATATTTATCATCAATAAGGTCCTATCAATGTAAGAGATGGTACTCAAGTCACTTGATACCTTTTAATCGGAGTTAGGTAGACTTTGACAATTTAATACCTTATTTAAGGAAGGTCCATATCATTTACTACCTATAATCCCAAGGCGGACTCTCAGTAGCAACTATCTACTTGACATTGTGCGAAATCTCTTTAGCCATTTAATGCTTCCTAATAAAGTGGGTCCTTTCTCGAGATATCCTCTATTGTTCCTAACCTATAATCACAACCATTTACTACTTCCCATATAGAAATGAGACGGGCCCTCACACAACCACTTATTACCTTAAATATCTGAAGCATGTCCTTCGTATTATGACCTGTATCCACGGTGACGTCTCATATTAGCCCGGCTATTGGTAGGTACCGGTAGCCATATTAACTGGGTAGATTTATCCTATTAAATTTAGGACTAACCTCACGCCAACGTAGTTACTTATTATAGACGATGTTTCACATGGGCCCTAAAGTCACACTGTTGGTAGATGGATTAGCTGGGTAGACTTCTGTGCGCTTTTGACTGACCTTGCATCCATATAACTTAGTCATAATCGATATCACACTCTACATATATTATCACACATCTCACTTTTCCATCGTCAAGGTCTTATAAGAAATCTTTCTAATTTCGCCTTTAACATTAATTCCTAAGGAGGATTAATGATAATTATTAACATAATTAACTACGCAATTAATACAATATGATTATATGTTAATTATGCTTACACACACATAAACATGTCCAACAAACTATAAATATGCAAAATTTACGTCCTAAACTAGCGTTTAAATGTCAACTCTTTAAATAATTATACAATTCTCGTTCCATATTCCTAACAAAACCCAAATCCGAATATTCATGTCAAAAGCTCCAATCAATAGACTTGTATACAAATAAATTTAGATCCAACTTATTAGATTACAATAACAAAATAAATTGATACTAGAAACTCATAATTCCAATTTTTACGCTCCATTAAACTACTTTTTCAAATAAAAACAAACAAAGGAATTTCTATTTAATTCATGAGAATAAGCAGTGCAAACTACGAATAAAAATCATACCTTACACACTATTCCTCAATCAAAATCATTTAACCAAATTCAAAGAAAAAGAATAAAGAGTGGAATAGAAGCTAAAATTTTCAAAACTACAAATCTATACTATTTCCATTATTTTAACATAAACAATTGAGATTCTAACATAGAATTGACATTTCACATTGAAGGAATTTTGAGGGTTTACAATATGATATTTTCGCAAACTAAAACTTCCCACCCAAGGCATATTCAAACCCAAACTATACTAATCAATTACTGAAATAAAAAAGCTAAGATTACCTCTTATACTATACACTTAGCTTTGCTTCCTTTGGATTTGACACCCCTTTGACAATCTTTATAAGATCTTTTCCTTTTGATATATGTATGTATGTATGTATGTATGTATATGGCGAGGGATCAATAGATTAGATTAAGAAATTGAGGAATTTGAGGAGAATAGATTAGGAATGTAAACAATAAACAAAAATAGATGTATTGGATTTCTTACATGAAACCTTAATGGAGTTTTCTAAATCTATGAAGAGGCGAATTAACAGAGCTCCGCTACATTTCCAAAATATTTTATGAATAAAAGTGAGGGTTCTATGATCTATTTATAGTGGTTGGAATGCACCAGTATCATTGGATGAAGGTCGGTTGGAAATTATAAAATCTGAACGTTCAAACTATCAAACCTTAGCCGCCAATTGACAAGGAGCAGTCGACTGCCCCTATACCACCGGTTGACCGCTAGCGGTTGACCGGTTGAGGTCAGGGGTAGACCTCTCCCTTTCTTTCAAGAATGTTAATTTTATGATTTTTTTATTTATTATTTTCCTTAATATACTTAACGTTAACGTTGATTTTAACACTTACTTAACCCCAAAGTCTAATTACTGTTAAATTTTGAATTTTAAAATTAATTATTCAATTGAATTTGAATTCAATTATTTTAAACCCGAAAACTTCAAATGTCCATAAGTTTTCCTTTCGAGCTCCGTTTAGAATATATTGTATATGGAAATTGATCTGAATTTCACCATGAACGCAGTGGTACGAATTTCATAGTCAAATTCTAAATTTTGCAATATTTCCATTTTTCTCGCTCTCTTATTTAATTTATTTACGGTTGAATTTATGGAGTGTCATAACCCGACTTATCATAATCAAAACATTTGACCATATTCACTCCAGCATATTGCAGACAATTCGAAGCATTGTGCTCTTTCTGGCCAAGGTTGTGACAAATAATTTTTGAAACCACATTTTGGCCTCCTCCAATATGGGTATTTCCTTTTAGTTGTTGGCGCTTCTTCCTCTAAGTACATGCTATCATACCATGAGTTCGTATTTAAAACAAACTCAAAAGGAAAGCCTAAATGCGCCATCACCTTATGATTCAAACCCTACTATGATCCTTACTAAGTCAAAGCATTGAAATTCTGAGTGTCCTCCTCCATAGAAAGATTCCTTGCTTCAAATCAATAAACTACCAGAGTAATACACTCCACCGAGACTCGAAAATGAATTGAGACACGAACCTCTCCTCAAACTGCACCTAAGTAATCTATTCTTTAGAGGCCTCTGCAATTACTGTCTCCCACTAGTCCACAGCATCTTTGAGAAACTATCTTGAGTCCAATCATCTCTTTTGCACGCCATTTGACCCTAGATCTTTGAAGATACATTCACGCATCTTCAGCTAATTCAATACTTCTACTGTTGGCTCCTTCCCGATAGATATTTTGCCTCCCAAGTTTTGATAGTCTTGGTTCAACTTGAAAAGATCTTTCATTGCTACCGGCCTTGGTTCAACAACCTCCAACATGTTCTCCATCATCGTCTTCACGATGAATTGTTGAGGAAAATCATTTGCATCCAAGCCTACAATATTGGTAGATGAAACAACCTTGTTTACGACTACCGATGGCACATCCGTTTCGTTCATTTTACCTGTCTGCAAACTTTTGTAAACTCTCCTGGCATTGGTTCCTCCCACTGTAATTGTTCCACTCTTTATTTCCATTTTTTTCTTATTTGTTTAAGAAAGTTTTCATTAGAATCGGAAGGAAAGAGAGTGAAACAACACTAGAAAGATAGGTACATCCACTTAGATATCTATAGAGCAAACCACAAGTACGTCGCATGATAGCATACCATCCCCAAGAAGTTTCTATCTAGTAACTAAACCTTCTCTAGCGTAGATTTTTATTTATTTAAATACCCCTAACTAAGCTCTAAAACCAACTGTAAGTCCACCACTCATTTCGAAACCCAAAGATGGAGCTATAATGCGTTGCAGTCATATTGGAATTATCTTTCAGCGAAAAAGATAAGACCAGTTATATATATTAAACGATTTAAGTAAATAGGGCAGAAAATGAACAACATTACATGAAATCATCATTACAATTCCAAATTTGTTACTATAGTCATGCTCATGTATGGGTCTAAAATATAACACAGTCATAATTAATAATGTCATGCCCAACATATAAAGATGCTGACATGAACACTTAACACACAAGACAAAACAACAATTATTTCATCTAAACCTCTTGATTACTCTTTGGAATTCCTCGGTCGTCTTTTGAAAGCAACGGACCTAGATCCGTAAATTTTACTCGAATGGGAACCTATTAGTTTATAGGGAAAACAATGTAAAAGCATGGGTTAAACACAAAGTCTAGTAAGCAACACATTGCCTTAAACATAAGATATAGTTAGACCACGATGTTAAAGCACATAACGATTTTCCCTTTGCTATAGCATAATATTCATCTACAAATTCTAACACAAACATAAATCACTGTTTCGTTCCTAATGTTCATAGACATGCTATTTCATTTTAGTTATAATCAATATCCATTTCATATAATCGACCATTTAGTCATAATTTTTTTATTCCAAAACATGTAATAAACTACCTACGGCTTCCTCTAAGGTCTTATGCCTTCTTATTCTAATAAAGATTTATAAATTTAGCTTTCGGATGCCACTAAGACCTAATGCATTCACTACTTTCTTAGTTCTAACTGTTTATACTAACAGTTTAAGTTGCCACTTAAGCTTTACACCTTTGCTTTTTTTTCGGTTTCCACTAAATCCATACATCTATGCTTTCGAGTTTCGATTATCACATAGGCCTTACACCTTTGCTTTTGATTATTGATTGCCACATCAAGCCTTACTCCATCTATTGAACTCTGCTTTGGTTTCCACTTAGGCCTTATACCAATGCTTTCATATTTCGTATTTCACCTTAGGCCTTACTCCAATACTTTCGGTTGCGGTTGCCACATAGGCCTTAACTAATGAGTTTAGTTTCGGTTTCCACATAGATCTTGCACTTACCACATAGGCCGTAAACCTATGCTTTCGATTCTTGGTTGCCACAATAGGCCTTGCACCATCTACTGAACTCCACTAAACCATTCATACGCTAGGTCTTTCCTTTATTTATTCATTAAGTTACTTTAAGTTTGGCTACCTTCAACTAACTCCGCTTCTTATTGTTATTAATGTTCTAAGTACTAGTTTGGGGCATCTTTAACCTTAGCGTGTATCTCTACCTTAGGAAACAATTGGTTCCGGCTTTGATATTCCATTGAGGGCTAATCAGCTCTGGCAATCACTGGCTTCGCTCACGTATAGGGAAGATTGACCTATATTTTAGTTTTATTCCATGATCATATGGAATCTCAATTTTGGGTTGTAGAAATCTCCTCCTCTACCTATAATTCCACTGTCGCCAATGCGTCTTCCGTCGTTACCGGCATTCGGTTATTAACTTCTGTTAATAACCTAGGCTCATACTTAGCTTTTCTAGTTCATTACACTTTGGTCTTATACTTAGTGTTTTCTCGTTCATTTTATTTCGTTTCGGTAACTCTTCTCTGGACACTGCCCTTCGATACATTTTAAAAGCCAGCCTTCTATGCATTTGACACCGCCTTTGCATGTGTCGATTTTTTATTTTCTCTAACATCCACCGTTTGTAGTTATTGTACTACTTTCTAGCTTATTCAGTTTATAATGTGGGTTTAGTCTCTTGACCATTATTTACATATTTAATTTATTTATACCTTCTGATCTTTAATATTCGCCTTTCGGCCTCTAAAATTACCTTTTGGCTGTGAGTAATTTTATTTGGAATTTACTTATGAAAATTCCAAAAAATCTTAGAAGATATATGTTTGCATGTATGCATTTTCTTTCATTAAATTTCTCAAACTCTTTATTTCTAACCATTATTAATAGTATGTTGTTCTTAGACAATTTTTATATCATTATTTATTTATGGGAAAGTATGTAAATCAAAGCCCATCTTTAAAGATGCATCTATAACATCATATTAAATTCTCATATCATTCTAATAAGAAATATAAGAATATCTCAAGTAATTAAAGTCAAGCCTAAATAAAAAGGAAATAAGGATTAAGGTACATACTACTCACTTAGATATCTTGGTTAATAACATTTCTAGTTCCCTTAGCTTTAATCTTCCTGTTTTCCTCTTTTTCATCCTTAGGTCACTACCACCAATGAAATGCTTCAAGCTTATCTTTTTATTTTTAAGAGGGTAAATGAAATGAAAAGAGGGAAGTAGTTAACCTTAGTTCCATGAATATTTGGGTCGCATGCCCATTACTCATCCTCTTCATTTAATTTATTTTAGCCAGTTTCATTAAGCAACAACATTAATAAATAAATATGCACCTAAATACTCATCACATAATTTTATTATTTAATTCTATAATTGAATCATTTAAATCTTTATTCCTGTAAATAATTCTTTAATTATTTATGTATTAACTTATAGGGTGTATCGCAACTCTTTGAAGAACCACTCATTGATAACTAACCTATGATCAAGATATCATGCTATGATACCAATATGCAGTGCAAATATAATGGAAACCCAAGATCAAGTCCATCGTCGAAGAGTAATAATAGAAAATAGGAATGTTATATGGAACGTGATTCAATCAAATAACCTACGTCCATGGATCCAACAACCATTCTTTTTTATTTTGATCGGTAGGGAGAAATACAATTAGATATAAATAATATGGATATAAATATAGGTCAACTCACCAATATAGAAGGATGATCAAATTTACACTCATATTAATTAAAACCTTATTTTAGTTCACAATAGTTAGAAATTATTCCCTCTTAAACTTAGGCACCATTTGTTTGAAATGATGATTGTTGAAAGCAGAAGGTTGAATGCTGAATGGTGAATGCTAAAAAATAATTGTTGAATAAAATAAATATTGTTTGATTCTTTGCTGACCAGAAAATTAGTTTGTTATAATAAGCATTACTTTAACAAAATTACCCTTTCCATTGTTTATAATTTATTTGTTTGAAGTACTTATCATGCATACATATAAAATGTCTACTAAAGGAAAGCAAAAAACATATATTCACTTGGTTATTGATCATTATTAATTGAAATAAAAAGGAAATTAGGGAATACTAGCAATTTCATCATGTAAATTCACCACAAAAACTTGTGATTAAGATAATAACACTTCTGTATGATTTAGCGGGGCATGTAATGGTTCTTGATTGTCAAATTCATTATTTGTTTCATCAGATTTGTACTATAATCTTTTTCGTTGGATTGTAGAAATAACATATCATCTAGGGAAACGCGATGCAAAAAATTATGTACCGCCATACATGCAATAACTATATCTCTTTGAACAGAAAACTTGTTGGAGGGCATTTTAACCAATATTGGAAATCTTATTTTTATACGCCAAAATTTTGTTCGATGACATTTTTTAACCAAGCATTTGTATGATTGAATCACTCCTTTTTTTATTTGTTATATTATTGTTCCTATAGATTTTCAACCAATAATGTGTGTTCCGGTAAGGAGTGAGAAATCCCGTAGTATTTGTATATGCTGTTTCATAGAGGTAGTACATATCTATAAAAAAAATTAGCATGTTATCAGTAAAGAATAAAAAATTAAAATTTACATTTACTTCAATAAAGGAGACATAGGAAAATTATTGGTGGGATTGTGAATTTGTGACGCCCCACCTCAATACCCACGCTAGCCAAGAACACTACGGAGTAATACTGTCAACTAGCGCGGAGAATAAGGATGTTGAGGAGCGACCATCCATGTAACTTCTTTGTGCAAGCACTGATATGTCAGATAGTATAGCATGCATTTCATTTAAAGAGGAAGTCCGACATACCGATACAAACTCAAAGCTATCACACGGTGGCTACAAAAAAAACTTCGGAAACAAATATAGAAATAAACATAACACAATCAGTCACAGACATCCATATCACAAAGGCGGAAAAAGATATGAATATATAACTAACACATGAAGGTGTACGTCAGAGTAGTGGTCATGAATGGACCACATACACAAAAGAATAGCAACACGTGCTATACAAAAGAATACATCTATGAGTATATATCTCAAGTGTAAACGACAAAAACTGCTAATCTAAATGGTCAGCCAAAAGTCAGAGTAGTAAATCCATGGGGGAGAAGTCAAGCAGAAGCATCTGTAACATCTCGGTCTGACCCGAGTATTATTTATAAGAAAATAATAAACGAATCAGTCTAGCTATAAATATCAGGTAACATGGTATATAAAACAATAGATATGGCAAGAACATATAGTAACCATAAAGACATACGATGATAAGCATGTAAATGAAGATCATCAAGAGATCAAATCATATCAAAAGAATCTTCTAAAAAGATCCAAATTCACCTAAAAAAATGGTGATGACACACAAATTCACCAAAACATAAAAGCTGGAAAATCATAACAATGAAAGTCATGAAAATAGGTGAAGCACAAATTCCAGAAGACTACACAAGAAATCCAGAAATCACAATATAGGAGCATGAAAACTCACAAAATGGGAGCATGAAAACTCACCTACACATGTAACACAAAGCGGGACGCTATCTCATGGTTGCAAGCCATTAATTTTGACACACGAATGGCCCGAAGACCGTGGCACGCTACCCCACATATGTGATGGCGAAACATCACACAAATGCGACGGCGAAACATTACAAGAGCGGGGTCTAGTCTCCCTCGCAGACAAAGAGGCATCGCATAGTTGCTAGTCTAAAACACAAAAATGATCGTCATGATCATCAAGTAGTGTCAATCTCACCAAGCCAGTAAATATATGAGTTTAGCTTCATGTCCCATAACCACTTGCTTAACTTGAATATTTACGAACAAATTGTAGATCTTCACTAGAAAATTGTCACAAAAGGTTCAATCGAACAAGTCCAAGAATTAACCGACGAAGCAAACGCAAGCGTTTCATACCACTTGTTTTACTAAGTTGTTTAATTAGATTTCTCATCCGAGTGAGGTAAAGGTTTGTATATACTAATAGATTGGAAAACGGTTTGGGAAAAGAGCTTTGTATTAAAATAGTGTTAAAATCGTTTTGATGAAAGAGTTATGATATTTACTACTAGTATTGAAACCTTCATATTTCTAAAGTTGTTATCCCGCCTTTTTAGCAAGGCCGTGATACCATAAAATCGACCGAGAAGCCCAAGATAGTTTGTCTCTAAGAATGGTCAACTCAGCATCTCAACAAAGCAAGTTCTGTTGAATGTTTTTCAGATAAGATCACCTACGAAGGGGGGGTCCGGGGGGTGGCAACCCTCCAAGGTGGGGGTGCGGGGCAACACCCCCGCTACAGGGTTCGACCTGCTCGGTCAGGTCGCGGGGGTCCAGGGGCAGCGCCCCCGGCGGGATGCGGGGCAGCGCCCCGTCCAAAACGGTACGACTAGTGAAGACCTAAGGGAGGATAGGATCGAGCGGCCTATTGGTTGCGACCTAGGGGTGTTCGCGAGTTAGCAGAAACAAGCGACCTAACAGAGGTGAGCGACTTAAGGGACTCGCGACCTAACAAAAGCACAGGCCAAGCGACCTAACATTTTAAGGCCGAACGACCTAGTTAAACTCGCGACCTAACAGGGTACACGACCTAAAGGTATAAAGGTCATGCGACCTAATGGTATTAAGGTCTAACGACCTAAGGGAAATAGGGTCACGCGACCTATTTGGTCATACGACCTAAAGGAAATAGGGTCCAACGACCTAAGGAAAATAAGGTCCAACGACCTAAAGGGATGGGGGTCATGCGACCTAAAGGAGTATGCGACCTAAAGAGGTGCGCGAGCTAAATGAAGGCGGACCAACTCAGGGTCTAACGACCTGTGGGGGCGACCTAAGGTCTAACGACCTAAGAACGAGGAGACGTTTCCAACAGAGGGAACGACTTAACAACCGAAGCCTAACGACCTACGACCCAGCGACCTTGCGACCTAACTCCGAGGCGACATTTCGTGGCCAAACGACCTACGACCTAGTGCCGAGCGACCTAAGGCTGTAGAAAGATTTAAGGCCAGAAACGGGCTATTTGAAGGCCGAGACTTTTCCACGCAAACGACCTAGCATAGGCAGAACGACCTAAGTGCAGAATTTCACCAAAAACACTAAAAATTGGAGTTTTTCGCCAATCCAATCCAAACCAAATGCAAATGTACATGCTAAAGTGATGGGGAATCATTCCCAACAGTCCAATACAGTTGTAGGCTAGAATTGTGAGATAAAAATCTCACCTTTTCACCAAATTATGAAGGTAAAGCTTGAAGGTGAATGAAGAAGAAACTACAAGCTTGAATCCAATGCTTTTCCTTGAATTTGGAGTTGAATGATGGAGTTGGAGTTGAAACCTAGGCTTGGAGTTTCTAATTTCCCTTTCCACTCACCATTAATGTTAAAGTTTGTGTTTGGTAGGAATTTATGAAGAGTGACGAGAAGGAGAGAAGTGGGTTTGAGTTATAATAGCTAATCTAACCCAAAGTCCAAAGCGGGAAAAGTAAGTGAAATTCCACTAACTCCAAACCTATCAATGTTTATACTTAAAAAGGTTGTAAACGGCATTTCAGACTCAATGGAAGTGGTCTCGAGTCCTAATTTGACCGTTTGCAAAAATTAGCTTCTCGGACCAATATCTGATTAACGACAAAATATTTGAATAAAATATTTAAATATAAAATCGATAAATATGCGGGTTGTTACAGAATTGCTTCGTTAAGATCCCTGCCATCCTGCTATTACATATACAAATTTCATGTCGAAATCACATACTACTATGATATTTTGATAACAATTTCTCTATCCTCTACCCCTAAGTGGAACCTGATCAAGAATCGGTATATTTAAATCTATTAGAGTACCATCTAATGCTCCAACCGCTCCTTTAGAAGGTCCTTCTCTTAACTCAACATGAGATCGTATATTTTCAAGAGGTTTACTAAATTCTGGAGGAATGATTATTTCTCGAGTGAATTTTTTGATAGCCATCAAAACTACATGAAAATATTAGCTTATCGTTTGACCTGAATGCGGGTAACGATGTCTTACAAATCAATTTCTATCATTATGACTTATGATGGATAAAAACATTGTCATTTTCTCTTCCACACCTATATGCATATCGTCTCGAAGCCAACATTTGCTCTAAAGCAACGACATAACCCTACAAATGATGATTTATCCATTCTGAATTTATCATACATCACAATTAACAGATCTTTCATGAGCTATTGCATGTATTTTTTGCCAAAAAGTGATGAAGTCAACATTTTTTGATGGGTAATTATGTCGTTTTTCATCTTAAGTAATATCAGAAACAGCGATAAATTCACTAGCAACAACTTTTTTGGCATTATCCTAGAATGCCATAGAAAAAGTCGAACATTTTCAAATTTTGATGTATTAAGTGAAATATTATTTATGTAGTTTCAAGTAAAAGAACATTCTTAACCAAACTTCTAAATTGATAGTTATTATGGAGAGTATAAATCGTAGTAAACTAAAATCAGTCATATAATGAATATAGACAAATTCAATAACTTGTCTAAAGAAGTGAAATACTTTATCATAATTGCACAAAATATCATAACATTCAACACAGAATATGACAGATATATTAAACAATAATGCAAATTTTATTGAAACAAACAACATGAAACATAGTTTCACACAAAAAATATATCTAAAACATATCACTTGAGCTACATAGTTATTATTATTCATCTAGTTATTCAAAATGCACTGAACATAGTAAATCCCACCTCAAATAAGTACTCCTATTTATATGTTTAGACCGTAGTTCAAGAATTCAATTTTTTTCGATTATACTCTCTTCATCCATGAAAGCTGTCCTTAACTCAGGTTTCTCACAAAATAACATTTTAGCTTTAACATATCCTTGTTGTGATAACACACTCATATTCTTCAATTCTTTCAAAACAACGATAACATCAGTCAAAGAAGGTCCTTTATCGGCCTACTCTCTGTCAAATTGCTTTTTTATAACTCTAACTAAATCTTTAATTTGTTTCTCAATCTAAATCTTCAATTTGTTTCTCAATGTATGACTGCTAAAACTTTTCCCTTTTTTTAGAAGGACGAGATCCAGCCTTAAACGAATCATTTTCACCGGTTTCACCATCCAACAAAGTACCACGCTCCTCATTAATTGGCACCTCCTTAAAGAACTCATCAACTCCATAATTATGCAAACCAGCTTCCTCTTCTTGTGTGATTCCTTTAATTACTAGTTAAGCATCCCCTTGATCATCATCGTCGGTGCTGTTATCATTATTAGACGGTGGATCATTATTAGGTTGTGGATCTGATGATGTAGACGACCATATAAATGTTCAGTGTGCAAGAGTAGATTTAAAAATCCCTTTTAGCAGTTCAATGTATTCTGAAGGTTGGTTGTGGAACTTTACCGCTTTAGGGTATTGATGTGCAATGAAATACACATAATAAATTAACATATATGTATATATGTGTGTGTGTGTGTGTGTGTATATATATATATATATATTATTAGGATTATAAGTATATTCAATCGACTTTCTCGCTGACCTCATTTCACTTTTTAGGGGGGCAAAGTATGGTATGTGTATTAGCATTGAATCAATGTCCAGATAATCTAGTTATTTTTGTCCAGAGTTCATAATCTGCCCTTAGATAATCATAACGATTTTTAAATTTTTTATGATCGTAGTTGACACTCTACTTTGTATTGAACTCATTTTCTAAACTTTTCCATGAATTTTGGGTAAGTGAGACTCATTTATCTCCTTGACTATTGACTTCTCTCAAACATAACTCAAGAAAATGTTTCCATTTCATCATTTCGTGAAAAAGCAGCTCTACTCCCAGAAGTCACATTTAATTCAATCTTACAGTTTTTCCCTTTGGAGTTTCTACTTGATGCAATTCCTATTAGTTTATGAATATTGGACGTGCAATAACATTATTAAATTATGATGTTAGCTCTAACCAAGATTATAGAGAGGAATTAAATTGAAATATACTTTACTGAGTAAAATATATTTTCACTGATTTTAGCATAATCATAATACACCGGAGTACATATTAATGTATTTGGAACAAAGATATTGAGCTACTAATTTTAAATAGAGTACCGATATATTATTAACTTATAAAAGATATAAAAATACAAAGTATGTACCAGCGTTTTTTTCATAGTCTTCTTTCAACTTTTAAATATAAAGTAAATCTAAAATTTAGTATGCAATAAACTTTTTCGATTGCTTTAAAAATATTTGTCAATGTGCAGAAACTTTCCTTTTATTCAAAATGTTAGTGGTAACATGATATTGTTGTTTTATATATAAAGAACATATCCTTATACAATGAACTTTTAATAGCATAGATAAGTCCAAAATAGAATTAGGGTCGGGGCTATATAGAGTCGGAAATTGGCAGATAACGAATGTTGGATAATGATGATCAATAAATAAACTCACTCCAATATTTGAATAAAAAGCATGTCCAAACATGTCAGAACCAAACAAAATAAGTACCAAATAATATCAATACCCTATTTTATTTTTTAGTTTGGTAGTTACTCAACAACTGCATATTCATTCAACCAACCAATCATAAAATCGAAAAGGGATGGAGAATCATACAAATAATAAACATGAAAAATAGGGCATGGGGAAAAAGAACCACTTGGCCAGCCAATCCATGCTTTCGAGTCCATATTTTATTCTAGCAATAACATGATATTGCTATTTTATATATAACGAACATAAATGATCATATACATACATACCTAGAAAGTAATGTATAGCTTAAGAATATTCAATTCATGGCTTTTTAGAGTAGTTGAATATAAAAAATTAAAAAAATTCATTACATGATTGAAATAATATTGTTACCTGTACCTTGATGCTGCAATGCCTTGCTACTCCTGCTCGAAACGAAATGAACCTATGGCTAGTACTGAACCAAACTTGTTTATATAAAGAAGTACACAGGGGTATTATCGGTATGTATTGTCCAATCAGATCTAGAACTAAAATTAGGCGATATTTTGTTGTTGAATAAAAGTTCACTAGACTGACCGGGTAGCACTGAATGAAACATAGATACAAACAATTTTAAAGCTTCTAAACACCGAATATGTCATTTTTCAGAAGCTTAGTCCAGCCACTTACTGAAGAAAAAAGGGTATCTTAGATTTGTGGAAACTCTAGATAATGAGAATGAATGGAAGTTAGGTTAATTAAACAAGCGTCATTTGACTCCAAGTTATGGAGTAAATGGTAAATTTATTGAAATCACAAGCAAAGGAGATGTCTAAAAGTGCAAAGGACAAAAACAACATTTCCGTGCATCAGGACCGAGTCATGCTTGTCAATTATTAGGATATGATCGGCTGGTTAATCCGCCAAGTCGTCAATTGGATGTCTCGACTTGTTTAATAGTACAATTTTTATAATGATGTAGGATGTGCAGTACCATATGGCCATCATCGACTAGGGGAAGCAGTCGAGTAGTGGGGTGTATTCCTCTAGTTTGGCTCATTCCAGAACATTTTTTGTCAATGTCTTCTCGTCATTTCTCCATCCACTTTCTTATGCTATGAACTTTGAAAGATAAATCTCCGCCACACGCTGTTGTAGGTTTTTGTGATGGTTATGCGTTGAGGTCATCAAGTGGAGTATAAAATCAGCCAAATCCTCATTTTGTATCGAACGATATGTTGGTGGTTTCTTCAAAAGGAGAAGAACGTTGAGTCTTGACTTGTTCTTCTCTAACAAAATGTGTGAATACACCCTCTTCTATTGTAATAGTACCATGGAAAATCTGCCATTGTGACTCTATATGTGCTATTGGTGGTTTCCTATACTTCAGAATTATGGTGCCGCCTAAAAATATAAACGAAAAAAGATCAAAAACTTAGCACCAACTCGTAAACAAAATAAAAAGGACAAAATTACCTTCACACGATCAACCCACCATTGCCTGCTTCCGCTAATTGTTCCTCTCACTGGATCTCATCTTTAGTCCGTTTTGCTACACAAATTCTATCCTACCAACCATTGTTTCGTTATTCCGTCCTATTGGTTGCGAACTTGATTGTATGTCACTGGTATTTCATTCGGAATAGTCGCCAAAACCTCATTCGATGTCGCTGCATTTTTTTATGAAAGTTTTTTTGTTGCTTCCAACTGCTGTTAAGCATCACAATGTTACGACTGACTGTTAAGATTAAGCTTTAGACGTTTGACACGTCCGACGTATCTGACCCTAACCGTTCATTTTAATGGTTAAGCCAGACAGACCTAATACATAGTCCCTAAGTAAATGCATCTGACGCAATGGAAACTTAAACTAAACAAAAATTAATAGGAACAATACCAAAGAATTAACGGAAGTTTCATCCAAATACAGAAATTGTTGTATATAAGGGTCCATTCTTTATGAAGCGAGCGGGGTATTTAAGTGGGAAAGTTGGTTCAAAGGGGAATATGTTTGACGGTGCGAAAGGAGTACTTTAGTTGTGTATATGAGGGGTATTCAAAATATGATTTTTAATTTAATTGATTTATAGTAGAGAAGATATCTGAGCGGAGTACTTGAACGGATTAGAAGCTATCAGATATTTGCAAGTCCCCTTACCTATGCAGCCATCAAAAAAATTCATCCAACTGTCTGGATTTATTGACTGTTTTCTGAATCTTTTGTATCTTCGAGCAGTCGTATTCCACCACTTTTCTGGGCCATCAATGTGATCTTTCTTCAGAATCCAAACCCCTTTTCGAACCGTGGTAGTCTGTCCCTCAACCTATGTATGCTTCAGATAGTCCCGTTTGTACTTGATTTGTGACTCTTCCCAGTTGATATTCATTCTACCATTCAAAGTATCTGTTACTGACGCATAAAACGAGCCGACGGAACTCCTTTTCTCTTAAACAAAAATTCCAAGCACAAGTCTATAAAAGCTGAAAGTCTTTTACTTGTCCATAGATAGAGAGTAAGCAGAAGCAAACGAACCGTGTGACATTCTCTGCAAATTTAAAATTACAAAACCTAGCAAAAAAAGCATGAAGTATATAAACAAACAACACATACACAAAAATGCAAAAAATATACCTAAAAATATAATTGAGTGAATGACCAAAATTTTTTGAATTCTTGGATTAAAGATGAGGAAGGAGGAAATATATAGTGGAAGAGAGTAAGAAGAAATAGCTGTTGGAGGTCAGATGGCATTATGACGCGTCCGACATAAATGCACCGTTTTTCGTCTTTCAATACAACCGTCCATTTATCAAACCAACCGTTAGAGTGGTTTGCTTACTGTCACTGGCCAAAATTAAATTCTCTAAAGCCAAAAACACACTGCAAATGTTTTCCACTGTTTTTCGCTACTCTGTTTTTTTCTTCCCTAATTTTCCTCACATCTCATGCCTAAATTTTAAATTACATCTTTCCATCCTTAAATCTGTATATTCTTTTTTTCTTCCAATCTCACTTCCAGCTCTATATGACCGATATCAAATCAATACCACCAGAGTCTAGAGCTTCTCTTCCTTGCCCACAATCGGTTGCAACATCCTGCCTTTCGGATCCTAACCCGCAACCAACTCTCAAAGTCCACCATCATATTCACGCAAAGCCTCCCAAAACCTAACCTGTAACCGATCTCAGCCGCCACCATCAGAATCAACAACCCACTCTTCTTCCATAACCAGACGAATAACCGATCTCCTAAAACCTAACATGCAACCGCTTATCATGATTCTTCTTAAGACTCTGATTCTGGTAGTTCTCCAGAAAGTGATAATGATGGCATCTGTAGGGGATAACAATGCTGGGATGAGATATATTTTTTCTAGATGTAAGAGTTTGAAGAAGGTGGAGATTAGGAACTGTCCCTTTGGGGAGAAGGCATGTATGGAGAATAATGAGAAGCTCGAGAAGATGAGGACCCTTTGGATGCCTTCGTGTAACTTGAAGCTAGGTGAGTGTAGGAAGCTGGCGAGGAAGATGGTGAATTTAAATGTGGAGGTGATGGATGAGAATGCAGAAGATTGGTGGGATTCTTTGCATGATGATTTTGTTGTTGAGAAGCTTTACATTTATAGGACTATTGGTGGTAAGAGGTCTAATGCTACCTCTTGTGTCTGCATTCTTTAGAAGAGGTACTGATTCTATTTTTTTGTTTCATTTTCATCTTTTATGTATTGGAAACAAACATTATTATGCATTCTTTTGCATTTTTACTGTACTTTTAGTAGGATACATTTTGATTTGGGTAAATGCTTCTCCTAGAACAAATAAGGAATATCAACTAATTTTGAAAAAAAATGAGAAAAATTGACACCAATGCAGCGTAGGTTGTAAAATGTAGAAAGCATGCTTTGTCCTCAAGCTGATAGAATAAATTTCTTGACTTCCTGGTCTTTTTTCCTTGGAAAAACCACTACACCATAGTAGTTACTAGAATGAATACTTTCATATTGTGAACTGCTAAAATTGTAAACTGTAACACATCTTCCCTTACTCAATTCTGGTAAATCGAATTCCAAAATTTGTGATTTCTTAACTTGTTGTACCACATTAATTGCATTTGCAATACACTTTGGACGGTTAAGACACACCTAAGAATGACAAATCATTGGGGTCATGTAATGTAATATACACACAAAAGATTGATCTATCGGAGACAAACTTCTAGAGTTTACATTCTTGACTCAGATTAGCACTAGTTTGGGATCTTTAGAGCATCCCTAACTAAGTAGTAGTATGTTGGTTAACATTCTAAGTTGACACTTATGCTACTATACAACCGGTAGTAGTAAACAATTCACTTCGATGTTGTAACATCGAGCAAGCGACTACAATCACTAACCGTTGTTCAAAACTCCTTCCCAAACGTTTCTTTCAGAATAACTTCCTACTATGAACACAATTTGGTTCTTGTTGTTGCAGCTATCTTAGATCCTTGGTACAAATTTTTGTTTATTCATTATTTTCTGCTATGAAAATGCTTTTGCTAAATGTAACGCAAAAGCAAGTGAAATAATGTTGCAAATTGTTCCAAACCTGGAAACGTACAACACATTAATATGTAAGACATACCATATGTTTACAAAAATGTTTATGCTGAATCAGGTCCTTTAGTATTTAGATATGCATGAGAATGATAGATTATTGAAAAGAGTAAGAAAAAAAAGCTGAACTAAATTAAGATCTCAAACTTTTCTTTTGGAATTAATAAGAAATTAAGATTGCAAATTTATAAAGATGCACGATGTATTACGTGTCACGTTATACGTAGCCTCGTAATTGCCACTTGTCATTAAACTCTGGTAACTCTTATTGAGAACTAGAATCACCAATTTAAGAAGATAAAAACTCTAAAACCCTTCCCACTACAGACGATCCTACCGCACTGATTCTACAAGTACATGGAAGAACAGGCCTATATGTACTAAGTAATATAGTTACTATGTCAATGATCTAAATATTAATATTAAAATTTTCTTATGCATTGGACAAATATATGGTACATAGGCTGCAAGTTCTACATTCAGCATTTACTCTCAAGTCCAAATCATCACATTCCCTTAGGAAACAATAATAAGCAAAATCGCATACCATAGCCCTTCATCCTCACATTTCAACTGACAACTAGAATGACATATTAGCAATAGTAAGGGACATCATAATATTCATTGGAATGAATACAATTTGGTAGTTCCATCAAATTCACTGTTGCATGCTTTATTGTACTATTTTCTGCTCAATTACCATCAAAGTCACCAATTGCTTCATTGTATTTTGGCTTAGCCAAGAATTTATGCATCATAATTTGTTTACCTATTTTTTGATTATCATTGCGCAGTTGAAAGTTTTAGCAATACAGTAATTGTTTAGTGCATATGTGATATGGCAATCTTATGTTAATTTTACA
This sequence comes from Allium cepa, assembly GCA_030765085.1. NCBI lineage: Eukaryota > Viridiplantae > Streptophyta > Magnoliopsida > Asparagales > Amaryllidaceae > Allium > Allium cepa. The sequence goes on along the minus strand of CM060938.1, from coordinate 306,273,585 downwards.
TGTCGAGATTTTTTTATATGCATCTTCATAAAATAAAGTTTCTGAACATGGAAGAATATAGGAGTTCCTCAGGTGATGGTGCAGTGATGTCAGATGATTGCAACTTCCATGAGTCAGTTCATCTTGATAGCTTTGGATAGAACTCTGACACTTGTAAGTATATGTATCTATCAATAATAACGTGTATCGTATTTCTATTTTAACTTATTAGCAAAAAACCATTTGTTTTATTTCTCTATTCAATTGTAGGTACATTCAAAAGGAAATTTTTTTGTAATGAACTATTGGATGACTCAAGAATTCAAACCCCTTTTTCGTGTAAATGCATTGGTTGAAGAAGCAAGATCACATTGGGTGTGGTCGTTTTTCCTGCCAGGTTCTTTTATGGAGTCTAATAATTTTACTAATCTAATACAAAGTCAATATGTAGTATGTTAGCAGAAGTGATAAATTGGGACAAATTATTGAGTTTTTTTTATCATAATTCATATGGGTTTTCATTATTTATTATTGTCCTTATTTGCCTTTCATGCATACTGCATTATGAACTTTAGAGGAGAAAGAACCATTCACTCGTGTAACTAGATTTGAAAGCAATCTCCTTTAGGTGTACATCTACTTCATTATTTCCGAGTTATCATCTTTTCACACTTTGGTTTTTCTTTTATTTCTACATTAGGATACATACAAATATGTCTAGTTGATGACACGCCTCAATTTTGTTTTCTTTTGGTTGTGAAATATTTTGTTGATACGTAGTTACCTACGTTTAGTGATATTTGCTTCATTTTACATTAAAAGATTGGTTTTGAGTACATATAAATTTGCGTTACTTGTAAGTTGGTTGTTCTATGATCTAGAGTATGTGTATTAATTATATTTATAAGTTACGTAAAAAGATTTGTATGAACAGGCAGTTGCTGAAAGAGATGATGTTTGGGTTCAAGTTGTTAATGTTCAAGGGTCAAGGCGTACACAAAGATGGACAAATCTTATATTCATCATATTTTCATTGTATTGTTAGGTATATGTATTTCTTCTATAGGTTATGTATTATAAAAGACAAAGAATACATGAATCCTTTTGGCATTTAGAAATATAAATCTTTTTTGTTATGCTCAGTAGATATGAATGAATATGTATGTAATTTGTACAATATTTAGGTTTCAATAGCAAATTAATTCTAATTTTTAGTGCAATGCAATAATATTTATATATATTTTCTTATATGAACTTTTTAACAACGGGTGAAAACAGTTGTAGAAGACACTATTGCAACGGGCTTTTACCGTTGTAAAAGAAATCTTATTGTAATGGCTACGGACCGTTGTAAAAAATGTTTATTACAGCATGCTTTTACAACGGTTTTAAAACGTTGTAAAATCTTTTCGGTCTATCACAACATCGCATAATACAACGGACGTTAGCCCGTTGCGAAACCCCTATTACAATGAGCATTGCCCATTGTAAAAAGGGTATTTTGTTGTAGTGTTATGTGTATGCGAAGGCGTTAATGTGGTCCTGGTTGATGTTGAACAGATAATGTAGCTAGAAGGAAGTGTAGATGTTGTATGGTTTGCTCAATCAAATCCTGTGGAAATTCAACAAGACTTCTCAGTTGTTATCACTGAGCAGGGAAACAAAGCATTGCTATATTGCGTGACATGTGTTTTGATTAATGTTAGTTTAATAATTATGATTTAAAGAGATGTGCGTCCTTATGAATACTGCTTTAAGCGTTTATGTCATTGTAGAATTTTACTTTTAACTGTATTAATGTTTGTAATAGCATCTGTCTAATTTTTCTTATCAGCTGCAACTCTTATTTTGTAAACGATGTGGCTGTATACTTTTGTATATCATTGACAAATGATGCCTCTAAATACTGCATTTGATGTTAATTTATCACTGCTAAAACGATTATGTTCTTCAATTTTACTTTTGAAAATTACATGACTAAACGGTCGGTTTTTCCACCGTTGTACGGTTATCCTCGTTGAAAGTGAACCGTTGCGGGGATTGTACGTGTGGGGAATGGAAGTTAGGGAAAAGAAGAGGCAAACGGTGCCCAAGAGCTGAGTAAGAACGGATGACCCGGAATTGACCGATTAGAATGAAACGAATATGGAATCGCTGGTCATCACTCTGACGCTCGTCGTTTTGTCAGGGAATCATGAATTTTGACGGTTGTTTTGTTGCATTCGAGTTTCCTTGTATCCGCTGGTGCTTTTACAATTTTCGTTTCATCGCACGCTAGTCCCCTTTCATTTAAAACACAATTTATTAATACGATCCATAGTTTGACCCAGGTAATGCAACTTTCAAAGTGCAGGCTGCTTTCACACAAATTTCCGATGACGTCACAGTCACATCAAACAATAAAGCCTTTTCATGTTTGTTTTTATGTTAAATATAAATATAACAGTGTTGCACGAAAAAAAATGCGAAGTTGATAATAGATAGCAAATACAAGTTTAAAGAGTCTTCACGATCCTATGTAACTTAATACTGTTATTCTAATCGGTTAACGTAAATTATGTATTTTTGTTGTTTTGTAGGCCGTTAATCTGCCCTCGACCACTCATACGGTTGGTGGCTACTATGTAAACGTTGGGATATATACAACTTTGATCAACTTACAGTGTACGACCTCTGTATTACAAGCTTTTTTGAATTTGTCAAAAAAATAAAGCATCAAAGGCTAACGATCTTATGCGTCAATTTTGATATCGATGAGCACGATTTAACGAAGGAAGTTGGTAGATGCTAAACAATTGTAATATAAGTAGAGATGTCGTGATATTATAATTACAAATTGGTGATAGTACAAATATAAGTACGCAAGTGAAGTCAAACAATGGTACCCTTTGAGAAAGTAAACTTGGAAGTTTAGGCAGTGCAGTTGTTGTACTGCACAAAATGCGCGGTCCAAAACGAAAAATGAAATACAAAATGGACCTATGCGTCGTCTCGTCGCATTTCACCTTTTGTTTCTACTTTTCCTTTTCACATCATAAGACCCAGAAAGGTGGTACTCTTTTTTGTCGCGACGTGCATGCGTGAATATAAGTGCAGTTCCAATCCAGCGGCCAGGATGGAAGCTCGCGAATCGAAGCGCACGTCCCAAAGACCCCCAGGAATTAAAATCAATTCGCACACGCTATTTAGGAATAGCTTGCGAATTATTAATTGCCTAAAAAGGTCTTGCGTATATGCTTAAAAACTTGAAAAAGAAAAGAAAAGAGAACATAGGGGGAATGTAATGAAAATAGCTGAAGCGTAGGTGATAATTGTTTAATGCATGACTCGTAACATTTAAATATTTAAATGTATGCAGCCAATGTTGAACCTTATTTGACTAATGATTTGGATATATTGGCTTTTATTAATAGGTATATCGATTAATTCATCTAACAAATAAATAGTAATGTTGCACTGCCACTAAACTGTACAAAGCAATCTTCTTGTATATTTATCAAAAGTTTAATGTGCATGAGCCACCCGTCTAAGGCTTACCCGATCGAAACACAAACGCTCGATTACAATAAACCTTTTTTCCTGATTTCAACTAATTCAATTCGACAAAAAACACGGATCAAATGATCAATCACCAATTGTACTATACTAAAATTAACATAAATCAAATAACTTTCGTTTCCCTTTTAGACAATACAAGGATTTTTATGTCGAACATAGAGGCGTACATCAATTAACTGCTCAAATAAGGAGAGTCCATTGTTAACTGTAGAAACGTTGTGTTCAACATCCCTTTCTAATGCTTGACCAAGTCCACTACTAGCGAAATGAAAAAGGAAATTTCCTTTTATCAATTCTCGCATTAAATCTTTGATTTGTGTTGTCATAAATAATTTTGTTTAATCTTCTTTTGACGTAAAAAGAGTTTTATGCTAAAATTTTATTTTTTAAATTCACGTTGATTGTAATTTTATCTTTTTTGGTTTTCTTTATTTATTATGTGTTAGCTGAACGTCATATCTATTGTGAAAAACATAGGCCCACGCACCGAATGTCAAAAGACCTAGCTTGCGGAATAACATAGAGGCTTAAAATAATTCGATCAAATTGTCTACGTGCACGAAATTCAACAGATATTCTTTATTTTATCAAAGAAAAAGAGCACAAAGATCACAAAATTATAGGTAAAAGAAGTGGAGAGACTAACCTATAATTACAAATATAACAATCAAATTCTTCAAAGACTTGATTTTAATCAAAAAAAAAAAAAAAATCCTAGTTTGATATGGTTGCCAAATTATATTACTAAAAAGAGGATAATGATGTATAATCTCATACAAATATAAAGATGAACTATCTTCGTTTATATAGAAAATATCATGGAAGAACTAGTTGGAGATCAAGCAACTTAATTGCCCAATTATGTTGAAACTTTTCCAATTTTTCATAATTTGATTTTCTTGCAGATATATAATGTTATCCTAATTTTCATAATTTCCTTTACTTGATTAAATCTTCTTGTCTACCCTTTTTTCCTTATATTGCAAAATCAATTATATCGGTTAATTAATTTTCTTTTCTTTCTTCTTTTCACATATATCGTAATTACTTGATTGATTAATTCGATTAATTAGTCTGTTTCTTCTCTGCCAAATATTTGAATCATTTTAATTTAACACTCTACATTGATTCAAATATAACAATGTCTCTTCATGGCCACCTTTCAGCAGTTAGTTGGGTTCGTGCTGCATGACGCCAAACTCAAGATGAACTAAGTTGGGATTGCTGCCTAAATAATGCTTCCAAATCCTTTCAAAGCATAAGAAAAATAGTATGCACAACAACAAACAAAATTCATACGGAAAATACCAAAATTCTTCAATTTATTTTATATAGAAGACGATTTTATAGATACTGAACTTGAGAGACCAATGGAGAGCTAATAAAGCATTTCACTTTCTCCATTTTATAACGAGTAAGGACATACCCAATATTATCTACTTCAAATTCCTTCTATACATTCCTAAGTTTATACCAATGGACTCACCAACAAGCTTCACATCATCTAGAGCATAAGATGAAGAACCTTCGAATAAGACCAGCTGAACCAAAATGCTTGTATGCAACAGAGCTCCACCTAGAGTCTGAACCTTCGAAATATTCTCATCAACCATGGTATCATCGAAAATACTAGTATTTTTAAAAAAATATGAAAATGATCCTTTGACTCCATATGTGTTTGGTAACTTTTCATCCTCCTAATATCACCACTTGATAGAGGTTCCACCTCTAACAAAGTCCTCTCATCAAACATCACATGTTGCTAGTTACAGTTCTCCTATTCGATCGGACTCTATAGCCTAACAAAATGTACTTTCCATAGGCTTCATTTTATCATGTCTCTCGTCAACTAAAAAACCGAATAACCATAAATTCTAAGGAATGAAATACTCGAAAAATTACCTTTTTATATCTTCTTAGGGATTTTCATATTTATGGCAATGGAAGGTGTATGATTGATGGAAAATATTTGTTAGAGATATTTACATAGATAAATGAAGATACAATCTCACATCGTCAAAACAAAAAAAGTTTTCATGTTTATATACTACTTCCCATCAACCTATATCGACCCTTAAGGTCAAGTAATTTTGTGGGAGGAGAAGAACCTATATGGTCATGATTTAAACACACACGAACGCCCCGCCCGATCGACCGGCTAAGGTCGGGTTCGATGTGTTACTATCTTTTTGCTAGACAAAACAAAACCTGTTTTGAACAGTGGGTTTTCTAAACAGATGCAAACAATGATGAACCTATACGAAAGTTTAAATAATGCGACTGTTGGTGATGGATGGATGCGACTGCTGGCTCAAAACAGAAACGACTGTTAGGCGTTGCAAATTAACGACGAACAGAAACAAATATTGGACGTTGCAGATGACTCTTTGATTCGAAAGAACAAACATAACCTTCTTAGCATACACAATCATTGAAGGCTATAAAAGGAGAGGAATACTAATCATATTCTCCATCCACTTTTTTCGTCTTCTTCATCTTCATTCTGTTCTCAAATCAAAACATTAACAAATCACAGAGTAGACGTACTCACACAATCTCGTGCAGATTATTCTGTTGTATCGTTGGAATGCAAATAAAGTTTTACGGAGATTACTAAGACAAGCCTCAGAATTTCTTTCTGTTTTATACAGTATCTTACTATTGTGCATCCATGTGCACGTTTTCATACAATTCTTACACCATGTTTTTTCTGTTACTTACTGTTTTGGCAATACAACCATCTACATCTTAAAACTTTATAGTTTTTACTGAAACAGAAATGACAACATTTGAGTTGTCAGTAAAAACTGCTAATCAACACAGACCTGGTCCGTTCAAAGGAGACGGTAATGATTTCTAGACTTGAAAAAATTAGATGCTATTCTAGCGAACTACTCTGTATCTGCAAAGGTATCTCGAAGAGGAGGAACGTGTGCCAAAATTAGGCAATACCAGATAAACACACAAAGATGTGTTTCTAGCTGTTGATGCATGGAAACCTTCAAATTTCCTATGCAAGAATTACATTCTAAACTGCTTAAACAAGACGTTGAACAAAGTATCAATCTAATCGGACAAATAAAGGCTCTAGGAATGTACTTGCTGAAAATACAAAACACAGAATGTCAGTCCGAAGAAATTTGTCATAGCAAATTCATGGAATACAAGATGATGGACTCTAAAAATGTGTGTTTGCGTAAAAAATGGCCGCAAACACCCAAAGTCGTATGAGTTGGTTGATTTTATGTTGTGTTTAGTGATTTGGGTGATTTATGCAAATATGTAAAAAGCAAGGACTAAAATGTAAAAGACACACAGATTTATAGTGGTTCGGCAAGAACGTGCCTACGTCCACTTTATATGTTATTCTCCTTTTTTCTTCAGATTACAAGTACAAAGCTTTGATTACAAGTATCTAAAGTTGTTTGAGAGTTCCTTCCAGGCTTGAGCTCTCCAACTTGTCTACCATTGTTGTACCCCTGCCCCTCTATTTATAGAGTGAGATAGGGGGCAGGGGTCTTGGACGTATATAGCTGCTGGTGGGCCTGGGCTGAAGCAATCTAGACTGGCAATTCTGGTTCGGCGAGGCTTCATTCGGTCATACAAGGAGAAGTTGGAGTTTGGTTCGGTAGTGGGAGGAAGGTTGGTCCGGTGTTAGGTTGAGTTGTGTGTGGTTCGGTGTGGGTTGGTTCGGCATGGGGATGTAGGGCAGCTGGTTCGGCGGTGATGTTGGACCGGTAGTGGTTGGTGAAAGATGGAGCTTGTAATTGATCCGGTGGTGGAGTTGATCCGGTGATGGAGTTTGGAGGGAAGGAGGCTCGACCGGATGTCCTTTGGTTCGGCATGACATGGAGAGGCCGGATGAAACTTGGCGTTATGAATGCCGAATGAATCAATGCCGAATGGATCTTAAACCTCTTAAGGCCGAATGAGCTTTTGCACTTGGGTCATGAACGAAATCATCGACTTGTATACGCTTGCTAATTGCTTCTTCTTAGCTCGGTCGTGGTAGAGACGCGCTCAACTTTGATATTCCAGTTTTGTCCAAAAAATGGGATAACACTTTGCCCCCCAAAATATGCCTTGCGGTAGGAAGGCGTGTTTTGTAATGCCATGAGCCGGATGTTCATATCCTGTCATCAACCTGTAGAGAATTTGATAGTTTATATGGCCCCAAATGACGACCGTTCGGGATCGAGCTATTCGGGATGAAGCGCGGCCATTCATGGTCAAGCGCCTAACTTCAAATGACGACCGTTCGCGATCGAGTCATTCGAGGTGAAGTGCGACCCTGCGCGGTCAAGCGCGTAAATCCATGCGTCGATCATTCGGGATCGAGTCATCTGCGGTGAAATGTGACCGTTCAAGGTCAAGCGCTTTACTTCAAATGACGATCGTTCGGGATCGAGTCATTCGAGGTAAAGTGCGACAGTGCGCGGTCGAGTGAGGACCGTTCAAGGTCAAGCGCTTAACTTCAAATGACGATCGTTCGTGATCGAGTCATTCGAGGTAAAGTGCGACAGTGCGCGGTCAAGCCTGTAAGTCCACGCGTCGATCGTTCGAGACCGAGCCATTTGTGATGAAATGCGACCGTTCAAGGTCAAGCGCCTAACTTCAAATGACGATCGTTTGTGATCGAGTCATTCGAGGTAAGGTGCGACAGTGTGCGGTCAAGTGGCGGTCCTCAAATGACGACCGTTCGCGATCAAGCCATTTGAGGTAAGGTGTAACAGTTAGTGATCAGGTGGCGGACCTCAAATGACGACCGTTCGCGATCGAGCCATTTGAGGTAAGGTGAGTTATGCCGTTCGAGGCGAGTTGTGATCGTTCGCGATCGGGTGCCGTTCGAGGCGAGTTGTGACTGTTCGAAGTCGGGTGCCGTTCGAGGCGAGTTGTGACTGTTCGAAGTCGGGTGCCGTTCGAGGCGAATTGTGACTGTTCGAAGTCGGGTGCCGTTCGAGGCGAATGAGTGTGCCCGGGGGGGACTTAATATTATCAGTGTTGGAGTTATTGTTTGGGGGAGTTTTCGAATCAAAGACTTCGGCAGTTCGTTGCCATGCAATAGGTGCTCGTGGACCGTTCGCGATCCAACGGGCATACAAGTAAATAATTTTTTCATAGAATTGTAAATGTTAAAGCAATAGTACCTTACAGCAGAAATGTCCAAACATGAAGAGTTCAAATGTTCAAATCGAAACAAAAGCAAAGCAAGGATGTCAAAGTGTAAGTTCCCACACCGAAGCAGTCAATGATCATTCAGAGCATGCCTGGAGATCGTTCGCGATCTCGTACATGTGTAAATGATTTAATTGCTTTAGTGGAAGCTTACGACTTGTTCATCGTTATTTTAATCAAGCAATCAATGGATAATCAAATGGTGCCCTGATTTAGGGTCACCTCTAGCTGATGTAGAGGGTGGTCGCTCTGGCTCCACCGCTGGAGTTCGCCTCCTCACATACTGAAGGAGCATACCGTTCCTGATATGCCCTTCCACCTCGTTCTTCAAGTGCCTACAATCATTAGTGTTATGACCATTCAATTCATGAAATACACAAAACTTATCTGATTTTCTTTCGTCAGAGGTTGGATCCCTTCGCATTGGTCTACGATACGGAACCTGCCCCTTGGTATCTTGATAAATCCGTTCCAAACTCTCATTCAACTGTGAATAGGTGGTGAATCGTGGCTCTCTCCGTAGCCACTTCGTCCTGTCATCATTATCCTCAGCCTTTCTCTTTCCTTTGCTAGTCTCTGCACCCTTTCCAGGTGGGTTTCCGCTCTTGATTGTGTAAACGTCATCTTCTTCCTCTCTTTCTGTACTAGCATCTTCCAAACGCAGAAACTTTTCAGCCTCATGATAGAACTCTCCCAGATTCATAGGCGGATCCTTGGTTAATGAATTCTTGAACTCTGTATTACCAGCTATTCCAGATACAGCTGCCATCATGACCATAGCTGGATCTGGTCGATCCACTGATGCTGCTGCAGCATTAAATCGCGTTAGAAAGCTCCTCAAAGTCTCTCCAGTTTTCTGTTTCAAGGTTGCCAAAGTCATCACATTCTTGGGCCTCGCAATATGAACCCTGAATTGCCTCATGAATCTCTCAGTTAAATCTGCCCATGTTCCTACGGAGCCGCTCTCCAGTTGCCTAAACCATAACGCTGCAATGTCCGTCAAATACAGTGGAAAGCACCGGGCCATAACCTCGTCTGATGCCCCCAGCACTTCCATATGTCTCATATACTTCGTTAGATGGACCGTGGGGTCCGTTTTCCCGTTGTACATGTCCAATGATGGTAGCTTGAATTCTGGTGGGTTTCTAGCCATCCTAATCGCAGAAGAAAAAGGACTCCTGTTTACATCTTCCAAGTCTCTGTTTACTAAACCGCCTCTCATAGCTCTTCTAACCATCTCTGCTAATCTGTCGTTGTCCATCTCTGCTAATCTGTCATTGTTTCCAAGTTGTAGTCCTTGTTCATTGCCTTCGACCTGCCCCCCTAGTCCATGGGAGTTTTCATGTGTATGTCCCTCTGGCTGAACGTTCATTCCTCTATTGCTTCCAGGTGGCTCGGATGCCCCCATCTCTCTTCCCGGGGTTGGATCAACATGCTCCGCGTGAGTGCCCCCTAGCTCTGGTGCTGCGCCAGACGGTCCTGCTCCGTTCTGAACTCTAGTTGCTCCTTGGATTTGTGCTCCAATTTGCCCAATTTGCTGAAGTAAGTTCTGGATCATCTCTTCTTGTCTTCTCATCATGGCTTCCATCTCATCCCTAGTGATGAAGACCGACGCTTGATTCCCTCCTGAGGAAGCCTCTTGACTTCCTTGGTGTTCACTTCTCTCTGGCCTTTGCCTTCTACTTGTTTGTCTCGTCATAACTCTTAGATCTGAACTCTTAGATTTCCAAATTCAACTTATATCCGATGTAGCGGGAGTCGGTTATTCTCAGTGAAAGCACCAAAATGTTTGCGTAAAAAATGGCCGCAAACACCCAAAGTCGTATGAGTTGGTTGATTTTATGTTGTGTTTAGTGATTTGGGTGATTTATGCAAATATGTAAAAAGCAAGGACTAAAATGTAAAAGACACACAGATTTATAGTGGTTCGGCAAGAACGTGCCTACGTCCACTTTATATGTTATTCTCCTTTTTTCTTCAGATTACAAGTACAAAGCTTTGATTACAAGTATCTAAAGTTGTTTGAGAGTTCCTTCCAGGCTTGAGCTCTCCAACTTGTCTACCATTGTTGTACCCCTGCCCCTCTATTTATAGAGTGAGATAGGGGGCAGGGGTCTTGGACGTATATAGCTGCTGGTGGGCCTGGGCTGAAGCAATCTAGACTGGCAATTCTGGTTCGGCGAGGCTTCATTCGGTCATACAAGGAGAAGTTGGAGTTTGGTTCGGTAGTGGGAGGAAGGTTGGTCCGGTGTTAGGTTGAGTTGTGTGTGGTTCGGTGTGGGTTGGTTCGGCATGGGGATGTAGGGCAGCTGGTTCGGCGGTGATGTTGGACCGGTAGTGGTTGGTGAAAGATGGAGCTTGTAATTGATCCGGTGGTGGAGTTGATCCGGTGATGGAGTTTGGAGGGAAGGAGGCTCGACCGGATGTCCTTTGGTTCGGCATGACATGGAGAGGCCGGATGAAACTTGGCGTTATGAATGCCGAATGAATCAATGCCGAATGGATCTTAAACCTCTTAAGGCCGAATGAGCTTTTGCACTTGGGTCATGAACGAAATCATCGACTTGTATACGCTTGCTAATTGCTTCTTCTTAGCTCGGTCGTGGTAGAGACGCGCTCAACTTTGATATTCCAGTTTTGTCCAAAAAATGGGATAACAATGTGGTTACTCAACTTAATGAACTACAAATTAACATTCATGAATTTGAATCAGAGGCCATAAAGTTGGAGAATCTTTTTTGGTTGAAGCAATAAAGAAAAGTTGTCTCCGTCATGGAGAGACTAACGCAACTACTTAAGCATAAAAAGATTAAGATTTCTTTTTAAGACTCATTGTTGGACTGAAGATAGAGGCAAATAACCATGGGATTACACAAAAAAAGAGCAAGAAGGAATTTGTTACAGAAGGGTCAAAGAAGAAAGGACACTTTAACAAAAAGAAAAAAGAAGAATTTCTTACAGAAGAGGAAAGCATCAGAAAAGCTATCCAACGAAAATAAGTAGTCCAAGAAGTTATGGCAATTGTTGGGTTTGTGGCAAGATGGGACACACCGCTAAAGATTGCAGACACAAGAAGGAGAACAATTCAAAGGCAAATATGGTGGATAACATGAAAGTGGATGAGTCTAAATTTTCTAAAGTTATGTCAGAATGCAATGTGGTTTAGGATTCTACATAATGGTGGCTTGACAGAGGTGCTACTTGATATTTTTCTACTGAGAAATCCATATTTTCCACTTACAATAAACTCAATCAAGGAAGAAAACTCTGCATGGGTAATTATGTAGTTTCCACGATTGAGGGCAGTGGCTTAGTCATCCTCGAGTCCACCTCTGGACAAATTGTTACATTGAATGGCTTGCTTCATGTTCCGGACATCTGTAAGAACCTAATCATTAGACCTGTACTGTCAAAGAAATGATTCCGAATGGCCTTCGAGTCAGACATGATGGTTCTGTCCAAGGCTGGAATTTATATAGAAAGGAGATATTTATGTGATGGTCTATTTAAGGAAAATGTAGCTTTGTCAACAAAAGTACTTTGTATTCAGATTATACGCTGAATAAAAATGAAGTTTCTTATTTGATTGTGCATGAAACTCTATTACGGTGATAAAATATGAGACCTAAATTTTTGGAAAATGTAAAAACTTGAAGAGGTAGGATTAATTCAAAATTTCAAGTAAATATGTGAGATATGTGTAGAAGCGAAAATGGTTGAAAAAAGATTTCATACTATTAATAGGAGTACTGAAATATTGGGAATGGTTTATACTTACTTATGCGATTTCAAGTCATTACCTATAGAAGGTGGAAAAAGGTACCTTATCGCATTCATTTATCATTATACATGATACTGCTATATGTATCTTTTAAATAGTAAAGATGAAACAATTACACCATTTATAAAATACAAAGCTGAAGCAGAAAATCAACTTAATAAAAAGATCACGATATTGAAATTAGATCGAGATGGGGAATATGAATCGCAGTTTGAATAATTCTGTGTAGGAAACAGAATAATTAATCAAAGAACAACCTCATATTCACCACAACAAAATGGTATTGCCGAGAGCAAGAATAGAACGCTAAAAGGCATGGTTAATGCTATTCTATTAACTTCTGGTCTACCAACGAACTTGTAGGGGAAGCCTTAATTAAATATGTCTAATTACATACTAAATAGGGTTCCACACAGCAAGACAGGAACAGTTCCATGTGAGTTATGGAAAGGACACCTACTAAGTTCTAAATACCTCGAAGTGTGGGGGTGCTTGGCAAAAGTTCTAGTTTCGCCTTCCAAGAAAGTCAAACTTGGACCAAAATCTAAAGATTATTACTACATAGCGTCCCTCAAAAATAGTAAGTCATATAGATTTTTAGTCTTCAAGTCTGATATAAATGACATTAGTATAAATACAATCATGGAGTCAAGAGATGTCTCGTTCTTTGAGGATGTGTTTCCACTTAAAAAAGAATGATCGAACAGTTGTCCCTAAGAGAACAAGAGAATAAATGGATGAACCACCATGAAGATGAAACTTATCGTGAAAAGGATGAAATTGAACAAAGAAGAAGCATATAGGCAAGAACTTACACGTCTTTTGGCTTAGAATTCTTAACCTACATACTAGAACATGAACCTCAAACTTACAAAGAGGCAATGTCGTCTTTAGAATCTTCATGTTGGAAAGAAGCAATCAAAAGTGAGATTGGTCCAATTCTAAGTAATAAAACTTGAAAATTGGTTGGCATTCCTTCTGGAATAAAATCAATTGGTTGTAAATGGATCTTCAAGAAGAAGTTAAAACTAGATGGCTCTATTGAAAATATAAAGCTAGATTGGTAGCAAAATGATACCGTCAAAAAACGGTGTAGACTTCTTTGATACTTATTCATCGGTTACACGAGTAACCTCTATAAGAATGTTAATAGCAACTGCATCCATCTATAATCTAGAAATTCATCAAATGGATGTAAAGACAACATTCTTAAGTGGAGATCTCGATGTGGATATTTACATGGAGCAACCTGATGGTTTCGTTTTCAAGGAAAATGAGAACAAAATCCGTCGATTAGTCAAATCATTATATGGATTTAAACAAGCTCCGAAGCAAAGGCACGAAAAATTGATAATGTCATGATGAAAAAATGATTTTCATACAAATAAATGTGATAACCGTGTTTATTACAAACAATTTGGTTAATCATATGTGATGATTTGTCTATATATGGACGATATGCTAATCTTTGGTTCCGAACATTAAGGTTATAGAGACCATAAAGAAAATGTTAATTAACAATTTTGATATGAAAGACTTAGGAGGTGCAGACATTGTTTGGGAATCAATATAATAAAAACACCGAATGAAATCGAATTATCTCAGTCATAATATGTAGACAAAGTGGTTGAAAAATTCCAAGGTTATGGAATCAAAGCTATAAGAACACCTTTTAATCCATCGGAAGTACTGCACAAAAATACTAATGAGAGTATAATGCAACCGGAATACTCTAATGTAATTAGGTGTTTAATGTATCTCATGAATTGCACAAGACCAAAAATTGCTTATGCAGTAAGTCGACTAAGCATGTATACAAGTAACCAAGGAAAGGAATAGTGGAAAGCATTAATGAGAGTGTTGGGATATTTAAATAATACCATAATTTTTTTGCAACATTATGGAAAATATCCTACTATCTTAGAAGGATATAGTAATACAAACTGGATTTCAGATTCAAAGGAGTTTAAATCAACAAGAGATTATATCTTCACCCTAGCAGAAGCAGTGGTGTGACGCCCCACCTCTATACCCACGCTAGCCAAGAACACTACGGAGTGATGCTGTCAACTAGCACGGAAAATAAGGCTATTGAGGAGCGACCATCCGTGTAATTGCTTTGTGCGAGCACCGATATGCCAGATAAAATATAACATGCATTTCATCTCAAGAGGAAATCCGACATACCGACACAAACTCAAAGCTACTACACAGTGGCTATAATGTCTTCGGAAACAAATATATAAATAAACATAACATAAATCAATCACGGATAATTCATATCACAAAGGCAGAAATAGATATGAATATATATAACACATAAAAGTGTTCATCAGAGTAGTGGTCTAACAAGATCCACAATGTCACAAAAGAATAGATACAAGTGCAAGCCAAACGAATGTGCGTACATCAAGGAGTCAATAGCTTAGATGTATACAACAAGTACGACCAAACTAAAGTAGTTAGCCAAAAGATCATATGATGGTCCGATACGGTGGCAAGCAGAAGCACCTATAAAATCTCAGTCTGACCCGAGTATTATTTAAGAAGAAAATAATAAACGGATCAGTCTAGCTATAAATATCAGATGAAATGATATAGAATAAGAGATATGACTAAACGTATAAAAATCACTATGCCAAGCTGTGATAAATAAATAATTGATAAATCAATAAGAGATTAATCAATATCGCAAAGATCTTCTCAAAGATAAAAAGAAATGTCATACTCCTAATTTCATTCACCAAGCCACAATAAATGACATATATATCAATGCCAATCGTAAAAGTTGGTGAAACATAAATTCTAGAATTCAACACACGAAATCCAGAAATCAAATAATTCGGAGCATCGACGTCGTACAGCGTGACGTCCGATGATCCAGAAACACAATAAAGGGAACAACGACGTCGTACAGCGTGACATCCGATGAACCAAAACACAATCAAAGGGAACAATGACGTCGTACAGCGTGACATCCGATGAACCAAATCACAATCAAAGGGAACAACGACGTCGTACAGCGTGACATCCGATGAACCAAAGCACAATAAAAGGGAACAACGACGTCGTACAGCGTGACATCCGATGAACCAAAGCACAATAAAAGGGAACAACGACGTCGTACAGCGTGACATCCGATGAACCAAAGCACAATAAAAGGGAACAACGACGTCGTACAGCGTGACATCCGATGAACCAAAGCAAAATAAAAGGGAACAACGACGTCGTACAGCGTGACATCCGATGAACCAAAGAAGAATAAAAAGGAACAACGACGTCGTACAGCGTAACGTCCGATGGACCAACACACAGTAAAATGGAACAGCGACGTCTTACAGTGTAATGTCCGATGAACCAAATCACAATTAAAACGGAACAGCGACGTCGTACAGCGTAACGTCCGATGAACCGAATCAAAAAGACATCGCACAATTGCTACTCTAAATCATAAAATGATCGTCATGATCAAAGAGAAGTGTCAATTACAGTAAGCTAGTAAATATATGAGCTTAGCTTCATGTCCCATAACCACTAGCTTAACTTAAATATTTACGAACAAATTGTAGATCTCCACTAGAAAATTGTCACAAGAGTTTCAATCGAACAAGTCCAAGAATTAACCGACGAAGTAAACGCAAGCGTTTCATACCACTTGTTTTACTAAGTCGTTTAATTAGATTTCTCATACGAGTGAGGTAAAGACTTGTATATACTAATAGATTGGAAAACGGTTTAAGAAACGAGCTTTGTAATAAAATAGTGTTGAGATCGTTTTGATGAAAGAATTTTGATATTTACTACTAGTATTGAAACCTTTATATTTTTAAAGTGACAAATCACAAAGAAAATTGTAGGAACAATCAATCATTAAAATTCACATTCGAAGACGTGAATAAAATCCAAAGAAAACGATAAAGAATCCATCGAAATGGATATTCAAAAATCCCTAAAAAGGAGTCATCAAAGTCATAATAAATGATAACAACAAATAGGATCATCACGAATCGATTTAAATTGGAATTCTTAAACAAAAAGGCAAGAAGGCAAAACACTACAGTTTCAGACGTCTGAAACAAGTGGTTCAGACGTCCTAAAATTGAAATCCCAGATTCAGACGTCTGAAACTGGAATTTTGAGGATTTTCTGAACCTCGACCAAAAAAGGCCAAACGAATATCGGAAACGATCGAACGAGCAAATGACGACTAAGGATTTACGCCACGCGACAACCCAGCCTTAACGGCTCTTCGATACGCCTCAAATATCAATGTCCAAATATCCATAATAGGATTTTCATAGATTTTGATTTCAAAACACCAAAAATTGGAATATACACCAAATCAATCCAAACCAAAATCAATTGCACAAGAATAAGTGTTAGGAATTCATACCTAACAATCGAAGATAATTATAGACAAAGATGTGAGATAAAAATCTCACCTTTGAACCCAATCAATGAAGAAGAAGCTCGAAAGCAATGGCAAGAACAATCACCTTCAATCCCAACTCAAGAAGCTTGATTCTAAGCTTAAAAGAGAAATATTTTCCAAAGTTAGGTTTAGGAATTTCTGAAATTGATAAGAGAATGAATTGGAGAAGAAGAAGAGAAGGCTTACCAATGGGTTCTTCTATTAGTTTGGAGCTAGAGTTTGATTTGCAAAAGAAAACTAGGGATTGGAGTTTTAATTTCCTTTTCCACTCTCCATTGTTATAAAAGCTTGAGTATTAGGAAATGAGGAATGAAGTAATGAAGAGGAGAAGGGGTTGGGACTGAATACATAAGTGGGGTTATTGGACTCAGCCCAAACCAAAGCCCTAAATAAAAAGTAGCAAAGTTCCGCTAACTCCAAACATATCAAAGCTTATACTCAAAAAGATCGCAAAAGGCGTTTTGAACTCAATGGAAGTGGTCCCAAGTCCTAATTCGACCGTATGCAAAAAGTAGCTTTTCGGACTAACTTCCGAGTATCGATAAAATATTTAAGTAAAATATTTAAATATAAAAATCGATAAATATGCGGGTTGTTACAAGTGGTGTCATGAAATCTACTAAACAAATATGCATAGCTACATCCACTATGGAATCTGAGTTCATCGCATTAGATAAAGCATGCGAAGAAGAAGAATGACTTTGTTAATTTTAAAAGGATATTCCATTTCGGCCTAAATTTGTAACGACTATATGTATTCATTATGACGATCAAGCAACGTTAAGTAGAGCGTAAAACTTTATGTATAATGGAAAATCTTGGAATATTCGTTGACTCCATAACACAGTTTTGTAGTTACTCTCAAATGGAACTATTTCCATTGATTATGTAAGAACTAATGATAACCTAGCGGATCCATTTACTAAAGGTTTATCAAGAGAGAAAATTGAATGTGCATCGTGGGGAATGAGTTTAAAAGCCTAAACCAAAAAAGAGTTAGCTTATACGGAAACCTATCCTATCGATTGGAGATCCTAGGACTAGGATCAATAGGCAAACCAGTTCTGAGTAACTCAAGAAGTAATGCATTTTTTTGGACTTAGTCCTACTCCATTCCCATGGTGGATAATAGAATGCATGCCTACAGAAGTAAGTTAAGTTATGCTTTTAATGATGTCCATTTTTTGGAAACTTCAAGTGGATTATATGTAAGATACTTTTTATGGATGCATCACCTATGTAAGCATGAGTTGGGTCGACTCTATGAGAATATTAAAGCTTAAATTCTCTAAATACACTCGTAGAACCAAATTTATTTAGGACCAAAACGAATACAACCAAGAGATTGGACGTGAAGGGAAACAATGCTTTTATAAAGCTTATGTCTGGTTATATACTAACAGTTGACGGTCCAAGATGAAATAATTCATCGATTAGCCAAGTATATCCTATAAGTTTAAATTAAGGAAAGTTCAAAGTGAAATATCTACTTATCATCGATATAGTATTTTTCCATATATACTCGATGATATTCTCCTTTGTGTGGAGGAGACATATACCGTCATTCATGTGGGGGATTGCTAGAGATCCTAGTACAGGTGAATGAAGACACAATCTTACATCTCCAAAACAATGAAGTTTTGATGTTTATATACTCCTCCCATCAACCTATATTCTCCCTTAGGCTCAGGTAATTTTGTGCGAGAAGGAGGACCTATATGGCTATGGTTTAACACACTCGCACCACGCCATCCACATGTCTGACCGACCGGTCGGGTTCGGGTCTAAGTGAAAGTGCGGTGTGTATACAATTATATGTGCTAATATAGTACACACGGATCGTGTAATATGGACTACAATATAAATACGGAAATAGATGATAATAGCATAGTAAATAAAAATAGAAAAATCACACCAAAGATTTTTATACTGGTTCGGAGCACCGTCCTACGTCCAGTCCCTGACTTCTATCTGGATTTTCACTATTAACTACCTCGCTTCACCCGGAGGAACAGGTTTACAACACCCGAGCAACCGAACGGGATTTCACGCCTCTAATACACTGAGGACTTCAACACTTGCCTCTTACAATACAGAGGACTTCAACAAAAGAACAAATACAATTGTTGTTGACAACTTGTGCTCTTGAAAACACGGATTTGTCACTAGTAGTACGCCCTTCCTATAATCTTATCCTCAAAGTATGCGAATGATGTTTTGAAAAGATTAAGGAAAGTATATTACTTATTGAATCAAAAGATATGAAATAGTTTCAATGATTCAATAAATAATTGAGAGCTTTTAGAATGCAGGAGTATGTAGAAAGTAAGATCAGAGATTAGAGTAAAAAGCATATACAATCATGTTGTTTTAATCAACGATTTAGATGAGTTTATATAGATAAGAATGTATGTAACTCTTTGTGAGCAGTTGCCATTAAAAGATATGATCTTTGATGAAAGGTAAGAGATGCAACCTTTGGAGAAAAGAAGTGTCTTTTGGAAAAATTGCTTTCTGTTTAAAAACGGTCGACAGGTTAAAAAGTGATCAGTAGACAGGAATTCAAATATATATACGTTATGTGCATGTGTGCACGTTCAGTGTGCAAATTATGCAGGAACGGTCGACCGCATATATTGTGACCGGTCGACCGGTCCCTGTAAAGTTGCACATTGAATGTGCAACTACAATTTATTCGTATATATATTGATTTTCTTGAAAATGCATGATTATTTGAGGATAGATTTTAACAAGTTTATCACTATTATAATATCAAATAATCAACCTACAATCTCGAGTACCATATGTAGCTCTTTATAGCCATAATGACTGTAACGACCCAGAAATTTTATAAATTAAAATTTGAATATTTAATTAATTTTAAATATTAATAAGTGAATTTATAAGTCAAATAAATTTTTATTTGAATTTTTGGATTTAATTGGATAATTAAATCGATAATTTAATATGTTAAATTTTGGAAATAATTGAAAATAGAGTTAAATATGATTGAAAATAATTTGGAAAATTTTATTTAATCATACTGGAGTTATAGAAATATTTTAGAACTTTTAAAATCGAATTAAAAGTTAATTTGTGAAAATTGAATATTTTAATATTTAATAATCGACTGTAAAATAGCCAATTTTTGAACAGTCTCAGAATTGAACGAAACCAGTTCCATTGGATCCGTAATAGTTAGTTATTACCGGATTACAATTTTCGTGTCAATCGGAGCTATCGTTTGATCGTGGCAGCTCGAAACGCATCGAATCGTTTTTAATTTAAATTTGGCGAGTCAAAATAGCCATTTTTCAAAAAGTCTCGGATTTCGACGAAACTAGTTTCATCGGATCCGTAATGTGATATTATTGTAAGGTTTCAAATTTCAAGTCGTTTGGATTTACCGTTTGTCCGGTACAAATTAAAACGCCTAGAAATCGGTTTAAATCGGTTTAATTCAAATTGAGCGTTTTCAGCCATAACTCGCACATACTTCCGAATTAGCTTCCGAAACCTGTTCCATTGTGTCCGGAACGCGGGATAAACCCTAGGTACGCTGGTTACGGCGTCTAAATCGGTGTTCGGAATTCCCGGGATGAATAGTGTTTACGCTTGCTCGTTCCTTATAAATAGCACCCCCCACTTGAAAAAAAAAATAAAAAATAAAATAAAAACCCTAGTTACAAAACACGGCCGCCAGTATAGGGTTCAATGGCCAATATTGTTCCAATTTCTCCTCTTAATTTCTCTTGATCTATGAATAATTAGCAAATGTGTTTAACTGTAAAGTGGTAGAGCGTCTCGAGCTCTTCGAATCCATACGGGAGTGATCGTTTTTAGAGACGCGATGGGGGAGGTGTAGGGCCGCGTATGGCCGTGGTTCACGCACGAATTTCCACGCCTATGGTAGGCCGAGCTTCACTTGAAGGTGGGCGGTGGTAGAGTATGTGATGGGCTTCGGAGGGGAGGCACTTGATCGAGGTGGAGATGGACGTAGAGGGCGCGGCTATAAACCCTAAAATGTGTATATGGGTTCGGCTTTTAACCTGAGGGACGCGCGAGTGAAAGAGGAAGAAGGAGTGGGATGGACGGCCTGATGTGGGGGTGCAAGGATCCAATGGCTCTGGTGTGATGAGGGTTTAAATTTATTAAGTTATGTTGTAAATTTGTTTATATAAATCACGTTCAATCTTGTAAAATACATAACTTTTTCATACGAGGTCGAAAAAATGCAAACTCAGTTGCGTTGGAATCGTATGGACGAGCACTACGCGATGGAGTTGGTTTGGAGTCGTTTGGAGTTAGTGAGAATTTCGGGTAAAATTAAACGCGCGTTTAATTTTATTCGAAATAAAAGCTAAAACGGAAATTAAAACCAAGGTGAGAACTTCTCACTCAATCGAATAGATTTCGATTTTATTTTAAATAGTTAGATTTAAAATATTTGAATGCATGTTTGAATGATAACTGTAAATTATTGATTGTTAAAATAGACATTATACGCCGTTAGTAAGCGGATGTTATTTATTAAAAACATATACCGCGAATATTTCATAAACAGTGAAATTGGTATTATATATAATATCAATATATATATATTGGCATATGTATATATTGCAGTTGTTGATTTCCCGCATTTTTTGTTTAGCGGATGAGACCCTATTACGCCGTTATTAAGCGGATAATATTTATTAAGAACATATACCGCGATAATTTCGTACTGGAGCGAAATTGGTATTGTGCTAATGTTTTTGGATGCAGGAAACAGGTTGGAGGGATCCAACTGGATTCCTCAACAGTATTTATTTTATTTCAGATATTTTGATATTTGATGGATTATCATATCGATATATGATATCGTTGTTAGTCGTGATTGACTATTTGGTGTGTAGCATCATTGGACCCAGATTTTTGGATTTTGAAATGATTTTAAAAATGATTTTTGAAAACATACTTTATTTCTGGAATTGATCCATTATAAATAAATAAACGTTATAATTTTTAAGGTTATAAAAATTATGGTTTTTGTGAAATATAGTTAAAAAGCTGATTTTTAGAAATACGATTAAAAGTCGATTTTTGAGAAATATGAACTAATGATTTTATAAAATAATTTAGATTGGATTTTTGAATATATGATAAAAGTTTAAATATAGGATTTATAAAATTTGATTATTTTATAAATCGAAATGATGAAATTATAAAGGAATTTAAAGACGTTTTAGAATAATAATATAAACTGATTTATATTAAGAGATTTATAAATGGATATTTATAAATTGAATTATGGACATTATAAAACGAGTTTTTATAAGTGTTCGAATGATGTGAAAATGAATTTCATAATAGAATGAAATTTATAGAATTATAAACTGTGAAGTTATAAATGAAATTTATAAATAGTAAGATTTATAAATTTGTGAAGTTAATTGAAGAATAGATTTGGTTAAATAAATGAATCTTATAAGTTATAAGATTTATAATTATGAAGTTTAAAGAACGATTTTGTAAAATAATCGTTTTATAAGCAATTGACTTATAATATGAACTTTTAGTTTATAATTGAGATATGAAATCAAATAGGTTAATAAAGGAATTTATAAAAAAGAAGTTTTTATAAATAAATAGAAACGGAATTTATAAACGCTGTTTTATAAATCCGCAAACGACTTATTTTGATAAGTTAATTGTTATAACCTATTAATGGAGTTATATTCACGTTGTAAACAGTGAATAATCCTTTAAGTTAAAAAGAATAGAAATAATGGAATTTGTGAACATGGTTTATTCACGTTTTTGAATAGTGAATAACACGTTAAATAAAATGTTTTTGAATGTGATGTTTTAAATAGAATTAAAACGATCTAACGATGGTTTAAAACATGTTGAGATTCGAAACCATAGATTTCAACATTTATTGTTGAAATAGACGTTTTCGAGAAATAAAAGGAAATGGTGGACTATAACACTGTTGTTATAGTAAATGATTTCCGAAAGGAAATGTTTTGTATAGTATTGGGATTTATATATCTATTTTAATTTCGAATCCATATACTAGTGATTTTGGGTTGTCGTAACGATGTTTTACGCAACATTCGTTTTGGCCCAAATAAATATGTTAAGAGAATGTTTTCCTTAATAGAATGAAATATATACTTAATTCGATTTAAGTATATTGAATATTTTCTAAGTGTTGAAAATAAAAGATTGTGAATTACTTATTTAATAAGTATGGGAATGTTTTCCAATATGAAGTGAAAAATTAGAATTTATCTTTTTGAAGATAAATTGAAATGAATGATTGAAATCATATATGCATGGATATTTTGAAATATAAATTCATTATGGAATTTATGAATGAAAAGTGGAATTCGTTTAAAAATAAATATTGATTTATTTTTGAAGTGTTGAAATAATATATCTTGTAAAGATATTTTGGAAAATAAATAATTTGGAAAATTATTTGGAATCTGGTGATGTGTGCATATCAATTGATAGTTCAATAACCGACTATCAATATTTCCCTTTGAATGGTTATTTGATGTGAATTGATTGAATTTGAATGCACACTTATTTTGAATAAGCGCTCACTATTCGGGTTAACCGGGAAAGGACCATGGGGTCGTATAACCCACTCCGAATATGTGATACGTCGTTGTGAATCGCATTTGAAGATCGGTGTTGAAGACCGGTATTTGCGAGAGTGATAGGATGAACTATCGATTGACTCTGCACCGAGTAGCTACGGTATTGAGTTCTCCATATGTGATGGTGAATCCGATCAGGATTGTGAATATCCGGATTGCAAGGACTTCTTTGTAAGTGCCTTCGGTTCTGTTCGAGCCCGGAACAGACTTGTATGGATTGTATGCCTGACATTACAATTTGAGATATAAAGCCGATTTCTTTCAAATATATTTCTGTTGGTGGCGGAGAATTTATTCTTTGCTTAACACCCTTCTTTGAGACGTACGAGCTCAAAGGTTATATAGTTGAAGTTATCAGCGATATATTCCCAATTTGGTAATGTGACATGCTGAGTGATGCTGAAATGATCATTGTGTTGATTATTGTGATAGGATCATTTATTTGATCGTCTATCTTAGTGATCATTGTGTTGATCATTTGTTGACCCAAAGCATGGCTTTTGTATAAAGTATGTTTTTGTGGACGTGAATTCGTCGAGCCTCACATCCCGGAAATGGTCAAAACAGGAAAGAAGCAGCAAGGTTATGAGGGGTAGCACCCTTTAGGATGTGTCCATTTCCTTCTGGAAAAGGGTGGTATCATGGTATGGAGCCCAGATACTTACTCATGTTGAAAACACTTTGTTATGATTGTGTGAATTGATTAGAGAGCGCTCTCGGAAAAAGGTCCCAAAGGACCGGGGGATGGCATATTCGGTCAGTTGTTGCTCAGTTAGGAGTAACCCGGCCTTGTGTTGGTAGAGATCCGGTTTGGTTCTCGGGGATGTCCATCCAGAGGCATTCTCAGTGGCAATGGGAAGTTCCTTGGCCTGACCATTTGTTGGAAATCCAATTCCCAATACGAAACTTGTACGGTATTAGTTGTAGAACCTGCTATTCACTTATGGTGGTCACCACTGTTTGGATAGTAGCTATAGTAGGCATACGATAATGGTCGTATGTTGGCTAAGATTTATATTCTACTTTCGAAATGAATTTTTCCTACACTATACACTAATAATAATATCAAATGTCTTTTAAATGCGTATCAAGCATCTTTGGCTATCATAAGGAGAAATCTCCTCCGATTCTGCGTTTGCATGTGTGTGTGTGCGGGAGGCCTTATGGTAGTCTCATTTTTTTAAAAGCATTGCGAATTGAAATAAAAATATTCCTCTATTTGATTTTAAAGATAAATAAACTGCTTTGAGTTCTCACACCAGTCACATGACTGACTCGGAGTTTATTGTTTTCCTTCCTAAACTCTGGGTGCCCACCAATTTCCACACGGGCAGTTAAGAGTTAGGTTTATCAGGATATTCTGGATATTCTGGAGTTGCTGGAGGCAAGCTGGATGGCATGGCATATTACTTATATAGTATTTCTTTTTCCGCTGCACTGTTTGTTGTTGTATGATGTTGTACACTCTGATGTGATGATATGATGTAATAAAATGTGATGTAATGTAATAACTGATATAGTTCTTTGTTTAAAGATTATTCATTTATTATTATATGTTGTTCCGCTGCGAATTGTGAGATTCTGTTGTTGTTCTGTTGTTCCTTTCTGTCCCGTCCTATTTTCAAATTCTCTTTTTCTATTTTTAAAATCCTTCTATCCTTTAATTTTTAAATTTCTGTTCTTCCTCTATTTTCTATCTTCTTATTTACTTTTCTCTCTTCTTTCTTTTTCTTTTCTTTTTAAAACCCATAACATTCCGTGTTTTCGGCCTTCGATTTCTCGTCAGTCGATAAAGTGAGTGTCGATGTCGAATTTTCGAAAGACGAAAATCCCCGTTTGTTACATTTGGTATCAGAGCTGATGGTTAAGCGACAACCATGGTTCTGTTGGGTATAATTCATTAGAGATAGAGTCAGCAGTACTCTAGAATGAGTTTGAGTGTAATAATAGCTATGAGAGCGTATTTGTTAGTGAATATAAAATTGTTTTATATTGTGATGATTGGTTTATTGAGCGGTATATGAACTTTCGTCAGCACAGCCTCGAAACTGAGCCGAAGGGGTTTCTAAACACTTGAATAGAACAATTCGGCACAATATTGTTTTTAAATTGGGTAAATGAAATAATTTTACCTTGATTATATTTTTATATATAAAGGAATAATTTTTCAGAATTATTAAAGTATGTATAAGTTGATTGTTAAGTTGTTTGAATAATCTAAATAAAAGAAGAATTGTATAAGTAAAAGAATTATAAGCATTGAATTATAATTAAAGTGAATTACAATTGTGAAATAAACTTATATATATAAGAAGTTAATATATTTATGAATGTGAGTTGTGAATAAAAATGAATTTAAAGTTAAATGGAATATAACTTAAGTGTTGTTGAATTAGGTTGATTTTGGTATCGAAGTAAATAATCAAGTGGATTAAATGAATATGAACTTGAGTTATGTAATAGAATTCAACTTTGTAATTGAATTGAATGAATGGATTGAATGTTAATCGATTAAATGTGAATTAAATTGATATGAAATAATGAATGTAAGTGTAAATTCATTAAAATCTAATGTTATTAGAAGTTGATAAAAAAAAAAAAAAATTGGAATGGAAATCAATTTAATTAAACCAGAATGAATATAAGCAAAGGAATTTGGTTGTAATTAATATACTTTGGTTGCTATATGATTGTTGATTGGTTGTATAAAATTCATTAAGAGTTAATGAAATTGGAAGCTATGTAATTGAATTCAAATTGAAAATAAATAAATTTGAATAGAATTGAATGTGAATTAGATTTAATTAGTGAATGCAAACTAATTAAAATTGAGAATGAATGTTAGTAAGAACATCCAATGTAAATGAATCAAATGTGATTAAATTGAAAACCATTTCATTTAATATTAATGAGAATATGAATGAATATAGATTTAATAGATGGTTGATGTTTGCATTTGTTGTTTAGTTGCATTTGCTATGTGACATATATAGTTGATATGTTGCTATATGTTGTATATTGATATTATTATCTATATGCATGGTTCTCATGTTGTTTGTTAAGTGTTTAGTAGGTGCGGATCGCGTTGCTTCGCATTTGGAGTTCGCTTTAGCGCTATATTAGCCGTATATGCTTGCTAATAAAAATATAAGGTACATATCTCGGATTAAATATCGCACTTTTACACTTTTTTCCCTTCGGGATGCCTCATTACTTGATGAGATGTATATTTGTGATATATATACTGTCATTTTTTTTTTCGGATCGAGCCGCGCAAAGGAGACATGGCGAATTTTTTCGAAAATTTAAGGCGTTAGAATATTTTTGAGAAAATTTGGAAAAATTTTGAAAACTTTAAACTTTGATTTGGAATTGAAAGTTAAATGATATAGTTTGTTTTTGAAAACATAACTAAGTATGAGTTGAAAACTTAGTAAAGATTTATAAGAAGTTTAATTATAAATTTTGGAAAATTAATAGATTCAGTAACTTTTCTTACTTGTAATTTCGAGGACGAAATTCTTTTAAGGGGGGAAAGATTGTAACGACCCAGAAATTTTATAAATTAAAATTTGAATATTTAATTAATTTTAAATATTAATAAGTGAATTTATAAGTCAAATAAATTTTTATTTGAATTTTTGGATTTAATTGGATAATTAAATCGATAATTTAATATGTTAAATTTTGGAAATAATTGAAAATAGAGTTAAATATGATTGAAAATAATTTGGAAAATTTTATTTAATCATACTGGAGTTATAGAAATATTTTAGAACTTTTAAAATCGAATTAAAAGTTAATTTGTGAAAATTGAATATTTTAATATTTAATAATCGACTGTAAAATAGCCAATTTTTGAACAGTCTCAGAATTGAACGAAACCAGTTCCATTGGATCCGTAATAGTTAGTTATTACCGGATTACAATTTTCGTGTCAATCGGAGCTATCGTTTGATCGTGGCAGCTCGAAACGCATCGAATCGTTTTTAATTTAAATTTGGCGAGTCAAAATAGCCATTTTTCAAAAAGTCTCGGATTTCGACGAAACTAGTTTCATCGGATCCGTAATGTGATATTATTGTAAGGTTTCAAATTTCAAGTCGTTTGGATTTACCGTTTGTCCGGTACAAATTAAAACGCCTAGAAATCGGTTTAAATCGGTTTAATTCAAATTGAGCGTTTTCAGCCATAACTCGCACATACTTCCGAATTAGCTTCCGAAACCTGTTCCATTGTGTCCGGAACGCGGGATAAACCCTAGGTACGCTGGTTACGGCGTCTAAATCGGTGTTCGGAATTCCCGGGATGAATAGTGTTTACGCTTGCTCGTTCCTTATAAATAGCACCCCCCACTTGAAAAAAAAAAATAAAAAAAAAATAAAAACCCTAGTTACAAAACACGGCCGCCAGTATAGGGTTCAATGGCCAATATTGTTCCAATTTCTCCTCTTAATTTCTCTTGATCTATGAATAATTAGCAAATGTGTTTAACTGTAAAGTGGTAGAGCGTCTCGAGCTCTTCGAATCCATACGGGAGTGATCGTTTTTAGAGACGCGATGGGGGAGGTGTAGGGCCGCGTATGGCCGTGGTTCACGCACGAATTTCCACGCCTATGGTAGGCCGAGCTTCACTTGAAGGTGGGCGGTGGTAGAGTATGTGATGGGCTTCGGAGGGGAGGCACTTGATCGAGGTGGAGATGGACGTAGAGGGCGCGGCTATAAACCCTAAAATGTGTATATGGGTTCGGCTTTTAACCTGAGGGACGCGCGAGTGAAAGAGGAAGAAGGAGTGGGATGGACGGCCTGATGTGGGGGTGCAAGGATCCAATGGCTCTGGTGTGATGAGGGTTTAAATTTATTAAGTTATGTTGTAAATTTGTTTATATAAATCACGTTCAATCTTGTAAAATACATAACTTTTTCATACGAGGTCGAAAAAATGCAAACTCAGTTGCGTTGGAATCGTATGGACGAGCACTACGCGATGGAGTTGGTTTGGAGTCGTTTGGAGTTAGTGAGAATTTCGGGTAAAATTAAACGCGCGTTTAATTTTATTCGAAATAAAAGCTAAAACGGAAATTAAAACCAAGGTGAGAACTTCTCACTCAATCGAATAGATTTCGATTTTATTTTAAATAGTTAGATTTAAAATATTTGAATGCATGTTTGAATGATAACTGTAAATTATTGATTGTTAAAATAGACATTATACGCCGTTAGTAAGCGGATGTTATTTATTAAAAACATATACCGCGAATATTTCATAAACAGTGAAATTGGTATTATATATAATATCAATATATATATATTGGCATATGTATATATTGCAGTTGTTGATTTCCCGCATTTTTTGTTTAGCGGATGAGACCCTATTACGCCGTTATTAAGCGGATAATATTTATTAAGAACATATACCGCGATAATTTCGTACTGGAGCGAAATTGGTATTGTGCTAATGTTTTTGGATGCAGGAAACAGGTTGGAGGGATCCAACTGGATTCCTCAACAGTATTTATTTTATTTCAGATATTTTGATATTTGATGGATTATCATATCGATATATGATATCGTTGTTAGTCGTGATTGACTATTTGGTGTGTAGCATCATTGGACCCAGATTTTTGGATTTTGAAATGATTTTAAAAATGATTTTTGAAAACATACTTTATTTCTGGAATTGATCCATTATAAATAAATAAACGTTATAATTTTTAAGGTTATAAAAATTATGGTTTTTGTGAAATATAGTTAAAAAGCTGATTTTTAGAAATACGATTAAAAGTCGATTTTTGAGAAATATGAACTAATGATTTTATAAAATAATTTAGATTGGATTTTTGAATATATGATAAAAGTTTAAATATAGGATTTATAAAATTTGATTATTTTATAAATCGAAATGATGAAATTATAAAGGAATTTAAAGACGTTTTAGAATAATAATATAAACTGATTTATATTAAGAGATTTATAAATGGATATTTATAAATTGAATTATGGACATTATAAAACGAGTTTTTATAAGTGTTCGAATGATGTGAAAATGAATTTCATAATAGAATGAAATTTATAGAATTATAAACTGTGAAGTTATAAATGAAATTTATAAATAGTAAGATTTATAAATTTGTGAAGTTAATTGAAGAATAGATTTGGTTAAATAAATGAATCTTATAAGTTATAAGATTTATAATTATGAAGTTTAAAGAACGATTTTGTAAAATAATCGTTTTATAAGCAATTGACTTATAATATGAACTTTTAGTTTATAATTGAGATATGAAATCAAATAGGTTAATAAAGGAATTTATAAAAAAGAAGTTTTTATAAATAAATAGAAACGGAATTTATAAACGCTGTTTTATAAATCCGCAAACGACTTATTTTGATAAGTTAATTGTTATAACCTATTAATGGAGTTATATTCACGTTGTAAACAGTGAATAATCCTTTAAGTTAAAAAGAATAGAAATAATGGAATTTGTGAACATGGTTTATTCACGTTTTTGAATAGTGAATAACACGTTAAATAAAATGTTTTTGAATGTGATGTTTTAAATAGAATTAAAACGATCTAACGATGGTTTAAAACATGTTGAGATTCGAAACCATAGATTTCAACATTTATTGTTGAAATAGACGTTTTCGAGAAATAAAAGGAAATGGTGGACTATAACACTGTTGTTATAGTAAATGATTTCCGAAAGGAAATGTTTTGTATAGTATTGGGATTTATATATCTATTTTAATTTCGAATCCATATACTAGTGATTTTGGGTTGTCGTAACGATGTTTTACGCAACATTCGTTTTGGCCCAAATAAATATGTTAAGAGAATGTTTTCCTTAATAGAATGAAATATATACTTAATTCGATTTAAGTATATTGAATAT
Source organism: Allium cepa (assembly GCA_030765085.1). Classification (NCBI taxonomy): domain Eukaryota; kingdom Viridiplantae; phylum Streptophyta; class Magnoliopsida; order Asparagales; family Amaryllidaceae; genus Allium; species Allium cepa. The sequence continues at coordinate 306,243,114 of CM060938.1, read as the reverse complement.
TTTCTAAGTGTTGAAAATAAAAGATTGTGAATTACTTATTTAATAAGTATGGGAATGTTTTCCAATATGAAGTGAAAAATTAGAATTTATCTTTTTGAAGATAAATTGAAATGAATGATTGAAATCATATATGCATGGATATTTTGAAATATAAATTCATTATGGAATTTATGAATGAAAAGTGGAATTCGTTTAAAAATAAATATTGATTTATTTTTGAAGTGTTGAAATAATATATCTTGTAAAGATATTTTGGAAAATAAATAATTTGGAAAATTATTTGGAATCTGGTGATGTGTGCATATCAATTGATAGTTCAATAACCGACTATCAATATTTCCCTTTGAATGGTTATTTGATGTGAATTGATTGAATTTGAATGCACACTTATTTTGAATAAGCGCTCACTATTCGGGTTAACCGGGAAAGGACCATGGGGTCGTATAACCCACTCCGAATATGTGATACGTCGTTGTGAATCGCATTTGAAGATCGGTGTTGAAGACCGGTATTTGCGAGAGTGATAGGATGAACTATCGATTGACTCTGCACCGAGTAGCTACGGTATTGAGTTCTCCATATGTGATGGTGAATCCGATCAGGATTGTGAATATCCGGATTGCAAGGACTTCTTTGTAAGTGCCTTCGGTTCTGTTCGAGCCCGGAACAGACTTGTATGGATTGTATGCCTGACATTACAATTTGAGATATAAAGCCGATTTCTTTCAAATATATTTCTGTTGGTGGCGGAGAATTTATTCTTTGCTTAACACCCTTCTTTGAGACGTACGAGCTCAAAGGTTATATAGTTGAAGTTATCAGCGATATATTCCCAATTTGGTAATGTGACATGCTGAGTGATGCTGAAATGATCATTGTGTTGATTATTGTGATAGGATCATTTATTTGATCGTCTATCTTAGTGATCATTGTGTTGATCATTTGTTGACCCAAAGCATGGCTTTTGTATAAAGTATGTTTTTGTGGACGTGAATTCGTCGAGCCTCACATCCCGGAAATGGTCAAAACAGGAAAGAAGCAGCAAGGTTATGAGGGGTAGCACCCTTTAGGATGTGTCCATTTCCTTCTGGAAAAGGGTGGTATCATGGTATGGAGCCCAGATACTTACTCATGTTGAAAACACTTTGTTATGATTGTGTGAATTGATTAGAGAGCGCTCTCGGAAAAAGGTCCCAAAGGACCGGGGGATGGCATATTCGGTCAGTTGTTGCTCAGTTAGGAGTAACCCGGCCTTGTGTTGGTAGAGATCCGGTTTGGTTCTCGGGGATGTCCATCCAGAGGCATTCTCAGTGGCAATGGGAAGTTCCTTGGCCTGACCATTTGTTGGAAATCCAATTCCCAATACGAAACTTGTACGGTATTAGTTGTAGAACCTGCTATTCACTTATGGTGGTCACCACTGTTTGGATAGTAGCTATAGTAGGCATACGATAATGGTCGTATGTTGGCTAAGATTTATATTCTACTTTCGAAATGAATTTTTCCTACACTATACACTAATAATAATATCAAATGTCTTTTAAATGCGTATCAAGCATCTTTGGCTATCATAAGGAGAAATCTCCTCCGATTCTGCGTTTGCATGTGTGTGTGTGCGGGAGGCCTTATGGTAGTCTCATTTTTTTAAAAGCATTGCGAATTGAAATAAAAATATTCCTCTATTTGATTTTAAAGATAAATAAACTGCTTTGAGTTCTCACACCAGTCACATGACTGACTCGGAGTTTATTGTTTTCCTTCCTAAACTCTGGGTGCCCACCAATTTCCACACGGGCAGTTAAGAGTTAGGTTTATCAGGATATTCTGGATATTCTGGAGTTGCTGGAGGCAAGCTGGATGGCATGGCATATTACTTATATAGTATTTCTTTTTCCGCTGCACTGTTTGTTGTTGTATGATGTTGTACACTCTGATGTGATGATATGATGTAATAAAATGTGATGTAATGTAATAACTGATATAGTTCTTTGTTTAAAGATTATTCATTTATTATTATATGTTGTTCCGCTGCGAATTGTGAGATTCTGTTGTTGTTCTGTTGTTCCTTTCTGTCCCGTCCTATTTTCAAATTCTCTTTTTCTATTTTTAAAATCCTTCTATCCTTTAATTTTTAAATTTCTGTTCTTCCTCTATTTTCTATCTTCTTATTTACTTTTCTCTCTTCTTTCTTTTTCTTTTCTTTTTAAAACCCATAACATTCCGTGTTTTCGGCCTTCGATTTCTCGTCAGTCGATAAAGTGAGTGTCGATGTCGAATTTTCGAAAGACGAAAATCCCCGTTTGTTACAATGACCTTGTTTTGTCGATCGCCTTTAGTTATTTGTCAGAAATCAAAACCTTCATAAAACTTGTGACTCAACATTCTCCCCCTTTTTGATTGATGACAATATATATTTGCAAATCTGAATCTCCCCCTGAGTATGTGATCTCTCTCTTTGAATTCTTATATATGTACGTTCCTGCAAACAATTGTTAGCCCTTTCTCCCCCTTTGTCATCGACAAAAAGGAGTAACAGATACTAGAATAGTAGAATGAATATGATATGCATAGCAAAATAAAACATTAACACATCCAAAACATAACAGAGTATAATACAGACCATAATGTCAAACGAAAAATAAGAATAACGACACTATTTAGTACAAGTGTCGATGAATGTTTTTAAAGTGCTAAACCATAATAGAATCTAAGATGAAGCAGGTCGTATCTCCTCTTCATCATCATCGTCGTCGTCGTCATCATCATCTTCTTCTTCTTCTTCCTCATCATTGTTCCCTCTAGATGATTCTCCATGTCCATGACCACTCATACCAGTAGACTCGTCAGATGATGTCCAGGTGAAAACAGGAGCAGCAGGACGTTTTCCTGGGTCTTGTGCTTGAACAGAGGTGGATGTGGAACATGATATAGCATCCCATAGCATACCAAAGAATGACTTGACCTTATTGAAGCGCTTATCAATTTTAGAGTCCATGCGCTTAAGACGTGATTCAAGCAAAAATTGGTTACGCGCAATAGTTTCAAGTGATTCTTTTGTGGATGATTTTGATTTTAATAGTTTTACTTCATCGGAACGAGGACGAGAGGAAGTTGCCTTTTGTTTTCTTGGTCCTCTTTGTTGCCATTCTTCAAAAGGCATGATCTCAAGATAAGGTGGAGGAAGCTTCATTCGTTTGATGGTTATGGAATCAATGCATTTTGGTTTTGAGGTTGCAGAATCAGGAGGCTTTACCCCACAAGCTAACAAAAGTCGCATGATATATTCATTGTAGAAGAAATGAGGTCGTGTAGAGTTATTTACCTTGAGAATTTCATCAAAAAGCATGTGTACCCAATTGATTTGGATTTCACCATAAATAGCATAGAGAGCTTTGAAGTTTTCTTTATATACAGCATCATAATTTCCAAGTCTAGGAAAAAGAGAATGCATCAAAACACGATGAAGTAGTCTGGCTGTGGGTCGAAGTCCAATAGACTTTGTGCCATCACTATTGTCTTCTATGAACTGATGACTGGTACTATTTCGAGTGAAGACTTCGCAGAAAGTAGAAGAAAACTCATCGCCTCGATTTGGTATACCAAGTATAGAGGCAATTCTAGCATGAGTAAGAAAAATTTGCTTGCCACAGACCACAGACCAGATGACTCCGTTTGGATTATCAGGTTGATACTCGTCGAGATTCATGTTGGCGTAAAACAATTTGATCATCAAATGATTTATCTCCACATTATTTTCTGAAAAATCTATCAATGGAGTAATGTTGGAATTATTGGCTAACCTCCGAACTCCATAAGCCGTGAAATCATCAAATTTGATGAAAGAGCCTGGATGAAACTTGTAATTTGTCATCTGATTCCATCTTGTTACAGCAATTGGACTTTGAAGCCATTTTTTGGCGGAGATGCTCGGAGATGAAGTTTCATAGGATGTTCCTTTCTTGGATTTCTTTTGAGGAGGAGCCATTGTTGGAAGAGTTGAGATTTGCGAATTGAAAATAGGAAACTAGGGTTTGTGATTTTGGGAAAAAAGAACAGCTTGAGTCAAAAGAGAAAGAGGGTAGAAGGAAAAATGACGCATAGATATATATAAAAACTGAAAATACGTCAACCGGTCGACCAAAGAATTATGGCCGGTCGACCGTTTTCAACCAGGGAGCAAACGGTCGACCGGCTATAATCGGGGCGGTCGACCGGTTTTGCATGCTGTGTAATAACATTTTATTTTGCAAGTTTTTATAATATATCAACCTATATATAATATATTTCATTCTTAATACAAAATATAACCGTTATTACACAAGTGATAGATAAAGATATAATAACTATATATAAATCTAATGAGAAGTGGAAGGTTCGTCATTAGAATTATCGTTGTTTTCTTCAATACGTTTTGACCATGGACTCCAGTGTTTCTGAGCACCTTCATTCTTCTCATAGTTCCGATCCCAAGAGTTAGGACTTTTAGATGTTGATGGCCTAGACGGCATTGGTTCATGCACGTCATGCTTGTTGGAACCGCAGAAAAATGTTGCCAACTTTTCTAAAACGGATAATCGTGCCGATGTCCGTTGTTGCTCATGATAAAGTTGACTTTGCCCATAATGGAGCTGTCTCTGAAGATCTATTTGATGTTTCTGATAGTGGTGAATCTCATCGATTTGAGCTTTGGTACGAGGAGAACAGAACAGTGTCCTCTTCACTCGTTTTGAATTTGGAGTATTATCAGACATACAAGAGCATTGATGATGACAACTTGGTTTTTGTTTTGGTGTTGTAGGAGAATAATATTCCTCCGACTCAGAACTCGTAATAGAAATATGTGATTCTTGAGCACATTTATCACAAATGTGAGCCATAGGGAATGTTGTATAGAATATTATGGTTAGATAAGAAAAGATGAACAAAATATGAAATTTTTTGCAAGCTTATATACAAGTTTCTTATGTATAATCCTATGGATGTGAGTTAATAGAAAATTTTGACCAAGAAAACATAAGCAGAGATTTTATGTTAACTCTAAAAATAGCTCTCCTTTTAAAACTGAAATTATAAAATAAGAAAGGAAAGGACGATCACTAAAAGAAAAGAATGAAAAATGAGTAAAGAGAATTAACCATTAAATCAAGCAGTGGCTTATATTTAATGTAAAAAATAGTTTATGCAAAAGTTATGGTTAAAGAATAACTAAAAAGAAGATGTTCTTTAGAAATTACTTAGTCAAGATTTTTTCTTGAAATTAAACCAAGCTCTCTTCGTAATCTAATAAAATTAGATTCGAGCAGAGGCTTAGTAAAAATGTCCGCTAATTGATTGTCATTATGGACATATTCAAGACATATATTTCCTTTGTCAATATTATCTCAAAGGAAATGATGACGGATATCAATGTGTTTGGTTCTAGAGTGATTTACTGGATTTTTAGAGAGATTTATAGCACTAGTGTTATCACAGTATATAATAGAATTTGATAAATGAATATCAAAATCTTGAAGTGTTTGTTGCATATATAGTACTTGAGTACAAGCGAGAGCTGCTGATATATATTCAGCTTCACATGTTGATAGTGAAACACAATTCTGTTTCTTACTAAACCAAGAGACAAGTGATTTTCCAATAAAATGGCACGTACCACTTGTACTTTTTCTATCCGTTCGTGAGCCACCGAAATCAGCATCACTATATGATACTAATTCAAATGGACATTCTTTTGGATAAAAAAGACCGAAATCTTTGGTATTATTAAGATAACGAATTATACGTTTCACTGCTCGTAGATGTGATTCCTTTGGATCGGCTTGAAAACGAGCACATACACAAACACTCATTATTATATCTGGACGACTAGCTGTAAGATAAAGAAGAGAACCAATCATGCTTCGATATAATTTCTGGTCAACATTCTTACCACTTTCATCTTTTTCAAGATGTGCAGTTGTACTCATAGGAGTTGGTTTACCAGATGTATTTTTTAATCCGAAGCGTTTGATAAGGTTTTCACAGTATTTTTCTTGATTGATAAAAATACCGTTTGAAAGTTGCTTTATTTGAAGTCCAAGAAAATAAGATAGTTCTCCCATATGAGACATTTCAAATTCTTTGGTCATAATACTTGCAAATTCCTTGCAGAGTTTATCGTTTGTTGAACCAAAGATGATATCGTCTACATATATCTGGATAACTAGAATATCTTTTCGAGAATGTGTAATAAACAAAGTTTGATCGACTTTGCCTATTTGAAATCCTGAGTTAATAAGATAGCTACGTAGTCGTTCATACCAAGCACGAGGTGCTTGTTTTAAACCATACAGAGCTTTCTTAAGTTTGAACACATGGTCAGGATATTTTTCATGTACGAACAAAGGAGGTTGTTCGACATAGACATTCTCTTTGATAAATCCATTGAGAAAAGCACTTTTGACATCCATCTGATAAAGTTTGAAATTATGGTGACAAGCAAAAGATAATAGGATTCTAATAGCTTCTAGTCGAGCAACTGGTGCAAAAGTTTCTTCATAATCGATACCCTCTTCTTGATTATGTCCTTGTGCTACTAATCTTGCTTTATTTTTGGTGATATTTCCTTGTTCGTCAGCCTTATTTTTATAGACCCATTTAGTACCAATAACTGACTGGTCAGTTGGTCTTGGAACAAGTTCCCAAGCGTCATTGCGTTCAAACTGATTTAGTTCTTCCTGCATGGTAATGATCCAGTAATCATCTGTAGCAGCTTCTTTTGGATTCTTAGGTTCGATATTTGAGAGAAAAGCGACATGACCCATTTGATTGAGTTGACTCCTTGTTCTGACATGTGATGTTATTTCACCGATTATATTTTGTGCCGGATGGTCTCTTAATATTCTTGGTGGTGATTGTAACTCACATATTTGAGGAATATTCTCAATAATTATTTCCGAGTCAGAATCAATATTTGTGATGATTGGATTGTCAGTGACTATTGATTCGTCATCATCTGATATAGTGTGGGGATGCTGATAGATTTCATCAAAAGAGACATGAAGTGATTCTTCAATAGTTTTGGTTCGTTTATTAAATATCCGATAGGCCTTACTTCGTTTCGAATAACCGACAAATATTCCTTCATCGGCTTTTGGATCGAATTTGCCAAGCTGGTCTTTCGTATTTAAAATAAAGCACTTGGAACCAAAAACTTTGAAGTATGAGATTTTAGGCTTCCTTTTGTTAAATAATTCATAAGGAGTATTTTTGGTAAGAGGTCTTATGGACACACGATTTAAAACATAACAGGCAGTTGCGACAGCTTCCGCCCAAAAATGTTTTGGTAAGGTGGTTCCATTCAATAATGTTCTTGCACATTCTTGTAAAGTTCGGTTCTTCCGTTCTACAACTCCGTTCTGTTGTGGAGTTCTGAGAAACGAAAAATTATGATATATACCTTTCTTTGTACAAAAATGTTCAAATTCATTATTTTCAAATTCTCCGCCATGATCACTTTTTATATTTTTAACTTTAATCCCTTTTGATTTTTGAATTCTTTTGACGAAAGATTTGAAATGATTGAAAGTGTCACTTTTATTTTTTAAGAAAATTGTCCATGTATAACGAGAGAAATCATCAACAATTACAAGCACATATTGACTGTGATTTATTGATTGAACCCTAGTAGGTCCAAATAAATCCATGTGTAGTAACTCAAGTGGTTGTAATGTTGATATGACTTTCTTGGATTTAAAAGATGATTTGGTCAATTTTCCTAATTGACATGCATCACAAATGTTGTTAACTTTAAAACTCATTTTGGGTAGTGCTCTAACTAGATTGTTTTTGGCTAGCTTGTCAATAGTTCTGAAGTTTATATGACAGAAGCGTTTGTGCCATAGCCATGGATCATTGTCATTAGCCACAAGACACATATCTGAATTATGATTAATATTCATATTCAGAATATATATATTTCTGTCTCTATAACCTTCGAAAACCAAATTATGGTCTTTATCTAAAATACTGCACTTATTATTCGAAAATGAAATTATAAAACCCTTGTCACATAACTGACTAATACTAAGCAAATTGTGTTTTAAATTTCTAACTAGCATGACATTAGTAATAAGAGGTAAGTTAGATGTACCGCAATTGCTCACATCGCCTTTGCCGATGATATAGCCTTTTGAATTGTCTCCAAAAGTGACGGAGCCACCATCTGAGTATGTAATATTTGTTAATAAGCTCTTGTCTCCCGTCATGTGCTTTGAGCAACCACTGTCCAATATCCACTTTCCTCTTTTCTTAAGTGGGTCCTGCAAAAAATAGAATTAAGTCCATGGTACCCACTTTTTATAGGGTCCTAAGAGTTAGGTCTTAGGAGTCCAAACCCATATGGGTCCGGTATCCCCTTTATATATATAATTATTATTAAAATGCACAGTATTCATGAATTGCTGAATGTATTTGTTCCTAATCAAATTGTTATTTGTTTTAGGAACCCATATTTTGATAGTCTTGACATTTTTCTTTTGAAATTTCTCAACTGGTTTTGGTTTGGAATATAATAAACTAAGATTTTTCTTAGCTTCAGTTTTTTGTACTTTCTTCTTCCTTTTATTTCCAAGATGTTTCTTGGTTTCTTGTTTGTTATATCCCAATCCTTGTTTGTCTGAAATAGATTGTGTACTTTCAATGATTTTTGTCAAATTTTCTCGACCTTTGTTAAAGTTAGAAACATTTTGAGTAATGTCATCAAACTTTGTTTGTAAGCTAGCTTTTTCTAGGTCTAGAATTTTGACTTTTGCTTTAATCTCATGATTTTCAGTAGTGAGAGCATTATTTTTCTCTTTTTGAGCTTCTATTTCTTGACTCAAAAGAGATATTTGAGAGTCAACATTAGATGATGATTCTTGAATATTTTCAAGTTCCTCTTCTAATATTTTCTTCTCATCTTTTAACATATCTCGTTCAAACTCTGCTCTACTTAAATCTGCTTTGACTACTTTTAATTGACGTTTTATGTCTTTATATTTGACTATCAATTCAGCATTAATATCAAGTAATTCATCAAATGTAGGAATTTGTACCTCATCTTCTATTGCCATAAAACAAACATTAGCTTGTTCATTCTCTAAATCACTTTCACTTTCTGATGAAGATGACTCAGAATCATCCCATGTTACTGAGAAGGCTCGTTTCTTAGATTTGTCTTTCTTATATTTGAATTTGTCATTTTCTGACTTCTTCTTTTGTTCTGGACAATCCTTCTGCATGTGTCCCTTTTTGTGGCAGTTGAAACATTCTATAGCAGATGAAGATGGTTTATTTGATCCAGGTTTCCTTTTATTGTAACGACTGGCTTTTCGGTATTTTAGGAATTTTTTGAATCCTTTCGCAATGAATGCCAAATCTTCGTCTTCAGAATCTGATTCATTTTCATCTTTCTCAACATTAAATGCTACATTTTTATTTTCTTCTTTCTGTTCTTTTCTAGCCTGCAAATTTGCTTCATAGGACATTAAATTTCCTATCAATTCATCTGGCTTCATGACGGAAAGGTCATTAGCTTCTTCAATTGCTAATACTTTTCCTTTCCATTCACTAGTCAGAGAATGTAGGACTGTTGAAACAACATCGAAATCAGAATACTTTTGTCCTAAGCCAATAAGTGCATGGTGAATAGTTTGAAACCGTGAATACATGTCATTGATTGTCTCATTTGGTTTCATTTTGAAATTTTGAAATTGACTTTTCAGCATGGCTATTTTGGCTTGTTTAACCTTGTTAGTACCTTCATGAGTGATTTTTAGTGTTTGCCAAATTTGATATGCAGTAGTGCAGATACTAACACGGTTATATTCATTTTGGTCTAATGCACAGAACAACATATTTATTGCTCTTGCATTTACGGCTGCTGCCGTTTTCTCAGCTGCAGTCCATTCTGAATAATCAGTTGTTGGATTCACTATTTCTCTTTGAGTGGCATTCCAAGCATCATAGCTATTTGATTGCATAAAGAATGACATACGTGTTGCCCAATAACTATAGTTAAGACCATTGAAAAATGGAGGTCTTTGTGTTGATTGACCCTCCGTGTAAGTGGTGTTTTGAGTGCTAGTACTTACGTTATTTGCCATATTACTATAATATATCAAATAACTGTGTTACGGTTATATGATGACCGTGCTCTGATACCAAATGAAAGTGCGGTGTGTATACAATTATATGTGCTAATATAGTACACACGGATCGTGTAATATAGACTACAATATAAATGCGGAAATAGATGATAATAGCATAGTAAATAAAAATAGAAAAATCACACCAGAGATTTTTATACTGGTTCGGAGCACCGTCCTACGTCCAGTCCCAGACTTCTATCTGGATTTTCACTATTAACTATCTCGCTTCACCCGGAGGAACAGGTTTACAACACCCGAGCAACCGAATGGGATTTCACGCCTCTAATACACTGAGGACTTCAACACTTGCCTCTTACAATACAGAGGACTTCAACAAAAGAACAAATACAATTGTTGTTGACAACTTGTGCTCTTGAAAACACGGATTTGTCACTAGTAGTACACCCTTCCTATAATCTTATCCTCAAAGTATGCGAATGATGTTTTGAAAAGATTAAGGAAAGTATATTACTTATTGAATCAAAAGATATGAAATAGTTTCAATGATTCAATAAATAATTGAGAGCTTTTAGAATGCAGGAGTATGTAGAAAGTAAGATCAGAGATTAGAGTAAAAAGCATATACAATCATGTTGTTTTAATCAACGATTTAGATGAGTTTATATAGATAAGAATGGTTGTAACTCTTTGTGAGCAGTTGCCATTAAAAGATATGATCTTTGATGAAAGGTAAGAGATGCAACCTTTGGAGAAAAGAAGCGTCTTTTGGAAAAATTGCTTTCTGTTTAAAAACGGTCGACAGGTTAAAAAGTGATCAGTAGACAGGAATTCAAATATATATACGTTATGTGCATGTGTGCACGTTCAGTGTGCAAATTATGCAGGAACGGTCGACCGCATATATTGTGACCGGTCGACCGGTCCCTGTAAAGTTGCACACTGAATGTGCAACTACAATTTATTCGTATATATATTGATTTTCTTGAAAATGCATGATTATTTGAGGATAGATTTTAACAAGTTTATCACTATTATAATATCAAATAATCAACCTACAATCTCGAGTACCATATGTAGCTCTTTATAGCCATAATGACCTTGTTTTGTCGATCGCCTTTAGTTATTTGTCAGAAATCAAAACCTTCATAAAACTTGTGACTCAACACTAAGGTGTCACAATTTTTTTGATAGAAAAAATAAAGCTCGTTTTGAACAATATTTTTTCAAAAAGACGCAAAAATGATGAACATGCACGACTACTTAAGTAATGCGACTGTTGGTGATGGATGGATGCGGCTGTTGGCTCAAAACAGAAATACTATTAGGTGTTGCAAATGATTGATGAACATAAATAACTATTGGGCATTGCAAATGACTGAGAATAGAAACGAGTATTGAGCATTCCAGACGACTGAAGAATATAAATGACTGCTAGGCGTTGCAGATGACTCTTTGATTCAAAAGAAGAGACACAACCTTCTGAGCGGACGCAACCTTTAAAAGCTATAAAAGGAGAGGAATACCAATCACATTCCTTATCCATTTTTCTTCATCTTCTTCATCTTCATTGTGTTTTCAAATCAAAGCATTATAAAATTACATGATAGACATACTCATCAAAAACACGTGCAGATTATTCTGTTGTATCTTGGGAAACTTCGCAAATAAAGTTTTAAGGAGATTACTAAGGCAAGCCTCAGAATTCCTTACTATTTTATATCAGTATATTATTATTGTGTATCCATGTGCACGTTTTCGTACAGTTCTTACACTATGTTTTTTGTTACTTACCGTGGTAATACGACCATCTACATCTTAAAATTTCACAGTTTTTAGTGAAACAGAAATGACAACAATTGAGTTATCAACAAAAATTACTACACACAAAAAACCTGATCTGTAAAGGAGGTGGTGATGATTTTCAGACTTAGCAAACTCAAACATTGTTCTACCTAATTATGCTGGGTCTGCAAAGGTATCTCGAAGAGGAGGAACTTATGCCAAAATTAGTGAAAACTAGAGAAACACACAAAGATGTATTTCTAACTGTTGATGCATGGAAACATTCAGATTTCTTATGCAAGAATTACATTCTAAACCATCTGAACAAGATGTTGTACACAATTTATCAACCTCATCAGACCACGAATGCTGCTTGGAATGCACTTGCCGTAAAATACAAAGCAAAGAATGTCAGTCCGAAGAAATTTATCGTAAAAAAATTCATAGACTAAAAGATGACAGACTCTAATTTGTGATTACTCAAATGTATGAACTATAAATTATCATTCATGAACTTGAATCAGAAGGCCATAAAGTTGGAGAATCTTTCTTGGTTGAAGCAATAACAGAAAAGGTAACTCCGTCGCGGATGGACTACCAAAACCATTCGAAGCTCAAAAAGAAGGAAATTTCTTTACAGTGCCTTATTGTTAGCTTGAAGACAGAGGCAGATAACTATGGGATTACACAACAAAAAAGCATGGAGACATTTGTTACAGAAAGGTCAAAGAAAAAATGACACATCAACAAAAATAAAAAGAATAATTTCTCATAGAAAAGGAAAGCAGTAGAAAAGAAATCTAACGAAAATAAGTTGTCCAAGAAGTTTAATGGAAATAGTTGGGTTTGTGGCAAGACGAGTCACGCCGCTAAACATTGTAAACACAAGAAGGAGAACAATTCAGAGGCAAATATAGCGAACAACATGGAAGTGGATCGTCTAACATTTTTGGAGTTGTGTTAGAGTTCATTTTGGTTTAGAATCCTAAACAATGGTGGCTTAACACAAGTGCTACTCGACATTTTTGTTCTGATAAATTCATGTTGTCCACTTACAGAAAAATCGATCATGGAGAAAAACTCTACACGGGCAATTGTGTAGTTTCCATGATTGTGGGCAGTGGCACAGTCATCCTTAAGTCCACCTCTAGAAAAAATATTACATTGAATGACATGTTTCATGTTATAGACATTCACAAGAGCCTAATCTCTGGATTTGTACCGTCAAAGATGGGATTCCGAATGGTCTTCGAGTCAGACAAGATGGTTCTGTCCAAGGCTAGAATTTATATAGAAAGGGGATATCTATGTGTTGGTATGTTTAAGGCAAATGTAGCCTAGTTGGAAAAAATACTATGTATTCTGGTTATGCAATGAACAAAAATAAAGTTTCTTATTTGCTTGTGCATGAAACTCTATTATGGCATGATAAATTAGAACACATAAATTTTCGAAAAAAAAAACTGCAAATCTTGGATTAATTACAAAATTCCAAGTAGATAAAAAATACAAATGTGAGACATGCGTAGAAGCGAAAATGATTAATAAACAATTTCATACTATTGATAGGAGTACTGAACTATTGGGCATGGTTCACACCGACTTATGTGATTTCAAGTCGTTACCTATAAAAGGCGGAATACAGTACTTTATCACGTTCATTGGTGATTATACACGAGATTTCTATGTGTTTCTTTTAAATAATAAAGATGAAGCGATTACACCGTTTATAAAATACAAAGCTGAAGTAGAAAATCAACTTAACAAAAAGATCAAAATATTGAGATCAGATTGAGATGGAGAATATGAATCATCCATTGAACGATTTTACGCAAAAAATGGAATAATTCATCTAAGAATAACCCATATCCACCACAACAAAATGGTATTGCTGAGAGAAAAAATAGAACGCTAGAAGACATGGTTAACGCTATGCTATTAGCTTCTGGCCTGCCAACAAACTTGTGGGGGAGAAGCCCTAAATATGCCTAATCGCATACTAAATAAGGTTCCACACAGCAAAACAGAAACAATTCCACACGAGTTTTGGAAAGGATACCTACCAAGTTTCAGATATCTCAAAGTGTGGAGGTGCGTGGCAAAGGTTCCAGTTCTGTTTTCCAAGAAAGTCAAACATGGACTAAAATTGTAGATTGTTACTATATAGGACCTGTCGAAAATAGTAGAGCATACAGATTTTTAGTCGTCAAGTATGATATAAGTGACATCGGTATATATACAATCATGGAGTCAAGAGATGATTGTTGGACGTTGCAAGTGACCGACGAACAGAAATGACTATTGGGCATTGTAGATGACTCTTTGATTCAAAAGAATAGACATAACTTTCTGAGCGGACACAACCATTGAAGGCTATAAAAGGAGAGGAATACTGATCACATTCCTCATCCCCTGTTCTTCGTATTCTTCGTCTTCATTCTATTCTCAAATCAAAGCATTATCAAATCACAGAGTAGACATACTAATCACAATTCTATGCAGATTATTCTTTTGTATCACGGTAAACTTTGAAAATAAAGTTTTAAGGGGATTGCTAAGGCAAGCCTCAAAATTTCTTACTATTTTATATCAGTATCTTATTATTGTGCATCCGTGTGCACGTTTTCGTACAGTTCTTACACTTTGTTTTTTTTGTTATTTACTATTTTGGGAAGACGACCATCTATAATATTGTCATATATACTGCTTCTGTCCTAAATCCCGCTTCCAAACCAGCAATTAATCTTAAGCTTGTGGCTCTCTTCCACGATATCCGACACATAATCACCACCACTTATGTGACTAAGTAGAAATAGAAAAATACCAAACTACACCCTTAGACCCACAATAATTGGTGAATTTTTGTGATACAAATTCACTCATATTTCTAACTTTGAAAATTTCTAAACGCTTCCCTGATCGCTCTCTACGTAGATCTTCCACTTCAAAAATGGGAAAACATTTTGTTTTTGTTCTTTGGAAAGTAGACCAATACCTTACGCAGGACGATGAAGTAATAAGAGCCACATAAAGATGTAATTGGGGAGGGTCCCCACACATAACATATTATATAAATTTTTAGCTCTAAGTTTCCCAACATCAAATGTGACCACTTCTTCTTCCTAAAAGAATAATCTCCATAAGATACAGGCTTCGACTGACAAATATCATCAATTAACCCCCGCTTCCATAATACATCAAGACTCTCCTAATCAACATGACCTAAATGAAGATGCAATAACCATGCAAAATCTAGAACATTGGAACTAATAGAAACTACTAATTCTCTCAACGTTGTCTCTCTTTGAAGAACATAAATATCATCAATTCACACCCACTTCACCAATACCAAGGAACCCTTCGCCACACTCATTCTCTCACTATCTTCAATTATCCTTATGCTAAGTCTACTAAAAGTACCCACTGATAGAAAACTTTTATGCAACATCAGAACATGTCTAACATCCGTGATAGTCCTGACAACGCCATCAAACATCTTAAACCTCACACATCCAACACAAACAACATGACAAGATGCGTCATTCCCATATGAACTGCTCCGCCCATAAATACCAAAAATATTGATTTTGATGACAATAACCACATAAATATACCACAGATATTAAGTATGAAGATTGATCAATAAAAAGACTAGAGATCAAGATTCAGGGACGATCAAGAGATTC
This sequence comes from Allium cepa, assembly GCA_030765085.1. Taxonomy (NCBI): domain Eukaryota; kingdom Viridiplantae; phylum Streptophyta; class Magnoliopsida; order Asparagales; family Amaryllidaceae; genus Allium; species Allium cepa. Next base: position 306,227,519 of record CM060938.1, on the reverse strand, counting down.
GAAGACTCATGAGTTTAGAGACAAATACATGAAGAATTCAAGACTTAGATTATAGTTAATAGATATCAGATTAATTTGTTAAGTTCTTGAATATCAACTTTCTTTTCTTTGAATACTCTCTTTTCAAATTATTTATTTTATTTTCCACATAAATTTCTATAAATATTTTATAAGAGCTTTATATACTGAAGTATTTGGAAACTATGTTTAAATAATTTTATGAGAATTCAAAATTTTAAAACGCCTTAAAAGTGTTTTTGTTTTTCCAATACATACAGAATATGTCGATATAGACTACATAGGTATGCCAACATACGTTCCGTTGAAGAGTTGTCCTTTGAATTTTGAATAGTTGTGATTTTTGGTTATATCTCTTCGCGAATAAACATTTCATATAAAAACTATATAAAAGGGACTGGAAAACGAATTTTAATAATTACTTTCTTCATATTCTTCTTGCTCCAAATTCTCTTTACACATTTAACAAAATCCACTTTCAATACTCTTCAAATTCAAATGTTATATTAAATTTTAATGGCAATTCAATTATTTATTTAAATCTTGAAAAACTATTTAATACGACATATAAAAGTTATACGTTGATTTAATTAACGAATGACATTGGATAAATAATCATGGGTAGCTGTAGATGGAGAGGGCAAAATGGACTTTGTCTTACAATAATTGAGAGAAAGTGGTCAGATATCTGTGATCTAGTTGGCTACAAATAGCCACCCCTTTCTCATTCTCTTAACAAAAGAAATCGACCTAAGCCTCCAGTGGACACTGGTGAAGCCAATGAGACGACATTGCAACCCATAGCTAAGGAGGTAGAACAAAGTATTCAAAGAGGAGATAACCATTAACTGAAGTGTTCGACAATCGACAAGATCATAAGATGAAGACAACTTCATTATTTAAATATGTTCAATTATAAATACATTGACATGTATGCTTGTAATTCCTCAATACAAGTTTTGCCCACAATTAAATAAAAAAATTAATTTTGAAAATTGATTTTTAATAATTAATTTATAAAGTAAAGCAATTTTAATATTATATATGTGCAAAATTTGTTTTCGATTTAAAATAAATTTTATTTTATATTCAGATTTGGTAACACACATACACATATATACATGCATAGATACATAAATCTGAATAGTTTATTAAATACGCATACGGATTTAAATTAAAAATATTCTCTACTAGCTTTCGAACTCAAAACAACACACACACAAATATGCATGGAAATTTTATCATTTTTTTCTAAACTTATGGTTTTCCAATAAACAAAAAAACATTTTTTCTTTAAAAAAGACAAACTTTTTTGCCGACAGCCTTTTTTAAAACAATAAATTAAAAGTTAGATTGTTTTTGTTTATTTGAAAAGGCCAAAAATGATTTAAAACTTGAATTTCAAAATTATTAATATCTAAACCCATTTTGAATTCAACATGCACACACACATGTTTTGTTCAATCCAGATAATTTTTTCGAAGTATGTGTTTATATACATACATGGTGAAATTATTTTATAATATATATTACACATTTTTTAAATAATATTATATTCTACTTATATTCATGAATATAAATATCAATTAAACAAACAGACGAAAAAAAATAATTTACTCAGTGTAGATTATTTAATCATTTGATGTGTGTATGTATCCCGCTGACATTATGATTATGACCAAAATTTATATATTTATTGCCGGTAAGTCACAATAGTTAATTATGCATATATCACACAAAGTTCCCATGTTACTCCTATGTTAGATTATCACTTTTAATATAAATACAAGGTTTGTATTGTGGATATGAATATAATAAAATATTAAAACATAAAATTAAATTAATAAATTAAAGTAATAAATTAAATTAATAATAAAACATTATTAGTAATAATAGCAAATAAGTAAATATTTTAAATATAATTAAATAAATTTGAAATATTTCCAAACTTTTCTATTAATACATACTAGATATGGGTATGAGTTTAATATCCATATAAACACAAAATACGACCTTATACAAATTAAGAAAAAAGTTTTTTGTTAAAAATTCAATATTTTACGCCGTTGTCAATGTACTTGCTTCCCTCCAATTTTTTCACGTGGGCGCTCCCATGTGAAAGATGCGGCACTTACTGCCTCTTTACCCATTCTTTGTTCGCATTCTGAATGAGCTTCGAATGATGCCCGCCAAGTTGCTCCCAAAGGCTAAACTTGGTGGCCAACTTATTCCTTATGCCGAGAATTGGGCCTTCCAGAACCCTCCCCCTATTTTTTCAACTATGCCCCTCAATTGAAGCTTGCTAGCTCATTCAAGCATTGATATTATTATCTACAGAGCCATGTCATCATGACCTCGAATTTTGACTTGTGGGACAAGGCGACCAGGCAGTATGATCATTTTTTGTTGTGGCCACCTCTGTCATTCCCGAATTCCGTAGGTTTCTATGAACAATTTTTTTCTTGGATTATTTATGCAAACAGTTATTTGCAGTTTATGCCACAAATATTTGCAGGTAGATTGAAACTAAAACATGTGTTTTTTTTTCATAATAGGTCTCCATGAAGTGAAGGCCGTTTGTATTTTGAAACTTAAAAAGTATTTTACGAAAGTTTCCTATTTTTGAAATGCACTTACAAAACATATGTACACTACAAAACGGGCAAATTAACTTCTTAAGCAGTACACTACAAATCAAATTAAATTCCCTTTGCATGTATACATAAATATATGTTATATGTCTAGTATACTAAAACAGATAGTACAGTACAATAAACTCGTCGCACACGTTTATAAATCAGATTTCCACTACGATGGAATTCTGTATTAGATAATTTTTGCAACTATAAGTTACATTGTAAATAAGTACAACAACAATGTAGTAGTTTTGTTAAAAACAACACAACGTTGAAACTGGAAAGATTAAGAATAGAGTAGAATCTGACTAGTTGACGTAGGAAATTTTCGTCTGAGGCCTGTCGTAATAATTTCCTCAAGAATTTTTATTCAAAAATTCTCTCAAGATACAACAGACATAATCTGCACGAGATTGTAATGAGTATGTCAACTCTGTGATATATTATTCAGAGCAGCAGAAAAGAAGAGAAGAAGAAATTAGAACTGGAATAGAATAAGAATGTGATCAGGATTCTTTTCTATTTATAATTTCGTCTGCATCCCTTCAAACAGTCGCTCCGCTTGACGGGTCGCACCCGTTGCCTTTTGAACGCTGTTGTTCGTTAACGGGTCGCACCCGCCTGCTTCTGGTATCTGTTCGGCCGTGCCTCCTCAGTCAGGCCGCACCCGCTTCTGTTCGCCCGTGCTTCTTTGGTCAGGTCGCACCCGCTCGCGTCTAACGGTTCGTGTCCGCTTCAGAAGTCGCACCTCCTCAGCTAATCCACATCCGTTTATGAACAGTCGCGTCTGTTCATATAACCTGAAACTGTTAAAAAACCCGGCCCAGTTTTGCAGTAAAATTAAGATCATATTGAAAGTGAATAGGACCGTATAATATGGATAAACAGTGAAGCAGAGTGTAGATAGTAAATAGTGCGGAATATAAATGTAGTAAGTAAAATGACACCAGATATTTTATACTGGTTCGGAGCACCATCCTACGTCCAGTCCCAGACTCCTTCTGGAATTTCACTACAACAATCCCCACTTAACCCGGAGGAGCAGGTTTATACAACCCTGAGCAGCAGAACAGGGACCTGAGCAGCAGAACAGGATTTCGCCTCAGCAGCCGAAGAGGACTTTCCCTTGCATGAGCAGCAGAACAGGACTTTGACAAAATATGAAAGTAGTTGACTAAGTGTGTTCTTGATAACACTAATTTGTCAATTAAGATTACAAACTTTCTATAATCAATTCCTCAAGTATATAAATAGTGTGTGAAGATTTGAAAAGGAAGAATATTGCTAAGAATCAACGTATATAAAATACAATTCAAAGTTTCAAAGCAATTGAAAGTATTGGAGCACTTAGAATAATCACAAGAGAGAGAGTAGAGAGTTAGAATCAAAGACTGGTGTCTTTTGAAGAAGAGAGAACTCCTATATATATTCATTAGAAAATTGCAACCCTTGGTGAAGAGTTTCAGCCAAGAGAAACAACTTTTGATGGTTTGCATCTCTTCATGAAGAAGATGTCTATTCAGAATTTTGCAGTTGTTGCCGGTTCAGTCGACTGGAAATAGTGGTCAGTCGACTGGTTTTGAAATTTTTTTTAAAAATGTATTTTAAAATTTAAAAGAGGTGACGACTGTGCATATGCACAGTCAGTCGACTGGCATAACCAGTCAGTCGACTGGCTGTGCATATTTTGCACAGTGACTTTCTTTTTTAAAGAAATATTCTTTTTAAAGAAATACTGAAAACTTGAGAATTGATTTTAACATATAACTAAGACTCAATACAAATAATAGTTACTTTAATCATAGAGTTGTAGGCTTGATCCTCTGTTGTCTTCTTTTTGTTATGAGTGAATGTAAATTCTTTTCTTGGTTTCTGAACTGATTTGTCATAATCAAATCAAGTGATTCAACATTCTCCCCCTTTTTGATTGATGACAACCTGTATAAAAATATCTCCCCCTGAATGTATGATATCTTTTTCCTGCATCAAATATGTTAGTGCACATACTTTTCTCCCCCTTTGTCATCGACAAAAAGGATACGTAGCATAATATATAAATGTGAATAGAAGAAATATAGAAGCAAGACTATTTAGTACAAGTCTCAATATTTAAATAAGTGACAAGATTTAATACAAGATTCAAATAAGCTCGAAATTAAAACAAAAGCTATAGATAGATAATGCATACTTATCTCCCCCTTTATCATAAAGTCTACTCATCAAGATGTCAATCGAAATCTTCCTCTGGTGCAGGTTCTTTTCCAGGCCTAGACGTTCCATGAGCACCACTACCTGTGCCACTAGTATCACTACTAGTATTTCTTCAGATGTTGACCATGTAAACCTTGGTGCTGGTCGTTTACCATGAGCTATTGAGGATGCAGTTGTGGAAGTTGAACATGAAATTGCTTCCCAAAGAATAGAGAAGAATCCTTTGACTTTGTCCAATTTTTTATCCACCTTCTTCAAGCGAGATCCTAATATTTGTTGATTTTGAGAGAGAATTTCAACGGATTCTCGTAAACTAGCTGAAGTTGCAAGACGAATTTCTTCGTATTTTTCGGGAAGAGAAGTACGTTCTCGAATAATTGGCCCACCTGATGAACGTTGACGTTGCTGTGGATGCCATTCTTCGAAGGAGGTAATAGTCGGTGGAACAGATGGTAGTTTCATGAGACTTAAGTGCGAATATTGATAACTCCAACGGAAGAAGTTTTGGATTCCGGTTGAGGAGTACCCACATTTAAAAGCAATCGCATTATAAATTCTCCGAAATAAATCGTTCTCATATTACCATTATTGAAAGTGAGAAACTCGTCCAATATTCTTCGTAGCCAATTTACTTGAATTTCTCCCCAAAGTGCATATAGAGCTTTGAAGTTTTCTGGGTAGATAAGTTCATATGACCCAGTTCTTGGTAATATACTCCTCATGAGAGCTTTGTGAATTACTCTCACTTTTGGTCGAAGTAGACTAGATTTCAATTCCGTCATGGTATCTCCCATGAACATATGGCTAGTTCGATCCCTTTGTCGAATATTGCATTCGACATCATCAAGTAAAATGCCATGATTAGGGGTTTGAAGAATGTGTGTCATTCGGTCTAAAGAAAAAAATACTTGTTTTCCACATACTAAACTCCAAACACAATCATTCGTATTAGATCGACGTTGATGAGGTAGATTTAAATTGGCATAAAATAATTTTACCATAAGGTGGTTGATTTTGTGAGAATTTGCATTCAAATCGAGTAGAGACCCCAAACCAGATCTACGCATGAGTTCTTGTAATCCATAAGCCGCGAAGTCGCTGTAAACCATGAATGAACCCTAAAAAATCCTTGAATTTTTCATCTTGTGCCATCTTTGAACTGCAACATCATTGTACAACCATTGTGCGATTTGAGCGTCGGTAGGATCGATGGATGATGAACCTTGCCTTTGACGCTTTGGAGGAGCCATTTGAATAATTTTTTATGAAGAAATTGAGTGAAATTAGGTTTCTAGGGTTTGTGGGCGAAAAAATTTGGGGAAAAAACTGAAGGAATGAAGTAAAAAAGAGAAGGAAAGAAGGTAAATAGGGGTTAAATGTACAGCTAGTCGACTGGAATAATGAAACAGTCGACTGGTGGATGTTAAATTTTTAACTAAAGTGATTAGTCAGTCGACTGAGTATAGTAGGTCAGTCGACTGAATGGTTTCCCGAGAGTTTGTGGAACCTGCAATCAGTCGACTGACCTATCTTTTCAGTCGACTGACTGTAATTTAATCATGCAGTAGGGATTTGAAAATGAAAATTTTATTTTAAAAACAAATATAAATATGGAATACATGAATTTTGAAAATATTACACAAGAATTGATGATTAATTTGGGACATTTGGTGATGATTCTTGTGGTTCTTCTTTTGTATTCTCAACGTAGGGTTGTAAAGGTGACCAATAATTTTGGCGTTCCCAAGAATTTGGAGATGCCTGAGGTTGAGATGGAGTTTGTTTCCATTTATTCCATCCAGAAGAGCTTGGTTGATGGGATGATGAAGGTTGAAAAACATCATGCTTAGCCGATTTGCCACAAAATTTAAGGGCGATTGATTCAATAAGACTAAGGCGATTTGAATTCATTCACTGTTCATAGAACATTTCTCTTTGTAGATTAACTTGCTCCTTTTTTATTGAGTGGGACCTACAAAAAATAAATGATAATATTGGTACCCACTTTTTGATAGGGTCCTAAGAGTTAAATCTTAGGAAACCAAACCCAAGAGGGCTCAGTATCCCATTTAAAAATGTAATCCTTATTTTTAGGAACAGTTTCAAGAAAAGTGTTTATGTGTTTCTTCCTAATTAAATTGTTATTTGTTTTAGGAACCCATATTTTTATACTTTTTGAGAATGGATTTTTTGTGTGTATTTTAGTAGGATTAATATTTCTCCTAATTTTCTTTCTAGGTGGAGCAGTTGTTTTGTTAACATATCCTAATCCTTTCTTACTTGAGATAGATTGAGAGCTATCAATAATTTTTGATAAGGTTTCTCTTCCTTTATTAAAGTTTGAGACGTTTCTAGTAATGCTTTCTAACTTAGTTTTAAGACTAGTATTATCCAATTGTATCAATTTTACTTTTGTTTTTAGTTCATGATTTTCAGAAACAAGAGCGTCATTCTTTTCTTTTTGAGTTTCAATTTCTTGACTCAAAAGAGTGAGTTGAGAATTGATATTAGAGAATGATTCTTGTAATTTTTCAAGTTCTTCCTCTAGTATTTTTTTTTCATCTTTAAGCATATCTCTCTCAAATTCCGCTTTGTTCTGAAGTTCACGAGACTCTTTATATTTTCTTTTGAGATTTTTCAAAGTATTAATTAGTTCTGAATTTATCTCAATCATATCTTCAAAAGTAAAATCACTAACCTTATTTTCAGTAGCCATGAAGCAGACATTAGATTGCTCGTTTTCACTGTCACTACTGTTTTCTGATGAAGAAGTATCCGAGTCATCCCAAGTTACTGAGAATGCTTTCTTTTTATTGTCTTTTCTTCCCTTGATATATTTTTTCTTTAACTCTGGGTGTTCCTTTTGAATGTGACATTTCTTATGACAATTATAACATTCTAGAACTAAAGATGATGGTTTTATTGGAAAGTTCCTTTTTCCATTGTTCTTGTTGGATTTTCGGAATTTTAAGAATTTTTTGAAATTATTAGCAATAAATGCTAAATCTTCTTCATCCGAATCTTCATCCTTTTCTTCTTCAGCATGGAAAGCTATGTTCTTTTTGTCTTGGCTTGTACTCGTTTTGCCTGCAAATTTACTTCATAGGACATTAGATTTCCTATTAACTCTTCTGGTTTTATGGTAGAGAGGTCATTAGCTTCTTCAATGGCCAAGACTTTTCTTTCCCATTCATCCGTTAAAGAGTTAAGGATTTTTGATACAATATCAAAATCAGTGTATTTCTCTCCTAATCCTAATAGTGAATGATAAATATCTTGAAATCTAGAGTACACATCATTGATGGTTTCATCTTGTTTCATTCTAAAGTTTTGAAATTGATTTTTGAGCATGGAGATTTTGCTTTGTTTGACTTTGTTGGTTCCTTCATGAGTAATTTTAAGTGTTCTCCATATTTCATAAGCAGTTTGACACATGCTAACATGATTAAATTCATTTCTATCTAGTGCACAGAATAGCATGTTCATAGCTTTAGCATTGGCAGTAGCATCCAGTTTTTGTGTGTTTGACCAAGTAGAATATTCTCCAGTAGGAAGAGTGTATTCATTTTGAGTGATATTCCATGATTCAAAACTATTAGATTGCATGTAGATTCTCATACGAGTAGACCAGTAATTATAATTCAAACCATTAAAGAATGGAGGTCGTGCAGTAGATTGACCTTCATGAAAACTAGTGTTAGTGACAGTGTTAGTGGAAGTGCTGGTGTTGCTTTCCATATTTAACAAGATACCAGATAACTTTGTAACGGTTATATGATGCCTTGCTCTGATACCAAATGAAAGTGAATAGGACCGTATAATATGGATAAACAGTGAAGCAGAGTGTAGATAGTAAATAGTGCGGAATATAAATGTAGTAAGTAAAATGACACCAGATATTTTATACTGGTTCGGAGCACCATCCTACATCCAGTCCCAGACTCCTTCTGGAATTTCACTACAACAATCCTCACTTAACCCGGAGGAACAGGTTTATACAACCCTGAGCAGCAGAACAGGGACCTGAGCAGCAGAACAGGATTTCGCCTCAGCAGCCGAAGAGGACTTTCCCTTGCCTGAGCAGCAGAACAGGACTTTGACAAAATATGAAAGTAGTTGACTAAGTGTGTTCTTGATAACACTGATTTGTCAATTAAGATTACAAACTTCCTATAATCAATTCCTCAAGTATATAAATAGTGTCTGAAGATTTGAAAAGGAAGAATATTGCTAAGAATCAACGTATATAAAATATAATTCAAAGTTTCAAAGCAATTGAAAGTATTGGAGCACTTAGAATAATCACAAGAGAGAGAGAGAGTAGAGAGTTAGAATCAAAGATTGGTGTTTTTTGAAGAAGAGAGAACTCCTATATATATTCATTAGAAAATTGCAACCCTTGGTGAAGAGTTTCAGCCAAGAGAAACAACTTTTGATGGTTTGCATCTCTTCATGAAGAAGATGTCTATTCAGAATTTTGCAGTTGTTGCCGGTTCAGTCGACTGGAAATATTGGTCAGTCCACGGGTTTTGAAAAAATTTTAAAAAATGTATTTTAAAATTTAAAAGAGGTGACGACTGTGCATATGCACAGTCAGTCGACTGGCTGTGCATATTTTGCACAGTGACTTTCTTTTTTAAAGAAATATTCTTTTTAAAGAAATATTGAAAACTTGAGGATTGATTTTAACATATAACTAAGACTCAACACAAATAATAGTTACTTTAATCATAGAGTTGTAGGCTTGATCCTCTGTTGTCTTCTTTTTGTTATGAGTGAATGTAAATTCTTTTCTTGGTTTCTGAACTGATTTGTCATAATAAAAACAAGTGATTCAACACATATTAGATCCAAAACCGAGCACGGCCCGGTTCGGTCGGACGGACAGCGATGGCGCACGCGCGTGTGTGGTCGCGATGCATGATCTCCCTCCTCATAACGAAGCATACACTTGGGTGCCCTAAGGCTCGAACCCCTTCATTGCAAAGCCATATATAAACTAGTATAGCTTTAACAATTTTGGCGATGTGTGACTTATGTATGTTTCATTCATTTTGCTATTAGGAATTCAAACAATCCTCCACATGAATGATAATATACATATCCCCTACACAAAGCGAAATATCACAGAGTACATATGGAATAACGCTTTATCATGGATAAGTATATATTTCACTTTGAACTTTCTCTAGTTAAAACTTATCGGATCTACTTGGATAATCAGTGAATTATTTCATCTTGAACCGTCGGCCTTTATTGTATATCCAGACAATAAGCTTTACGAAGCATTGATTCTCTTTTCATTCAATCTCTTGGTTGTGTTCATTTTGGTCATGAACAAATTTTGGTTCTGCTAGTGTTTATAGAAAATATAAGCCTTAAATATTCTCATAGAGCCGACCCAGCTCACATTAACATAGGTGATCGCAACCATTAAGAGTATCCTACATATACCCCATTTGTTATTTCCAAGATATGGTCATCATTAAAAAACATAGTTTTAACCTTTAAATACTTCTGTAGGCATGCATTTATATTGTGCACCATAGGAATGGAGTTGGACTATGTCCACGCAAATGCATTACGTCTTGAGTTACTCAGAACTGGTTTGCCTATTGATCCTAGTCCGTGGGATCTCCAGTCGCTAGGATAGGTTTCCGTATAAGATAACTCTTGGTGGTTTAGGCTTTTCAACCCATTCCCCTCGATGCGCAGTCAATTTTCTCTCTTGATAAACCTTTAGTAAATGGATCCGCTAGGTTATCATTTGTTCTCACATAATCTATGGAAATAGTTCCATTTGAGAGTAACTGCCTAACTGCGTTATGGCGTCGACGAATGTGTCGTGACTTTCCATTATACACAAAGTTGTGCGCTCTACTTAGCGCAGCTTGATTATCACAGTGTATGCATATGGCCGGTACAGGTTTAGGCCAAAATGGAATATCTTCTAAAAAGTTACGAAGCCATTCTACTTCTTCTCCTGCTTTATCTAAGGCAATGAACTCTGATTCCATGGTTGATCGAGCTATGCATGTTTGTTTAGTGGATTTCCATGACACTGCTGCCCCTGCTAAGGTAAATACATAACCACTCATTGATTTTGATTCCTCTGAATCAGAAATCCAGCTTGCGTCACTATATCCTTCTAAGACGGCAGTATATTTTCCATAATGTAAGGAATAATTTGTGGTATTTTTTAAACATCCAAGCACTCTCATTAGTGCTTTCCAGTGTTCATTTCCTGGATTGCTTGTATACCTGCTCAGTCGACTTACTACATAAGCTATATTGGTCTCGTGCAATTCATGAGATACATGAGACATCCTATTACATGAGAGTATTCCAGTTTCATTACACTCTCATTAGTATTTTTATGCAGTACTTCTGATGGATTAAAAGGTGTTCTTACTCCTTTAATTCCAAACTCTTGAAATTTTTCAATCACTTTGTCTACATAGTGTGATTGAGATAAATCAATTACATTAGGTGTTCTTATTATTTTGGTTCCCAAAATAACGTCTGCAACTCCTAAGTCTTTCATATCGAAATTGCTAATTAACATCTTCTTTATGGTCTCTATTACCTGAGTATTTAGACCAAATATTAACATATCGTCTATATATAAACAAATCATCACATATGATTGTCCAGTTTTTTTATAATAAACAAATTTATCGCATTCATTTATACGAAAACCATTTCTCATTATGACACTATCAAATTTTACGTGCCATTATTTTGGAGCTTGTTTTAGTCCGTATAATGATTTTACTAATCTACAGACTTTGTTTTCATTTCCTTTGGAAACAAAACCTTCAGGTTGCTCCATGTAGATCTCCTCATCGAGATCTCCATTTAAGAATGCCGTCTTTACGTCCATTTGCTGAATTTCTAGATCATAGATCGATGCAATTGTAGCATTCTTGTAGAGTTTATTCGTGTTATTGGCGAATATGTATCAAAGAAGTCCACTCTTTCTTTTTGACGATATCCTTTGGCAACTAATCTGGCTTTAGACTTGTCGATAGAGCCGTCTGCTTTTATTTTCTTCTTGAAAATCCATTTACAGCCAATATTTTTTATTCCAAGTGGAATATCAACAATTTCCCAAGTTTTATTACTTAGAATTGAATCAATCTCACTTTGGATTGCTTCTTTCCAACATGAAGATTCAGAAGATGACATTGCTTCCTTATACGTTTGAGGTTCGTGTTCCAACACGTAAGAGAAAAAATCCAAACCAAATGTTTTGGAAGTCCTAGCCCTTACGCTTCTTCTTGGTTCAACTTCCTCAATCTCATGATGAGTTTCATCTTCATGTGAATTGCTTGATTCTTCTCTTGTCCTTTTCGGGACATTATTCCCTTCATTCCTTTTGTGCGGAAACCCGTCTTCAAAGAATGAGACATCTCTAGATTCCATGATTGTATTTACATGAATATCAGCTATATCAGACTTGAATACCAAAAATCTGTAGGCACTATTATTTTGGGCTGGCCCTAAGTAGTAACAATATACTGTTTTTGGTCCAAGCTTGACTTTCGTGGGAGGCGGAACTGGATCTTTTACCAAGCACCCCCACACTTTGAGGTATTTAAAAATTGGTTTGTGTCCTTTCCATAACTCATATGGAATTTTTCCGGTTTTATTGTGAGGGACTTTGTTTAATATGTGATTAGACATATTTAAGGCTTCCCTCTACAAGTTCGTCAGTAGACCAGAGGTTAAAAGCATGGCATTAATCATGTCTTTTAACGTTCTGTTTTTCCTCTCGGCTACACCATTTTGTTTGGTGAATATAGAGCAATTGTTTGATGAACTATACCATTTTAGGCACAGAACTATTCAAATGGTGATTCATATTCTCCACCTCGATTAAATCTTAGTATCTTGATCTTTTTATTTACCTGATTTTCTACCTCAGCCTTGTACTTTATAAATGATGTAATTGCTTCATCTTTACTATTCAAAAGATATACGTAGCAATATCGCGTATAATCATCAATAAAAGTGATAAAGTACTTTTTTCCGCCTCTTGTATGTAATGATTTAAAATCACGTAAATCTGTATGAACCAAACCTAGTGGTTCGGTGCTTCTATCAACAGATTGAAATGGTTTTTTAACCATTTGCTTCTACACATGTTTCACATTTGTAGTTCCTATCTACTTGGAATTTAGGAATTTATCCCAAGTTTGATAATATTTTGCATTTTTGGGAAATTTATGTATCCCAATCATCATGCCATAGTAAAATTTCATGCTCGAGCAAGTAAGAAACTTCAATTTTATTTATAGCACAATCAAAATACATGGTTTTATTGCCGATAACGACTACATTTGCCTTAAATAGACCATCATATAAATAACCCCTTCCGATATACATTCCAGCTTTGGACAGAATCATCTTGTCTGACTCGAATACCATTCTGAATCCTTTCTTTGATAGTACTGCACCAGAGATGAGATTCTTGCGTATGTCTGGAATGCGAATCACGTCTTTCAACTTGACAGTTTTTCCAGAAGTAAACTTGAGGATTACTGTGCAACTGTCTTCGATCATGCATACTGCCGAATTACCCATATAGATTTTTTCTTCGTGATCGAATTTCTGGTATGTAGAAAACATGGATTTGTCAGAGCAGACATGACGAGTAGCGCTTGTGTCCACTCACCGTTGGTTAGGATTCTGAATCATATTGCATTTAGATACAACTGCCGAGAAGTTGGACCCGCCTACTTCTATGTTGTCTACTATATTTGCCTCTTTGTTGCGGTCCTTTTTGAGTCTGCAATCTCTAGCGGCATGTCCAACTTTTCCACAAACCCAACACTCGCCATTAAACTTTTTGGTTCGTTTGTTGTCTTTTGGTTTGTTGTCTGGAGCTTTTCTTTTCTTTTGGAAATTCTTCTTTTTGTTTTTGGTCTTTGAATCTTCAGTCACAAATGTCTTATCGCTTTGTTTTGTAACTCCATGGTTATCTGCCTCAATTTTCAATCGAACTATGAGATCCTGTAAAGAGATTTACTTCTTCTTATGCTTTAGATAATTGCGGTAATCTCTTCATGACGGCGGCAGTTTTCTCGTGATGGCTTCAACCAAAAACGAGTCTCCAACCTTATGGCCTTCCGCTTCGAGTTCATGAATGATGATTTGCAGTTCATGTAGTTGAGCAGTCATCGGTTTGGAGTCAACCATCTTGTAGTCCATGAATTTGTCTACAATGAATTTCTTAAGACTGATATTCTGCGTCTTATACTTCATGGCAAGTGCATTCCAGAGTGCTTTTGCTGTCTTTAGAGGCTGATATACTTTGTATACCACCTTGTCGAGACAGTTCAGAATATAGTTTTTACATAGAAAATTGGAATGTTTCCACATATCAACATCTGATTCCTTGTCTGGTGCAGGAATCGGTTCCTCCTCCTCGAGATACCGTTGCAGACCGAGTGTGGTGAGATAAAATAACATTTGACTCTGCCATGTTAGAAAACCGTCACCATCTCCTTTAAAAGGATCGGGCCTGTTGTGTATAGTAGCATTTGTTGAGAGCTCTATTATTGCCATCTCAGTTTTAGCAAAAAACAGTAAAAATTCTTAAGATGTTATATGTCTAGTATACTAAAATAGATAGTACAGTACAATAAACTTGTCGCACAAGTTTATAAATCAGATTTCCACTACGTTGGAATTCTGTATTAGATAATTTTTGCAACTATAAGTTGCGTTGTAAATAAGTACAACAACAACGTTGTAGTTTTGTTAAAAACAGCACAACGTTTAAACTGTAAAGTTTAAGAATAGAGTAGAATCTGACAAGTTGACGTAGGAAATTTTCATCTGAGGCTTGTCATAACAATTTTCTTAAGCATTTTTATTCAAAAATTCTCCCAAGATACAACAGACGTAATCTGCACGAGATTGTAATGAGTATGTCAACTTTGTGATATATTATTCAAAGCAGCAGAAAAGAAGAGAAGAAGAAATTAGAACTGAAATAGAATAAGAATGTGATCAAGATTCTCTTCTATTTATAATTTCGTCCGCATTCCTTTAAACAGTCGCGTCTGCTTGACGGGTCGCACCCGCTGCCTTTTGAAGGCTGCTGTTCGTTAACGGGTTGCACCCACATGCTCTTGATATCTGTTTGGCCGCGCCTCCTCAGTCGGGCCGCACCCGCTTCTGTTCGTCCGTGCTTCTTCAGTCAACGGTTCGTGTCCGCTTCAGAAGTCGCACCTCCTCGGTTAATCCGCGTCCGTTTATGAACAGTCGCGTCTGTTCGTATAGCCTGCAACTGTTAAAAAACCCGGTGCAGTTTTGCAGTAAAATTAAGATCATATTAGACTCAAAGCCAGCCCAGTTCGGTCAAACGGCCAACACCGGCAGTGGCAGGGACGATGCGCGCGCGCAGCGTGGTGGTGATTCATAATTTTTCTCCCCACAACGAAGCATACATTTGGGTGCCTCTAGGCCACAACCCATTCATCGCAAAGCCATATATAAACGAGTATAGTTTTAACAATTTTGATGATATGAGACTTATGTATGTTTCATTCATTTTGCTATTAGGAATTCCAAACAATATAAACTGTAGCCTATATAATTCAACTAAGTTTACTTTAAACATGAATTTCATGCGTGCTTAAACACCTTAATAATAATATCAAAACCAACATCTCAACGATAGGAGCTAGCCAGTGAAGTTTAAAAGTAAAGATAAATAGTGTTTTTTCTGTACAGCCTCATGGAAAGAATAGAAAGGCAGATGAAAAAGGAAAAAGAGAATCGACCGGAGAATAATGAAAAAGGAGAATGAAGAAGATGATATAAGCATGACACAATAAGTTAGATAGTAAAAAAAAAATGTTCAAATTTATGGGAACATATCGCAGCCTTGCAGCTTTGTAGGGATATATGGGAGCACAAACTCTATTTCATGTCCCAACTCCTTTGCTTTATCCCACTCTTTTGTCTTGTCTTGCCACTGTTATTCCTTTTTCGAATACTGTCATGCATCTTCTCATATAAATCAACTGTTTGCTTCCATTCCCTTCCTCGATTCAAATTAAGTAATATATTTTTACTCCTAAATCCTAGTGGTTAATTTAAACCCCTTTTTACGTAGAGAACTATATAACTACTCAATTTCGAACAGATGTTAAATGTTATAATCATATCATATTTTTACGTTTAGTATGTATTAAATAATAACTTAATCACAAAATATTCAAAGTACAACTAAACATTGATCGAGAAAAAAAATAATAATTAAAATTTAAGATTTAAAAAATATATTTCACTCTCATGTGTGCTGCACTATGTTTTCAACATTCATGTATGTACCAATAATACCGATCCGCTTCAAAATTTATTGAATTCTGTTTGTACATGCATCGTGCATGGCATGATTTGAATTCTATATATGTAAATATAAGCAGAAGACTGCTCTAAGGCCTTATGAGTATTGGGCCGATTGAGTATGTTTAAGATATTTACTGGGCCGTAACAAAATCACCTAAAAATAAAAATAAAATCTCTTGTAAAAAATTTCAGTTACAATGACGGAAAAGACGAAGAAAGAGAAAAAGGCCAAGGTCAGCATAAGCGAAAACAATTCTGTTGATTCGAAAGCGAAAGAGAAGAAGAAGGTGAAAAATGGTTCCACAGATTCTTCAAAAGTATATCTTTCAATTTTTATTGATTGTTTTTTCTTAGGATTTATTTATTTATCTATTTGGCATTTTTAACTCGAGGCCTTTTCAAATGCGTTTTTTTTGGGTTTAAATAGAAGAATAAAGAAGAAAAGAAGGATGCAAATGACATGAATGGGTTGAAAGAAGAGAAGAATGTAGATGATAAAAATGAGCTGAAAGAGGAGAAAGAGATACGCTATTTGACTGGCCAAAGACACGATCGGCTTCACGAAGTAATTGTTTTCTTAATTATTAGCATTTTATTTTTACAAATAGGAATCGGTTTTTTCTGATTGTTTAATATTTACTTGCAGAGAGACCCGTTAAGGATTTTCTTTGAGACGCTGTATCAAAAAAGTCCTGAGAGCGAATTAGTTGCTAATTGGTGAGGATTACAAATGAAATTCACTTTTAAGTATTATTTTTTATATAATATTTTCATATGGAGATTTTCGCTGAAGGGCTTGTTTGTGCCGGGTAAATTGGACAGCATTTTGAAAAATTACTTGTAAGGACAACTTTCAAAAAAAGATAAAAGCTATCGTTTTGGTTATACAAAATTATCATTCTTTTATACAATTTAAGAAGAGAAATGAATTTATCATTTTTGTGTCAATCGTCGTTAAAACCAATTATTCGGAAATATTGTCTTTAGAACTTATTACGCTGAAATGAGAAGCCTTCAACCTAATTTCCACTTTTGATATCATATTATTTTTAACTTAACATCTTGTTAACACAACTTATAACAATTTTATCAATTCTTATTACCAATTGATGTTTTGGGTCATTAGATTGTTTTTATCTTGTTTATATAGCCTTGTTTAACAGTCCCAGACACAAATCCATATTAAGCCCACAGGGAGCAGCTAACCCCCTCAAACATTGATTTACTAATAGTATTTGGTGTCTTATTAGTGAACATATGATTGTTCTCCTTTAATGGATGGCTAGATTCACCCCTCTTTAAAACACTTGTATATCGGGACATCCTTTAAGTTTTAGACTATACCCTGTGAATGATGCTTAATGATGAATATTAGCTTGTAGGGCCATACTCATATTCCTTCTGGTTAATTGTGCAATAGGGTTTGTTAATATGATAATTACTGGCTATAATTTGAGTGCTGCTATGATTTGCATTTAAACTAACCCTTTGCCCGCACGTAATATGCACACTGAAATTACCCAATTTAATCAACAATATTCTCTTATCGTATTAGGAGATGTTCTGAATTCTGCTACCATTTGACCCAATTGTTACTATTTGCTGTGTATGAACACTGTTTGAGCAACAATATATATTGGAATGCAACATTGGTATAAAGATCAATCAATAGTCGTTCCTCACTCCATTTTTTTTGCCTGATGAAGTATTAAACAGTGCAAATAGTAGCAATTTTACTGCCAGTTGATTTTCGTAAACTATTTTGACCATCTAAGTTAATACTGTCATTATCCTTCACTTAAAGGATGTTTAAAATTGTATTGCTTACTATATTGATAGTTAAAAGCAAAAGCACAAAGCAATTAAAAATTAGTTGATGCTCGATGGTACAATATCTTTTGGTCATCGCTTTAGGATACAAGCTACGAAGATCAGTCCACAATTTTCAATATTTAATACCTTGTAAAAAATAATATTATTTTAAGAAAACATTATTGCTTTCGCTAGCTATGGATTCGAGGTCTGCATAGTAATCCAACCTTTCATCCGTCAACTGATGGTAGATAAATAAAAATACCTAGATGTCATCATAATCAAGAGCTCAACACATATGGGAGCGACTCAGGTTTTTTTTCTTTCCTTTTTTTTAACATTAAATTTTGAGTATTCTGCCTAAACATTGAACTTTAAATTATATCATCATCAAAATCAGATTGAAATTCCAATACCAGTTTAAAAAACAAAAAAAAAACTACTAAACTTTATAATATGTTTGAAACGGGATAAAACAAACTTGTCCAAAATCCAAAATTTATACATCACAATCCAAAATTTAACTTTGAACACCAAAATGTACAGAGTATATGATTAGTGGAATAAAAAAGCTAAAAACAAAGTAAATCAAACTATATACATTCGTTTTAGGGTTATAAATATATTTACAGTTGATTAGTATTGTTCATTTGTATTTACGTTCACATTTAAAAATACAATATACATTTTATTTTAATAAATTAAACATTTATTAAAGTAATTTGTTAAGAAGTAAATATCGAAATCATAATTCCTAACATCTCAACAGTTTAAAATTGAGATTTTGACTCATGGTTAATAAATCAAATCTGCTAGGTACTATTGTTGATATAACATAATTTGAACTTGTTAAATGTTTCTTTTTCTTTACTCCTATGACATTTCGTGTAGCTTGTGTTGAGAATTAGGTAAGAAAACGTAAACTTCCTCTTTTGGTCATATTGGCGTGTGTATATGCGGGTATTGCTATCTATTCTATTCTAAAGTATGTTACATGCTTCCAAAGTAATAGTATCCATTCCATTTTTTCTATCATACGCCTTTCACACACAACATTACACACACACACATACACACACTATACATGCATGCATACATACATACATACATATTCGGTCTTAGTTTTTATTTTCAAACAAGCCATAGGTCATGCGCACATTGCGCTAGAGCTATGTTGGTCCCGAAGCAAATTCTCTCCAATATGACAAACAATTTTCCATGGACACTCAAAATATGGTATTATAACAAATTGAAAATGGAAAAGGACGCGTGTTTACATGATAACTATATATAAATTGTTGCATTTGATTGTATTTCAATATCATGTCTCTATGCATCACTGGTTTATTTATTTTAATGTATGATTTGCATTTTGACTCTCTTTTTCGAGCTTCAAAGTTTGTCTTGTCCAAGCCACTAGATGGTTTAACAAACAATGCTTTATAAAAATATTGCTTAAGCAAAACTTAACATGTGTTGTCCTTGAAAATTTTGTTTCCATCCACAACGTGCTTTAATATATATGTCTTCTTTCCCAATTAGTTCTCTATTTAGCTTTCAACTAATAATGCAAACAGGCAAATCCTTGGATAAACAATTTTCACACACATAATTCTAACTTACATCCTTTAATAGAATTTTTTAGATAATAGTAATAATAACTGGAGATCAGGTATTAAGACTATCATATAAAACTAAACTTACAATGGGATACTTACATATACATACACATACATATGTATGTGTACTTTTTTTATTAAGTTCAAGGTTCATGATCTCGGTCTTGATTTCGATGTAGTTGAAGTTGCCGAAATTTGGATTAGTTTTGGAAATTTTGATTTCAAATTTCGGTATCTTTTGAATAAAAACATATTGCTAATTTAAACTAAATTAAAATAAAAAATGAGATTAAATTAAACCAACATTTCAATTAGGTTAAATGTATTATAATTTGGTTAAACTATAATCTTGACCATTTAAGCCTACCGTTCAACCAACAATTTATAATCCAATTAAACATTAAATATTTGGTATTGTACAAAGGGGAAAAAATCAAACAAAAACAATCAAGGAAAAGGGTGGAAAATTTATTGATGCGCTTTAGCCTTCTATCTGTATTATATTCATCGTAACAGAGATATAATAAAGTGTTGTCTTCATAAATGATCCAAAAGAGTTTTTCGAGCGAAACAAAATATTTATTTTTGTTTTTATGCCACATCTCTTCGTATACAACTCCATCCTTTCTCTCTCTTTTCTTCATAACCAGTCAAAAAAAATTCATATCAAATAATTTTCTCTTCTCTCTACAACAATTTCTCGTCTTCTAGTTGAGCTAAGGTTTCCATGGTGAGATTTCATCTTTTACTTCTCCCATTTTAATATTCCTTTTGTTTTTTTCTTAAAAAAGCAATTTTTGTTTTGTTTTAACTAGTTGAATCGAATTTTTGGTCAAATTCCATCTTAGCTTTTGTTTGAATCGGGACAGAATAATATGAATTATGATGTTTGATCGAAACCTTATAACTTGATTTGTAGTATTTCCACAAAGCAAGTTTTATTCATCATACAATATAAAATCAAGCATTGAACTTATCACTAAACTTGAGGCTACCTTGAAATCCATGTTGCTTTCATGTCTTGCTCTTGCAACTTATTAGTTTATGTAGTTACAAAAATACTCAACTTTTTATCATATGTAGTCATTTTTAAAAAGGCATAACATTTCAATCGTTTCGTCTTTAATGTCGACCAAAGTCGAAACAGAATCAGATCAGAATTTTGACTTGATGGAGTTAAAACAAAAATATTTAAAAAATAAAAGGGAAAGTAAAAGGAAAATAAATGGAAATTGTATGTAAAGTGCAGAAAGAGAGTGGGATGTTTTTTATTTTTGTACAGAAAAGGAGGACCAAAGAGAAAGATTTACGAGAAGTTGTGGCACTTACACGATGTTATGGTAGTAAAGATAAATAAATAATGTCTTAATTCACCTGAAGCCAATTTTGATAGTTTACAATGGCAACACTTTGTTTTAAATCTATTTTGATGAGTACATAGTATGTGAACTATTGCAGTATGTCAAAAGATTTTATTTCATTCTTTTCTTGTTTGTTTTTATCGTTTGATGTTCTCTTGTCAATCTTATTCACGGATATAAACTATTTAATGTTTAATCAAGTTATTATTTTTTATTTGGCCTACTTAATCTAACTTACAATTGAGCTGGCTTATAATTCACGGATATAAACTATTTGGCCTACTTGGCAGCAATCTCTCTTTTGGAAACCCGAAAATGAACACCAATGATGTCGCGATCATCACCGGAATTATTTTCCAGCGACCGAAAAGAGTTATCTGGAATTTTCCAAAAATATCAAATCCTTTCAAAACACTTATCTGGAATTTTATTTTCAGATTATAAATCACATTTATAAATCTTTTACTTATATAATTTCACTTCTTATATATAAGATTATTTCACAATTGTAAATCACATTAATTATAACTTCATATTTATAATTCATTTGCTTATACAATTCATTCTTTTACAGCTGTTGTTTTTATTTAACTTATTCAACAACCAAACAATCAATTCATATACACTTTAATAATTCTAAAAAATTATTCCTTTATATATAAAATATAATCAAGGTAAAATTATTTCATTTACCCAATTTAAAACAATATCGTGCTAAATTGTTCTGTACAAGTGTTTAGAGATCCCTATCAACAACGTTAATTACTCGTGTTGACCAAAATCCATATACTACTCAACAAACCAATCATCACAATATAAAACAATTTCATATTCACTAACAAATACGCGCCCGTAACTATTATTATACTCAAACTCATTCTAGAGTACCACTGACTCCATCTCTAATGAGTAATTCCCAACAGAGCCATGGTTGTCGCTTAACCATAAGCTCTGATACCAAATGTAACGTTCGCGATTTTTCGTTGCCGAAAAACCGAACCGTTATGGTTAAAGCAGAAGAAAAGATAGAAGAAGATAGAAAAAGAGAGAACAGAACAGAAAGAAATAACAGAACAACATCAGAATCTCACAATCGCAGCGGAACAACATATAATAGATAAATGAAAAATCTTTAAACAAAGTACTATATCAGTTATTACATTACATCTCATTACATTTCATTACATTACATCTCAGAGTGTACAATAACAACAAACAAACAGCGGAAAGAAATACTATATACAAGTAATACGCCACGCCATCCAGCTTGCCTCCTGCAACTCCTGAATTCCTGAATAAACCTTAACTCTTGACTGCCCGTGTGTAAATTGGTGGGCACCCAGAGTTTAGGAAGGAAAACAATAAACTCCGAGTCAGTCATGTGACTGGTGTGAGAACTAAAACAGTTTATTTATCTTTAAAAATCAAAATAGAGGAATATTTTTAAAGTCAATTCGCAATGCTTTTTAAAAATGAGACTACCATAAGGCCTCCCGCACACACACACAATGCAAACGCAGAATCGGAGGAGATTTTTTCCTTATGATAGTCAAAGATGCTTGATACGCATTAAAAAGAAACATTTGATATTATTACTAGTGCATAGTGTATAAAACAATTTCGAAAGTAGAATATAAATCTTAGCCAGCATAGGCATTCCGCACTTATGCCTACTATAGCTACCATCCAAACAGTGGAGCGTCACCATAAGTGAATGATAGGTTCTACAACTAAAACCGTACAAGATCGTATTGTTTCTTTGGATTTTCAACAAATGGTCAGGCCAATGAACTTCCCATTGCCACATGGAAACGCCTCTGGAATGACGTCCCGAGAACCATACCGGATTTCTGCCAACACAAGGCCGGGTTACCCCTAACTGGGTAACTACTGACACGAATATGTCATCCCTCGATCGTAACCGATCTATCCGAGAATCCTCGATTTCCAACAACCACAAAATTTGCAGCAACAACATAGGTTAAATATCTGGGCTCCATACCATGATACCACCTCTATCCAGAAGGAATGACATACACTAAAGGGGCGCTACCCCCTAATAACCTTGCCGCATCCTTCATGTTTTGACCATTTCCGGGGTGTGAGGTCCGACGAAGTCTCGTCCACAAAGCCACGCTTTATACAAAAGTTGTGCTTTGGGTCAACAAGTGATCATAGAAATGACCACCAAGATAAATGATCAAACAAATGATCATATCACAAATGATCAAACAATGATCATTTCACAGCAACACTCAGAATGCCACTCTACCAAATTGGGAGTATATCACTAATAACCTTCAACTATATAACCTCTGAGCTCGTACGTCTCAGAGAAGGGTGTTAAGCTAAGAGAATAAATTCTCCGCCACCAACAGAAATATATTTGAAAGAAATCAGCTTTATATCTCAATTTGTAATGTCAAACATACAATCCATACAAGTCTGTTCCGGGCTCGAACAGAACCGAAGGCACTTCCAAAGAAGTCCTTGCAATCCGGATATTCACTAATCACGATCGGACTTCCCGTCACTAAGGGTGATAAAATCTCAATATCGAAAATCAGCCGATGTAGAGTAACTCGACGGTAATCCTTCCGTTTTCACAAATATCCGGTCTTCAACACCGGTTATCGAATGCAATCCATTACGACGTATCACATATTCGGAATGGGTTATACGACCCCAAGGTCCTTTCCCGGCTAACCCGAATAGTGAACGCTTATTCAAAAATAAGTGTGGGATTCAAATTTAAACAAATCACAACAAATACCTATTTAAAGGTAAATATTGATAGTCAGATTATTTAACTATCAACAGGCATGCTCAACATCACCAAATTCCAAATAATTTTTCAAATTATTTACTTTCCAAAATATCTTTACTAGATATAAAATTTCCCACACTTCAACATTTGAAAACTAATTTTCAAATCACTTTTCACCTTTACCGCTTTTGAAAACAAATTTCAAACATTTTCCTTACGCGAAATACTTTCATTTCAACATGGTTAATTTAAACCAATTAAATAAATCCTTAACGATTTACTTTATATTTATGTTCCAAATCCGTAAATTAATTCCCACACTTCAAAAATAAATCAACATTTATTTTTAAACAAATTCCCCTTTTCATTTATAAATTCCATAGTGAATTTACATTCCAAAATATTTATGAATATACGATTTCAATTATTCATTTTCAATTTATCTTCAAAAAGATAAATTCTCAAAATATTTTATTTCACATTGGAAAAACATTTCCATACTTATTTATTAATAAGTAATTCACAAATCCATTTATTTTCAATACTTAGAAAATATTTCATATACTTAATATCGAATTAAGTATATATTTCATTTTTTAAGAAAAACATTCACTTAACACATTTATTTGGGCTAAAACGAATGTTGCGTAAAACATCGTTACGACGACCCAAAATCACTAGTATAGGGATTCGAAATTTAGATAGATATATAAACCCCAATACTATATAAAACATTTCCTTTCGGAAATCATTTACTATAACAACAGTGTTATAGTCCACCATTTCCTTCTTTCTCGAAAACGTCGATTTCAACAATAAATGTTGAAATATATGGTTTCGATTCATAATACATTTTAAACATCTTTAAAATAATTAACTTCATTTTATAATATTCATTTTGCCAAACATGACCATTTTATTCAATAATGTATTCACTGTCCAAAATCGTGAATATATTTCCTTTAATAAACTTCAATATTCAATTTATCAAATTCAATTGATTTCGAATTTATAAACAATGTTTATAAATTCCATTTCTATTTATAAGCTTCGATTTATAAATCTCCTTAATAAATCAATTCTATTTATATTCCATCTACATGTCGAAATCCGGTTTATAAGTAAATTACTTATAATTCATTTATTCACAAATCCATTCTTTTATATCAACACTAATTTATAAATCAAAAATTCTTATTTACTTATGAATCTAGGTGTAACTTTATTTTAACACTTATAAAAGCTCGTTTTATAATTCCAATATCTTTAACTTATTAAATATAAATTTTATAAATCTTTTATATAAATTGTTTATAATAATTCAAAAATCCCAATTTAATTAAATTTTTTCTTTTAATAATTTAAAAATCGTTATTCAAAGCTTATATACTTCAAAATCATACTTAAGCATTATTTTTCAAAAATCATAACTTTTATGAAAATAAAATTATAACGTTTATTTATTTTAACAATTCAAAATTTAATAAAACGTGTACTTTTGAAAATCACTTTAAAAATCCTTTTAAAACCAAAAATCATTATTTTAAAACTTCAGAAATGGATCCGATGATGCAGCAGCACCAAATATTCAATCACGACATCCAAATATCATATATCGATATGATAATCAACAAATATCAAAATATCTGTAAATAAATCAATACAGTTGAGGAATCCAGTTGGATCCCTCCAACCTGTTTCCCTGCATCCACAAACATTAGCACAATACCAATTCCGCTCCAGTACGGAATTATCGCGGTATATGGGATTTATAAAATATTATCCGCTTAATAGACGACGCAATAGGGTCTCATCCGCTATATGCTGCAGGAAATCAATTTCAAGTACATAAATAATACCAATTTCACTGTTTATGAAATATTCGCGGTATATGTTTTTAATAAATAACATCCGCTTACTAACGGCGCATAATGTCTATTTCAACAATCAATAGATAACAATCATCATTCAAACATACATTCTAGTATTTTAAATCTAACTATTTAAAATAAAAATCGAAACCAATTCGATTGAGTGAGAAGTTCTCACCTTGATTTCAATTCCGTTTCGGCGTTTATTTCGAATAAAATTAAACGACTCGAAATTTTCACTGACTCCAATCAACTTCAATCCAGCTCCATTGCGTAGTGCTCGTTAATACGATTCCAACGCAAAAAATTTCGTCGAAAACGGACCTCGTATGAAGAAGTTACGCTATTTTAAAGTTTGAACGAATTTTTATATAATTAAATTACAATTTATTTTCAATTTCAAACCCTAGATTCAATCCAGGCCGTCCATTTCCTCCACTTCAGATCTGAACCGCCCCCTCCTTCCTCTACCCAGTAAAACACGCACAAACAAAAACCCATAGCCGCCGCTCTTCAACGAATTATCGCGACCACCACGTTGAAGTTGAAGACGATCAGAGACCACCGTTGCGAAGCCCCGCTCGAGAGCCACCATCAGCTGCCACCATGTTGAACTCGGCCTCCCATATCACCTCGATTTGCGTGAAAAACGCAGCCCATTCTCGCTTGATTTCCCGTTGATTCGTTGCTCCGTTTTCGATCATCTCCGTATAGATTGAAAGCTCTTGCTTAGCTCTACAACTTTCGTGTTGACAAGTTTTTCTAAAAACGTGTGGATTGGGAGAGATTGAGGGGAGAAGAAGGGAATATTCTGGCCATTAATTTCAGAAAGTGGCGGCTATAGTTTTAAACCCTAGGGTTTTCTTTTGGTTTGCAAAATGAAGAGTAGAGGGGATTATATAGAAAAAACGACGAACACTATTCATCCCGGATTTTCCGAACTCCAAACGAAGCGTGCCGGCTGGCGTTTCTAGGTTTTACCCCGCGTTCCGAACACAATGGAACGTGTTTCGGGAGCTAATTCGGTCATCTGTGCGAGTTATGACAATAAACTTTCAATTTAAAATTAAACCGATTAAACGATTTTCTAGGCGTTTTAGCTTGCACTGGACAAACGGTAAATCCGATTGACAAGAAATTTGAAACCATACAATAATATCACATTACGGATCCGATGAAACTGGTTTCGTCGAAATTCGAGACTTTTTGGAAAATGACTATTTTAACTCGTCAAATTAATATTAAAACAATTTCGATGCGTTTTGAGCTGCCACGGTCAAACGACAACTCCGATTGCTACGAAAATTGAAATCCGATAATAACAAACTATTACGGATCCAATGGAACTGGTTTCGTCCAATTCTGAGACTGTTCGAAAATTGGCTAATTTCACTAGTCGATTTAATATTAAAATATTCAATTTTCACAAATAAACTTCTAATTCGATTTTAAAAGTTCTGTAACATCACTATAACTTCAATATGATAAAATAAAATTTTACGAATCATTTTCAATCATATTTAACCAAATTTTCAATTATTTCTGTATTTTCAACTATTAAATTATCGATTTAATTAATCAATTAAATCCAATTATTCGAAATAAAATTTATTCGACTTATAAATTTCACTTATTAATATTTTAAAATTAATTAAATATACGAATTTTAATTAATTGAAATTCTGGGTCGTTACATTTACGAGTTACGAGATTCAAAATTGATATGTTTTCTATGATTGCTAAACTGACAAAAATAAGAAACGTAATATACTTAGGTTCGCATAGAGTGGTGGTTTATGCCTTGGTATCAGGTTCAAGCCGAAACCTCGATATTCCAGCGATCTCGGTTCGGTTTCAGCCAAAAGCGGGACGAGATTAGGTCAAAAATCCTATCCTGGGATTTGGTCAAAATCATTTCCCGTACTCACAATAAAAAAACAATTCAAATAGATCTTAACTGCTTCGTTCATCGCCTTCGTTTGTCCAGAGTCGTCTTCATTCTGTCTTCATTCATCGAGAGTCGTCTTCGTTCGTTCGTCGAGAGCCGCTCGAGCCGCCTTCGTTTGTTCGTCCAGAGTCGCCTTTGTTTGTTCTTCGACAGTCGACTTTGTATTCGTCATCTTCGTTCGTCTTGATTGCTGCTTCTTTTTTCGCTTTTGTTTCCTACAGCGAGAGTCAAGAGAAAGATCCATTTAGGGTTAGGGTTATTTGATACTAGATTTACTTAATAGTAGGTTGAATGTTAATGGGCTAGGCTATTCGGTTCATGTTATATTAAATGCTCATGTGATGCTTAGATGGACCGATCTTATGTTATTTATGTTTGATCTTGCATTTGTGAATATTATATCATTTATAATTTTAAGTATTTTATGGAAAATCAAATAGAAATATGCTATTGGGCCGAAACTAAAATCGAAACTTTCGAAATTTCCGAAATCGATCAAAACCAAGAAAATTTTGAAAAAACGAAACCAAGACCGAAACCGAGTCTCGAACCTTGGTTTATGCGCATGAAAGAGAAGATTAATTTTTTTGAAAATAACAAGTAGCTTGATCAATTTGGTAGTAACTGAAAAATGCTTTCATCTAAGAAAAGAGAACATAATAGTCGGTGGTGAATTATATATTAGGGAATAATTGTCCATAATATTAATTTATCTCAAATCTATGCGGAAGCCTATATATGATTGAATATAGATGAAATAAAACAAACAAGTCGAATAATCAAACTTAATTTAATAATATACAATCAAACATATGCAAAACTGAAGTAAATAGAAAGTAAACAGGATTGAGATATACAGTGGTTTCACTGTCGACGTGATAGTGTACATCCAAATTGAAAGGAGAATTTTTTATTAATAATTTCAAAGGAGAATACAAAAAAATTGATTTATCTAACTTTAATGATGGCTAATACAAGAACAAAGAGCTAGAACTTGAGATGATGATAGATCTTTAATGAACAACCGCGTTTATATAGAGATCGATTTTAGTTGAAGAAATTGATTTGTGTTAATAAATCCATGCCACATCAATTCACCGATTCATATGAAAATACATATATTTTCCAATCTTCAATTTACTCCAATATGCATGCGTCTGATAACATGCTGATATTAATCAACTTATTGAAGACTTGATTAATTACCTTCTTCTCTCAAATTTATTTCTTTCTATGTAAATATTTTTTTTCTTTCTTTAATACTGTTAAGGAGGCAAATTATGCTCTCTAACGTATATTTCAACCACAGTTTCAACGCCACACCTTGACTTAAATATATATTCAAGTAAAGCTTACTTCAAACTCCACTTTCAATCAATATTCATCAAATCAAAATGATTCGAATACGGATACTTCCCCATGAGTTTCTGCACTGCCATCGTCTGTTGCACCCTTTGTTAACGAACTTGACAAAGTCATTGTCCGTCAATGAACTGTTGAAAGCATCTAATTTAAAAGTAAAAACAACCAATCTTATATACGCAAGATGAATATTATATATCTACAAGCTCTAACTTGGCCTCTTCTTTTCCTCCATTATGCTACCATGTGCTACCTAACATCTCAATAAGCAAATCAAGTTAAAGCAATGCTCAAACATAGCAATTGACGAACTTAGCAAATATGTTTGATGTATTATCTTTTGTGTGAATTTTCGTTAGATGAACCAACTTTTCTTCATTACGGCTAAATGAAAAGGTTCTATTGCCTCTATATGCTTTGTCCTCGTGATAAAAGCCAATTTTTTAGTTAAGTGAATCGCACTGGCTATCACAATTCACCACCACACTAATGTACAAAGCATGATTGTTAATTGCGCATGGTGCGAAAAGGCACAAAGCCTTTTTGAAGCCTTGGCGCACGACGCGATAAATTGTGCGCGACCTTTTAATTTACTGCACATGTTTAGAATCTTTTTTAAATCTAACACACACACAACAATTAGTTTAAAAAGTTCAATATAATTTATATTTTTTGTACTAAAACATACGTAACAATTTTTTTTAAATAGTTTGCAAAAAACATATTAATATAATATCATAAGCATATAATTTCAGGCAATAGTCTCTATAAGCCGAAATCCATGATAATAATACATATTGCTGATAAACTAGAAATCTGAATATGATCCTGCAATTATATTTTCCAAATTAATACCTGCATCATCTGATTCATAAACTTTAACATTTTCCTCACCTGTCTCATTTAGATTCATTTCTTCTTCCTGAAGATATAAAGATGCCGAGGTGAGTGCTGAAAACCTCTCGACGTGGATGTTCTTTTACTCGAATATCTAGTTTTTCCACTCCTGCCTCTCTAGCAGCAAAACCTCAAATCAAATCTTTATCATCATCATCAAATAAAAGCTCATCTTCAGCACCAGATGCATTATCCATATTTTCCGTTAATCATTCATTACAATCATTAATATCTTTTAAAAATATTAGATCGATGGTGTCACAGATGTTATACCTTCTTTTTAGAACTTGATTTTATTTAACAAATACCAAATCATTTAGTTTATCTCATGATTATGAAAGGCACGTTAATGCAAAAAAACAAGAATTAACAAACACGATAATATACTTATAATAATTTTAATGTAGTTTGGATTGTAAAAAATATAAAATAAAAAACAATAAAATAATGAAAACACGTCGGCTTTGCGTCATTCGCTGCTTCTTTCCGTGTGCACGACGTCTTAGAGAAGAAAGACATAAACACTGCACCGTACGTCATGGTGTGTGCCTTGGCGTCTTTGATAATTATGGTACAAAGCCCAAGGCACACGATAACCACTTCATAGAGTGCATCCTTAGCCGCTTCAACACCAGATCTCAATTCAGCTTTTTTAGTAGATAACACAATTACAGTTTGCAGCATCACTGTCCAACTAATAGCAGTACCACCAAAATAAAATACATATCCAAATGCCGACTTTCTTCGGTCTCCATCTCTAGAATAATCCGAATCGTAGCAATCAAGCAAAATGCAATTCTTTTCATCAGCAAAAACAAGCTCAATATTCAATATTCCTTTAAGATATCTTACAGTAACTTTGACAGCTTCCTAATGACATTTTTCAAGATTAGCCATGTAGTGACTAACCACTCCAACTAAATGTGCAATATCAGACCTAGTACAAATCATAATATACAACAAACATCTAATTGCACTAGTTTCCATATAGGTCTTGTCGTCGGAGATTAGTCCTTTTTAGAAAGCTTTACGTACAAAGACACTAGTGTACCGATAGTTCTGCTTTCGCCATGCTAAACCGAGGAAGCACTTTATTGTACTCTTTCTGAGTCAATCTTATAATATCATGCTTTTGATCTCTACAAATCTCCTAAGGTTTTCTTTGCTTAAACAAGATCTTTCGTTTCAAATTTCGCTTTAAAAAAACTTCTAATTAATTGATTTCATTCCTATCTTTAGAAACAATAAGCATATTAAGAAGTACACACACCGAATTTTCACTAATTTGCAAACTCAGTCAGATTTTCCATCTACAACAAGTTCATTGGGTTGCTTCATATAAATGGTCTCTTTCAAATCTCCGTATAGAAAAGTTGCCTTCACATTAAATTGTTTCTTCATGTCCTGAGTAATAATGATAACCAATAAAATTGAGATAGAGGATTGACTGCGGGTGCAAAGATTTCATCATGCTCTTTTTCATTTCTCTATGAAAATCCTTTTATTGCCCGTTTAGTCTTGTATCTTCCAACGTCACGTTGAATATCCACTTGCATCCTATAGCTATGTTTTTCAAAGGTAATGGAATAAATTCCCAAGTCTTGTTCTATAAAGACTGCATCTCCTTTTGCATAAAACAAATTCACTTTGAATCATCATTTGACTTTAAAGGTGCACAATGTCACTCTATATATCTTTTGGTGTCTTCCTAACATGCCGACTAGCTCGAATACTCCAACATTGCTTAAATCACCATCAGCTCCACCTTGAACTGAATCTCTTTATTGTCATAATATTTACCCTCGCTACTAGAAGAGCTATAGGAAATATCATGTGATGTCTCGTCAAGTGTATTCTCCTTATTATCAATAGTAACAAGTCGACTTCTAAAATGAAAGGTGGAAACAATATTCATCTCCTTAGACTTCTTTCCATGTAAGCCTGAACTGTCAGATAAGTCTTGTAAAGGCTTAAACATAGCTGACTCATCAAAGGTAACGTGTCTTTAGTGGATAATTTTTTTCGTCTTATAGTTCAAATACAGTACCATTGAATACCGTTCATTTAACTATGCAAAATACATTTGAAATTTTGAGATTTCAACTCATCATTTTCTATGTTACGAACATATGCAGGACAACAAAAAATATAGAAATATTTCTAGTTTATAGGTTTATCTTTCCTTTTTTTCTTCGGAATTTTTCCATCAATGGTTGAACACAAAATCCAATTTATCATACGAGCAGTAGTTGAAATAGCTTCCGTCCAAAAAGTCTTTAGACAAGCCGTGCTCAATATCAAGCAACAAGCTTTTTCAATAATTCATCATTTTCGCAATTTCATTGGACTACTGGTCCCCGATTGTAGTGGAATGTCTCATAATGCCACATTATTTGTAGCAATCAAGGAGCTCGTTTGAAATATATTCACCGTCATTGTCGAATCTCATTTTTTTTTTAAATTTCACCTCAGTTTGGTTTTCAACAAGAGCTAATCAAACTTAAATTTCTCTCAGTCTTCACAGTTGGATTTCATTACATACACCCAAAACTTGTGTGAGAGGTCATTAACGAAGGATATAGAATATAATGCCCCTCTAATGGAAATTATAGAAACTGGTCTTCAAACATTTGAATGATCTTGGTGTAATAGCCCTAAAATTTTATAATTAATTAAATAAGTTAATTAAAGGAAAAATGCTGGTTAAACAAGAATAAACGGAAATGAATTAATAAAAGCGGATATGAGGGAACTTATTGTAGGACAATATACATTACTTATTTATTCATTTTATTCTACAACAGACTAAATTAAAAGCTAGATAAAACATTTTAATGGTGGAAGCTTAAGAAGGCAAATAAGAGGAAGATACAAAAACGCAAGGTAGAAGAGACCACAGAAGACTAAAGCTATACATCTTAAAGATCTAGGTGAGTAATATTTAACCCTTTTAATTCAATTTCTTTTATGTATGAGATGAGTTAGATCTATATTTTTTATCTATGATGAGGTTCATCTTAAATGATTGATGAATGTTTTAGGGAAAGAATTTGCATACACTGGATGTTTACATGTGTTTTTTCTACTTTAGCGATTTCAAAACTTAATGAAAGTTTTATACGATGTTTAAGACCAGATTTGGAAAGTAGATTACAATTTAGGAGATTTCTTAAGCTTATATAACTCTATATGAATTTTCGAAGTTGTATGGCTCGAACTAAACAAGGACAATACCCTAAAAAGGATAAAGTTAAACCACGGAAGAACATAGGTTCGGGCAATTTTAGGGAATTTATTAGAATTTTCTATAATGAAATAGGGGTAAAACCAACTAAAATTGCGCTGGGGTATATGAGTACCGCGGGGAAGCAGTAAAATAAACTCTATATAAAAATTATATTAACCGGGGTTATGAAAAAGGGAGACATGATCTAAATTAATTGCTAAAAAGAACACTGCAAATAGCAGAAAATGAAATAACAAAGGATCTTTTTAAAAGAGATTCAATTCGAAACTATTATATGTCCAATGTGCAATGTTGAAATCATTGCAGATATTTTCCCTTACTTTTCCCGTGTCACCAACAAATAATTCGAAATACCCCGATTTTTTCAGAATACGGATAACGACATGGGTAAAGGCGAGCCAGGGATGTCAGAGTTGTCGGGTAAAGACACTGGGGTGACTACTGTAAATAAGTAAAATACCGCCCTAAATATGAAGGAATCATACTGCACTAAAATTTAAGGAACAACGCTTAACAAGTAAAGTGTAGAGTGTGCTTCGCAGGTCAACGGGCTGTGCTAAAGGGGAGAAAGATATAATACTTATAAAAGATAAGTTAATGAGACTTGGGAAGAGGTCAGGTCAGAAAGGGGAATAAGTCCTGCATTAAAATGAAAAGATGAAACTAGAAAAGCTATTGACGTAGGGTGGAGAGGCTCACTCAATTGCACATCCAAAAAAGGTGAGGAGAGGCATTTAACTTTTAGTAATTGCGGTGGGGAAGACCAAGTAATTCCAAATTAAACAAATATTTAAAGGCTGTATATGAATTTTTTTTGCGGTCTAAGGCTGTATGTGGGTGTCTTTGTGGTCTACCATGGGTGTCTACTACGGTGGGGTGGTTTCAAACAGTTTGAAAAATAAATAAATTACTACGGTGGAGTGACACCAATCAGTAAGGAAATTTAATAAATAAATATAGAAGAACCGCGGATGGTTGTTTCTTTATAGTCCAAGGTTTCTAATTAAATTATTAAGTACCGGGTCTAGACAGTTTGAATAGATGAATAAATTTAAAAGAATATTGGGTGGGGTGATTCCAAGCAGTAATAATGAATAAATTCAGAAGAAAACCACGATGGGGTAATTTCAAGCAGTAATAGGCAAGAGACAAACCCTGAAGTAATAGGCAAGAGACAAACCCTGAAGGGAGGTAAAGTGGGTACCGCGCTGGGGTGCAGTATTGAATAATTTAAAGAATGCTATAAAGAATAAATGAGACATGCGAAGAGTTATTGCAGGAGTAAATGGTTAAGTAATATTAGAATAAAGGAGAACCCATAAAGGAAACCAGATGGGGTCTGCGTAGGAAGCGCATTATTTTATATTTAGATGTAAGGCCATCTAAGCCAGAAAGAGGGTTGGGTCTGCATAGGGTGTGCATAATGCGCAGAAGTAAGAGAAACCTGCTTAAGGAAGCGTTTAATTGAAAATGCAAATAAGTGATAATTGCGTCGGTAGTTTAAAGTGTAACTCGTGATGTCAGAATAGTGAGGGGAAAACCTAATCTATACAGTGCAGGATAGTCTCACTATATGTTTGTTTTTGGGACAACATTATTCACGCCAGACTTTATGTCTGATCCGTGTTTTTATTATTGTTTTCTCCGTAAACTAACAGATACTCGTTTAAGTAGACTGAGTTTATGAACGTAGGCGAGTTTGGAATAATGGCCGCAGTACAAGAATCGAAGACAGAGCAGGAGGCTCTTTAGTTAATAAATTTTTTGTTTTTGTTGTATGATAGAGTCCGGGTCGCATCTTCATATGTGGACCCGATTTTTTATGATATTATTTTCTATTACACATGACCCCTGCATGGGCACGATTTGGGATATATTGGCTAAAATAACTGTAATGAAAATTAAAAAGATACTGCCGTGTAATGAAACCGTATTAGTTTGCTCTGGTTACTTTGCCAATGTTTTTATATTATACTGAACTCGCTTTAGTCGTCGGAAGATAATTCTAGCGATGACTGCAACATCATCGGCGTTTATCTTCGACTTTCAAGTATGGGATGTTACAGTTTGGTATCGGAGCATAGGTCAGGGACACCTAATGAAACAAAGCTAGTAAAAAAATAAAAGCAGTAACAGCAACAAAAATAAACACTTCGTGAAGGAGATGCGTTTACACACACACATACGCGAGCGTTACGGCACGCGCTTCGCGCTTGAACTATAAATTGTATATGTTTAACATATTCAAGTAAAAATGATTTGCATAAATATTTAGTCATATTTTTGTGTTAAAATCATGTGTAGTTGGTTTGAATTTTAATATATGCATCTAATTATTTTTGTTAGTTTGAATTTTTCTTATATTATAATTAATAAAAAATCTGTAAAAAATTATTTGTTAGATCATATTTTTAAATGGTATTAAGAGTTGATAATATTTATAAAGGAGCGTTTTGAATTTGTAAAAGAGTTAGATCATATTTTTAAGCGATATTAAAATTTAGTATTATCTGTAGAGGGCAGTTTTTGAAAGCTCACAATGCTACCAAAAAAGTGTGATGCCAAAGTATTACAACTATTATTAAAGATAACAAATAAATTTGTAATTTTTTTATTTGTTTGATCCTATTTTTAAGTGATATTAAGAGTTGATAATATTTATGGAGGAGTGTTTTGGATTTGTAAATGTGTTTAATGTTAGTAACTACGTTTAAGTGATATTAAAATTTGGTAGGGGCATTTTTGGTAGTTTATGGTGATACCAAAAGAGTGATCCAAAGGTATTACAACTATTATTGAAGATATTAAGAGGTGATAATATTTTTAGAGGGGCGTTTTGAATTTGTAAAAGAGTTTAATGTTAGATCCTATTTTTAAGCGATATTAAAATTTAATAATATCTGTAAAGGGGCTTTTTGGTTGTAACAATCCGTATTTTTTGATAATTAAAAATATTAAATTTAATAAGGTTTTGGACTTTAATATTGTCAGAAGTTAAAATTTATGATTTATTAAATTGAATCTTATTAGATTAGAAATTTTGACCTTAAGATAAATCTTAAAACAACTAATTTTAATGAGATAAGATGGTAACACGTATTAACATATAATTTGCTAATATTGATTGAATGTAATTGACTACTATACTAT
Organism: Allium cepa; assembly: GCA_030765085.1. NCBI lineage: Eukaryota > Viridiplantae > Streptophyta > Magnoliopsida > Asparagales > Amaryllidaceae > Allium > Allium cepa. Next base: position 306,191,256 of record CM060938.1, on the reverse strand, counting down.
GTTAACGTAATTTCAATCGATTTAAATAATAAAGATTAGTAAGGAATATAATAAATGATGTATAAATTGATGTAATCATATGTTATTAATTGCAATTGGTTTTAATATGGAGTATGAAATTGATTATTTTGTACGTAAATTTATTAACTTTTGTTTGTAAACAATAAGTTGATAGATATGGATTATTAATGTATAACCATTGTTTTATTTATTATCTTATTATTAAATCCGTTAGAAATTTATTTGGTAATTAATGGAGAATTAATGTAATTGAAATATTACAATTGATATAAGAAGAAACGTTAACTGTTGAGTGTAATAAAATGAAAACTTATGTTAATCAATTTCATAAGAGAACTGTTGATTTGATAATAAGAATGTAAATCAAAATAAAAGGATTTGTTTGGAATTTAAATATATAATTAACGGGTTTTATTAGAGTTGTAACTAGGTGTTGGAATTAATTTAGTATATAAATATTGGGTTAACGTGCAAAATTGTATTTCAAAAGAAACATTGGATTAATTATCTTCCGTGTATTTGGGTGTGTTTTGAGATCTAATTATTGTAATTAATAGTTATTATATCTTGAAATAGAAGTAAATGGTACTTAATTAATGATATGTGCAACTTACGTTTTGTTTTAAAAATATAATAAAAATTTCATTGAGAAATATTACGTTCAAATTGTGAGTACTTAAATTTGTTACAAATATAATGATAATAGAAAATCAATTGATAAAGAAACGACATGGTTGTACGAAACATTATTTCCGTGACTCTTTAATGAGATAATCTTTAAATATAAGTTGGTTTTAAAGGAGGAGGTGTTAATTGTAAATTAATGTGTAATAAAAAGAAATATGTATTAATAAAAATAAAATAAAACGATTGGTTTCTTGAAAAGAATATTTTTATCAAATAAAGTGAATATTTCATTTGTGAATGTAAATTTAATTTCATTGAAATAAAGAATTGAATTTTGTTGTATGTTTCTAGTTGGAATATTTGATTTATTTAAATATTCAAACTTGATTTGAATTTAATTTATAATTAAAATAACAATAATAAAATGGTAAGAAAACAACTTGAAGGTTTGGTTAAATTTTTGATTTGGAATAGTTAGCATATCTACATAGGAAATTTTTTCCGTTTCAAATTTGACTTTGGAGTTTCAGTTCATCTTTTAATGTGTGGGGTGGCGGTCCTCATTATGTTACTTGCAATGTTTAATTTTATTTATTTACTAAATAAAAATACATGTGTGTGTAAATTTGAGCGTATTAGGGTTAATAAAATATGTTAAAGTGAACTGTTTTTTTAGTATATTAGATTTGTGATTTTCATGTACGGTCTACGTTCTCAAATTTAAATCGTCGCATTCATTTATTTTATTACTACTTTCTTTTATTAAATACATGTCTTTTTTGGTTCCAATAAGTTTTTTATTTGCACGCGAGCCTTACCTTGAAATGTTGCATGTGTGTTGATGAAATTAACTAAGGTAGCACATGTTTTGAAATTTTATACCAAAAGATTTGCTTACCATGTAAACATGTCTTATCAAATTCCAATGTGTGTCTTTCATCTTTTGTTAATTACCTGCATGTTAGGCTTTTTTATTTTGCAAATTTACATCTTCTTGTATCCTTCCCTTTCATATTCCAATTTTCAAATGTGCTTTACCCTTATTCGTTTCCTATTTCATAAATCTCTTCATCTAACTTTTCATTTTCAAAATGTGCTTCCATTATTTCTTTTGCCTAGTTTCTTTCCCTTCTAAAAAAACAAACAAACGTGAGCAACTTATTTTCATGAAGCCAATCTTTTTCATTTGTTTACAAATCCACTGCTTAAAGCCTCCTTCCTTTATGTGTGAGCCATCGTGTCATTTTTTCGTTGATTCTTCAGAATTTAGAAACATGAGCAGACTTCAAAATTCTTAATATGAGTAACTAACTTGTTTTATTTTATTATGTGTCCATGGTTTTCTATTTCATTTTCATAATATTTTTATAACTTGAATATCTTCTGCATATGAACTCAGATTAATGCGCGGTTTTTTTGGGTTTGTATCAAAATTCCGGACAACATGAAACTAGTTTGGTTGAATTTAGAGACCGTTGAAATTTTAGGATTTTATTGGATTTTCAGTTGGCTATTAATCAAAGGTGAGTGATTAAACCCACTCACGCAATACTAAAAATTCCATTGCAAGTTAAATAAAATATATGATGTGATATATAATTTTTTTGTTGCTGTTTGTTGATTTAAGTTGATGTTTGAATTGATATTGAATCTGAATTGACATTTAATTTTATATTGGAATTTAATTGATAGTTAAACCCCGATATTGATAACTATTATATGTTGAAATATATTGGTTGATTTGTATGTTGTTTGAAACAGATGCTTATTGATTGATATGTTGGATGTATATTATTGACATTTAATATGTCCCTATTATCACCTTGTATATTATTGACATCATTTAAATGATCATCTGAATCATTTTAGAATTGGATAATTAATACATTTAAATTATGGGTTAAATGATATATACCCATACAATTTCTTGAATATGGATTATTTATTGAAACTGAATTATTTAAAAGTTTAAGTTTTTAATTTAAACTTCGGCTTTATTTTAAATAAAATGGTAAAAATTGGTATTTCGAATTATTTGAAATCTCGTAAGTTATTGCACTCACGTTGTACACTTGATAGGAGATGGAAAATCCTGTAACATCTCTGAAGCCATTGTACTCAAATTTATTTGAGATTGATTTGACTTACATAGGAATTTTTTATTTCTGACTCGAGTGTATTGTTTTTCATTATGCTTGGGTCGGCCTGAGTTTTTCAGTGTTGAAGACTATTTTCTGGTGGACAAAGATGAAGATTCAGTATAATATTGCTATTTATTATTCCACTATATTCTGTGTTCCGCTGCATTATTTGTTTATTTATGATGTATGTATAACTCTGATTTGAATTTGTAAAAGTGCAGTCATATGTTATTTTTAAAACAGCTTCATGAACTGTTTATTTGATTATTGTATTTTGTCGTTCCGCTGCGAGATTCTGTTTTTTCTTTCCTTTTTTTTTACTTATTTACCTCATTAACAATCCTCTCTTTTGAATGGTTTGAGTCTGACATGTGTGGTATATTGTCGATTTGAACCGTCCAAAAAGGTGGGTCGTTGCATTGGTAGTTCACAATGCTACCAAAAATGTGTGATACCAAAGGTATTATAATTATTATTAAAGATAAAGATAATAAATAAATTTGTTAAAAAAGTTTATTTGTTAAATCCTATTTTTAAGTATTATTAAGAGTTGATAATATTTATGGAAGAGCGTTTTGAATTTGTAAATGAGTTTAAAGTTAGATTCTATTTTTAAGCGATATTAAAATTTGATAGTATCTATAGAGGGGTATTTTTGATAGTTCGCGCTGATATGAAAAAAAGTGTGACATCATAAGTATTACAACTATTATTACTAAAGATAAAGTAAAAATGGTTTGCACAGATATTTAGTCATAATTTTGCGTTAAAATCATGTGTTGTTGGTTTGAATTTTAATTTCTACATCTAATTATTTTTGTTAGTTTGAATTTTTATTAATTAACAAAAAAAATTTGTAAAAAAAAATTATTTGTTAGATTCTATTTTTAAGTGATATTAGGAGTTGATAATATTTATAGAGGAGCGCTTTGAATTTGTAAAAGAGCTTAATGTTAGGCCCTATTTTTAAGCGATATTAAAATTTGATAGTATCTGTAGATGAGCGTTTTTGAAAGCTCATAATGCTACCGAAAAAATGTGGTACTAAATGTATTACAACTACCAGTACGTTAGGCACGTCCGTTGGACGTGTGCAGAAAAAATTGAAGCAGATTTATTTAGTATGAAATAATGGTCATATGTATTGGTGATATTTGACGAAAATAAATATGTGAACTAAATTCCTTTTATTGTGAAGTACTATGAATAAATACACACAAACATGTTACTACAATTTCAAGCATCAATTTGGTCCTACTTCGACCTCAAATCAAATAATTTATTCCAGAGTAGCTGAAGATGAATTTATTTAACATTAAGTTGTGTTCTTAGTTAATTAACTCATATAATATAACAAAATAAAGGAAACACTCAGTAATAAATTAGTCGGTCACACTAAGAAGTTGTCAAAATTGCTCAACCGCATAGAATTCAAAATAAATAAATGAAAAATTCTTAAGTGGAATGGTTCTAGCCAACCAATCTCCATGCAAACACTGCATGTTAACTTTGAAATTCTAACAGTTGCATGATATTAATGTAAAATCGTACTTGAAAGCTAATTAAAGTAACCAAACGTATGTAGTACACAATATTGAATTTATAATTAAAAAATAAAAACGTTTTCCTCGGCACCAAACCAATGTAGTAGATAATATTATAAGCTTAATATTACTGATTTGCCTCGTAAATGATCAAATACAACGCAAGCTGTATCAATAAACTAACAAACATAACTCTTCCTATAGTATGAAAAATATTATACGCTAACTATGTTCAATCAAGATTAGCCTCTTAATTAGCAAATGGCCACATGATTTTAGTATCCGCACATGCATTGAATATGCAAGTAGGCATCTGATGTCATTAAATTCTTTATCACCACTAAATCCTATCCATACAATCAAAAAATCAACATGCATTCATGTGTATTTCCTATTTATTAACTATCAGCTGATATTAAAACATGTAATATATAGAACATGCTTATTAAAACATGATCGCGTGTTATACTTGATAAAAGGACAAAAGACATCTTTACGACGCAAAACCAAAATAAGCTACATGTGAAAACAAAAATTTGACCAAAGCTTAAGGAAGACTTGGATTTCAGTATACTGTTAAAGAAAGCATTTTTAAACAAAGATGCAATATTTATATAGTTCAAAAACTGACATAAGTTGTAATTTTATAAAAAGAAATTTATGCGTGCAACTATGAAAGTAAAATCATTGGATAATACCTGATAGTTGAAGCATGCAAGAAAATTTCTGTTGGGAGGGATAAAAGGTCATGTATTACTGAAGCAAGAATATATGGTTTCACATTGGATGAGCAAATATACAAGTGTCATATATCCCAGAACGACTTTCTCATTCAATCATAAATTTAGAACATTGTCTTCCATCTCAATAGCTATATAAACAATGGGAAACAAAATCCAACCAACAAAATTGAATCTATACAACTTAGATCTCTATATCATTCTAAAACTAAACAAAGCCTTCAATAACAGAAAATCAGACTGTGCTAGGAATTCTATCAAACATTATATGTGGACTGTTACAATACAAATTCACATTTTTACTCCCTAGTTCTTTCTTTCTGCAACATGAAAGATATCGTCGCTCCAATTTTCTTCAAATTGATAACAAAATTTAAGAAAAGTTAATCAAAACACGGTTACCTATTAGCTATCGAGTTATGCTTCTCTTAATCAATAACTTGAATCTGCAAACAAAACTACTCTACATTTTCTTCTCAGCTACAACCGTGCGACCCAAATTCTTCTCAGTTTAGGGATTGATGGTTTTGTGCCTTTTAGTCTTTTATTGTTATGGATAAAGAAGCCAATTGAGATGGTCATGGAGGAGCGTGATCAGATGCGCCCTATGTTAATTTAAAGAAAGAGGATTATTATTTTTATTAAAAGAAAACAGTGCGATTGGGAGTGGATTGGGAGTGCAAACGTCTGTATTGCGTTCGAAGCAAGCAGATAAAAACATGAAAAAAGATTGACAAATATATCCTTATTATGTGGTATAATTTTGGAAGGGCGATATGGACATTTCAAAAGCTTCAAATGAAGGTATTCTTATTATATATAGATTATTGAAGAAAAGATAATAAATTTGTAAAATAAAGTTTATTTGTTAGATCCTATTTTTAAGTGATATTAAGAGTTGATAATATTTATGGAGGGGCGTTTTGAATTCGTAAATGAGTTTAATGTTAGATCCTATATTTTACTGATATTAAATTTTGGTAATATTTGTAGATGAGCATTTTTGATAGTTCACGCTGGTACCAAAAAAGTGTGATATCAAAGGTATTGCAACTATATATATGTATGTATGTATGTATGTATGTATATATAGGGAGATATATCATTCTTCTATTGAGATTTTACTTCTTATCCTTTTGATGAAGATTTACTTAGCAGAAAAGCAAGATGGATTTTAGAAGTGGACGAATCACAATAGGAGGGGCAAGTGTAAGACGAAAGACTGAAGAAACACAGACCTATTGAGGAAGGGAGGACAGAATTCCAAGAGCGGTATAAGAGGAAACTGCATCACCAGTTAATAAAGCAGGTATGGATGTTAATGTTTTATTTAGACAGTGCGTGGCCCAAATGATGGGAAGCTGCATCGGAGGCATTACCGCCGAGAGTTGCGGTGGTAAATAAAGATTTCTCAAGGATGAGCAAAAATAAGAAGCCATGAGTGAGTATTTGGTGACTTAAGACTGAATGATGCGCAGAAGAGGGAACTGACATCAAGGCAGTTACAGGAGCAGAAGAGGGAACTGACATCAAGGCAGTTACAGGAAGATGCACTGGATTGGTGGGAGACCGTAATTGCAGAAACCCCAGAAGAGGGAGTCACTTGGGAGTAGTTCAAGGAGAGATTTAAGGTTCAGTTTATATCAGTCTCAACAAGGGTGTGTTGTTGAGGGAGTTCATTGACCTGAGGTAGGGTGACCTTACAGTGGAGGGGTACATCCAGAAGTTTAATGCATTAGCTAAGTATGGAAGGGAGATTACTAACACTCCTATGAAGAAAAATGAAAAATTTATTAAAATCTTAAAGAAGCAAGGGTTTGGTCATAAAGTGATGGCTTGTGTAGCATCTCTTAACGAGTTTGTAGTGGACATGATCAAAAGATATGATAGCATATGTCAAAAGAAGAGAAGGGTGGAGATGAGGCCCAAGGCAGAACAAAAGTAGTTAACCCCATATACTAAAGGCAAGAAGGGAGTGCCAAAAGGGAATGTGTAGTGCTAATACTGAAGTTGTCATTGCAGAAGTAGTCTACTACAACACGGACATTAGAGACACTATGCTTCGAAGTGTCCCATGCATAAGAATGTTGCAAGTGCGAAGTGCTTCAAGTGTGATAAGATAGGACATCTGAAGAGAGACTGTCCAGAGCTTAAGTGTGATAGGATAGGACATCTGAAGAGAGACTGCCCAGAGCTTAAAGCACATGTATATGCTTTGAAGGGACCAAGGGAAGGACAAAGTAGAGAGAGGCAAGGGGAAAATCCTAGAAGGTATGACTTTGATTTTTGGTATTTTAGTTAGAGTATTGTTTGATACTGGAGCTACACATTTATTTATAACTAAAGATCTGGTGGACATGATTGGGTTGAGAGTCACTTATTTAGTAACATCCATAAGTGTAGTAAATCCGATAGGAGGGTACGCCACTCTCGGATTGAGATGCACAGACTTAGATGTTAAATTAGATGGGTGTAAGTTTTCTTGTGATCCCTACGTGTTTGATTTCATAGGTTTCAGAGTTATTTTAGGGATGAACCGGTTGGAAAGATATAGTGCACTGTGCTAGGGTGCACTGTGCCGAAAGGATAATCACTCTGAGTCATCTTGACCACAGAGGTAGAGGTTATGTAGTCTTGGAAGAATGTGGAGCGGGGTATCAAAGTACTTTATATGCGTTAGCTTCGGAGGAAGAGGAGCTGGGAGCTGTATGGGTGGTAAAGGAGTACGGAGAGTTTGAATCGATTTCGGAGTTGCCACCGCTCGAGAGCGGTAGAGTCCCGCATTGACCTATTATTATGGACTGAACCGTTTAGTCGACCTTCTAGCAGAATGCCTTCGAGGGAGATGGAGGAGCCGAGGAAGCAATTGGTAGAGTTAGAAGAGAAAAACTTCATAAGACCAAGCAGCTCACCATGGGAGCAGTGACAGTGTTTATGAAGAAGGCTGATGGGTCTTTGAGACTGTGTATAGACTATCGAAAGTTAAATGAGAGGATGATGAAGAATAATTATCATTTGCCTAGACTAGATGACCTTTTTGATCAGTTTAGTGGAACTAAGGCGTTTTTGCAGTTGGACTTGGTTACAGGATTCCATCAATTGAGTCACGGAGGAAAGTATTTCTTTGATTGCATTCAGAATTAGGTATGGTTCTTATGAGTGGTTGATTATGCCATTTGGGCTAACCATTAACCAATGCGTCTGTATTCTTTGTAAACTTGATGAACATGATATTTCGAGATAAGCTGGACAGATATGTGTTGGTGTTCATAGATGATTTTTAGTGTGCTCCAAGGATGGGGTGGAGCACGTAGTCCACCTAAGGTTGGTGTTGGAGACGTTGAGATAGCATAAGTTGAAGACGAAATTTTTCAAGTATCATTTGTGAAAAAGAAAAGTGAAGTTCATAGGCCATGTAATTTCCAAAGAAGGATTAGTGGTAGATCCAGAAAAGGCGGAGGCAGTAATTGGGTGGAAGAGACCTGAGACTATGACCGAGGTGCAAAGTTTTCTGGGATTGACCGGTTATTACATGAGATTCATTAAGGGTTTTTCTTGTATAGCTGCGTCGATGCCTAGGATGACTAGGAAGGGAGAACAGTTTGTTTGGATGCAGGAGTGTAAGAAGGCATTTCAAGAACTTAAGCATAGATTGACAAATTCGTCTTGTTAGTAATATCTAAAGGGAATGATGGTATGATTGTGTATACAGACGTGTCAGGATTGGGGTTAGACGCGGTATTGCTGCGGAAGGGCAAAGTAATTGCTTATGCATCCAGACAGTTATGACCCCATGAAGTTAGATATCCAATGCATGATTTGGAATTGGCTGCCATAGTTTTCGCATTGAAGATTTGAAGACATCTTTTAAGGGAGAAGTTTGAGTTGTGTACTGACCACAAGTCCTTGAGGTATTTGTTCATTCAGAAGGAGTTGAATATGAGGCAGCAGAGATTGTTAAAGTTCCTAGCAACATATGATTTTGGGATATAGTATACCCAGGAAAAGGCGATAAACGGCTGATGCCTTAAGTCGAAGACAACAAAGTTGTGTTTTGGCAATGTTAGAAGAATGGACTGCGTTAAAAACATGGTAGTAGCATACTTAGAAGTTAGACCTACGTTGTAGAAATGATGACTAAATTGCAGAAGAATGATAAGTTTTGCGCAGACACGGTAAGGAGTTTGGATTTAGGAACCAAGGTAGTAGAACTGAAGGGGTTCAGTGTAGATAAGTAGGGAGTACCGCAGAAGAATGACAGGTTGTATGCTTCAAGTATGGAAATGAGATTCAAGATGGAAATGAAGTGGGCTCTTGCAGCCTTTAGAAGTTCCATTATGGAAATGAGATTCAATGTCTATGGACTTCATAGATGGATTGACAAGGACAGGGAATGAAGCCATATGGGTCATAGTTGATAGACTAAGTGTGCCTATTTCATTTCGGTGAAGGCTAAGAGAACCACGTCGAACTTAGCAGAATATATGTAAAGATGATATTGAGACTGCAGGGGTTGCCAAGCACTATTATTAGTAATTGGGATTCGTTGTATACTAGTGAATTTTGAAGAAGTCTGCAGAAGGTATTAGGTACAGAACTGTGCATGAGTATTGCGTACCATCTATGGACAGATGAGCAGACTAAGAGAATTAACAAGATCATAGAAGATTTTTTGAGAGCATGTATTTCAAACTTCGGTGGATCTTGGAAAGATTGTCTACGTTTAGTAGAGTTCTCATATAACAACTATCAGAGCAGTGTTGGGATGGCTTCGTTTGAGGCTTTGTATGGAAGGCCGTGTAAATTGCCTGCATGTTGGTTGGAAGCAGGAGACATGATTGCGTTAGGACCAAATGTGGTGAAGGATGCTACTGATAAGTTAGAGCTAATCCGAGCAAGGATGGAAGCAGCACGATCTAGGAAAAAGAGTTATGCCGACACAAGAAGAAAGGTACCGAGGTTCGCAGTAGGAGATTAGGTTTCCGTGAAGGTTTCTCCGATGAGAGGCATGCTGCATCTCGGGAAAGCCGAGAAGTTAGCATCCAAATATGTAGGTTCGTTTTCGATCATAGAAAGGATTAGTGGGATGACGTATAAAGTGGATCTGCAATGTTTTTGCTGGGATTTATAATGTGTTTCACGTGTTATGTTTGTGGAATTGCATTAAGGACCCGGAAGCAATAGTAGATCAGAAGGCAGTAGAAGACTTGGTTATCAAACCAAATATGATTTGTGTACGCGGACCGGTTCAGATAGTGGATCGGGACGAGAAGCGGCTTTGTAACAAGGTGGTGAAGCTTATATGCGTTCAGTGGAGTGTAGATCAGGAGGACTGCACATGAGAAATAGAGAATAAAGTTAGGATGACCTGTCCAGAGTTGTTTGTCACATATTAACGCATATGTTTTGTATCGGGTTGTGCTGATGTGGACCATTTATATATGTGTGTGTGTATGTATATTATGGTTGTTTGCTATATTAGTAGGAAGTATCAGCACGTTTTATGTGCATGGATTGGGAATTCATGGAGATGCTTAGAGTAAGCATAAAGGAGATGGCTAGTCTCTAGTTGGACGTAACTGAATTTTGAGGTGAAATTCCTTTAAGGATAGAAGACTATAATAACCCTAAAATTTTACAACTAATTAAATAAGCTTATTAAAGGGATAATGCGGGTTAAACAAGAAGGGTAAAAGAAAAGAATTAATGAAAGCCGGTACGAGGGTCCAAACTCTACTTGTTGTAGGACATTATACCTTACATATTTTATTTATTCATTTTATTCTACTCAAGCTATCTTAAAAGTTTGAGAAAACATTTTAATGGTGGAAGCTTAAGAAAGCAAATAAGAGGAAGATATAAAAATGCAAGCGAGAAGAGAGACTAAAGAAGACTTAAGATATACATCTAAAAGATCTATCGGAGTAATACTTAAGCCTTCTAATCCAATTACTTATATATGTATGTGATTTAGATTTACATGTTTTCATGTACGATGGGGTTTACATGCAAAAGTATAAAAGGATTAATGAAATAATGTGCATACATGCGATGTTTACATGTGTTTTTTCTATTCTAGTGATTTAAAACTTAATGAAAGTTTTATATGATGTTTAGGAACAGATTTGGAAAGTGTGTATATTTTAAGAGATTTCTTAAACTTATATAATTCTATATGAATTTTTGAAGTTGTATGACTCAAAATAAACAAGGAAAATACCCTAAAACGACGAAATAAAGTTAAACCATGGAAGAACATGGATTCTGACAATTAAAGAACTATCAAATTTTTCTACAACGAAATAGGGATAAAACCAGCTAAAACTACGCTGGGGTAGATGGGTACTGCGGGGATGTAGTAAAATAAATTTTATGGAAAAATATATTAATAGGGGTTAGGAAAACGGAAGACAAGATCCAAATTAATTATTGAAAAAAACCACTGCAAATAACAGAAAATGAAATAAGGTCCAATGGGATAACGACACCAGTAAAAGCGTTGTTAGGAATGTTAGAGTTGTCGGGTAATGACCTTGGGGCGACGGCTATAAATAAGTAAGAGTACGGTGCTAAATGTGAAGGAATCATACTGCACTAAACTTTAGAGAAGAATACTAAATAAGCAAAGTGTAGAGCGTACTGCGTGGGTAAGGGACTGTGCTAAAGGTGCGAAATATATAATACTTAAAAATGACAAGTCAATGAAACTCGAAGACAGTGCGGGTCAAAACGGGGAAGAGATTCTGCATTAAAATGAAAAGACGAAGTTGGAAGGCTATTGACGTCGGGTGAAGGAGCTCACTTGAAGGCACACCCAGCAAATGTGCGTAGAGGCATTCAACTTTCAAGGGATGTGGTGGGAAAGGCCAAGTAGCTCCCAATTAAACAAATGTTTAGAGGCTGCATGTGGGTTTCTTTTTGGTCTAAGGTTGTGTGTAGGTTTCTTTGCGGTTAATTGCAGTGGGGTGGTAGTTTCAAGCAGTTTTGAAAAATAAATTACTACAGTGGGGTGACGCCAAACAGTAAGGAAATTTAATAAATACAGAGGAACTGCATATGGTTGTTTCGTTGTAGTCCAAGGCTTAACTAATTAAATCATTAAGTACCGTGGGGGTGTGGTCCACACAGTTCGAATAACTGAATAAATTGAAAAGAATACCGCGGTAGAGTGATTCTAAGCAGTAACAACGAATAAATTCAAAAGAAAATTATGGTGAGGTAATTCCAAGCAATATTAGGCAAGAAACAAACACTGAAAGGAGGTAAAGGGAGTACCGCGTTGGGGAGCATTATCAGACAATTTTAAAGAACGCTTTAAAGTATAAATGAGACATACGAATGGTTCTTGCAGAAGTAAATGGTTAAATAATACTAGAATAAAGAAGAACAAATAAGGAAAACCAGGCGGGGTCTGCGTTGGGAGCGCAATATTCTATATTTAAAGTTATCTAAACCAGGAAGAGGGTTGGGTCTGTGCAGGGTGCGCAGAAATAAAAGAAATTTGGTTAAGAAAACGTTTAATTGAAGATGTAAATAAGAAATAATTGCGTCAGTAGTTTAAAGTGTTTTACTCATGATTTCAAAATAGTGAAGGGAAATCTAATCTCTACAATCTGGTTAGTCTCACTATATGTTTGTTTTTGAGGACAACATTATTCACACTAGACTTTATATCTGATCCGTATTTTTATTATTGTTTTCACCATAAACTCATGGATACTCATTTGAACAGGCTAAGTTTATGGGCTTAGGCTGGTTTAGAATAACGGTCGCAGTACAAGAATTGAAGACGGGGCAGAAGGTTCTTTAGCTAATAAAGAATTTTTTTTCGTTGTATGACAAAGTGCGGGCTGAACCTTTATATGTGGACCTGATTCTTTATGATGTTATTTTCTATTATATTTGACCCCTGCGTGGGTACGTTTTGAAAAATATTGATTGAAGTAATTGAAAGGAAGTGTGGATTAAGGATCTTAAGGCTAATTTAACACTAGAGGGGGGTGAATAGTGTTTAATGGATTCTAAGACTTATATGAACTAATTTAAAATTATGACACAAACAAATATAGAACTTAATCATAGAATCACACACAGATGAAAAAAGTAAATAAAAAGCAGTAAAAGGAAAGAACACACCGGATTTTATACTGGTTCGGAGTTACGCTACATCCAGCCCTGTACCAAGGCAAACCACGTCATACAGATTTTTATTATACCAATGTCGAAATTACATTCCTCAATTTTTAAAGACCTTGTGGTACCCTCCTGTCTCACGAGTCCGGGGCAACTCTCTTGATTTACGGGCCACAAGATTACCCAATTGATTTCCAGATACAACCATACCTTAAGAAAGACTTGATAATATTTTGATTACAAATTGATCCTATAACTCTGAATAGCACTTTGATCTTCAAGAGAGGGCAGAGAATTAAACAAGAATGAGATTCTAATTTGATTCACTTGAGAATTCGGTAGAATTTCAGCACGATCTTGAAAATGTGAAAATTATAGAATATGGATTTGTGGAGAAGTGAAGAAAATATAAAAATAGATGATTAAAAATTCATTTGTGAAGTCTATTTACAAAGCACCAACGGTCATAACCATTCGTGAAGAGATTTAAACGAATAGACGCTTCTTTTGAAAATTGAAACTTTTGAATTCAACGGCCACCATGTCGACATGGGGTATCTCATAATGTCGACGTCCTTATGTAAAAAAACAATGTAAAATTTGTTTTTGAAAATGAAATTTAAAACAAGAGTTTATTTTAAAACAAAAACAAATAATATTTTAAGGCTAAAACATCTTTTTGAAAAGTCATTTGAAAAGATAATTTTAGGGCTAAAATATTTTGAAAAGCAGCTTTAAAAATCATTTTGAAGTAGTTTTGCAAACTTCTTCCTGTAGAATATCTCATCACATCAGGACTCGAGAACTTATACAAAACCAGGATGTCCGTGGGTTTGTAAGTCACTTGTCGTAGGTTTGTAAGCTACTTGTCGTGGGTTTGTAAGCCACGAAGAAGGTAGAAATGAGTTGCATCCCAAATGAAATTCGGAATGAAGATTTCCATGCTATTATGAAGTTTTAACAAAAAAATTACACACATATCTTGAAATCTTGATCTTGATACTTATGAGTTTTCAAACTTGATTTCTTCATTTTTGATCTTGATACTGTACAATCTTCAATAATCAGTACCCGTCTTATATATATCCTGTATAATAATATTCATACATATCTAGACAATAGTGTTAGTATATAAGTTATATTAAAATAAGTTACAAAGGTTGTTGTCATCAAAACTACTATCTTCAGTTCCTAACAGTAATTGTAATGAAAATTAAAAGGACACTGCCGTGTATTGAAATTGTATTAGTTTGCTCTGCTTGTTTTAGCGGTGTTTTCATATAATATTGAACTCACTTTTGTCGTCGAAAGATAATTCTAGTGATGACGGCAGCATCGACGTTCATCTTCTGGTTTCAAGTGGGGGATGTTACACATAGCCAAGTACTCTCCTAGAACTGTGCTTATAAACACCAAAACGATATTTTGGTATGCTTAGTCAATACACGCTCTTGACAGAAATGTGATTTTGTTGAAGATTTTCCCTTTAAACATCTTCTACGAAGTAATTTTTAAGTTTTTCTCTTGAAATATGATCCACTCTCAATGGTCAAAGCCTGCTGGTATTCATGTCTCTAACACTATCAACTTCAACACACGACTCACTAAAAATAGTGGCGCCGTTAAGCAAATACACATTTCAAGCCTCAATATCCTTCACAATCACAAGTGTTTCTCTAGAAACCTTTAAATCTCTTTCAATAGTAATCTTGCATCTCAATGATGTCAACTGGTCAAAAGAGATCAAAGACTTTCGAAGCCTTGGAACAAATCGAACATTGATTAAAGTACGAAGTACACCATTATACATCTGAATTCGTATCGAACCAATTCCTAAAGATTTACATGTAGCGTCATTGTTATAAGGATTGCACTATCCTTCTTGTCGACATAGGAAGAGAAGCAATCCTTATTAGGCGTCATATGAAAAGATGTCCAAAACTCTAGAACCTAATGTATAGAAACATCTGATATTGTTGTCGTTAGTACATCACTACTATCGTTCTCTATCGCAATAGATAAAGAACCATGCACTTTCTTATTCTTCAAGTTTGGACAGTCTCTTCTAAAATGTTCTCGTTGTTTACAATAATGGCACTTATCATTTTTAACTTACTCCGTCAGCCAGGCTTTCTAGAACTAGAACACCTCATAAATTTCTCATCTTCTCATTTATGTCTCTCTCAACAAACAAGTCTTGAGTAGCAATTCCTTCACTACCGTCATCTATACTCAATTCCTTCATCCGATCATGCAAATCTTCACTGAGTAGACTAGGGGTTATCCCTGCCATAAATGAGACTGTTGACAAAACCAGTGTATTACTCCAGAAGCAAACATAGTAGAATCATGGCCTTCTGGCCCTCGTCGATCGTCTAATCAACAGATGTATATTCATCAGCAAATCATCAAACACACTTGGGTCTGATGTAATTGAATCACTCTCTTTTGTCTTATAGGTGAAAAACGTCAACAATATCAAACAGCTGGTATAAGACTTCTTCATGTAGAGATCATTCAACTTCTTCCAAATATCTCTAGTTGTAGTTTCATCATTAATTTCGAAGGTAATATTTTCTTCCATAGCAAGTTGGAGAGTAGTAAAAAATGTTATTCTTCTGTCTCATGCAATTCGATAGATGAAAACATCTGTATGCAACTTATCGATCTCAAACACTACATGATGAATATGATTTCTCCTTAATACCGCATTTATCTTCCATGCAACTTCTCAAAGTTATTGTCTTTATTACACTTCTTAATCGCCAATTGGAAATCAAACGGCACATAGAGCCCTTAACATAGGATTAGAGTTGTTATGCTAATGGTAATTTACCATTACCGTACCAATATCAAGCATTGTTAACCAATATCGAGCTACGTTTTTATACAAATGCTATCGGTATGGTAACGATAAATTGATCATTATTAACGGTAAATGTAGTGACAAAGAAATGTCAAAACCAGTGGTAACGGTAAATATACCAATCGTATTAATTTTACTTTTTTTTTACCATTTAAATTAATTCCAACCACAAAAACTTTTGAAAGTTTATCATATTTTAAGCAGATGTTTGTGGTATTATTTATGATGCTAATTCTTTTTGGCTTTATTAACTTTAAAATTTAAGATAAGCAAAATTATTATTTCTTATTGTTGTAAATAATTTGTGATGAACCAAGAAAATTTTCCATGTCAATTAAAATAAGTCAAAATATTTAGATAAGCATTGATGAAATTAGAATTAGTAGCTAAATATTTACTTTTTCATCATTATCAAAATTTTAATGTAATAAAATTTAAATAGCTTTATGTATCGATAAATTTACCATTAGCAATCAACGGTTTACTAGTTTATCGGTATACCAATGAACATTATACTAGCAGTAACGATAAAGTGTCAGTAGTCATTTTTGACTTCTCAATAGTACTGGTATGGTAGCGGTTTTCTCATATGGGTAACATTTATCATTACCGTAATAGTCTTACATATCGGGTCGGCATTGCTCATGCTTCGGGTCGGATCGGTATCTGCTTCGGGTCGGTGCTAATAATATTTCGGGTCGACAAGGGAACAGTGTCAGGTCATAATACTTCGAGGGGTCGGCTTTGCTTCGTCTTCTGGTCAGGTCGGCATACAACTTGGGGTTGGCATGACATGGAGGTTGCACCACTACAAGGGGTTGGAAACAGGATGGCCTACATATGATGCACCTATTGAAGCCAAATTAACCTTCGTTATATTCTTATCCTTCAGACTTGTCATTCTATCAAGCACCTTTAATCCAATAGCAATACTTACAACGTTGATATCAATTGTTAGGAAAAAAAACAAGTTCTATACTGTCAAATTTTCTTAAATCTTAACGGAAATCTATGTAGGATTAGCTATAGGTGAGATTAAAAAAACAAATTAAATAATCAAACTTAATTCAACAATCCATAATTAAACACGAGCAAATTGAAATTAACAGAAAATAAATAGAACACAAATTTATAATGGTTCCACCAATGACGTGATGGTGTACATTCACTTTGAAGGAGAAGAATTTTATTAATGATTTCAGGAGAATATAAGAGATTGATATATCTATTTTTAATGGAAATTTAATACAAAAATAGAAAAGAACTTCAACTTAAGAGCATGATGGATCTCTTATGAATGACTGCATTTATATATAAATTATGGTTGAAGAAATTGATTCATGTTGATAAAATAATGCCACATCAATTTACCGATTCATATGGAAACACACATAATTTCTATTCTAGCCTTTAATTTTCTCCAATATGCACGTGTCTGATAGCATGCCTTTATTAATCAACTGATTAGAGAATTGATTAATTACCTTCATCTCGCAAAGTTATTTCTTTCCACGTAGGTGATTTCTTGTTGCTTTATTTTAATGCAATTAAAGACTTCTCTAACACATATTAGGGTCACAGTTTCAACATTATCTAAATAAAAAGTAAGAAATTTGATTAGAGGAACTATCAAGTAATAAATAATAAGATAATTTCGTGTAATTCCTTAATAAAAAGTTAAAATGTTATATAAAAGAAATACATATACTTACGTGTGAGATCTTGGATTGAGAAATTGATCCAGATTTCAATAGACATTTTAAAATATCAGACTAGGTTAGTATCGAATATATATGATTTGATGTTTCGTTTTGCCGAAGTACGAAATAGTGATCTCGGCCGAGACGAAATAGGTTCAAAACTCTTATTCAGCTAGCCTAATTGTTTTATGATGTTATATTTTAGTTTAATTTTACCATGTATTTTAAATTGGTTTTTCAAAAATATTGAAAACGAAAACGTAACAAAAACCATAATTTTCATAATTGACTGAGACATCAACGTTTTTGACTGATCGAAACCTCGAACCTTGAGACAGGCACAATGTACCTAATCAGATGTATTACAACCTTCCATTAATGTACCCATACAACTCTAAGTCTACACATGCGCACTTCATAAATATGCATCTGCATTTTTCAGCTTCAAAACGAGGTTTATATTTTATAATAAGTTCTAAAAATGGATCTATATTTGTAGTACCTTTTTTTATGCACACTTATCTGTAAATAAACCTGGAGAGCGACCATCAACGGCTATCCAATTTATGTACAACCACCAACAATTTTTAGTCTAGTTGGCAAGTGCAAGCCTGTCGATAGTAGGAGCTTTTTTAAGTTCAATTCACCTGTAAGCAGTATGCACGTGTATCATTGAACTTTTTTCAGCTATAGTTGGGCTTAGCCTAGCATCAGCTGCCATTTTGGGGAAATGCAAACATTGCTTGTGCTTGATCTCTCTAAGCTTGCCTCTTTCAGAGGTGCGATAACGGGACATTTTGTTTTTCAACTACGCATGGATGTCACAAGATATGTAGTTTGAATATTCGTAGTTGAACTAACATTAACATTGGAGCGAACCGTGTGTTTACAAATTCAAGTGTGAAGCCAAAACACCAAGAAGCAACCGAAATACTATTGGAGCAATTGCCGACAAGTCAATGCCAACAGTTGCCGATTGAATGTTGTACATTATTATTTAAGCAATTGGTAATCGTTTAGTAAAGGAATTTGGTTGTCAATAATTTGCAACCCAATTGTTTGACATAATAAGCGAGATGTATGTATTTATCCCCTAGCAGTTGCTAAGTTTGTCAGTTGGTGTATTGTCAAATTGTATATTATAGGTGAATTGGCAATTGACAATTGCTTTTAGTAAATAGGTGCGATTGCTCTTCTGTCTGCTGACTGCAAACATAACATAGATAGTTTCTAAATCTGTGTTAACATGGACACATTGACTGCAGGTTATTCTTTTTAGTTAATCTACATTACCTGCTTCTTATTCATAGAACCTCAAATGCTGTCAAAATTACAGCTTTAACAACAATAAGATTACTAGCAAGATCGAGAGCAGCTTATGTATACATTTCAGTTTCTCCTTGGTGGTTAGGTTGATCAGGTCTAATCTGATGAAACTGTATATGAAGAAAGTGTTTGCTGCTACAGTTTCCTTTGTTCAGTTTAATTTCTTATTTAATCTTGGCTATAATTTATGCCTTGGTTATTGAAACCAAGATCTGTACTACATAATCAGACGTTTTACCACTATTATCAGGGGCTATTGACTTATTTGGTTTGTTTTGGTTACTTAAATATCTACAACTTTGGCATGTACTCTAGTGCTTATGTATCTTGTCCTGGAATACATATTATATATTGGGTCATACATACCTAGTTCATCTTTTAGTCACACTTTATATACCCATCTCCATAGTGTTAGTTCATGATGAAGATTGAAGGGTATAAGCCGAATGGTCCATTTACATATCATCAGCCCTCTATTCGTGCAGTTTAAATGCTCAACTGCTCCCTAGCAGTGATAGCAAAAAGGTTAATTGGAGATCTAGCAGTGAACGTGCAAAATGCTACGTTCAATACAAAATTGAGTTGTCAAAATCGATTTATTATTAATCTCACATCTTTGTTGTATGAAACATAAACATTGTTTACTCCTGTATAACTAAATGCAAGAATTAATTAGACTGGTGTTTTTTTAGTTAGAAGCAATGGTTTATCTTATATTGTACATTTGGATATTGAACTTGAGCATATACCCTATTTTTGTCAATTGAGTTTAAAAGAGAACTGATAAAATAATTTTTTATATATATTAAAATGGCTGAAATTGGCGCTACAAACTCCTGATTTTGTGGGCTTAACGGTAAATAATGGGGTTTTAACCTGTTTCACTATTTAACAGTTCTAAGCTGTAAAAACGTAGCGGTTGAAGACTGCTAAATGTTTTAACCTAGCCATCTGTTACATATAACTAAATTTGAGTATGAAAACTTGTCATTGAGCTTATGCTTTATGATCATATCAGCTTTCATTAAATTCTTCAAAGATTGTAGGTGTATATGTTGGATTTATTACAGAAAAATTCATCATCACCTCTGTACCTAAACAAAATATTTTTTCTGTAATTTATAGTCGCTTAATTTATGCTCTTTTTCCAGGATGTTAGAGTGGGGATTGCTCCCTGAAGAGGAAGCTGAAAAAATATATAGAAGGCAACGAATGGAGAAAACATCGCATATTTTAGATACAAAATCAGATGAATTGTCATCTAATTGCATCAAGAAGACTAAAAAGAGGAATACGTGCGAGAATAGTTCGGATGTTGACTCCATCAAGAAGAAAAAACACAAGAAATTTCCAACAAAACAAGGTTTTGGTTTTAATTTATGAATTGGTCATACATGTGCTTCATATCACAGAACTTGAATACTATTGATTGCCTTTATATATTTTAGTATTGTAGTCATATTTAGTATTAAACACACTGAAAATATAAAAAGACATGTACTTGGATGCATACAGACTGGAGATGAATTTCTGGTTTTTGCGATTCATACAAATTAACAATTTAAAAGCATGAACCATGTGATAAATGGTTGTCTGTTATTTGGTTGACAAATAGTTAATATATTGTATATATAGATGCCATACTTATACAGCTAGGTGCGAACAGCTGTTATTTTGGTTGTGTATTGTATTTTAATGTTGTACTGGTTTTCGATTGTTGGGAAATCATTGTTGGTTACGTATTTTTTATGTTTGATGGGTTGAGATGTACTCATCACCAGTGGTTAATTTGATGAAGTCTATTGTTTCTGTTTTTGCTGCTTCACAGTTCACACAGTTGTTGGTAGGTTTTCAGTTTCTGCTTCAGTTCTAAATGACTTGTACGATTAAAATTGAACTATTCAACATTCTGATTTGGTCAAGGTCAGTAGTCTTGTTCTATTATCTGATGCCAGCATCCGGCTTACCCTTTTATGATGATGACACTTCACTATACATGTATATTTATACATATATGAAATTTCTGTCAAATTAACTTGTACTGGAGGGAAAAATAACTTGCAAGACTAAGCAATGTTTTTTTAGATTACACGTTTTAATTTATAGTAACATATAAAGCCATTGAGTTTGGAAATTGACTGGCGTTTCAAGTAGTATTCTTTTCTTAAGTTTCTATATAATGGATTTGGAGGTTAAAATATATATCTAGTTACTAAATTAATCTGTTCAATTAGGCAATTGTTATGTTACTATGAAACATAAATAATTGCGTAAATAGCAAATAATCATTGACTTGTACCTAGAGGATTATAGAAACGTTATAACTATCAACTGCTGCTATTTACTACGAGTAGTAATGCGACACATAATAGTGCTCGTTGTTGGTGTGAGCTTCCATTGCAAGTGCATGTGATGACATATTTGTTTTGGACTTTATTAAAATGTTGCTAGTTGGCAACTAATGATAGAAAATTAAAACGACGCATTAAGCAACTATATTTAACGCTGAACTGTGACTCCGTCTTGAATTGGGACTTTAGTCTTAAATTTTTGAAATGTCCAGAACTAGTGGAGTATTAACCAATAAGAGAAAATTTGACTTTGTAATTATTATTTTCTTATGCATGGTGGTCGCATTCAAACAATACTGAAAATTGCATAAACTTTTCCAGGTATTTTCAACGAATCATTTGAACTTTGCAATAAGAGCATATAGTATATTTTAAAAGCTGTACAAAGTCCGTATGAAATGTAGCGTTGTTGTCCATGTTTATGATTTATGTGACAATATGCGATAAACACAAAGCCTCCGTTTCAAACAATAAAATATACTTCTAGGTGAATGTAATCGATAAAACTTAATTATACTTTTGACTTTCAACCTGATTAATATAATTCTAGGTGAATGTAATGAATAGAACTTAATTATACTTTTGACTTTCAACCTGATTAATATAATTCTAGGTGAATGTAACGAATTGTTTTAGAATTTAATTAACTAATTATACATATGTTACATATAACCAATTAAACTTCCATTTCAACAGAATATGCTTCTAAGTTTTTTTTTTTTTTAGAAATAACAATCATGCCAAACACAATATTAATATTATAAATTATATTATATTTAAGTGATTTTTCACTAATATATGGTGGTTACTTAATATATAATATTGGCTAAATTTAATTCATATAAACTCTATTACGTCCCTTACATTAAAATTTGAAATAAAGCTTTAAACAATAAATCCTTATTATCAATTATAACAGATAAAACAACATTCCTCTATAATTATGTGTCCATCCATTCATTTACTTCATTGATTAAATTTTCGTATCCATTTAAATACGTCACACCAATAAAATGCAATATTCTTTGGGTTGACGAAACTGCCTTCATCGTTACATCACAAATTTGATGATCTTTCCAATGATAGACATTATGCATATGTAAAATTAAACTTTCACAACTCATTTTCTGAAATTTAAAAGCTTTTGAATAGAAACGGGATATCGATAACCCGTATTCATTATAAAAACGTAAAGATCAATAATTCATAATCACACCTCTCAAGATTATCTTAAAATATTTTTAGATTGTCTTAAAAGTCTCAATGCTAAAAATTGTTGTAGTTTAAACTACATCACTAAAATGCAACTAAAACTGATATAATTTAAGCGTATACCCTAGAAGAAATTATGTAATTTGATTATAAACTCTTATGGGAAATTTTCTACGAAATAAAAATAAGATTTTGGTATTAGTTCTATTATATGTAAATATATAATATGAAGAGTATATTATAGCATAAAAGTAGAAATATCTAAGATAAATGGTTTAATTGATCATGGTCCATGAATATTAGATTGTACCAACAAATGCTTATTCATAATGTTTCAATTTAGTCAAGGGCCACTAGCTCAAGTCATAAGTGATGAGACAATCTAGGCTAAGGTTCTAGAGTTCATGGATTCGAACTCTCAAAGCACTAAAATTTAGCGCTCTATCTTAATAAAGTATCATTCTTATTCTCTAAAGAAATATTAATTGTTAAAGTTATTTTTAGAATAAAAGTGGTACTTTATTTAATCAGAGCACTCATTTTAATGTTTTAGAGATTCAAACTTATAACCTTTAGAAGCTCAGTCTAGTGTTTCATACCACTTTCCATTTCAGCTGGTGGTCTTTAACATATTCCTAGTTAAAATTGTGTCGAGAATAGAGATATCGATACACTGACTAGAGTAGTGTATGCAACAATGTCCATACAATGGTCGAATCAAAGTGAATCTGGTAATATTCGGATAGAAAATTGATGTTTACTCATGGCTGCCGGGGACACCAATAAGTTACATACTTGTAGTCCTTTAAAAGGATTACATAATGATTCACGAAGAGTGTTCAGTATCTTATGGAGAAATCTAATAGGGTAACAGAAAATGTAGATATAATTGGTGACACAGTGGATCTACACCATCAGATTGCTCTCTGATTTCCAGCTTCCACATAAGAACAAATTGACCCAACGATTCAGATCTTTTGTGCCACCGATCGTGTTTTATTTTATGTACAAATAGCTGGCCACATATCTTATTATATCTATGTTAGTGTTGATGTGTAATAGTCTTTCAACTTGAGAATGCTACGAATTTAGTAATGGAAACCTTACTTCAATTATAGTCAATCATGTGATATTGGTTAGCGTTATGACCATAGTTGTGTATATTTTGAGAGTCACGAAGTGGAACACCACCTCAAGGAGAATTTGTCTCCTTCGATATCGAAGGTCAATATCATCGTAATTGAATTTGATACAAAGTCATAAGTCTTTGATCAAAGTAATAAAATTAATGATAAATGTTATCAGAAGTAGCTTTGGAGATCAAACTTCAGAACGAAATGTAAACGTTATTAGTGTTTTAACCATAGACCGAACTTTAGATATCGAAACAATATAGGGTTCATGAAGAGACACAATGCGTAAAATATATCATTACTTAAAGTTGCAATTTAAAATAATCATAAGTATGTCTTCATCAAGATGACTTGTAAGCAACAACTTATGTAACGACCCGTAAATTGTGGTAAATAAAATTGGGTAAATTAATGAGAATTTGTAATTAAATTAGGAAGAAATAAAAATTTTATAACCGATATTGAAGTAAATGTTAAGAATGTAATTTAGCAATGGTTATAAAAATTTAATTTTGACAATTGAAGGGAAATCCCATTTATGAATAGTGTAAGTTGTTACATTTGGTTATAAAATATAAAATGAGAAAATAAAAGCAACTGTTGGATTAACCAATGCAATAATTTATTTATTAAAAGTAAGTGCATGTAAATTTAGGCAAGTCAAAGCTGAATTTGTATAAATTGAATTTTGTATAAATTGCAATAACAATAAATAAAAGTTTACGTTAATGTTAATTAAGGGATATTTGGAAATAATGTTAACGGTATTCATAATAGAACAAGTTGTTGAATTAAAGAAATGGAAGAAGAGATTTATTAATGTAAACTTAATAAAAAAATAAATGAAGACTGTAAATAAATGAATTTGATTGATTTGAAGTATTTAAGAATTGTAACATATGTTTGATAAAAGGGAATTCATAGGTGTAATTAAAGTCATGGTAACACACGTTATAAGTTACCCGTTTATTTGGTTTAATAATTAAAATGAGAACCAATTGGAATTAAATGAGCCTTAATGTTATATTAATAAGAATTAACGCATTAACTAAATTTGTGCACACCGTATTAATTGAAACAGAAGGTAAAGTTAGGATTGATTGAAATTAGTAAATTGGGTAAGGAATTCAAAATTATGTTAACTAATGAAGAATACGTAATAAAGTGTAAATTTATAAAATCAATGTCCGTTAAGCAGTTATAATATTTATAGTTGATAATAAACGTTACTTAGTGATTATTAATATAGTAACGGAAGGGGGAATGTAAATTTAATAGAAACGTAAATTTATATTTTAGGTCGTAATTGGTGAATTGAGAAACAAGTTCAAATGAGGTATTTGATGGAATTCTTTAATAAATAAGAATTTGTTGTTCTTGTATTATAAACTTAGGTATAATTGAAATTGCTTCTAATAGAATATAATAGGAAGGGAAGTATTATAAATGAATGGTTAGAAACTTAAGTAAACAATTGGGAGCCCAAGAAATTTGATTAAGCATAATTACTATAAATAAATGAATGGTAATAAATGAGGTTATGTAATAATGAAGGATGAATAAATATATAATGCAATAAAACAAGAAACTGGCATGACAATTATAAATGAAAACGAATATTTGGGAGTAATAAATGAAAATTTTGAAATAAACATTGAACCAATAAATAAAAGTAAAAGTTGTAAAATAAGTAAATGTAAATTTTATGGATAAATCCTTATATGAATAGAAAGGGGAATGAAGCAATAAATGTTATGAGATGAAATTTATAAGAATGAGACTAAATTAGGCAAATTGGTGATTATCATTAATTGTTTACCCATTTGTTTCATCTGTTGAATTAGTTTTAAATCCATTGGGATAAAACGTAAAAAAAAAACAAAAAAAAAAACCACGTTAATGAAAATTTAGAGGAAATTTGAGAATATTAATACAATAAATACAAACCAATGTAATGATTGCTTTAATAGTAAGGAGTGAAAATCAAAATAAAAGAATATATAACGAATAAGTTTTGTAATAGAGTAAAATATGTTTATTTATTTGAAATGTTTGTTAGCTGAAAGATTTATTGTAGAGATGAGTAACTATTATTTAATGAGAAATGTGTAATTACTATTTGTATCCAATAATGTAAATATGTTAAAATTACTATTAGGTAGGAAAAATTGTTTTACTTCTCATTACATTCATTTAGTCCATTTTGAAACTTAATCAACTGAAATGAATGTAATTGAAAATTTCTAATTAATAGGAGAGAGAATACTATTTGTAAATTAATAGTGTAATTAAAAGCAGCGTATGTTTTGTGAAAATATAAGGAAAGTTTTGATTCAATGAAAAAAAAAACATTTACATCAAATAAAATGAAGGTTTCATCTATGAATGTAGGTTTAATTTTACTAAAATAGGATGAATGGATGCTGTATTGTGTATTGTTATAAACTGCAAGTCATTATGTATTTCATCTCATCTCATCTCATTCGGGATTGCGGTTTGAAATGATTACAACCGCATTTTTATTTTTAAATTGCAGATTGAATTGATTAATATCCGTATCACTTGACCATAGGGTAGAAAATTTTATACAGGCACCGCGGTATATATATGTATAAAATTATTTTGAAAAAAAATTTCTATGGTTTTGTAAAGAAATATATATGGTTTTATGAGATATTGATTTCAGATATTTGAGAAAGGTTATTATTTTATATATGGTTAAATTCTTGGTTTTAAACTATGTATAAAATTGTTTAAAGTATGAAGCAAGTTCAATAATAAAGTGGATTTTATTAAAATATATTATGGATAAGTATTTACTAAAATTATATTCTAATATAGAGTTATATTGATTTTCATAAATCAAAGTTGAGGAGACAGTTTGAAATTGATTTGAGTTTTCATTTAGTTAAAACCTTACTGAAATTGAGATTTAAAAAGAATACGGTGTTATAACTAAATTCGGGTTAAGATGATTTAAGTGAATATGTTTAGTCTAAATAAATCGAAGAATATTCAATTATTGAATTTGGAAGTTTTATTTAAAGGATACGGGATTTATTAAGCAAGTATTTCAAAACTAAATAAATAGTAAAAGGAATTTGATATATGTGTGTGTGTGTGTGTGTGTGTGTGTATGAATAAAAAATTTAGTTTTAAAATTGTGGAATATTTGAAACTTTGAAATATATGAAATTTGAAATGGTTTATTTGAGGATTTAAATCTGTATTGGGATTGATTTTGAAATTAAAGAAGCTAATTTATTATATAAAGTAATTTAATAGTAAACCATTTAAGTATTGGAAGTTATGTTTCGAAGCTATGAATTTCAAGGTATTGTGATTTGAAAGTGCTATGATTTTGGGAAAAGAATTTTTTTGAAATAAAAATGATATTATATCGAGTTGGGATTTCTTTAAAATGATATCATATTGATTTGGTTTTTAAAATAGAAACGATATCGTATTTATATGGTTTTAAAACGGATATTTTATTCTAGTTTTAAAGTATAAATTATTTTGAAATAACCGCGGTGTTATAATAATGTTTGGTTGTTGAAGAGACCGGGATCGGAAGTTGTCATACTCTCTGCCAACTCCGAAAATCAATTTAACAAATGTGTACGCGGTGGAGATTCCAGAATGAAGTAGGATGGCGGCGGCGTTTCCTTTGAGGTAAATACGTGGACCCAACTCCCGTGAGTTGGCATAAGGTGGCAAAAACAGGAGCAATTGATGGGTTAATTGAGGTAGCACCTTTGATCGGACACATCCCTTCGATATTATACTTTGACTTTTGGACTGATTCGGTGGCCACTTTTGATTTTTTTTTATTTGGAGGTGTGGCTCGAGGTGGGCGGTAGCTGCGGCTACGCGTTACCACCGACTCGAAAGCGTAATTGGTATATCTACCCTAGCATTGCCTAGTTATGATGTGTCACCTACCCTATCGCGCCTTGTACGAGTTTGGATTTCTCCCGTAGCCCGTGTGGTATCCTCTGGTGGCTTTCCGATAAGGAGGGACTATGATATTGGATGGACTACTGGGACTATTACGTGTTAAGGGGAATATTGGTCACTCCTTAATGCTAAGAAAAAGGTAAGTTTATTTTACAATTAGACACCATTATAATAGCGCAATATACTACATAGTAAATAGTTTAACGGATCCTTAGGAGATGTAAATTCCGAGCATCTCTTGAGTTATTGCACTCATATTTATTCCTGTTGATTTAACTTACATAAGATATTTTAGTTCTGACTCGAGTGTTTTGTCTTTTCAATTCGCTCGGGTCAGTCTGAGCGTTTCAGGTCGAAGACTTTAGCTCTGGAAGACGAAGACGGAGATTTCTATTGTTATTATTTATTATATTCCACTACACTCATATTGTTCCGCTGCATTGTTATATGGTATGTGTAACTCTGATGTATGAGTATAATCGAATATTTGAAACAGCTTTATAAACTGTATATTTGATTATTATATTTTATCCTTCCGCTGCGAGATTCTGTTTTGTTTTATTTCTTTCTCGTTTTTCTTATTTACCCCATAACAATCCGCCCTTCCGAACGGTTTGAATTGGCACGTGTGTCGATTTAAAGTGTGCGAAAAGGCGGGATGTTACAACTTATGTCCATGTTTCAGTAAATTCTGTACAGGCTTTAATGTTTAAATCGTTAAAATAATATTGAAGGTTAAGTTTTCAAACCCAAGAGTCAGAGAATCGTAACTCTCAACTTCTGACGGAAACTACATTAATGAATATAAATTTATATTAGTTGGTTTATTCTATTATATTGAAGAGCATTAATAATAACAATAAAATGTATAACGATGTATATTTATTTAACTATTAATTGGGTCAATAAAATAATTTTAAATAATATATATTGATATAATTATGGTCAAAAATATTAAAAATTATTCAAATATAATAGCACCGACCATAAAAGTGTGAATATAATGGGTACAAAATTCAAATTATTGAATTGATAATGGGCAGAGAGAAAATATAATTTAGATTATGTACTTATAGTTATGGATAAATTCAAACTTCTTAAACTCTCACATATAAAAAGAACCTCATAGGCACCATTTATTGATACATTGATTTTATAGACTTGCCTCCTCTATCAAATTATATATTCCTTTTTGACATTGCAACTCCAATTCAAAGTTATAGATGGATCATCATAGAGTTAAGGGTGTGTTCTAGGAGCAATTATGTAATTTATTACGTATCTTAACTCTTACAAGAGAATCTTATAGAAATGATGTATGCCTCTGATTTTATTTTCGTTTAAATGGTCGTTGTATAGAAATGTGAATAATGAATTAATTACATTAAACATATAAGTAGAAAATCTTTAGAACAACTCATCGAGAGTCTTCAACGTGTTAATATAACTAGGTTAAATAGAAAATCTCAAGTAGCGATGTATATTTGTCTTCAAACTTGAGGGTACTGTTGACCTTAAGAAGCCATATTATATTTCGATTATGGTTAAATACTTTGCATGACTAATTTTACTATCATAGTTGGGTGTACGTTATGTAACAACCCACACTTTTTGACACACCGATCTAAAGACTATTGTGACTTTCAGACGTCGCATCATGCCAAGAAATACAAGCTGTTGGATTTTTAAAATATTACAGGACATGATTCTAAGGGTAAATTCTAAGACGATCTACACTTTCAGACCTCGCAGTGAAAGTAATTAAAATATAAGTACTGAAAAATAGACATTTTAAAAATAGGCTTTAGAATACTTAATTGCCATGTACACTATTTCCAAAATACAAAATACAAACTTTTAATACAATAAGTAACTAGATGATGTACAATAAATAATGTGAGAACTCCAACGTGAAGCTCCTTTTTCCATGTACTATGCCTAATCAATTGTTAACCTGTCATCCTATGGTGAGGAAAATGAAAAAAAAAAAGATATGCAAGACAAAAGTCTGGTGAATGAGTACAAGTTTAATATATGATGATCATGCTTAGTTAACTTTAACTCTACTCTAAGTAACATATGGTGTACTATAAGTGTTCATATATTCCTAGGGTTCGTTACTTAAAGGTTTTTTTCAACGTATACCTATACTGCAACTTGTGTAGGCTATAACAAGGATCAAACTACGAACCGAACCTCACAACTAATGATCGGCCACCATTCCTAAAGCTATCCAATAAGGAAACACTGCCAATAGGCTATAGTAGGAACCGCTCTCCCTATAATACCTCTAACCCATAAATACGCCTAAAGAGGAAGAGCTTGAGATACAAACTTGCTTGTGTGTCTTATTATATGCATCTATGTTCGCCTCTTAATCGTAGTGTAATACCTCTTATCATACTGTGTCGGTGTCCACTTGTATCACTTCGCATCAGTACCGTGCATACAAAAACTCTCGTTAGTATCAGGTCACTTCTTTACCTATATTGCCACTTATCGTACTATGATGGGCATGACTATCCGTATAGATTCCCTCGTTAGCACCGGGCTCACTCACCGGCACCCATCGGTGCCGCGCATCCACTGTAGAACCTCTACAAGAGTGCCTATATTGTGAAACATATCGCGCATAGTCGATCACTCGACTCTCAATTATGCAAGAAATATTTACCCAACACTGAAATGACCTAACGTCCTTTAATAGGGAACCAGCTTCACTGACATTTATATATTTTTCATCTTAAATTATAAAATTTTATCTTAAATTATATCATTTTTATTACTAATCTAGGACTTAGGCCGAGATTTAGATTCTGCATCTTACGTGTCGACTGGTGGACCATTAATCCTAAACCTAACCAATCGACCGTTATCGGTCGGTCGTTGGGGATCAATAGTCGATCGGCCGTAGGCTAAAATTAGGGTTTACATGATTTATAATGTCGATTATTATTTTTGTTTAACTTTTGTCAATTGCAGTTTTACGGTGAACCCTAACGCTAATTTGACCAGTCCATGTTTTCAATTTTAATATCAAGTTCAATTTAGGGTTTACAAATTTAAGAATTACTGATTTTAGGGTTTACAGTTTAAATAGAAAGAGGGTATGCTAGCATCAATATAGGTTTAACAATTTACAGTGATTTCAATCCTACCTTAGATTGTAAGTTTCAAGTTAGGGTTTTACAATTTCAATTTTAAATTTATGAACACCCTAAATCAAGTAAAATAGATTAAATCTAACCGTAATAATCATCTAATCAAAATTATTTCCACTTAGCTCAAGCCTAAGCTCTTCCTGTTTGTTTTGCTTGAGAATCGCCCTTCATATGCTAGCTCCATTTGCTCCATCTAGTTCTAATTGCTTGTGTTCTTCTAGGTTGATTTTATTTTGATTTGAAAAATTTTAGGATTAAAGGAGAAGTGAGAATTGTGTAGAGTTTTGTTACAATGAACTGTTATATTGATTTTAGGGTTAGGTTAGACTTTGAATTTATAGGGTTTGGAAATAGTTTGGGTCGTTGGATTTATGCCGGTGGATCTTTACGGTGATCACGCACACTCAGCTAAAACATGGCAACGAAGCATTGTATTTGAACCGTTCGAACATGTCATAGATGTTTCGATCTTACATAGGCAACGGTCGACGCCCTATCCCCTTGGTCGATCGTTACCTACCGATCAGTTGCTATGTTAATTTGTATATTTTTATGTTTATCTTTTTATTCCATTTTTAATTCTTCCAATGTCCATAACTTTTCTGTATTAGCTCCGATTTCATAGTGTTATACATAAAAATCGTCTAGAAAATCCCTACGAACGTAATGGTGCAACTTTCACAATCAAATCGGATGTTTGTGGAAATTTTAATTTTAATCCTTGTTTTATATAATTTAATTTCTTGTTAAATTTTTGTTAAATTTTTAGGGTTTTACATTCTTCCTCTTAAAAGGATTTCGGCCTTGAAATCTCAAAGGTCCGAAAAGTGTTACTTATACACATAACAACCAATAATTACAACCATCTACTTTTCCATCATCCATGGACAAATCATGGTCCGTAGAAAATTTAGTAATGTAATATGTGTGTGCGTGCGCGTGTGTATGCAATGTGAAATTCCCATGAACCTATATTAATGCAAAGAGTAGGCGGCCTCTTGATTCAATTGAACTCTTTTCATACAAACGCTCGTGTTATGCATTCAACTGTTAATACCCTAGGTATTGATTTTGATGACAACCACATAAATACTAGTACTAATGTATCTCCGAGTTATGCAGCCATGTCAGATATTTTATGGTGACATTTACAGAGATAAACAAGAATACAGTGGAAGCAGATGAATTATAGAAGAAGGTTAATCAGAGTAATTGAAGAACAAAACCCAGTTAGAGAAGAATGTTGAAGGATAAATGTGTTTAAAGTGATGAGCAGTTGGTTGAACCTTAGAATATCTTGTTAAAATCTCATGGCAATTATACTTGAAGGTCATCAATCATTGACCTCAACCAAATCATAAAAATCCACAAATATAAGGTAATTTGAAATGCTAAAAATTTGCAATACTTGTTAGTGTTGCCATTCATTTTGCAACACACCCACGTGGGGGTACCTTGGATGTCGACATGCTAGTCGTTTTTCAAAATTTCAAATTTTAAACGAAGAAACATTTCCCTCCACCTATTAACCAAAAGAAACGTCTCCTTAACCGCTATATAAAGGCCTCTTAAAACAAATTTTAACATCAAGAATTCTCATTTTCTCTTACTCCTTCTTCTCCAAACATTTGCAAAAAAAAAATCTATTGCATACTCTTCTAATCTCCTTGAAAATGGATACTATTTCCCTCCAATTCTTCAATGATTTGCAAACCACACAATATCAAAGAGTTGTACTTGAATTCACATCATTCTCTCTTTAATTTCATCTTATTCCTCAAATAATTCAAAGATATTGTGTCATTGGGGGTTTATGGGATCATTGTACAAATCTGCAAGAATCTGTATTGAAGATACAACTGCTTGTCATAGTTTGTCGTTAGTGATAAGGAGAAGGTGTTCTTGTAACCTATAAAATTAAGAGGGTGTGTCTTGCAACCCGTGAAACCAAGATTGTAAAGGTGTTCTTGCCCCAAGTGGAAAGCAAGCGATTATAGTGGAATTCTACATGATAGAGTGTAGGACTGGATGTAGGATTGGTTAATCCGAACCAGTATAAAAATCTGGATGTTCTTTACATTACTGCATTTTGCTTTATTACTTACTTATTCTCTGATTACTTCTTTCTGTTTGCAATTTGAGTAAATACGGTTTTATATTCATAAGTAAGTAATTAATACATATTTCACCACTTCTAGTGTCTGAGTAACCTTAAAATCCGACATTGTGTTATAGACACTCCAGTTTCCAACAATTGTTACCAGAGCATTGGTTTCGAAAGTTCATAACTTGGTTTTTGAAAAGTATAAATAAAAAATGACAAATTACACTAGTAACACATCTTTTAACACTTTTGTAGAAGGACAATCTACCACTAGACCCCCTCTATTTGATGACAGCAGTTATGCATATTGTGCTTGCAGGATGAAATGTTATTTGCAGTCTAACGGTTTGGATGTTTGGAACATTTTCCAAATGGAGTACATAGAGCCTCAAACTGAATATTCAAAATGGACACTAGACCAAATGACGCAAGCACTTAATAACTCAAGGCCATGAACACTTTATTTTGCTCCTTACATAGAAATGAATTTAATCGAGTGTCTATTTATAATTCTGCGTATGAAATTTGGAAAACACTTCAAGTCACATATGAAGGCACCAGTAAAGTAAAACAAACTAAAATATCTAGCTAACTAACCAGTTTTAACTCTTTTAAATGAAACCAAATGAGTCTATTTCTGATATTTATTCTAGATTTCAAGATATAGTATATGCCTTTTTATCATTAGGAATGAAAATTACTGAAGAACACCAAGTCAGAAAGATCTTGAATTCACTTTCTAGTGAATGGGATCAAAAGACTCTGACAATCGAAGAAGCCAATGATATTAGTACTATAAAATAGAATATTTAATTGGTAACCTAATGTCCTATGAAGTACAGTTGCAGGTTATAAAAGAAAATCAGGCAAATGAGAAGAAATCACTAGCACTCAATTCTATGATCGACAACGATGAACCAAATGATGATGTTGTTGATGATGATATTGAAGTTATGGCCAAGAAGTTCAATAAATTCTTAAAGTATTGGATAACAAACAAACTTCGAAAAACTAACAACAAAAATTCTAGAAATGGAAATGTTGTTAAGTGTTTCGAATGTGATAAGCCCAGTCATTTGAAAAGAGACTGCCCCAACCTGAAGAAATCAAAATAATTTTCAAACACTTTCAATAAGGAGAGGAAAATAGAATTAAATGCAAAATGGGATGACTCGGATACATCATCAAGTGATAGTGATTTGGAAACAGAAAATGCCAACTTATGCTTCATGACAAAGGACGATCGGGTATGGAATTTTAATAAAGAAATTACTAATGTTTTGAATTATATGTATCAAGGATATAAAATACTTAGGAAAGAGTACAACAATAGTTTGGTAGAGATAGATAGATTAAAAATATTTAATGAAAAGTTAACTGAAGTGTAACAATGTTTAGAAGATGACGTTGAAAGACTTAATGGGTATTTGGAAGTTTTGAAAAACTAAAAAGTGAAAATAGATCCTTAAAAACAGAAAATATTTTAATGAAGTCACAGATCACTGATCTGAATGACAAATTAACATCTTTGGACAATGTTATTCTTAACCGTAATAAGGATTTGGGCAAAATGAAAACTGATATTGATAAATTTAACAAAGGGAAGGATAATCTAGAAAAATTATTATCATCATCTAAACACACTAAGAATAAACATGGACTTGGATACACCCCTAAGGCTAAATCAAAGAAAAATAGTACTCAAATTACTAAGTTTGTTAAGGCTACCAAGTTCAAACCAAAACCTAGAAAATTAAAGTTAAAACCTCCAAATAGGTTCATTAATTTATGGGTACCAAAAAGGTTGGATGATATTGAAAAAGAAAAATATATTGATAATTTTATTAATAAGGTTCATGGGTTTGGCATCCCAAAACTTAACCCCATGGACCAAAAGGGTATCAATATGCATATGTTATAATTTTTCAGGTACCAAACAATGTATACCGAATAACGGATGCTCAAAGCATATGACAAGAAATCTACTCGACTTTGGATAAATATGAAAATGATTTGTTAATGGCATCGACAAAGGGGAGAAAAGATATAAATATGCTAGGCAAAATGATAGGGGAAATGCATTGTTAAATATAAAATATTATATTTTATCTCCCAAATATTTATATGGTTGTCATCATTAAAAAGGGAGAGATTGTTAATACCCTATGTATTGATTTTGATAATAACAACCGCATAAATATTACTACTAACGTATCTTCAAGTTATGCAGCCATATCAGATATATTATGGAGACATTTACAGAGATATACAAGAATACAGTGGAAACAAATGAATTATAGAAAAAGGTTAATCAAAGCAATTAAAGAATAATACCCAATTAGAGAAGAATACTGAAGGTTAAAGGTGTTTGAAGTGATGCGTAGTTGGTTGAACCTTAGAATATCTTGTTAAATATTTCATGGAAATTATACGTGTAGATCATCAACCACTGACTTCAACCAAATCACAAAAATCCACAAATATAAGGTAATTTGAAATGTTAAAAATTTGTAGCACTTATTAGTGTTGTTGTTCATTTTGCAATACACCCATGTCGATATGGAGGTACTTAGGATGTCGACATGCTAGTCGTTTTTCAGAATTTCAAATTTTAAATGAAGAGACTTTCCCTCCATCTCTTACCAAAAGACACGTCTCTTTAACCACTATATAAAGGCCTCTGAAAATGAATTTTAACATCAAGAATTCTCATTTTGTCTTACTCCTTCTCCAAACATATGCAAAAGAAATCCATTGCACACTCTTCCAATCTCCTTCAAATTGATATTATTTCACTCTAATTCTTCACTGATTTATAAACCATGCAATATCAGAGAGTTGTATTTGAATTCACATTATTCTCTATCTGATTTCATCATATTCCTCAAAGAATTTAAATATACATTGTCATTGGAGGTCTATAGGATCATTATACCAAATCTGCAACAATCTGTATTGAAGATATGACTATTTGTCATAGTTTGTTGTTGGTGATAAGGAGAAGGTTTTCTTATAGCCTGTAAAATCAATAGGGTTTGTCTTGTTAGAATTTTAGGGTTAAAGGAGATGTTAGAATTGGGCAGAGTTTCTTTATAGTGAACTATTCTACGATTTTAGGGTTAAGTTAGGCTTTGAATTTATTGGGTTTGGAAAATAGTTTAGGCCATTGGATTTATGCTGGTAAATCTTTACAGTGATCATGCATACTCATCTAGAACGTGACAATGAAGCAATGCATCTGAACCATTCGAACATGTCATAAAAGTCTTGGTTTTACATTGGCAACGGTCGACCACCAATCCTCCCAGGTTGACCGGTTGCTATGTTAATTTGTGTATTTTTATTTGTAAGTTTTCATTCTATTATCAATTCTTCCAACATTCGTAACTTTTCCGTATTAGATGGGATTTCAAGTGTTATTTTTGAAAATCATTTAGAAAATCGCTACGAACGCAATGGTGCAAGTTTCATAACCAAATTCGGACGTTTGTGAAACTTTTCATTTTAGTCCTTGTTTTATTTAATTTAATTTCTTATTGAATTTATGTTAAATTGTCGGGGTGCTACATGTTAAACTACTTAAAGTGAAACAACACCAAAGAGAGGATTCGTCACTTTCATTGTAGAAGGTCACTATCACCATCATTTGTAGTCAACTTAAAGTCAAAAACTCTGACCAAGGTAGAAAGATTAGTCGATAAATGTTATCAGATTAAACCAAGGACTTTGGAATGACCTACAGAATTAAATACATATATTAATTGAGTTTTTGGGCTTAGGCCAAACTCTACTTATCTAAGTGATAGAGCGACGATGCAAAAAATACGTGTGCAAAATGCCATTCCTATTTAAGCTTATTATAGATTAGAAATTGGATTTTGTCTAACTGCTTTATAAGCGTTGAAAGTGCTTGATACTATACTGTAGCAAAGTCCACATATAGGCTTTAATATTTAAACTGTTTAAATATTAACTAAGGATCGAGTTCATACCAAAGAGTCAAAATAACCACGTTATTACTTATGTCTAAATTCGATTAATGGAAAATTAATATATAAACGTTACAAATTAATAATAAATTAACAAAAATGTTGTATTAATATTTTATGTCTTATTTATTTATTTATTTATTTATTTGAAGCATAAAATCTGTTCGAGCGATGTATAAAAGGTATATGTCGGATCAATCAGATAAGAGGCTAGAACTAAATGATTAAATCAATAATTCAAATAGGAGTTAAAGGGAGCTTTTGGCCATGCCAAGTCAATGCCAAGGCCGACCATAGTAGATTAAACGGGGATACAAGGTTTGGTATTCAAGGGCTAGAGAAAAATGGGGAGAAATAAATGTTGTGCCTTTACTATAAATAGGATAGCCTCCACTCCATTATGTATATACTTTTCTGATAGCTCTCTATTCCATTACACCTTGTTGATGCAGCCAAGATCCCAGATGTGTAAACTAAAACTGTGAAAGAGAACACAAGGTTTAAGGAGGAAACATGAGCAAACAATGTGTCGAGCTTTTGTCAAGACATCAATAGTGAAGGTATTATTTCCGATTTGACATTTCATATATATAAATATTTACAAATCACTTGTCCCCTTTATGTGTTATTTGATGATGTTATTTTAATTTTTTTGATATATATATATATATGAAATATTTTATTATCAATTAACATATATTCAAATTTATTTCAGCAAGTTAAAAAAATTCTAGATTCGAAAACATAATATTCATGCATACAAACATACATACATACATATTATAAATTCCTTTCTAGAATTTGTTTCTAGCTTAAAATAATATTTTAAATAATTTATTTTATCATTTACTATTTTGATTTATACATACATACACATAGACATACATAAATACATACATACATATATGCATGTGTGTATACCTGCTATTTGGGTATAAAATGAAACATAATTGGTGACATAAGAGATCTGAAGTGTTGGATCATATTGTGTTCACATATGTGGTTGAAATCAGGGGTCAATCCAATAGTTAAGATTATATCACCAATTGTGTCACTTTTTTTAATCCCAATAGATTTTCATACACACACACATAATATTTTCATATGTATGAAAATAAAATAAAAATTATATTTTTCTTTTCGGATCTCATTATGAAAAAGAAAAATTTTTTATACATATATTATTCAAAACTCAAATAGGATTAAAATTCAAAATTTTGAAATTTCAAACTAATTATTTTATTCAGTTGAAATTTTAAAATAATTTTTTTATTACGCCTCTTTATTTATTGTCGAAATTTTGTACTCTTATAGCAGATATTTTACTTTGAATAAGTCTAATATATTCAAATTTGAAAAGGTCAATTCTTGTAGATTTAAATTTTAAATTTGTCAAATACTTTAAGAGCCGTATTTTAATTATAATACACACACACATGTATATAACTAAATATGATGCTCATATAGATTATTTTTGTAATATATATATATATATATATATATATATACATATATATAAATTATGTTTTGTAGATATATATATATATATAGAGAGAGAGAGAGAGAGAGAGAACATTTAGCATACATCCTTAATAGATTTGAGAATATACAAAACATCCCTCCATTTTAATTATAAATTTCCTATCCAAAATTTTAAACGCGGCAAAAAGATTTCCCTAAATACCCTTACGTCTTCTTCTGACAAAAAATAGAACCCTTCAAATTGTTTTCATCGATTAACATCTTAAAAAAAACCCTAATCTCTTGAATTATAAATCGAAATTAGTTGCTACTTCAAAAATGATATCCGAATCGAGTCCAGAACTGAAGAAAGTTGAGATTCAGAAGATGAAAACAACACAAATCAGAAAATCAAAGGTTATCAGTTAAGAAATTTATATATGCAATTTTATTGAAAAGTTGCAGACATATGTGCAATTATTATGAATAGTTGCGTACATCTTTGCAATTACTATTAACAATTGCATTTTTAGATGCATTTCACTTATGATGAATTACATCATTTTTAAATGCATGTCTGATATGCATCTTAAAATTATAGTTGTTATATACAAATTTTAACTACATATGAAATATGTATTTAAAACATACAATTAAATGATACAAATTTTAAGTGCATTTCACTTACGCAGTTAAAAGTTATAAGATTTTCATTATACTTGGAGACATATACGCAATTATTTTGAATAGTTGCATAAATGTTTGCAATTATTTATGAACAACTACATTTTTAACTGCATTTCACTTATACAGTTATAAATTGCACCATTTTTAACTCCATATTTGTTATACAGTGAAAAATAGAACATGTTGTAATTTTTAGATGTATATAACATATGCAGTTAAAACATACACTTGAATCATGCAAATTTTGAAGTGCATTTCACTTATGCAGTTAAAAATTCATAAGATTCTTATTATACTTGCATACATATCTAATATAAAGTTATGAATTGAATTATTTTTAACAGCATATATCGTATGAAGTTAAAAATTGTAGCTGTTAAATATATGCAATTATTACGAATATTTACATACATATTTGCAATTATTTATAAACAACTGCATTGCACATATGCAATTATGAATTGCACCATTTTAACTCCATATCTGTTATGCAGTGAAAAATAACATCTGTTAAATGCAATTTTTAACTACATATAACATATGCAGTTAAAAGATACACTTGAATCATACAAATTTTGAAATGTATTTTACTTATGCAGTTAAAAATTCATAAGATTCTCATTATACTCGCATACATATCTAATATAAAGCTATGAATTGTATTATTTTTAACTGCATATATCGTATGTAGTTAAAAATTGCAGCCGTTAAATGTGTTTTTTAACTGCATATTTGATATGTAGTTAATAAATACAGATGTTAAATGCAAATTTTAACTGCATTGTACATATGCAGTTGTTTGTACCAAAATTGAGCATAACACTCTTCGAAATATTTGAAGAGATAAAAATGAAGAATAGAAATGTAAAAAGAGGATTATCTAACAAATACTTCAAAAACAGATGAGAAAAACACGTAGAAACACAGGGTTTTAGAGTGGTTCAGTGTATGGCCTACGTCCATTATGAAATTGATGATTTATTGATATTCACTAGCTGATTACAACTAATTATAGAAGAATCAGTGATGAATTTCGAGTACAGCAGCAGCCTTGAAGTGCAAAAATGGTTTCGGCAGAGTCTGGATGTCAAAGAGCCAAAAGATCCCCTTTCTATAGGCTCTGGGGTGCTTTTTATAGGCATAGACTGAAAATATCTTGCTCAGATTTCGAAAGACTTCTTCTGGCACGTGCGTGGGCCCACTCAATTTCGACTCGATCTGTGATCGATACGAGCGAATTTCGTATCGATCAAGATTTGTTCCAATTGAGTCGAAACTTGGCATGAGCATTCCTTAGGTTGTACGTAGGCTACTGTGAAAATTTCATAGCATTTGGACTTGTGGATTGCGAGTTATGATCGATGCAAATTAGAGTTTTTCGATCACGGTCCCATTCGTATCGATACTGTTCGTATCGATCATTTCGACTCAATGTTGAGCATGTGCCTGTGAGTTGACATGGCGCTTGATTTTTGGATCGCTCCACTTTCGATGTCGAGTTGACCGAGTCGCCCCAAGGTTTTCGCCTTTTTTGTATCGAGTGTCGTGGCTCTGTTCGTATCTACCCAAATTGCACGGGTCTTATCGATTATGTGGTCTTGTTCGTATCGACTGAAGTAGTTCCATTCATAATAGTTTGGCTTGGTCCTATTCGTATCGGTTGAAGTCCTTTTGTCCGTATTGATGGACTTGGTCTTGTTCATATCGATCGAATTAACTCCAGTTGATCGATATGAAGTTGAACCAACAGGGTGGATATGAACAAATGATAGCGCGAGGGATACGAACAACAGGTAACATGATGGATACGAACAGATTGTTAGGGATGCAGATTAAGGATCTTAAGGCAGAAATAACACTAGAGGGGGTGAATAGTGTTTTAAAGAATATATGAACTATATGACTAAATTAAAACTTTCAACACAAATCTAAATAGAATTCTAACACAGAATGATCACAGAACATATAACAAATGCAAATAGTAAAGTAAAGCAAGTAAAAGGAAAGAACACGCCGGATTTTATACTGGTTCGGAATCCTCCTACATCCAGTCCTGCACCAAGGCAATATCCTTGTACAGATTTTTATAAGCCAATATCCAAATTACAACCCTCAATTTCTATGGCCTTGAGGAACCCTCCTATCTCCGAGTCCGGGGTAAACTCTCTTGATTTTCGGGACACAAGATCACCCTAATACTTTCTAATAACAATCCTTTTGAATGGATAGACTCTATGGACTTTTTGAATACAAATTGATCATATAACTCTGAATAGCACTTTGATCTTTAGTAGAATGATGGAGAATCAAATAGAGAGAGTATCTAAATGATTTCCTATTGAGAATTTGGCAGAATGATGGCACGATCTTGAAAATATGAAGTTTTATGGATATGGAATGGTGGAGAAGAAAGAATGAAGAAAAAAAGAAAGTAGTTGTTAAAAAAAAATTGTTTTAGAAGCCTTTATATAGATGCACAACAGTCATAACCATTGGCGAAAGATTTTCGAACGAATGGACGCTTCTTTTGAAAATTGAATTTTGAATCCAACTGTCACCATGTCGACATGGGGTATCCCCTTATGTCGACATCCCTTAGTTCAAAATTATAGAGATGTTGTTTTGTAAAGACAATTGAATTTAAAACAAGTTGAAACTTCTCTAAAGCAAAGTAAAGTGTTTAAACAATATTTTGAGATAGAGAATGAATATAAAACATTATTTTAAATATATATATATATAATTGATATAGACCGTCAATTATATAAGTAATATTAAAATCAGAATAAGTTTTGATGTTTTAAACATAGAAGTTTTTAAAATCAAAATAGAGGAATATTTCAAGGCTAAAACAAAGTTTGAAAATATTCTTGAAAACATGATTTTGAAAGCTAAAACATTTTGAAAACAGATTTAAAATTTTTTTGAAAAATCTATTCAAACTGAAATTGCAAGAACCTTCCTACAGAGCTCCTCCATAGGACTCGAGAACTTGTACAAAGTAGTTTAAATGATTTTGATTTTCGTGGATTTGTAAGCCACTTGTCGTAGGTTTGTAAGCTACTTATCATGGGTTTGTAAGCCACTGGTTTCGATAGAAATTGGGTTCCATCCCAAAAGAAAATTGGAAGAAAGATGAGAGTGCTATTATGAAGTTTTAACAAAATACTAGACACTTATCTTGAGATCTTGAAATCTTGATTCTCTAGAGTCTTGAATCTTGAATCTCTAATCTTCATCTTGATGCTTGAGTCTTTATACTGATCAGTCTTCGATGATACCTGCATATACTTCCTATATATATATATATATATATATATATATATGGAAATGTTAGTATATATTTTATAAAGTAAAGTCTAATAACTATATAAGGTTGTTGTCATCAAAACATCATCAACTCAGTTCCTAACACAGATGGATGGCACGATGGATACGAACAGATGGATGGCACGATGGGTACGAACTACCGATCACGCGATGGATACGAAAAACATGTTCTCTTGACTTGCATCGATCATATCTCGTGCATACGAACTTCGACTGACTTGAGATTTAGAGCGTTGGCTTCCATAGCTTTGCTTGCCATGTCATATTAATTGTAGCTTGATCCGGACTCGAATAAAATTTATCGACATCCATAGTGAGCCTGCGTATAACTGATCTTCGAGACAGACTGCCCTTAGTTTCCACTTAAGTTCCTAGTATCACGGCCTCGCCAAAAGGCGGGATAACATTTGCCTCCCAATGTACGTCTTGTGAGAACACAATGTGCTTTGATAAGCTGCATTCTTCACTCTAAATAGTCTCATCTAACTTATTGACAATTGTTGTCTTTTTATCGAAAGATATAACCTTTGACTGATTTTTCGACAATACGAATTGTTGTCTGCCAACTATGGTATCGTGTGCTATTGTAATTGATTACTGTGTGATAGTGATCAGCTGTTTGTTGTTGTAATTGTTCATTAGTTGGGTATTCGACCTATGAATTTTGAAAATTGAAAATTAGTCCGACATACATGCAACTTGACTCTCATTTATGTTCGCGCATTCACAAGTCGTTGTCAGTTTTCTCGTATCGAATTCCGTATCGATCCTCTCCTGAATCGATGTGAAATTTGAGTTGTAACAACGCTTGATGGTTGTTTTGG
This sequence comes from Allium cepa, assembly GCA_030765085.1. Lineage (NCBI taxonomy): Eukaryota > Viridiplantae > Streptophyta > Magnoliopsida > Asparagales > Amaryllidaceae > Allium > Allium cepa. Next base: position 306,147,946 of record CM060938.1, on the reverse strand, counting down.
AATGTCCTTTCTTATCGATCCTCTCCTATATCAATGTAAAAGGTCAAAATATTATTCTCTATGGACGCCGATCGAGACGAATCTATTTGTTGTTTTAATGTAGTTCGCATCGATGGATATGAACTTAGACGGTTTTCAAAATAATGGACGTGAAATCGTCCTTTTGTATGGATGATACGATGGATACGAACAGCTATATCCTTAGCTGATGTGAGTGGATGGATATGAACAATGCCCCGTACTGATGTCTAGATGGTTGCGAGCAAGTGTTGTCTCAAATAAATGGTGGATGGATGTGAATTATTCTCCTCGCACCAATGAATTGATGGATTCGCAAAGTTCACATGATTTTTTTCTCTATTGCTTGTTTCATGTATCCGAGTGTGTTTCTCTATACTGTTTGCATCAATAGGCATCTGATGGATACAAATGAAGGCCTTTTGAATTGATAGCAAATCGATACAAATAGTTGCACTTGCGACCGATGTGTGCGGATGGATACGAATAGGTTTTTCGTATCGATAACACCAAGGACCGTTTTTAGTCGGTCATTTTACTGGGAGACAAATTGGTTTCTCGCCTTGTATCCATATAAATACTGTTAGGACTTAGATAATTTTCATTTTCTTTTTATTCCATTTGCGCTGCTTCTATCGATCAAGAAACTGAGAAAAAACTAGTAACAGCCTTCATCCAAACTTAAACAATCTCTTAATCCCTCGAATCCTTACCTCAATTTAGGTGATTAATTAATTATGAACAACTCCAAATGACGTGGCTCGAACTTCAGTGCCATTCCATTCGTGTTTATGATCGATTCCGACGATGCCAAGGCTAGATTTAGGCCGGAGCTTGGTTGAGGAAGGTTACGATGGCGTTCGTGTCGATTGGGGAAGATGAAGTATAGAGGGATACAAGGAAGAGATCTGTCTCGATGATGGATGATAGGCGATTTCGTATCGATCCAGATGCAACAATAGTTCATACCGACTGAGTGAATCACTTCGTACTGATGATGAAAGTGTGCCATGGATCGTGTAATATGGATATGCGATAATACAAAGTATAGTGGTGATAGCTATATAGTAAATAGAGCAGAATATAAAGAAATATAATAAAAACGACATCGGAGATTTTTATACTGGTTTGGAGCTCCGTCCTACGTCCAGTCCCAAACTCTTTCTGGAATTTCACTAAAATAATAACCCTCATTTAACCCGAAGGAACAGATCTATACAACCCTTGAGCAGCCGAACAAGGACCTGAGCAGCGGAACATGATTTCGCCTTAGCAACTGAAGAGGACTTCACACGTCTGAGCAGCAGAACAAGACTTCAACAAATACAAATGATTGTTTGACTTTTTGTGTTCTGGTAACACATATAAGTCTTTTTATAGCACACCCTTCCTATAATCTTTTCCACAAGTATGATGTGTGTAGTTGTGTGTATATGAAGATTAGGAAGTTTCAAATTGCTTGAAGAATATGGAAATGAATACGTAAGCAATGAATGTATGAAATAAAGGATGTAGTTAATTCAAAAATATGATTCAAGTATAAGCAAGTAAGTGAAGTAATTTGATCTTGAAATTCATGCATATATATAGTAGTTAAGGAGTTGCAACTGCTGGTGAAGAGTTCTCAACGAATAACAATGGCTGCAACTCTTCGAGAGGAAGAAGGCTATTCGAAAAGGAAGTGTCTTTTAAAAAAATAGCAGTTGGAACAGGTCAATCAACTGGTCTATGAATTTCAGTCGACTGAATTTGAAAATATAAACATGTATACATATGTGCACAAGTTCAATCGGTTTTTTATAGATATTCAGTCGACTGAATGACTTTCTTCACTCGACTGAATTCTGTTGATAATCAAAAATCACCAATGCTAATTTGGTTAGAGAAATTACCTTCTAAACTAGTGACCCGGGTTCGAGCCTCGCTCCATGCATTCTTTAAAAAATTGATGTGGCGCCCTACCTCTATAATCATACTAGCCAAGGACACTACGGAGTAATGCCATCAAGTAGTACGAAGAATGAGGCTATTGAGGAGCAACCATCTATGTAATTGCTTTATGCGAGTACTGATATGTCAGATAGTACTACATGCATTTCTTTTCAAGAGGAAATATGACACATCAATTATAAACTCAAAACTATTTCACAGTGGCTATGTGATCTTCGAAAACAAATATAAAATAAACATAACATAAATCAGTCACGGATATTAATATCAGTAAGGCAGAAAAAGATACGAATATAACACATAAAAGTGTACATAAAAGGAGTGGTCATGTAAGTTCCACTACATCACAAAAAAATAGGTACAAGTGCTAGACAAAAGAATATGTATACATCAAGGAGTCTCTATCTGGAATGTATAAAAGCAAAAACTACTAAGCTAAAGTAGTTAGCCAAAAGTCAGGTGACGGACCCTGATATGAAGTCAAGCAAAACCACCTGAAAGACCTCGGTCTGACCCGAGTATTATTTAAGAAGGAAATAATAAATGGATCAGTCTAGCTATAAATATCATATAAAATGAGATAGGATAAGAGATATGACAAAAATGTATGATAACAGTAAAGCCATATTGTTACAAGTACACATTAGATAACAACAAAAATCATACAATATCTCAATTTTTCTCAAATACCAAAAAGAATGTCATATTCTTTAGCTTATTCACCAAGCCACAAATATTGATCAAGCTTATCAATATAAATCATAAAAATTGGTGAAAGACAAATTTCAGAAATCAATAATTAGAAATCCATAAAACACAAAGGGGGAGGCCTATCACAAACGAGAGCATAACACTCACCATCACGTGCATCACAAATGGAGCGCTATTCCATGGGTAGCTAATAAAGTTGGTGCAACGACATAGTACAACGATACGCCAGATGAACCTGAAACTAAAATAATTCGAAACAACGATGTAGTATAATGGTACGCCAGATGAACCTGAAACTCAAATAACCCGGAGCAACGACGTAGTACAACGGTCGCCAGATGAACCTGTTAAAAAGATCATGGATCGCTACCCCGCAAAAATTGAGCCAAAGCTCCATAGAATAAGTGTAAATTACATCAAGCTAGTAAATAAATGACTTTAGCTTCATGTCCCGTAACCACTGACTTAATTTAAATATTTATGAACAAATTGTAGATTTCCACTCAAAACACAAAATGATCATCATTTATCAAAGAGAGGTGTAAATTACACTAAGCTAGTAAATAAACGAGTTTAGCTTCATATCCCATAACCGCTGGCTTAACTTAAATATTTACAAAAAGATTGTAGATTTCCACTCAAAACACAAAATGATCATCATTGATCAAAGAGAAGTGTAAATTACACTAAGCTAGTAAATAAATGAGTCTAGCTTCATGTCCTATAACAAATGGCTTAAATTAAATATTTACGAACAGATTGTAGATTTCCACTCGAAAATTGTCACAAGTTTTCAATCGAACAAGTCCAAGAATTTACCGACAAAGAAAACGCAAGCATTTCATTTCATTTGTTTTGCTAAGTCGTTTAATTAGATTTCTCACACGAATGATGTAAAAGTTTGTATATACTAATAGATTGGAAAATGGTTTTTAAAACGAGCTTCGTATTTAAAGTAACGTTGAAATCATTTTTGTGAAAGAGTTTGAATATTTACTGCTAGTATAGAACCTTTGTATTTTAAAGGGACAAATCACAGAAATGATTGTAAAAACAACCAATCGCCAAAAAATTCACATTCGATGATGTGAATTAAGACCATAGAAATCGATATCAAATCCATCAAATGGATATTTCCAAAAATATGGATAAGAAGTCATCAAGGTCGATAAAAGTGATCATCAACTAATCGGATCAACCAAAAATCAATAAAACGGAAATCTACATAAAAATAGGCAATTTCCCTGAATTTAACAGTTTCAAACGTCTGCTGGCTTCCCCAGACGTCTGCGCTGAAGGTCTGGAATTTTCTCCCAGATCCCCCAGACGTTTGAGAAATAAGCCCAGACGTCTGAGCTGAAGGTCTGAAATTTTTATTCCGTAGCTTCAGACATCTTACCTTAATACCAGACGTCTGAGCTGAAGCTTAGGGCAATATTTTTCCTTGACCAATAATGGCCAATTCGTATCGAAAGCGATCAAATGAGCGACGATGGTTAGAGATTTATGCTAAGCGATAACTCAACCCTATAGGCTCTTCGATACACTCTAAACAACATGTCAAAACATCCAATGTAGGATTTCATAGATTTTGACTTTGAAATATCAAAAATTGAAAAATTCACCAATCCAATTCAATTCAAAGCAAATGAACATGGAATAGGTGTTAGAAATTCATACCTAACAACTATCAAAGGTATAGACATAGATGTGAGTTCAAGAACTCAACTTTAAACCCAAAAACAACGAATGAAAAGCTCAAACACAAAGGAAAGATCAACCGCTCTTCAACTTCAACTCTAGAAGATCCAGTCTAGGATCAAATGCAAATGTTTTCTAAGTTAGGGTTTAGGAATTTCTGAAAATTGGAGAGAGACTGAAGTGAAGAAGAAGAAGAAGATGCTTACCTAAGCTTCTCCTTGATTTATAACTTGAAGTTGAATTTCCTAAGAGAATTAGAGATTAGGAATTTCTAATCTCTTTTCTATTCCCCCATTTTTTTAAGGCTTGAGAGTATTAGGAAATGAGGATTGAAATGAATGAAAATGAATGGAGTTAGGGTACTAGATAGAGAAGTTGGGTTAGTGGACTGAAACTCAAACCCAAAGCCTAATAGAAAATAGCAAAATTCTACTCAACCCCAAACATATCGATGTTTATACTCAAAAAAGTTGCAAATGTCATTTTGGACTCAATGGAAGTGGTCTCGAGTCCTAATTCTATTTACAAAAAGTAGCATTTCGGACTTTAGTCCGACTAACGATGCTATATTTAATTAAAATATTTAAATATACAATCGTAAAATATGTGGGTTGTTACACTTGATTTTGATTATAATATGCATGCAAGTTTATTTGAATGTGAATGATGATTCTTGAGGAAATATTTTAACAAAACACTAAACTAGACTCTATATACATATTTGTTGACTCTTGTTAAAATATATGACTATATGATCCATACTTTGAGTCGTTGAATCCAGATGTTGTCGTAGTCGTAAATTCGTGAATTGTTGTTTCATGTCAGCAATCATAACTTATGATCCAACATTCTCCCCCTTTTTGATGATGACAACTCCATTTGCTACGGACGAATCTTCGACAAGCTTTGTTGACTTATCTTTCCCCCGGAATATATTCCTCTAATTGTGATATAGATTTCTCCCCCTGAATCTATGCTATATATTCCTACAAATAATTAATATTTTATCCCCCTTAATCTGTGCTTTCATCGTTTATTCCTTTTGTAGTCCTCATTGGTGGCTTTGACCGAGATTTTACATGTTGTATTTTGACTAGACCATTTTCTGGCCATTATTCTATGATGTTGTAACGATCGATAGAATTCCAGGCTCTGATACCAAATGAAAGTGTGCTATGGATCGTATAATATGGATATATGATAATGCAGAGTATAGTGATGATAGCTATATAGTAAATAATGCGGAATATAAAAGTAACATAACAAAAATGACATCGGAAATTTTTATACTGGTTCGGAGCTCCGCCCTACGTCCAGTCCCAAACTCCTTCCGGAATTTCACCAAAACAATATCCCTCACTTAACTCGAAGGAACAGGTCTATACAACCCTTGAGCAGCCGAACAAGGACCTGAGCAACGGAACATGATTTCGCCTCAGCAGCCGAAGAGAACTTCACACGCCTGAGCAGCAGAATAGGACTTCAACAAATACAAATGATTTTTTGAATTTTTGTGTTCTGATAACACGGATAAGTCTGTTTATACTACATCCTTCCTATAATCTTTTCCTTAAGTATTATGTGTGTAGCTGTGTGTATATGAAGATTAGGAAGTTTCAAATTGCTTGAAGAATATGGAAATGAATGCGTAAGCAATGAATGTATGAATTCAAGAGAGTAGTTAATTCAGAAAATATGATTCAAGTATAAGCAAATAAGTGAGTAATTTGATCTTGAAATTCATGCATATATATAGTAGTTAAGGAGTTGCAACTGCTGGTGAAGAGTTCTCAGCGAATAGCAATGGCTGCAACTCTTCGCGAGGAAGAAGGCTATTCAAAAAGGAAGTGTCTTTTAAAAAAAATAGTAGTTGGAACCAGGTCAGTCGACTGGTCTATGAACTTTAATCGACTGGTCTTTGAACTTCAGTCGACTGAATTTGAAAGTATAAACGCGTATACATATGTGCACAAGTTCAATAGGTCGTTCATAGATATTCAGTCGACTGAATGACTTTGTTCAATCAACTGAATTCCGTTGATAATAAAAAATCACTGCAGTTTATTTGGTTAGAGCACTTACCTTCTAAACTAGTGATCCGGGTTCGAGCCCCGCTCCATGCATTTTTTAAAAGCTTGATTTTGATTAAAATATGCATGCAAGTTTATTTGAATGTGAATGATGATTCCTAGGAAAGATTTTAACAAAGCACTAAACTAGACTCTATATACATATTTGATGACTCTTGTTAAAATATATAACTACATGTACCATACTTTGAGTCGTTGAGTCCAGATGTTTTCGTAGTCGTAAATTCGTGAATTGTTGTTTCATGTTAGCAATCAAAACCTATGATACAACAGATGGATAGTGGGTATTTGTGTCGATCATTTAGCAATGGTTATTCATATTGATACGAAGTGGTTGATGCGGACGCTGGACCTAATGATCGATACGAATTAGAGGACATTGATCGATACGAAATGAGTTTTAGGCAAACGATACTTAACGCCATCTTAAGATCGGTACAAACCATCGCCTGCCATGATTGATACAAACCCATCCTTCGTGATCGATCAAAGTACATACCGTGATGGATACGAAATCTTTTACAATCGAAATTTGACTCCAACGAGCTTCATCCTTGCATATTTGGATTTAACTGTTAAACTGCATGTTTGACTGCCCTTCGAAGCTCGTCGATGGAACTGCAACTCAACAAAATCTTAACAAACTATAACTTGGATTGGTCTCTAAAGTCTAGATGGAACGGTTGTGACGGTCAGCGATGATGGTCACTCCAGTTGAATTTCTTAGTCTTGTCATTTGCATATTTTCTCATACTCTACAGAATTTCTCAAGTAATTTGTAGCATTGTACTGCACAACGCATTCACACACTTCACACCGGGGAACACTTGGGGTTTTTTTATCGTCTAATGATGATTTTTGATAAGTTTCTTAGTTATGGAATCTACAAGCTCGAAACCGTAGAAAATTCAAAGTTCACTTCCCTTAACAATAGAGATACCGGCCATCGCGACCGAAGTTATAGATCCAGCTCCGGATGAGCTACCAGGTGCTATTTTTATCGATGATCCATAAGATTTTGTACCATCCAACATCTCTGAAGACATCTAGGACGGATATGCCTAAGGCATGGCTTGTCATTGTATGATGTGTAATTGACGGGACCAAATGATAAACTGCACGCTCCATCGGACGGGTTTACTGCTTTCAATCACCATGCATGTACAGTTGGAACACTTTCTCCGTTTAACCAATACATTAGAGAAGTGTTGTCCTTCTTCGAAATCGCCCCATCTCAGTTACACCCCAATGGATACGCCCTGATGAACAGCCTATTCATCGTATTTATGGAGCATCTCTTCCGACCACCGACCCCGATCAAGATTAGATACTTATTTAATGTCAACAGTCGGGGAGATATCCCTTCTTTTACGTTCTTGGAATCAGTTAGGAATTGTCAAGTGGTAATGAGATCCTGGATCAGAATAAGTTACTTCAAAACGGAATGGTTCTATGTCTCTTGCCCTCCGGGATTTGCTAGCGATGGTTAATCAGACGTAAGTATCGCAGTCTTTTCAAGTAGTTAATAAGATAACCATAGATGATATCAAAACTAATATCTCCTTTCCTTTATAGATGTAATTCCACAACCCAAATGCGCACATTTTAAAGAGATAGTATGGGTCCTTCAAGTTCTAAGTCAAATGAGGGTCATTGATTTGGTTCTAACAGATAGAAATCTGATAATTCTCAGGCTAATTGAGTAGAGCCAAAGTATAAGACTCGAAGGAACATTGAGGGCAGTCCCGACTAGACCGGTGAAGCGTAAGACGCCCATGGTTGTTATAGCTGAAGAAGGTGATGATGAAGATACACCCACCGAGCTCGAGTCAGACTGAGTGTCATAGCATTTGAGACTCACCTTTAGAATTGGAGCTTCGCTTGGAGATCCATATGTATCTATTCAGCTTTCAACCATCCAATGATTTTGTTCAAAATTGTCATCTGTTTATATTCGATATTGTATTGTATTTGCTATTATGTTTTATTTTACTTCAAACTATGTTATTTATATAGTAGCTTCATGAACTACTATTTATTTTATTCCGCTATTTACTGTTATATTACTCTGTGTCTGTGATTCTGTGATTGATTTATTTACTGTATATGCTCAGTTTTGCCAAATATAAATTAACAATCTGATATTTTGGGCAATTCAAATCCGACATGTGCGGATGCGAATGGTTCGAAATACCGGGTCGTTACAGTTGTTGTCGGGCCTTCCAATGCCTTTCAAGATTCTAAGGGAAGGAGAAAAGGCAAGGCACAGCCCATAAGTGTTCTAAGTTTGGGAGATGGAAATCTGTGATCGTTTCTCCCCCTATTTCTGGTATTAGAATTTCAGAGGCTCCTCCCTCGCAAGTGGAAAACCTTTTCGAAGGGCTTGTCGATATCCCAATTTCAGATTATGTGTCACTCCAACACGACGCCGGATTGGAGGAGCTTCAGAGTGCCTTAGACTTAAGCGAGTCTCTTTCCATAAGTGTGGCCGACATTTCCGGTTGGTCGGGGGGTTGCACATACATACGCAATTCACGACACTACACGATTTCCGATCGCAAGCTGTTTACTTCAAGAAATTACTAACTTTGCTTCTCTTACTTTGCATGTACAATGTCTGGATATGGATCGTTGTTGGGGAGTCTTCGCTCAGCTCGTCGATCTTCTACATGCTATGACTCACGTAGGAGAGAGGCAGAGAGGGATTATGACCGTGAATATTTTAGCCAAGGAAGATATGACAGGGATAAGGATAGGGACTACAGATATAGATCCCGATCGTGTTCTCCACCTCTTAGAATCCCTACGCACCCCTCGAGCTATGGAAAACAAACCGTAGAGCCTCCCTGCAATAAATCATCTTCCCAAGCCTCTAGGCCTGAATCACACCGTCGCAGACACGAGGCCGAAACTCCCGTTATCACTGAACAGGCTATTACTGAGCCCACCGGAGAAGGGGCTGCTAGAATCACACAACTGAAGAAGGATTTCTCAAACATTTGCTTTGATGACTACATCTTTCCTTAGCACTTAAAGAGAATTCCAGTGGAAGCAGAGAATACGATGCATGATTATATTCATGACAACCATACTCAGTATAAGGAATGGTTGAAAGCAGTAGAGAAAGCGTCGAAGCTGGCCTTTGAGCGGGCAACCACCATAGAGAAACTAGAAAAAGGGCTCGCTCAGAAGGATCGTATCATCCAAGTGCTCATGAAGCCGGATCCTCTCGAAAGTCAAAAATAGAGGCCGCTAAGAAGGTTGATGAGGAGAACTTGACCATAGAGAGGATGAGCATGCACCCTATGCCCTGGTGGAGGAGATGGGCCATCGGAACACCACCGTCACTGTCAAACGGGATGTGGCTCTCAAAGAACTTAATGAGCTTAAAGCCAAATTCTCCGAAATTATCAAGGAAAGGGATGACGCAAATTGCGCAGCCCAGGAGGCATGTGAGCAGGCTGTAGTGCTCTCGTGTGAACATGATGCGGCAGCGACTAAAGTCCATGTGGTGGATACCGAGGTCGAGGAGAGGGTTCGAACGGCGGAGTCCTAGCTAGAGGCTGATATCAAAGATCTCCTCATCACTTATAATGCTAATGTGCTAAATCATAGGAACCTAGCTTGGCTCGAAAATTATCTGGTACATCTTCACAACGTCTAGGGCCAATTGTTCGAGGAAGAGAAGGTGGTGCATCCAGGTGAATCGATTGACGAGTTTGAGATTGAGAATCGTATGCTGAATGAAGATGAAAGAAAGATTCTCCATGAGTCAATGATTTCACATGAAAGGGAGAATCTCGACGCCTAACACTCGGAGGTTGGAGAAGGTTCAGGTGTTGAGCATCATGATGCAAGTCTTAAGATTCCTACGCCAACCCAACCTGAATCTGCGCCAGCGGTTGATCCCTAATTCATCCCTGCTTACAATCCAGAACAGCTGCAGTTATCTTCGGCAAGAGAGCACACTTCTGAAGTTGTTCAGTTGTTCACGAGCCAAAACGAGGAAGGTATTCTGAACATTCCTCATACGTGTTCAAAATAAGGAGCTTGATTTGAAGCATTTACCAACAGTCTTTCTTTTTTTCTATCCAGTGACTGGAGTTACACCGATTACGCCTCTTGCAACTCAAGAATCACATCAAGCGCAAGAGGAAATCATTACCGAGGTGACCACTACAACAAATCAATTGATGGAATGCAGGGGTGCACACTCTTTTTCAACGAATAGATGATGGAGGAAATTATCAGTCATCACAGTAACCCTTTTACGGACCTACCATTTGTTATGGATGGAAGCGCGCCTGCTATTGGCTCTTCAATGTCGACCACCGATGCCCCCAGTGAGGCTCAAGCAATTCATAAAGAAGTGCTATTGGCCGGACGTTGAAATGGAGGCAGCGACTCGTGGCGGTAGTTTTGGAGGTGGAATGGCGGCACCTGGCCCGGCTCCGTTGAAAATGATATCACCCAGTGGTACAGTTATCGATACTAGTGCATCTATCCTGCCTCCTGTAGTGGATCCGACCCCTCCGACTCCGCCTGCAGGAATTCATTTGAGCTCGAAGGAGGAGGTAGATATAATGCTACCTACTGGAGACCAGCCGCCGAAAGGCAAAGGCTCGAAGAGAAAAATAACTGGCGGCTCCAGCGGGTTCACGCCGAAGGGGAAACCAAAGAAGAAAAGAGAATAGATGCTCTTCCTCCTCGGCTCATTTTGTGTAGATAGGAATTTTCTTTTAGCTTTTGTAGATCGCGTATAGATGCGGGTTTGGCCCTGCTAGTAGGAATTTTGGAAATAACTTGTACATGAATTTCTTCCTCAGATAGTTGAAATGAAACTCTTTTTTGGCTTCAACTCAATTATAGTTTATTTTGCTTAAGTGTTCCAGTATTTGAATTCCAGTTCAGTGCACTTGCGAAGTTCCAACCTATGAGTCGAGTTTGTTTTTATTTGTCAAGTCTGGAAATCACGGACACGGGTCATAACCGAGGATTAAGTTGACCTTGATGTTGCACTGCTTCAATCAATGGTTGACACTTAAGTTCTGCCCTCGGTTTCGAGGATGAGTTGTAAAGATCATTCGGCGGCTGTATTTCGAGTTCATTTCGTCAAGCTTAACATCGTTGAATCGATGTTGAAACAAGTGAGAGTCGAGTTGTTGAATCACACTCGCTCATTTATTAATGATCACATCCGCGCTCCGAGGATTCACATTTGTACGTCGACGGTCGATCACGCCTATTCAAGTTTTAAGTATGTGTCCTCGCTCCGGGGGCATAAGTTAGTTTACGAGTGGTCACTCACACCCAAGTTATGTTTATACTCTGACCACACTCTGGGGATTCAGAGTTATTTACAGTCGATAATCTAGTACGCACTCTGGGAATCTGAAGATAGTCGACATTTGTACTCCAGTTCGCACTCCGGGTACTTGAAGTTGGTTGATTTCTATACTCCAACTCACACTCTGGGAATTCAGAGTCGATGTTTATACTCCGACTCGCACTCTGGAAATTCGAAGTTAGTGTTTATACTCCAGGTCACACTCTGGGAACTTAGAGTTGATATTTATATTCCAATTCGCACTCTGGGAATTTGGAGTTGGTCGACAGATGGTAAATCACATCTGTAGGCTTTTAGGATTTCGTTCGCAATCCGAAAACGATGGATTTATCAGAATCGTGGATGGTCGATTCACATCCTCCCCGAATTAACAAGTGAGGTCGTTAGACGGACGGGTCCATCCTCCTTGAACTTGGTTAGGATACGGTCGAAGTCGTTAGGTGGACGGATCCACCCTCTTCGAAATCGCATTCATAAGTTTATACTCTAGCTCGCACTCTAGGAGACTAGAGTTAGTTAAAGGATTGTCTGTGTCAATTCTTCTTTGGCTTTAGTGTGGTGGCTTGCCCCCGAGCTCTGGTTTCACTTAGTGAGTGGCGGTCGTATAACCGTCACTCCCTATTTGAATAAATTACACCATATGAAGGAACTTAACTCTTCTTGCATCATGATGGTTGTATGTCACATTCAATAAATCATAGCTCTAGCTTGAAGAGATGACATTTTATTGCTGAAATGAGAAAATATGGTAAAGTTAGTTGCCTTATTACAAATTCAAATTTCAAAATGCAGAAACAAATTATAGATGAAAAATAGACTAAAATGAATAAAGCCTGTCATGTGTAGTAGCGACGGAGACTCTCGCTGTTCCAGGCTCTTGGCAAAGTAAGACCGTCAACGGTCGATAACTTGAATGTGCCATTTTCGAGCTTTCGTTCAATCACATACGGTCCTTCGCACGTTGATTTCATGTCCGAAGGAACCAAGTAGATTCTTTTGAGAACAAGATCGCCAAGTTCAAAGGTTCAGGGTCGAACCTTGGCATTGTATAATTGGACGACTCGACTTCGGTATGCGGCTGCCCTCAAATTAGCCTCTTCGCGCTTCTCATCCAACAAATCCAAGGATTCAGCAAGTAGTATGGCATTTTTATTTGGATCATAATAAGTCACAAGATGATAAGGTACTTCCATCTCGAATGGAATAACGACTTCTGAACTGTAGGAAAGAGAGAATGGAGTGTGCCCGGTCGCGGTCTTGTGGGTTGTTCGGTAAGCCCATAATGCCATACGAAGTTCATCAACCCACTTGCCCCTGGCCTTTTTCAGTCACTTCTTTAGAATAGACTTGATAACCTTTTAACAGCTTCAACTTGGCCATTCGCTTGAAGGTGTGCAACTGCAGAGAATTTCTTTTGAATGGAATCGTTGGTAGAAATTCTTGAATTCAACACTGTCGATTTGAGTTTCTTTATCGGTGGTGATGGTATGCGGAAGACCAAATCGGCAGATAATGTTGCGAACTACAAAGTTGATTATCTTCTTTGTCGTGTTGTAGCAAGAGGTTCAGCTTTGGTCCACTTGGCAAAATAATCAACTGCGGCGATGGGGTACTTCGCACCACCTTTGGCCAGAGGTAGAGAGCCAATGATATCGATGCCCCATACTGCAAACGGTCATGGACTGACCATCTGGGTATCTTAGTAAGTGGGGCTCTAGGAATTCGAGCATGCTTTTGACATTTATCACATTTATCACTTTCTTAGCGAGAGCTAGCCCTTCGTTGTGATCGCCACATTCTTCTTCGTATACATCATGTATTTCATCGTGGGCGATACACCGGAGTAGAGGAACGAAGTACCCTCTTTAATACATGACCCTACTCTGAATAGTAAACCGCGTAGCTTTTCGAAGAATCTGTCTCTTCTCACTCCTGCGTTCAGGTAACGTTCCATGCTCTAGGTAATTTTGAAACGGAGTCATCCACGACTCCTTATGGGAAGTGATTTCAAATATCCAGTTTGTCTCCATCTAATCGATGCTTGGGGAAGACAAAATTTCTACAGGAACGAGTCCCATTTGTTGTGCTTCATCCATACTTGCTAACTTTGCCAATGAATCAGCCTTTTGATTGCGCTCACGGGGTATGTAGAAGATGGCATAATAGTCAAACTGATTAAGTATCTCCTGGACTCGAGCTAGACAAGCAGCCAGTCTCCGATCTTTTGCCTGATATCCACCCCGAACTTGACACACAACTAATTGTGAATCACAATAAATTTCCACGGCAATGATTCTTAAATCTCGGGCGAGTTTCAATCCGGCAAGCAAGGCTTCATATTCAAATTCATTATTGGTCGCGTGAAAATCAAACTTTAAAGCATAACATATGGATCGACCGTCGGGGGTTTCAAGTACAACTCCGATACCCGAGCACCGGTCGTTTAATCAGTATGCAGCTCACAGACATACTCGAGAGATTCACTAGTTTCGAACAAGTCCTCTGGGATGGTAAATTCGGCTATGAAATCCCCTAGGACTTATCCTTTAATAGCTCGCCTCGAAGTGTAAGCAATATCAAACTGGCTTAGTTCAATATTCCATTTAAGTAACCTACTTGATGTCTTAGAACGCGTAAGGACCCGTCGTAACGGTTGATCGGTGTAAACTATGATAGGATGAGCTTGGAAATAGGGATGGAGCTTCCTTGAGGCAATAACGAGACAATAAGCAAACTTCTCTAGCTTCAGATAATTTCTCTCAGCTTCGGTTAATTGTTTACTGATATAGTAGACCGGTTTTTGCACTCGGTCTTCCTCCCGAATTAGGGCAGCACTGATTGCGTTTTCTGATAAGGTATAATTGCTCATGATCGATGGGATTTGACAAAATAGGCAGTGTAGAGAGATGCTGAATTAGTGCTCGGAATGCGCCCTCACATTCCGTGGTCCATTCAAAATTTCGTTTCACTTTTCGAATCAAATCAAAGAAATGAATGCATTTGTCAGTGGACTTTGAAATGAACCTGCTCAGTGCTGCTACTTTCTCGTTGGGACTCTGGAATTGCTTTATGGTTCTTGGAGTCTCAAGATTTCTGATCGCCCAAATCTTTTTGGGATTTTCTTCGATTCCTCGAGCCTTGACGATAAACCCAAGGAATTTTTCGGATGCGACCCAAAATGACATTTCAATGGGTTGAGCTTCATCCTGTATTCGCGAAGGATATTAAACATCGATTCCAAGTCTTTAATATGATCAGTGGAGAATCGTGACTTCACCAGCATGTCATCTACATATACTTCCATGGTCTTTCCAATCTGGTTAGCGAACATTCGATTGACTAGTCGTTGGTATGTTGCCCCGACGTTCTTGATTTCGAAGGCCATGACTTTGTAGCTGTAGAGTCCCAGATTGGTTACGAATCTGGTATGTTCTTGGTCGGGTAAGTGCATGGGTATTTGGTTGTAATCGGGGTATGCATCCATAAAGGATAATAACTCGTTCCTAGCCTTTGAATCTACAAGCTGATCAATTCGAGGAAGCGGAAAACTGTCTTTCGGGCAAGCTTTGTTCAAGTCTGTGTAGTCAATACACGTTCTCCATTTCCCATTTGGCTTTCGGACAAGTACGGGATTGGATACCCACTCCGGGTATAAGGCATCTCGAATAAACACATTCGATTTTAACTTATCGACCTCTTCTTTAAGGGCGACAGATCTCTCTGAATCCATACCATGCCTTTTCTGTTTGATTGGGATATACCGCGGGTCAATATTCAAAGTATGGCTCATGATGTCCAACGAGATCCCACACATATCAGAATGCGTTCAGGCGAATATGTCGAGGTTCGCCCGGAGAAATTCTACCAATTCTTTATGTGTCTGTTGGTTTAACTGAGATCCAATCTATACCATCTTTGAATCGTCATCATCGTTGATCAGGACATCGATTGTCAGTTCATTCAGGGAAGCTTGACTGTCTTTCGTTTCATCTTCACTTTCAATATCTTTTGGGTCAAGATCCCTTCGGAATTGTTTGGGGTGCCCGGGCCTGGGATCAAGCACCAATTGTCAATTATAAACAAAAGGGACGCATAGATTTTCCTCTACGCCCTTTCCTTTCTCCTTTCGTTGTGCCCCGTGCAGCTCGGCAATATAACAGGCTCGTTCAGCAGCCTGATCTCCTCGAACGATGCCAACTCCACGATCAGTGGGAAATTTAGAGTCAAACACCATGGTGCAATGGCTGCCCTGAATCCAGCAAGGGCCGGTCGACCCAAGAAAGCATTGTTAGGGGAGTCGATGTCCAACAAAACAAACTGCAGTACCCGGACTCTCCGACATTTCCAACTCTCAACTCCACTGGTAGATCCACTACTCTAGTGGGTATAGTTGCGCTCCCATTGAGGCCATGGATTCAAGACTGACAAGGCTTCAAATCTTTGGCTTCCATCTTCATTTGGTCATATAAGCTTGCTTGAACAAAATATTAACAGAACTTCCACTGTCGACCTTATCAACGTCTCTATTTCAAAACACGATGTCGTCAGTCATCTCTTCTGTTGTTTGGCTGGAGCCCCATCATCACAACTACTACAACATTTGAAGTTCGCATGCCTAATAGAGCTGGCATACGACTCCATTTCCTTCCAGCTTCGGTCTGTTGGATGAGGATCACCACTAACAGTGTTTATCACTAGCCTCCCGTCGGTATGAGCGAGTTCCTCCTTTCTCGCCTGATTAGGTACATTATTTTGATTCGATGGGCCCGCACCTCAAGACTACGGTGCCCACACAAATTGCTTCTCAATGAGGTCTTGCTTCCTTTCTCTTATCAATTTCTCAACGAGGTCTTACAAATGACGACACTCGTTTGTATTGTGGCCATAACTATCTTGAAACCTACAAAATTTCCCTGTTTGGATTTGCCTCTCTGATGATGGCTTCGAAGCAGTCTTTTAGTACTGGATAGTATTGCAGGTTTGTAGATATACATTCTCCAGCAACGTATTCAGAGAGTGTAATTGTCGAACATAGGAGCTCTAGGTCGTGGACCACGGTTCTGATCCCGCTTTCTATTTTGATTCACATTGCCTTTTTGCCGAGTCTGTTTATTCTAGATACTCAATTGCACTTTCCCGAAGCTCTTCCCAGACTGTTTAACTGCAATATTGCTTTAGATTCCTTCCACGCTCGGCCCTACGCTCTCTTCTCAAGGATTAGGATACCTAGGAATAGAAACGGTCCAATGATGCAGGTGTTTTTCCGGCCAACAAGTTGCTAAATTCAGAATCGGGATCAATCCCCTTAGTCAATGCCATAAAAATGGAGTTATCGTTAGTGTTGCTGATCTCAGCACACGTAACATGGAATCTGTCTAAATAACGTCGGAGTGTCTCTCCAGGAGCTTGAGTGACACTAGACAGAGTGTTAATATCATTCGGCCTTGCGACATTCATCCGAAACTACTCAATAAATTTGGCTGCCAGTTGGTCAAAACAAGAAATAGACCGGGGTGGCAAACGAGTGAACCACTGCATTTTATTGAAAAGTTGCAGACATATATGCAATTATTATGAATAGTTGCATAATCTTTGCAATTACTATTAACAATTGCATTTTTAAATGCATTTCACTTATGAAATTATGAATTGCATCATTTTTAAATGCATGTCTGATATGCATCTTAAAATTATAGTAGTTATATGCAAATTTTAACAGCATATGAAATAAGCAGTTAAAATATACAATTAAATGATGCAAATTTTAAGCGCATTTCACTTACGCGGTTATTTAAGATTTTTATTATACTTGGAGACATATGTGCAATTATTATGAATAGTTGCATACATGTTTGCAACTATTTATGAACAACTACATTTTACTTACGCAACTATAAATTGCACCATTTTTAACTCCATATCTATTATACAGTGAAAAATAGCACATGTTAAATGCAATTTTTAACTGCATATAACACATGTAGTTAAAACATACGCATAAATCATGCAAATTTTGAAGTGCATTTCACTTATGTAGTTAAAAATTCATAAGATTCTTATTATACTTGCATACATGTCTAATATAAAGTTATGAATTGTATTATTTTTAACTGCATATATTGTATGCAGTTAAAAATTGTAGCTGTTAAATATATGCAATTATTTTGAATAGTTGCATACATATTTGCAATTATTTATAAACAACTGCATTTCATTCATTTAGTTATCAATTGCATCATTTTTAACTCCATATCTGTTATGTAGTGAAAAATAACATCCGTTAAATGCAATTTTTAACTGCATATAACATATGCAGTTAAAACATACACTTGAATCATGCAAATTTTGAAGTGCATTTCACTTATGTAGTTAAAAATTCATAAGATTCTTATTATACTCGCATACATATCTAATATAAAGTTATGAATTGTATTGTTTTTAACTGCATATATCATATGTAGTTAACAATTGCAGCTGTTAAATGTGTTTTTTAACTGCATACTTGATATATAGTTAATAAATACAGTTGTTAAATGCAAATTTTAACTGCAATTTACATATGCAGTTGTTTGTACCAAAATTGGACACAACACTCTTCGGAAGTATTTGAAGAGATAAAAATGAAGAACAAAAATGTAAAAAGAGGATTATCTAACAAACACTTCAAAAACAGATGAGAAAAAACATAGAAACACAGGGTTTTAGAGTGGTTTGGCGTATGGCCTACGTCCACTATGAATTAATGATTTTATTGATATTCACTTGCTGATTACAACTGATTACAGCAGATTACAGTGATGAATTTCGAGTACAACAGCAGCCTTGAAGTGCAAAAATGGTTTCGACAGAGTCTGAACGTCAAAGAGCCAAAAGATCTCCTTTCTATAGGCTCTGAGATGCTATTTATAGGCTTAGACTGAAAATATCTTACTCAGATCTCGGAAGACTTCTTCTGGCACGTATGTGGACCCATACGATTTCGACTCGATCTTTGATCGATACGAACGAATTTCGTGTTGATCAAGATTTGATCCAATCGAGTCGAAACTTGGCATGAACATTTTTTAGGTTGTACATAAGCTCCTATGAAAATTTCATAGCATTTGGACTTGTGGATTGCGAGTTATGATCGATACAAATTAGAGTTTTTGGGTCACGGTCCCCTTCGTATCGATATTGTTCGTATCGATCATTTCGACTCGATGTTGAGCACGTGCCTACGAGTTGACGTGGCACTTGATTTTTGGATCGCTCCACTTTCGATGTCGAGTTGACCGAATCACCCCAAGGTTTTCGCCTTGTTCATATCGAAGACCATTGCTTTGTTCGTATCGATGGAAGTGGCTCAGTTCGTATAGAGTGTCGTGGCTCTGTTCGTATCGATCCAAGTTGCATGGCTCTTATCGATTGTGTCGTCTTGTTCGTATCGATCGAAGTAGTTCTGTGTATAACTGTTTGGCTTGGTCTTGTTCATATCAGTTGAAGTCGTCCTGTTCGTATTAATGGACTTGGTCATGTTCGTATCGATCGGAATTAACTCCAGTTGATCAATACGAAGTTGAACCAACAAGATGGATACGAACAAATGATAGGGTGAGGGATATGAACAACATGTAACATGATGGATACAAACAAATGTCAATACGATGGATACGAACAGATGGATGACAAGATGGATACAAACTACCGATCATGCGATGGATACGAATAATGTGTTCTCTTGACTTGTATCGATCATATCTCGTGCATACGAACCCCGATTGACTTGAGATTTGCGTTGGCTTCCATAATTTTGTTTGCCATGTCATTTTAGTTGTAGCTTGATCCGAACGCGGACAAAATTTATTGACATCTAGAGTGAGCCTACGTATAACCGATCTTTAGGACGGACTGCCGTTGGTTTCCAATTAAATTCCTGGTATCACGCCCTCGTCAAAAGGCGGGATAACATCAAAACTAAAAAGATCCTTAAAATATCTTGGCACTGAACTACTGCATTTTAAGACTACAAATGTATTACATGGTTAAAAATTAATGAAAAATGTAGTTAGAATCTATACTAAAATACAGTTTTTAATTACAACAGTATTAGTTTCAAATGATTGGATATTTGTATGTACATACTTAAGTTTTTAGCTTTGTATGCAATTATTTAAAAACAATAATACAAAGTCGATTGAAAATTAAATCTAGCGTTTACATGTAAGATGATGAAGCCATAATGAATCGCAAAAAAATCGAATAGTAAATCGAATTAAATCTGATTTCCCTATGAAGATTTCAAATCTTGATCACCAATACAATCACACGAGAATAGTTGACATGAAATAAACGAGGGTATTTAGGAAAACAAAATATTGTAAAAAAAATAAGATCGGATTTACAAGTTTAAAATAGAAGGAGATTTGGGCTATTAAATTTGATTTTAGGGAAGCGTGCCTAATTTTCTCACACACACACATACATGTGTTGTTAGTTTATTTTTAATATAATTTATAATGGCCAAATAAAAAAATTTATTTTTATTTCTAATATATGTATAAAACATAATAGTGTCGTTTATAATATCTCCATTGATATTGTACTAATATATTTATCACATGGACATTTTATTGACCATAAAATATAAGATCAATTTTCCCGTTATACCCCTAAGTTAGATTATACTTTAATATTATTGTGATGTTAGTATTATGAGTTTAAAGATTTGCGAAACATTAATATATGAAATTAAAATAAAATTAGATAAATAAATTCATTTTAATTTAATTTAATAATAAAACATTATAGCTAAAAGACAAGCAAATATTTTAAATAAAACAAATAAATTAAAAAATTTCTCAAATACATTTTATTAATATATGCTAAATTTGATCTAGCATACGTAAATCTTATTTGCATCAACACAAAACAAAATCTTGTGCAATTTAATAAGATTTTTTTTTAAATTCACCATTTTTAGCCCATTGCCAATGCACCTGATTTCATAATGGTATCACAACCCGTATTGTGTTTATGTGAATAATTAACCAACATGCATGACATTATTTTGGAAAAGTCCAAAGCAAACGGACATGTAAAAAACAAGCATTCATTATTAGTTTGTTGAATTTTGACTAAGCGAAAATAGAAAGGAAAAAAAGAAGATATTGTCATGAGCATAAAATCTCCGTTTTGCTAAAATAGGAAAATGTTAATATTATATTTCACCATAAGGTAACATAGTATGTGATGGTCCAAAGAAAATTAGTCTAATCTTTAGTAGAAAAACGACATTATCAGTAAATAAAAAAAATATTGATTGTGGGAATTGAACCATGATCGAGAGTCAAATAAACTGAAAAGAAATCATCAAGCCACACCAACATTTTGTTATATGTTGCCATTGTAAATCTTTTTATCGGATTTGTTAACTTAGACTGAAAGAATTTGTTGCCGCTCTCTTTAGCATCACCAGTGGTGTTGCCCTAGACGGAAGTCTTGACAGACTACCCTTAGGACCGGGCTTGAATATAGTCACCTGGCCTTGTTCGATTAATAAAAGATGTAGTCATCTACATTTGTGGTTAAATGTTGGCCACGCTGTGTCGTTAAACTGTCGCACCTTGCTCGATCGATGGTTTATCGCTGCCTTAGAAAGGCACGATCGACGTTTAATTATCAACCGCGGTGCCTTGCCTAGGGTCATGGTGCCCTTAGCAATCATTCTAATAATATTGAAAATAACAGTGTAGGAATTTAAAGGTTATTGTTACTGACACTTCACTATTGGTTAAGTGAGGACCATTTTTTAAAAAAGGTTTTTTTTTACTACGAGGGGTACCAATTAAAATAACCCGCTTCATATAATTATATTGTAAATGGACCAATTTATCCTTTTATTTTTACCCTAATTTCCTTTAAGCTTCACCAGTCTTCTTCTTCAGTCCGTAATTCAAATCAATAATCAGTGGAGAAATTAAACCTATCTGCAAACGAAATGCCAACAGAGAAATAAACAAGATTAATTATTCTCAAGAAAGCATCCATAATTCCGTTGTTGACAGTTTGAATCAAATTAAATGATGCATAAAACAGAAAGGTGTCTTTGGTCTAGAAGCAAAAGACTAGTTCTCACCATTACTGAAAGCTAAATTGAACTTAATGTAAAATGTAAGTAAAAAGGAAAAAAATTAATTAAAAATAAACGCGGGATAAAATTAAAAATATATATTATATGTACGGCATAAGTATCTCCGGTAATAATTTATAATTTAGTAGAGCGGATTACCCTCTTAGCTAAAAATGGGGTTTCATTATTAGTTAAAAATATAAAATGAACTATGCATCTTATTAGTTACCAATATAAAATGAAGTGTAAACATCTTACCGCTATTAAAACAACCGCTTCAACTTCAATATATAAAAAAGAAAAAAAGTCTCCCATTTTCCCCTCTTCTTCCTCCCAGTCTTCCTCCCCCTTTCTCCATCTTCTACAATAAAATTCCTGTTAAATTCTATGTTTCACTCACTAAAATTCACACTATCAATTCAAATAACACGATATGGGCATTTGCTTCTCTACCCAAAAAAGCAATGCCGACACCACGACTACCAATAAAAACATTGCAAATCCACCGCAGCCTAACAATCAAAAGCAAAAGCAAACACCACATGAAGAAGAAATAGTGGTTAAACGTAAAGATAAAGAAACCCGTGACAGGAAAAGGCCACCTGCGCTTATTTCGTATGGTAAAAGAACTGATTTTGGATACGACAAAGATTTCGAGAGCAAGTACGTGCTAGGAAAGTTATTGGGTCATGGCCAATTCGGTTATACTTTTGTTGCCACTGATAAGGTTAGTGGGGATCGAATTGCCGTGAAGAGAATCGACAAGAATAAGGTGAACTTTTTTGCTTTCGTTTGTGGATTTCTATTTACCTCTTAGCATAATTTGACTTTGGTTAGTGTGCAATTCGTAAAATGGAGTCTAACAATTGGACCAAAAGCAGTTTATGCTTGTTTGAATTAGCAGTAGGACTTGAATCCAACAATGTCTAGTTAAATTTGCTAATTTATGCAAATTTTATTGTGCATTTTGTTTAGAAATTTGGTAGTTACAAGCAATGCTACTTGTTTTTTCCAACATAGAAGCTTTATAAGAGATAATAATTGGTCTAAGTAATTATAGCACTTTATATAATATTATTGTACAAACATTTTTTTATGCAACTTGCAAGAAATGTGGGGTTGCTTATAAATTGTCCAAAAACTCAACTACACTTTACACATACCTAATTTATTTTCACCTACTGTTGACTTAAATCCAATTACACTTTTCTAAATTCTTAAAGTTCTTAGGAAAGTGGTACTGTTGGGAATTGAAACAATTACGGCAGAACGGTGGATTGGAGATTTGTGGACTAATCATGGGTTGAATTTATGCAACAAACATGTCACTCGTTTTATCCATTGTGTTGGTTTCTTGTTAAGGACTGCAAGATGATATATTTATAGCTTTAATGGATTAAAACTGGCCAAAAATCATATTAAAAGTTCAAAAATATATTATTGTTTTTGACCAATCAATATACGAAATAAAGGATGCACAGAAGATCTGGCTCTTGTGCCCATAGTGTTTTCCTGTTGTGAGTTACATATAAAGTTACATCCATGTGTTTATTTTTGATTACAGAGAATGAGATTTTTGTTATGAATATTAGTCAAAAGACTCATTGTAGCGACATGCAGCGATGGATGGATGAATAAGTTGGTCACCAAAGTGGATAGAAATTAGAAACTCAAGTGTCCCAGTAACATTAAACATGTTTGCATTTTGCTATATTTCTGCAATAATACCTTAAAATGAGTTGAAATCTCGGGATCAAAAAGTGCATCTGCGAGAGCTCGGCTAAAATAGGTCGGTTGGGGTAGACCTACCGAATTCCCTAGATCTACTCTACGGAGTAGGGTTTTGATTTTTTTTTTTTTTTATAACTTTTGGAGACGGAGTCAGAGCTATGCTGAAAGAGGTCAATGTATCATAAGGAATCAATTCTTAAAGTGTAATATACATATATCAATTTCAGTTGAGCAAAATATAACTAAATTTACACGATTCATTTTTTTCTCCTTTCCTTTTATCGGTATTGGTAGAAATTTTGACAAGGAGAGGCTTGTGTTCATTGGTTCAATGATGCTTCACCACTACACAAAAATATTATTTTTACCAACAGTGAACTAGCAATCTTATAATCCTACATTCGCTGTTTCAAATTTCGTTTATCTTGTCCGAGATCTCGCTCGAGATCTCATTTTTGAACTTGAGCGAGGCGAAATGTAGCGAAACGAGACATTAAATTCTGTTTGTATCTCATTCAAGACATTAAGATCTCAAGCAAAATTTTAGGGTAAGATTTCAATATAAGATCTCATACGAAGTTATGTTTTTTCATTTACTTAAATCTATTACTTTTTATGTTGATCAAAAAGAAATTGCACTCTAATGACATTTTACTAACCCTCTATTAACAACAAAAATAAAATATTTTTTATATTCTTTACTTTTAACATTCAAATTAGTGGAATTCATTCAATTAATATAAATCAATCATGTTACCCCTCTACTCTAAAAAGAAAAATTATTATTATTGTTTTATATAAAATATGTGTGTTGAAAGTTTATATTTTCATAAAAACTTTTAAAAATCTTTAAAATGTCAACTTTAGATGGTTAAGTTTCTTCGAGATAGTCTCGAGATGGACTTAAAGATTCGAGATGTCAATCCGGGATATACATCCGAGATACAATCATCTTACTCGAGAGCTCGTCCGGTACGAAATATTTTCTATGAAAATCTCAAGACGAAATGCCACCGGAATCCGAGATTTGAAACATTGCCTGCATTAGTAGTTAAATTGGTCAACTTATAACTATTTCACATATAGGGTATAATTTAGGAAATTTTGAAGTAACAAAATACTTCCGAAGCTTTTTGAAGAAATAGAATCCTACTTTTCAACTTGAAATATGAAGTGGAGATTTTTAAGTTGAACAATATATGTTATTGCTGATGTGCTATATTTGATGTGGTAATTTAGTGATATGTTTAGAGTAAGTTCCATGTATTCTTTCGTTCAGTTAACATTTTCCGCTCATTTTATCTCTCATCTCACTTGTAGAGAGCAACGTTTGTTATTATTATTTTGATAAAAGGTTGACGAGTATGTGGCTAAAGGTCTTAATTCATTATCACGTCTTACATTTAATTTGCATGTATAATAAGACTAGACAAATAGATAAAATAGCCAATCGTACATATTTTTGTAGCACTAACAAATAAGTTACATAAATTCCATTAAAAGGGTCAAAAGGGGAAATTACAAAAGTCATATTAGTTGAGATATCGGTTTAACCATTATACTACCAGTCCCTATTTTTATTTTTCTATTCAATTCATGGGCTCTTTGTTTCAACCAAGGTTTGATGTTCGACCGAAACACCGAGATTCCGGTTGTTCCGTTTAGGTTTCAATAGGGGTCGAACCGAAACCGAACCGAAATTTTGGTCGTTCCGTTTAGGTTTCAGTAGGGGTCGAAACGAAACCGATCCGAACTTCCAGTTCAACAAAAAAACCTATTGAACTTCAACTTATACAAAAAAAACTCAAAAAGGGAATTAATTTGAATTTTCAAATATAGGAATATTCAAAATCTGAAATTTTAATTTAGAAAACATACAAATTCACAAAATATATAAACGATGTGACTAAAAAAGTTGAAAATGAAGTAATGAATGAATATTTTTTAGTGTTTTAAATATTTATAATTAACCGGTATTGTTTGTGTATATTTATTTTTCAATTAAGTTTAAATTATATGTTTTGTTTCAACGAATTAAACAAATATATGTATAATAATATGAAAAATAAATAACAAGATCCGAAACCGTAATCGAAATTTCCAAAATTTACGAATTAGATTGGAATTTCTAAAATTACAAAAGATCGAAACTGAGATCTCGAACCTTGGTTTGAACCCACCTCAAATTTACTCCATAACCTTTAACATTAACACATAACGAGCAACAATCAGCGTAATTTTCTTTTCCTTCTAATCAATCAATGGTGGATCATCTACTACTCTCAATAATCCTTCTACATCTGTCCTTTTCTATTGATTATTGATTTTGATTTTGATTTGAGTTTGTTCTCTCAAGGACGGATAATCTATGTATGTATGTATAACCATTTTTGTATTGGGCTATAGCTCAACTGAGCATTGGGCTAGTTACACCCTTGAATACAAAACAACTCACGACAAACAAAATAAATACTAATGATAAAGTATCATGAAAGCTTAGTTATTGTGATACCATACTTGTTTGTTTGATAAGAAGTAAATAATAATTTTAAATAAAACAACCTTTTGTATTTCCCACGCCATTGTTATGAATAGTTTTTTCATTTTAATCTGAAAAGATGCCAATAAAAATAAAGTACCACCCTAATTCAATGCAGTATATCAATTTTTCCATTTGGAAACTAATTTGATGGAAGTAGGAACATAACATAAGTTAAAACTTGCCATGGATTTTCTTTTCCAGAACCAAAATATGAATTTATTTATTTTCACATTTCAGTATATAATTTTGACATCTTATGATATAAAGTTATATCATATGTGAATGAAGTGGAACATGATTAACATTTTGTTGCAATACCATCTTTAAATTAAATATATACTAGCACTTTAGCTCATGTGCGCTTGTTCATAAAAAATA
The DNA here is from genome assembly GCA_030765085.1 of Allium cepa. Taxonomy (NCBI): domain Eukaryota; kingdom Viridiplantae; phylum Streptophyta; class Magnoliopsida; order Asparagales; family Amaryllidaceae; genus Allium; species Allium cepa. The sequence continues at coordinate 306,121,367 of CM060938.1, read as the reverse complement.
AGTACGGAACTGTCAGAATTTCACAATGATTTTATGCATACACATCTTTTATAATATCAATCCATGGGATGGTGATTTCATATAGTATATACATCAAAGATCAAAGCTCAGAATATATTTGATCTAGAAATGTAAAAAACTGAAATTTCTTTTGATAGAAGTATATTTGTAGTTTTCTATATAATTAACCATCAGGTTTTTACAACTACATGTTTTAAATAGATGAATAAAATAATAGTAATTTAAAATCTAAAAGGTTTTAATTAATTCAGGAAAACTTAGATCATTATATCATTTAGTTCTAAAAATGTATTATAATTATTATCTATAAAAAGAACATGTTTTTGTGTAGGTTTATCTATTTTAGTTTATTTTAAGAAATCCCTTATCCACGCGTTTTTGAACAGCGAGGCGCTGCTTATGCGCAAGGCGGTGGAATAGCGCCTTTGACGCTGAAGCGAGCGAAGCTCAAAGCCCTTAAATAAGAACATTTTTTTTCCAACTCGACATGATGTAAAAAATTAGGGTTTTTGCTCTAAATCGAGCCCAGCATCGACTCAGTGCACCTCAAATTGCATCTCATGAGTCTTATAATCATATAAGGCTATGTTTATTTTTACTCAAAAGTTCCGAATTAGACTTTTGATTTATAAATCAAAACTTTGTATATTGTTTTTCTATTCGCGTTCTGAACGGTGAATACAACCATCTATTCAGTCAAAATTATTCAGAACATTTTTTCTTCTTAATTTTTGTTTTGAATGCTGAATACTCTTTTTTGTTCTGAACGTTGAATGCAAACAAACAACTAAGTGATATTTCAGTATTCAGCATTCAGAATTCAGATTTCAGCATTTTAAACAAACGGAGCCTAAGACAAAAAAATAAAAATCGATCTCTATTGGCATACTACTGCCGCTGTCGCCATTGATCTTCAGCAGCCGCCGCCGTCGATCTTCAGCCGCCGTCGATCTTCAGCCTCCGCCACCTTTGCATCCTCAACCTTGCCTACCTTTGACTGACGACTATGTATTCTGCAGTTATTCCCCCCTGCTGAAGTTATTATTCAAACTTGTTTGGTTTTATTTCTCCTTATATTTAAAACTTTTGTTTATTAAACTTAGAAATAATTAGTTTAGTGTTAATTTTGATTTAGTTTAGTTAAATTTAGAAAAATTATAATCCGATTTGAACAAAATTTAAAAATAGTTTGGTAAAAAAATTAGAACCAATTTAATCTTTAATATTTCAACTTTGAAGTGTACAAATTATGTTCAAAATGATTTTTTTAAGCTAAACTATGATATTAATTGTAAATATAATTGGTTTAGTTTATTGATTGGAACTGTTTTAATTTAAATTGGATTTTAAGTTTAAAATTTTAAGAGTTGCAAAGTTAAATTAATTAATATTCAAATTTAAAATTTAAAAGTAATTTTTATTTTTTCAAATTGATTTGAAGCATAAGTGTATACTTTACTAATTGAAGTACAAATACATTAAAAAGAAAAGAAAATGGCAACTGGATCGAAGGTTTAAATTAAAGAAATAAATTATAGTCCATTTTGAAAGTTATTTCATTTTGCAACCTTTTACTTTGGTTTATAATGAATCCATGATATTTTTTATCAGCAGGTTTTTTGAAGTCCAAAATTCAATTTTAATAGCAGTTTTGAAGTGCAATTTTTTTGCGCTGAAAGCAGAAAAAGCCATGCTCAAGGCATTCAGAAAGCGCTAGGCGCTGGCCTTACTCTTTTTGAGACTTTGTCACCTTGACAACTTTGCGTATGATTATATTTTCTTTCAGTACAAATTTTCCAGGTATTTTCAACTAATTACATGATATTTTTTTTAAATTTGTTAAATTTAGATGATTGGTAATGAATTCTTTTTCTTCTTTTTTGCTTCTGTTTATTAAATTTAGAAGTATGATAAGTTTATGAATATCATTTTAAAATTTACGTTATTAAATGTTTTTCTTGGTTCTTGCAATCATCTTTTATGTATTTTATTATTTTATTGTTATTTATAAATTTCATTAAAGTCTGTTAGTAATAATTTACACATTTATTTTGAATTTTGTTTTCTATTCTGTTTTTTTTTGTTTATTTATTTTAATGTCTGTTTGGAATATTGTATGCAATATTTTCTTTTAAATTTTAAAAGTATTTTACTTTTTATGTATGGTTATTTTTCTAAGTTGAAATAATGTAGCTGACACCATAGTTGTCAAGGCGAAAAAGCCTTAAAAAGCCCCAGGCCCTCGTCTATCCTTTTTTTTGCATCTAAGGCTTTTTTGGATGCCTTGAGAATTACCTTTTCTGTTTTACAGCAAAAAAAAAAAAACCTGCAATTAAAAATGCACTAAATCTCAATTATGACTTCAAAAAGTTGCATATACATAAATATTGAAAATAAAACATCATACAATCATCGTAAATCAAGCTAAGAAAGCACAAAGTCACTCAATTCAAGTCTACAAACAACAAAAATACTTAAAATATAAAAATTGCCTAGGGTATTCTTTGTACGATATTAAAAGAAAGATGTCTTTTACTGTCTGATGTTGAAGTCGAGATGAATACACTTTTTATTTGCCTGCTGTTGGATTTCAAAATGCAATTGGGCTCCATATTGAGCCAAATACTGAAACTTTTTTCTCTTCAATAATGCTGCACAAGGTGTGCTTTTTCAGCGCTTCAAAACTCGAGCGCCTTGGTGCCATGGGACTTTTTTAGCGCCTTACACATCGTCGGCGCTTCGAAAGGTAACAAAAGCCTAGGCCGTCGTTTAGGCCTTTTTGACGCTTAGGCGTGCCTAGGTAAGGGCTTTAATAACTATGGCTGACGCTTTCCTATTTATTTTCATTTGTTTAGTTCCTGTCTTCATCCAGCTTTAGGGACAAATAGATGGTGGTTTTAGAAAGTTTACTTTTACACAAAAAGTGTGACGTTAAAGGTATTACAGTTGTAGACGAAGCAACTTTCATCATAAAGTCTGAGTGATTTGAGCATGTCTCTAACACACAAATCAAAGAAATTTATTTTGCTATTGTGTTTCAAACTCGGTTTAGTTAAGTTTGCCGGTTTATGTTCTGCATTTAGAAATTTGTGATTACAAGCATGCTATTTTGTAAGTTACAATAGGTGTAGAAAATATCATTGGTTGAGGTTATTGCGGGGGTTTAAATATTTGTTAATATTTGCATTTTATATTAATAGCAGTTACTTCTAATTTTTTATTGTTAAAATTTTTGGTTTCAAGAAAGTCACCTATACTTTAGAGTTTAGTGATCCCCAATTCAATCCATCTATCGTTTACATAAATAAAATCTTACTTTTTCAAATCCTACAAGTTCTTTAAAAATGGTAGCTTTGGAATTAAAACTAGAATTGTTGCAAAATGATGGTATCGACAAATAGAATTAGCGAATAATTTAACTACTGTGCAAATGTTCTATCCGTTTTTTTCACTTGTTAAAAACTATAAATTCATATATTTATGTTATAAATGAATTAAGAATAACTGAGAAATATATTTCAAAGTAGTCTAAAAATTACATCAAAGATCAATATTATTTTTGATAATTTTACGGATCTTTTTGTACTTACTAATACACAACTATATTGGTTCTTGCACTTACATATTCACATATTTATAACTTATCAATGAGATTTTTGCTATAAAATATTAGCCAAAAGTTGCGTTGTAGCTAGGTCTTCAAAAATGAAGGCGTACACGCTGTTTGGAGATAAAATGAAGAAAGTAAATATAAAATGAGGCAGATTTAACAAACACACCAATCAACAGATAAGAAAAAATGCAAAAATACACGAATTTAGAGTGGTTCGGCGTATTGCCTACGTCCACTATGAAATGATTGATGTTTATTGAATTCGACTTGCTGATTACAAGAGATTAACAGTACAACTGAAGTATAGTAGTGATTTCGACAGAGTGTCATCGTAGAGAAGCCAAAATCATTATTATAATAGTCCGATGTTGGTTGCGATCGATACATGATCGATACACACTCATTTCGTATCGATCCAAAACACATCATTTGGGCTGAGATCGATCATAGACCAAGTAGAGATGGTACACAAGCTCCTGTGAAAATTTGGTGGCATTTGGACTTGTATATTTTGAGTTATGATCGATTCAAGTTTGTATTTGCAGAAGCCTGCCGAGTTCGTATCGATCCCATTCACATCGATGGCTTCATATCCTTGCTAGCTCGTATCGATCAGAATGATGTGTCGCTATATTTCAGGATCGATCCACTTTTCATGCCAAGACCGAACCTTCCACTTTTACATGCTTTGTTCGTATCGATCTGGAGTATTCCTTTCATATCGATGGGTTGCACTTCTTCGTACCAATGCTTTGTAATCGCTTCGTATCGATACAAACCCGTGCATTTCGTATCGATGACCTGTATGCTATTTCATATCGATCATTCCACATATCCTTCGTATCGGTGAATTTAATGGCATGTTTCGTATCGATCGTTGGCTGATCGATACGAATTGAGTTGATGAGGAGATCGATACGAAGTACACATTGACGAGATCGATATGAAAGCGTTGCTTATTGATGGATACGAACCGTTGCTTACCTGATAGATACGAACCGATGCTTATGCGATGGATGCGAACCGATTGATGCTTGATGGATACGAAACAGAGGGGTTTCACGTGAGACTTGATCGATCAATATCTTGGGCACATGAACTCCGATTGACTTGAAATTTGGAACGTCGGCCTCATAGCTTTGCTTGTCGTGTCTTGTCAATTACAGCTCGATCTGGGCTCGTACAAAATTTACCGGTATCTATAGTAGACCTGTGTATAACTGATTTTCGAGACTGATTATCTTTGGTTTCCAGTTAATTCTTTAGTGTCACGGCCTCGCCAAAAGGCGGGATAACACATCGGTGTTTTCGTGCGTCCATGCAAGGCATAAGATGTGACGTCCCACCTCTATACTCACACTAGCCATGGACATTACAGAGTAATGCCGTCAACTAGCACGAAAAATAAGGCTGTTGAGTAGCGACCATCCGTGTAATTGCTTTGTACGAGTTCCGATATGTCAGATAGAAGGTCACGTATTTCATTTAAAGAGGAAATTTGACATATCAAGTACAAACTCAAAGCTACTACACAGTGGCTATGTGGTCTTCGAAAACAAATATAAAATAAGCATAATATAATTCAGTCACAGATATTCATATCATTAAGGCGGAAACAGATATGAATATAACACATAAAAGTGTACATCAAAGTAGCGATCATGTAAGATCCACCACATCACATAAGAATAGGTACAAGTGCTAGACAAAAGAATATATACATCAAGGAGTATCTATCTCGAATGTATAAAAGCAAAAACTACTATGCTAAGCAGTTAGCCAAAAGTCAGAAAATAGTCCTTGCTAAGAAGTCAAGTGAAAGCACCTGAAATACCTTGGTCTGACCCGAGTATTATTTAAGAAGAAAATAATAAACGGACCAATCTAGATATAAATATCATTTAGGATAAGAGATATGACAAAAACGTATGATAACAATAATGTCATACTATAACAAGTATACATTAAATAAAAACAAAAATCATACAATATCTCAAACTTTCTCAAACACCAAAAAGAATGTCATATTCTTTAGCTTATTCACCATACCACAAATATTGATAAAACTTATCAATGTAAATCACAAAAATTGGTGATACACAAATTCTAGAAACCATTAATTAGAAATCCAAAATCACAAAGGGGGAGGCCTATTACAAACGGAAGCATGAAAACTCACCAACACGTGCATCACAAACGGAATGCTATTCCATGGTCGCTAACCATCAATTTTGAGCTGAGGCTCCACAAACGGTCTGAAGACCATGGGTCGCTACCCCACCAATTTTGAGCCGAAACTCCACAAACGGGGTTTAGTATTCCACACAAACAAAGAGACATCGCACATCGCTAGTCTAAATTACAAAATGATCATCATTGATCGATAAGTGTAAATTACACTAGACTAGTAAATAAATAAGTTTAGCTTCATGTCACATAACCACTGCCTTAACTTAAGTATTTACGAACAAATTGTACATTTCCACTCGAAAATTGTCACAAGGTTTCAATCGAATAAGTCCAAAAATTAACCGATGAAGTAAACACAAGCGTTTCATACCACTTGTTTTGCTAAGTCGTTGAGCTTTGTATTAAAATTAACGTTGAAATCATTTTTGTGAAAGAGTTTGAATATTTACTACTAGTATACAAACCTTTTTATTTAAAAGTGACAAATCACAGAAATGATTGTAGAAACAATCAATCACCAAAAATTCACATTCAACGATGTGAATTAAAACTCAAAAAATCAATATCAAATGGATATTCTCAAAAATCCAAAAAAGAAGTCATCAAAGTCGATAATAAATGACAACAACCAATCAGATCAACAAAGATCGATAAAAATTGAAAATCAAATACAACCAAAATAGGCAAAATCGGCAGTTTCAGACGTTTGGGGTTAATCCAGAGGTCTGGATTTGGGTTCTGAAAATATTTTAAAACCCTCCCAGGCGTCTGAACTCTAACCAGACGTCTGAACACTAACCAGACGTCTGGTAAGTTTGGACCAGACGTCTGGTCCAAGTCTCTGCCATTTTTTTCCTTCTCCGCTGTATATTTTTTTGACTGCTGACCTAACCAGACGTCTGGACCTCCAACTAGACGTCTGGTTGCCTGTTCTGGACAACAGTTTGCCTAGGTCAATGATGGCCAAATTGATTCGAAAGCGATCAGACGAGCGACAGAGGCTAGGGATTTATGCCAAGCGACAACCCAACCTTATAGGCTTTTCGGTACACCTCAAATAACATGTTCAAACATTCAAGATAGGATCTTTAAAGATTTTGACTTCAAAGCATCAAAATTGAAAAATTCACCAAATCAATTCAAATCAAAAGCAAATGGACATGAAATAGATGTTAGGAATTCATACCTAACAACAATGAAAGTCATAGACATAGATGTGAGTTCAAGAACTCACCTTTAAACTCAAAAACAACGAATGAGAAACTTTAAAACAAAGCAAGACCAATTCCTCTTCAACACACCTCTAGAATCTTCAATTTATTATCAAAGGTAAAGTTTTTCCTAAGTTATGTTATAGGACTTTCTGGAAATTGAAGAGAATGAGATGGAGAAGACGAAGAGGATGCTTACCTAAGCTTCTCTTTGATTTTAGAGCTAAAACTTGAATTTTCTAAGAGATCCAGGGCCTATGAAATTTGATTTCCCTTTCTTTCCCTCATTTTTTACTTTAGCTTGAAAGTGTTAGGAAATGGAAATTAATAAAGAAAAAAGGGGGTGAAGTTAGAGTATTATGTTAGGTTAATGGGCTGAAACCCAAACCCAAAGCCCAATAGAAAAATAGCAAAATTCTAGTCAACTCCAAACATATCGATGTTTATACTCAAAAAGATCGCAAACGCCGTTTTGGACTCAATGGAAGTGATCTCGAGTCCTAATTCGACTGTTTACAAAAGTAGTATTTCGGACTTTAATCCGACTAACGATGTTGTATTTAAATAAAATATTTAAATATACAATCGCAAAATATGCGGGTTGTTACATAAGATTTGTGGCATTGAGACATAAGTTTCTATGTAAACATGATACAATACATAGTAAAAAAATTAAATATAGATTAATAAATGTTGAGCAATAAAATAAGAAACGTTAGACATTCAAAGTGATTCAAGCAAAATACAATCCATTTGATATAAAATATTTTATTTGGAAAACCATACAGGTTCAAGAAAATTTTGTAGCTATCTTCACAAATGATTTGACTAAACTCAAATTCTGTAAAGATGAGTAAATGTCCATATACAATGCGTGCTGTCAATAATCTAAAAAACTATACTTGCTGGAAAATTTGCATTTGAAGAAAAAAACATAAAATTCCCAGGACTCATTTTGATGGATTTTTCTATAGATGAAGTTAACCCTTTGATAGATTGAGACATGCCGGAAAGGATGATAAATATCGTCATTAATCTAAAAAATAAAATAAAATAGAAACTTTTCGTTCAATGGTGGTTTATGCCTATGCATTTTCTGGTGCTTTAGTGCTGCTACAGCTCCGATAAAGCGGATAGCTAACTCAAGCCGCTATGCTTTTGGGCCAAAACAATATTTACCTCGCGGCAAGGGATCATAGCTCCAATATCGCTTGTATGTACACACGCAAACACAGTTCCATTAACCATTGTTTTAAAAACCCATCTCAATCCTCTAGGAAATAAGAGGTAAAACGCCTTGAGACTTTCTCCAAAAGGCTTTTTACCTCCATAGCTTATGCCTCAACAACTTGAGACGTGTGAAACTTATAAAGCATACACCTCACACATCTCAAATTGCTGATGCATGCGACTTAGAATTTTTTTAAAATCTCTAGTTGTAAATATTGACACCAAGAGTTATTGAACTTTAATTATTTAATGGAAAATAAAAAAGGAACAAAATTTAAAAAATAAAAGTGATTTTCTTTAACTTTTCAATTTCAGTATCGACTTGATTAAGCAAAATTGTTTTTGAAACAACGATCAAGAACTACGTAGTGGAATTTCTCAGTTGCTATTTAAAGAAACTTTCTAAATAAGCAGCACTAGATCTCCGAACAAATTTTGCTAATCAATTTGAATTGGCAGAAGAAAAAATAAATAAAATCATAACTTACATTATTTTCTTTTGCTTGTAATAGAGATCGATTTCACTAGAAAAGATCAAAGATCGTTTTCAAAATCTAGAAAAAAACTTAAGATGGATAGAAAAGGAATAAAATAAATAAGATGCATATCATTGCCGTGCTGAAAATTGAATAAGCATTTTTTAAAAGATTGAATCATTTGTATATGTGTGTGTATATTGCTTAAATTTTATTTATTTATAGTTTTAATAATTTTTATACCCTTTTTAACCAAAGCTAACGGGGAGAGAACTGGTCCCCTTGCCATATAGATAGACGAGTAGAAAGAAGGATTAGGAACATTCTTCTAAAGCCTAAACAAATAAAAATACAAACAACCTGAAAGACCAGAACATGATATAGAAATACAAAATAAAATGAAACCCTAAGTTCTAGTCATACAAATAGACCTTAGGATTTCATCCTCATTCCTACAACATTGACTAAACAGTCTTTTATTCCTTTCTTCCCAAATTCGATATATTATTTTTATACTTCTTTGAATGAATAATGAATAATGATTATGACCGAACTCCTTAGAGTTAAGTGTTTATATTGTTATATATTTACAGTTTTATATGATTAATTGTTAAATTTTTTTGTATTAATCAAAAATTAATAATAACAAAATAATAATAACTTATGTCTTAATGTTCATCCGAAAGACTTACGTCTCAGTATTTTGAGGCTTACGCCTCGCCCTACTAGCAAGAAACAAAAAAAAAGGTTTTCGCACTTTAAAGCATTGCTATTAACACAACAAAACATTTAAAATTAAATTACTATTGGTTAGAAGTAACTAGGCTTCACTAAACAACTAGGTCCACAACGCCCATTCCACTTTTATTATCAAGAGCTGGATGCATGGTTTGTCAAGGAGAGAGGGGTACAAGGTTCTTTATATGGAGAACAGATTGAGGAGAGCTAACACTATTACATGATTTGGGACCATTCTTGTGCTTTTTCAATTACCATATGATTCAAGTGTTTCTAGATGCAGTTGTTGGATTCTGTTGATAAACAATCAGGAGGATTAAGCATTTTTGAATGTAGCTGCTTCCAAATGCATGAATGGTAGGATACGTGGCATTTTTTAGTGGGTGGGATGTGAGGATCGGTGGATGTTAATACTAAATCTGATCAATTGAGCAATACTGCATTACTTAAGAAAAAAAAAAACTAGTATTTTTATAATAGAAAAATAAATAATTTTTAATTTATGTTTTTTTATAATAAGTCCAAAAACATGATTATTCTATTAATATACTAATCCTAATTAAGTGAAATGATAACTTTACAGTTAATTATTACGTGTATATTTTGAAATAAATTGTAAATGGATGTTTATGTGTTAATTTGAAAATTTGAAATCATCCAATTTTTTCCTCTATATCCTCACTATAACTGCTTGAACTTCGACCGTTGTGCAGTTGATGAGCCCTATATACAAACACAAGTCACAACATCAATTTACTGTAAAATAAAAAAAGGTAGAGACAGTTTCATTTGGAAATGGACTATTACAAGCAACATTAAAAGCAATATTCAATTTCTAGTTCAAACAAAGACTAATTCAAGCAACATAAGTATAAATACAATCAAAGAAAGTAAACGTAAACAGGCTGTTACAAGCAATATAAAAGCAGATAAGTTATTCTCTTATTTTTGCTTCTGCGTTTTTTTTTTAAAATAATTCAATCAAAAACAGAAACCGATTTCCACTTTGACATCAATTCATATACGTAATTGATTTCTAAAATCGATCCCCTTTATGAATCAATATAAAATCGATTTTTATATCAATTCCTCAATCAATTTTGAAATTCAATTCAAAAATAAAAATTACCTGTTTTCTAAATCTTGTTCTTTTTTGCTTGCTATGAAATGATTATGATTTTGCAATTCTTGTTAGATCCAGATTTAATTACTGTTGAAGGTAATTTTTATTGTGCTAAGATGTACTCCTTAGTAGTGCTTAAGAAGTGTGAAGCATATGTTATGCATGCCTCACGCACCCCAGTATGCTGAAATGTAGGTATTAGAGGTAAAACACCTTTCCGACCAAGTGTCAATGCATTTTGCCCCATAGGTCTCATCAGGGCTGGTTGATGGGCTCGGCCTAATAGGCATATGCCTAGGGCAACCACCCACAGCGGGGCAACCCATCAGTTAGAAAAATAGAAAAAAAAGGTTTGCTAAAACCCTAAACACACTCGTGCTCTAATTACTCTCCACCTATAAGCAGCTATAATTCCACTACAATCAACTTCTGCATCCCCTGTCCATGACCATCAACGCAACGTGCGCATCAGTGCAACATCACCCCTCAGTTATTCCAATTTCACTACCTTTATCATTAAATTTGATAAATACTTTTATAGCACTGCCTTTTTTACACCATTTGATTAGTTTTTTTGCTGTTAATTACACGATCATGTCCCCCTTTCCTTCTTTTGCCATTAGTCTTCTCGACTTGCTATTTGAGTGATTAGATAATTTAATTGGTTGATTTGATTCATTTGTTCAATGTTTTTGGTTTTTTTAATCCTCTTCTGCATATTTTTTCTAATGTCAAAAATAATGCATACAAGTTTTTTATTTGTTAAGAATGTTAGTATATAGTATATACTATAGGTGATACAAACGTAAATTTTGATGTTGATTATTATATGTCATTTAGTCTCTAAAAAAATTAGTCTAGCTTATGTTTATCTTACGAACTTAACGATTTTTTGAAATGGCGATACCTTTTCTACATTCAGTCGATTTTTTAAATGGTGATACCTTTTCTACATTCAGTCATTCATTATTGTTAACGCAATTTATTACGAATTGAATTAAAGTTGAAAGATTTGTAATATGAAAGGAATCTGGATATATATACATATATGAAAAGAATCTGGATACACACACACACACATATTTGTAAAGATGAATTAATTATAACACATTTCATACTCATATGCGCATCTCCATGGTGTCTTAAACAAAAACGTTTATTTTGATTCAGTGATTTCTCCCTGTGTCAGTGAAACAACAATATCCGAATGATGACATATTTACCTTTATTATTGCAGTATATATGCTACATGTCATGTATTTTTTTTTTTTAATTTCCTTTTGATTTGTGGCTTGTTTGTTATATAAGAACACATATCCATCTTTAGCGAGAGGGGTGCCTATTATTGAAATATATTAGCAGTACACCATAATTTTTGTTTCCTAGTGAACTCAAGGAAAAAATTTGTTTTTTTATGTTAAAAGGCAACAAAATTATTTTGTTGCCTTGGGCAACCCAAAGGTCCGAGCCGGCTCTGGGTCTCATAGCTTGCTTGTTAAAGCATCATACTGTCGTGATAACTTCGTACTCAATTCGAGCGGGACATGAAAAGACGGAGATACAATTTAATGTCAAAGGGGTAGTAGTGCAGTTGGTTAGCACCTAGGTCTCATAGGTACTTGAGTAATTCTGAGGTTTATAGTTCAAGCCTCTCACCCCATTTTATATATATGCACAACACCATTTTTTAAAACTGTAGAATTTTTTTTTCATACCATATGATAGATAATAATTACTTCGTTGGTTTGGCTTCTAATGATATTAAATACGTTTGTAATTTGCAAAGGTGGAATTTCAGAACACTTATACTACCAAGATTTGATACTTATAAGCTTTTTCCATAGCCAGTTAAGGAGAACAGAAAATTAGCATTGATATATTATATTACCAACTATGAACTTGCATATATAATAATCTATATGTTTTTTTGTCAAAATAGTCACCTTATGATCACTACAAGTATTTCATTGGTCATATGCTATTGCCAAAATTGTCATTTTTATTCTCTCCTGCCAAGTTATTGGTTCGAAGAGTTTATCTACTCTGCACTTTTACTCATTAACTTTTATGTTGTGTGTTGAAATTATCTAATTTTGCCCTAAGCAGCCGGTGGAAGTATGAGATTTTTTGGTCCTCGTGACTGTTTTCACATCATACAATATTTTTTTTATTTAAAAGCAACTGAAAATTGCACTCCGTTTTAAAAAATGCACTCCATTTGTAAGAGTGGACTCATTTGCGAAAAATGCATTCGGAAAGTGTCATTCGTAATGCAAAAGCGAACTGTAATTTATTTACCGAATTTTAAATAGTATTAGCAAAATCAACCTCTAAAAATTAGAAATGAGAACAAATACGTCATTTACACGAGTACTTCTTAAAATCTTGAACATTACAAACAATTCATGTTGTCATTATTATATTTCCCAATTTTTTCGATACAATTTTCTGAGTTGATATTTACATTTGTGAGAAGTTAAGGATTTTCAATACACTTTATCGTCATCGGTGTTAACAATTTTTTTTGCAGATGGTACTTCCTGTAGCCGTTGAAGATGTTAAACGAGAAGTTAAAATTCTGAAAGCTTTACAAGGTCATGAGAATGTTGTCCACTTCTATAATGCTTTTGAAGACGATTCTTATGTTTATATAGCTATGGAGTAAGTGTTTCCTTTTTACAACTTTGTTACCCATTCATACAAGATGTATTTGTTGAAGAATCATGAATCACGATAACATATTATTTATGCAAGAAGAGTGCTAATAATGTTTTTAAAGGACATGTGAACGAACCCATAGTGCTTGAGTGTATATTCCATATTGTTATGTGTGCTTAATTGAAATTTGGATATAATACAAGTAACAACCGTGTTTAATTGCGAAGATAATATAAGTAGGCACCAATATACTCTAGCAGAAAATAAGCATCCAGAGTTTTCAACCACCAAGCCTTAAAACATAGTAACCACTTGGTCACAGTGATTGGAATAGGTAATGTAGCAGTGTTTCATTTTATATTATATAGAGCAATTGTTCGCAACAATGTTGGCTACAAGAGATAAAGTTTACGTACCATACCCTCAAAGCATACAGTATTGCTGTATCTGTGTACTAATTTATTATGTGCAGCAATACTCTCTTTTATAAAAACTTACTGCATGTTTAGTTTCTTTTGGTTAATTTGTCATTTGTTAGTTCAATAGCATGCCTGATGAAAGATAGACACTTACTTTTTGCATGTGCATTTTGAATAGGTTATGTGAAGGTGGTGAATTGTTGGACCACATTCTAGCCAAGTAAGATTACTTCCTCTTGAATATTCAACAATTGCAATTTCATCTTTTTTCCAATCACCTATGCATAATGTTGTGAAGAACAAAATAAATGTAATTACGTTGTAATATTGTATATTAATGGATCCTTGCATGGGAAAATTGGAATAAAATTGAGAGGTGTCCTGCCTAGAACAATCTTAGGTTAACAACTTTAAGTAATATATTATTTATTGTTCTCACCTCAGAAAGGGTAGCCGCTACACTGAGAAAGACGCAGCAATAGTAGTAAGACAAATGCTTAAAGTTGCAGCTCAGTGCCATTTGCATGGTTTAGTACATCGTGACATGAAGCCTGAAGTACGTCTCTATATCATTAACTATGATATGTTAAGAGATACATGACAACTGTATTTTATTTGCAGAATTTTTTATTTAAATCAATGAAACCGGACTCACCTCTTAAGGCAACAGATTTTGGCTTATCGGATTTTATACAGCCAGGTTGGTGAAAATTTGCGCTCCCTAACACACACACATATACAAAAAAAAGAAAGAAAAAATAATCATTTTAGAAAGGGTACCTCAGTGTTTCACGGGCCTCAATGTTTAACCTCTGTTCTGTTGAACAATTTATCCATCACTCTATGATGTTTTGACTTTATGGTTTAGAAATTGTACAATGCAGGGAAGAAATTTCACGATATATGTGGAAGCGCATATTATGTTGCTCCTGAAGTATTAAAGCGCAAGAGTGGGCCAGAGTCTGATGTATGGAGCATTGGTGTTATTACATATATTTTACTTTGTGGGAGGCGACCTTTTTGGGATAAAACCGAGGATGGAATATTTAAAGAGGTTTATTTTTCCTTTCTTTTTAAAAAGATATATATATATATATATATATATATATATATATGTGGACTGCCTTTCTAATCTTGCTCTCTGATATTTGTAATTTGTTGATTCATCATGAATACTTTGGTTTTCATTAGGTCTGACAATTATTATACGTCAAAAAACAGCTTAAGATATATTTAAGTGTGCTAGCAATGCATGCACTGTATTTTCAAACCCAATAGCACAGCTAACTATGGCATGAAGTGTAAAATATAATTTGTAACGTACTATTCACAATTAGTTTTGTTCATACCATGAACCTATTCCAGTATAAGTATATTTTATTTGTTTAACTTTCAAGGCTCATAGTTTCAAATTTCTTGTATCACTCTTTCGATTTGTCTTGCAGTATGAAAGTGACTTTTAACATAATATATTTTTCCAATACAGGACTGATGTCATAATTCTGTACTCTTCCGCAGGTCTTAAAAAACAAACCAGATTTCAAGCGAAAGCCCTGGCCAAATATTACCTCCAGTGCCAAAGACTTCATCCAAAAGTTATTAGTTAAAGATCCTCGGACTAGACTAACTGCTTCTCAAGCTTTGTGTATGTAGTTCTAATTTTTTTGATCAAGCAATTGAATCATATATATAATAAGGTGAGCTACATGAGTGCGTACCAAAACACAAGACATGCTCTATATCATACACACCTTTTTTATCATTATATTCCTATTGCGTATTTATTATTCAGGGCAGGCAGAGGGTATAATTTTAGAACATAGAATCTGTGTTATATCAATGCAGTTACACAGAGAATATTGTTAACTATCCTGCTGATTTTTGTATTTGTAGCACACAAGTGGGTGAGAGATGGTGGAACTGCCTCAGATATTCCAATAGATATATCTGTTTTATCCAACATACGCCAATTTGTGAAATATAGTCGTATGAAGCAATTTGCACTTAGGGTAAAATTACGCCCTTCTTTAGTTCTTATACCCCATTACTTGAACTCTTAGACTTATGCCCATGATCTGTGCAGGCACTGGCAAGTACATTAAACGACGATGAGCTTGCTGATCTCCGTGACCAATTTGATGCAATTGATGTTGACAAGAATGGTTCTATTAGTCTAGAAGAAATGAGACAGGTATTATCATACGAGCTTATAGTATCACTACATTTAAATGGAAAATGCATGCAATATCATGATATGGGTTTGGTTTTGTGCCTTTTTTTTATTTACAGAATTTCAATTATACAATGTTTTTGATTAATATCTTTTATATTACCCTTTCTTGTTGAAAATTGGTGATTGATGTTTAGGAGACTCAATATTAAGACATTTGGATACACAGTTGGTCATATCACCTTACCCATGGTCTTTTACTTTCCTTTTGTACTTTGTTCATATATCATATTGATTTGTATATTACTAATTGTTAATTTAACTCATTGCTATTACGTGACTATTAATTTATTTCAGCTCTGAGCTGATGATTTATTTTATAAGCCAAGCCCCGGTTTACAATATACCAATTTTTGTGCAGGCTCTTGCAAAAGATATTCCATGGAGAATGAGAGAACCTCGTGTTCAAGAGATCATTAAAGCTGTAAATATTCAACCCTTGGTCTTCGATTAATATAACTTTGTTGTATAATAATATTACATTCTACGTTGATTTCAGTACAAGAGAATGTAAAGATGAGCCAATAATTTTGTAAAGAGAAGGATAGAAAATAAAATGTACACCCTACCTCAATTTGTACTTTAAATTTACTCCACCTAACCAAAATTAACACTATTGAATTTTTAACTACAAATTCATGTATGTTCTTTTTTTTTTTTTTTTTTTTTCAACGTTACACTTTCCAGGTTAGATAAATATATTTTGTAATTATTTTGACAGATCGATAGCAACACTGATGGACTCGTAGATTTCTCAGAATTTGTTGCGGCTACTTTACATGTAAGGCAGCTGCAGGAACATAACAATGAGAAGTGGAATTTACGCTCACAGGCTGCATTTGAGAAATTTGATGTGGATAGAGATGGGTACATCACACCAGATGAACTCCGAATGGTATTACCTTTTCTATACACACACGTATATGTGTATAGATATGAACACTTCTCATTTGATAATGAATGGCATTTAGTTCTACAGGCAATTCCAGGCATATATATAATAAGCCATGATCAAAAAAGAAAAAAGAAAGATGCAGTAATAAAATTCACAAAATCCTCAAATGTATTGCTAGCAAGTTTTGTTTTATATACTAAGTAATAGTTCTTGCCTTGATAGATCTTGTATAGTGTTATTCTAGCACGTATCATTCTGCAGTGCGGTCGACTATTTCCCTTGAAGAACTTCACTATGGTTTAAGTTAATTATAACAGTTCAAAACGGTTAATACAATCATTATTCGTACCTATGTACTTTATAATTGAAATCCTAATATATATTTTGCAAATTTTAATTTCAGCATACGGGATTGAAGGGATCTATAGACCCGCTATTGGAGGAAGCGGACATTGATAAAGATGGAAAAATAAGCTTGTCAGAATTTCGCAGGCTTTTAAGAACAGCAAGCATGCCTAATACTCCTTCCGGGGTTCAAAATCCTCAAAAATATACCGGTACATCGAAGAAATAGAAATGGCTGTCGTGTATATTGTTAATAATCAGCTTTGTTATTGTGCATTTGGTGCTGATGGGCTATGACAATGGTTTGGTTTAGTGTGTATTTTGTTCATTTTTCACGTTTTTTTGGAGTAAATTAAAGATAATAATTCCTAAAAAAGGTGAAGATGGGCATAGCTCTTGTAACAGATGGTTTCAGCTATCGATCCTTGTATGAATTTACCTGTGTAAATTATGTTCGATTACAAATAAAATTCCAAGGAAACTACCATGGTTCATCCTTTTACGAATTTACGGATGTTACAGGCATGATTCAATTGTTTTACCCACCATGTGTTTCATCATTATCTTAGCTATCTATAGGACAAACTTTATTTATATACCTGACAAATAATATATTTCAACTTTT
Organism: Allium cepa; assembly: GCA_030765085.1. Classification (NCBI taxonomy): domain Eukaryota; kingdom Viridiplantae; phylum Streptophyta; class Magnoliopsida; order Asparagales; family Amaryllidaceae; genus Allium; species Allium cepa. The sequence goes on along the minus strand of CM060938.1, from coordinate 306,103,593 downwards.
ATGCCTCAATCAAAATTTATTACAAAAATAGATTTGGGTTTCATCAAGTTGGGATTTGTATTTGTGCAATTTGAAATTGCACAAGCATAAAATCTCAATTGAAATTTCACTAGTATAGTTTTTAGGAGAAGAAAAATTTGTGCTCGTTCAAATTCCAATTGCGCAAGTATAAAATGCTGTTATATGAAAAAAAAAAGTGTACTTTTGTAGTAAGTTTTGAATGAGATCTAAAGTTAAAATAGGTTTTTTTTTTGCCGGGTCTATAAATAAAATTTGTTCTTATCTTTATTAAACTCATATACCTCGATTGTTAAAGCTATTTCTGTTCAATTAATGAATGGCGATCCATCGACAAAGCATATGGATGAAGTTATGGCTTTTCACCAACTTTTGAATTGGAATTAAAACAATGTGCATTATATTCCAAATTTCTATTTCTCACCAACATATTCCAAATGTTGATTTTGATTATACAAGGATATTATTATTCGATTCTCATTTATAATTCATTCTATTGTCGAACGTCAGATCTACAGAAAATGATAATGATATGCAATATTATGAAGTAATGTCCTCCTTATCTACACGTGTAGGAGAAGGTCTTTTGAGTCTTAGTTTGCTTTAAATATCCCTATAAATTTGTTGAAGAAGTATCTAGTCTATACGCAAAAAAATAGGCTGAAAAAAGGTAAAAATTGACTTATGGATCGATATGGAGGGAATAATTTACATAAAGGGACTGATTGACATGGAGGGAATGATTAACATAGAGGGAAAGATCCATTCCTATTATTTGAGGTAGATCCATCCCTATCGATTGGCGTTGCTTCATTTGAAAAGAGTAGGGATAAAATGGATGATCGATCCATAACTCCTTTGTTTTAATTTGGATTTTTTCGAAACATGAACCATTCATCTTGTATCATCACATTAAACACTCCAACACTCTTCTTACTTCATTTGCTAATCATTTGAGATACTGTCCATGTTGACGTACTTATCGATAGGGGTTGATCGATAAGAGTGGTCTAGAAAGAGAAATGGCTATCGATCTATAACTTCTTCATATCAAGTTGGATTCACATGTGGTTTAAACCTTTCATACTGTATCATCATATAGAAAATATCGAAAAACTCTGTTGTATTATCTTCTGAATATCCTAGGGGTTCTCCAAGGTGGGTTCAATTGGAAAAATGAACGATTCATCATCAAACTACGATAGCATCGTCATAGTAAATTGAATTTGAATGCGGTTTCAACAATTGTTCATTATTTTTTATTGGGGACGTTTTGTCGTTGGTTTATGTTAATTTCAAGACTACAAAAAAATTTCAGTAACATTTGCCCCTCAAAACATGATTTTGCGAACTCGTACCATGCTTAGATCAAAAACATGCATTGATACTTGAAAATCGATTGTGGTTAATCATTCTGTTTCCTCGTATGCTTGCTTAAATGTTAGTCATAAATCATCGTCATCCTGCGTTCCCTTAGGGTTCATACACCATACATAAATCATATATCTTGCTATTATGCAGTGTAAATCATGTTCTAGTGTATAGGGTTTACCCCTACCTGAAGCAAGGCTTACAAATCAGTTGGTATCTCCCTACATCCCATTACAAGAATGTCCAACCGAGTCAAAGTATCACCAATAAGTTATCATCATGTATCAATGTGTCATGTTAGTGTTGAATTTGGATGATTCAAATATTTGTTAAAGATGAAAGAAATTGATTAATTGATTCAATCAAATCAATTAATTTGGCTGGTATATGCAATGATATTTTAAAGGAAACTAATTAATCAATCAATCAATCAATTAGTCAATATATATTTGCTATATGAAGAAATAAATGATTAGGCATGGAGAATAAAGGAAAGAATGGAAACGAAGATTACGCCATCTAGTTGTACTAAAATCAAATCATGCAATTTGGAAAGATATCTGGGTAATCGAAAAAATGATTTGCTTAATCTCCAAGCAACCCTTCATTATCAAGTCTATTTAAATGAAGAAATTTCATCTTCATATGTAACAATCATGTGTGAGAGTATCCACCATTAATCTTTCCTCTCTTTTGTATTCTTTTCTTTAGTGAAATAAAAAATTGTTTGTCTCCGTGGACGTAGGATATTCATATCCGAACCACGTTAAATCTTCCGTGTCTCTTATTTCTGTTATTTTTCTGTGAGACTGCATAATTCTTTTTTAAGTATCATTGGTATCTAAATAGGCAATACTAGATCCTGATCAAATAAACCGCTTCCGCTCAAATTAAAACAAAATTCACTACAGTTTGGTATCAGAGCTACTGTTATTGTTCCTGTTTGGATATTAATGGCTACTTCTAGTAAGTCTGTTGGTAGATCTGGTGTCAATTATGGAGTAACACGTTTTGACGGAAAATGAGATTTTGGTACTTGAAAGATGAAGATGGATGCTGTATTGAAGAAGGAGAAGACTTACAAGGTTGTTTCTGCGCCTGAGAAATTGAAAGGTATTGATGCAGCTGATTTGGAAGAGATGCAAGATGAAACTCTCACAACAATTCAGTTGAGCCTTTCAGATGAAGTTCTTATAGAATTCTCTCAGAAAAATACGGCGAAATAACTATGGGATGCATTATCGGATGCATATCAAGACAAGTCTCTTACTAATCGGATTATTCTTTAGCAACAACTCTATTCGTTCAAGATGAAGTCTGGAGCTGATCTCATGGAGCATGTAGATGCTTTGGCGACTTTGATGATGAACCTGAAGGCAGCTGAAGTTGATATTACCGAGGAGGCTCAAGCTGCGATCCTCTTATGTTCCTTGCTTAAGAAGTATACTGCTTTTGTTAATTCCATGATTTATGGCCGCAGTAAAATTAGCCTGTCTGATGTAAAGGCTGGTCTTCATAATGAAGTATTAAGAGGTAGATTGGCGAGCACTAGCTTGGATAGTGATACCGAAGCCTTATCTGTTTAGAGAGGTAGAGGGCAAAGCAGGTCGAAGAAAGGTGGAGAACGGAATTATTCACAATCTCAGTCTAGCGGGCCTACGAATTTGAATTGTCATTATTGTAAGAAACCAGGGCACTTCATAACACAATATCCCAAGCTTGAAGGTAGAAGAAAAGATCCAAAGCAAGCCTCAGCTTCTACAACAGAGAAATCAGATACAAAAAGTGACACCGATGTATTTACAGCTTCTGGCTCTTCTGGAAAGAGCAACTTATTGCTGATTGATTCTGACGCATCCTATCATATGACACCTGATAGGAACTGGTTTTCCACTTACCGTGAAATCGATGGAGGAGAAGTTCTGATGGGTAATGATGCTTCTTGCCGTATGGTAGGTGTTGGTAGCGTGATGATTAGGATGTTTGATGGTGTTATTCGTACGATCACTGACGTTAGACATGTACCTGATTTGAGGAGGAGCCTGATCTCTGTTAGGGCATTGAGTAGACTTGGCTTGAAGATTGTAGTGGAAGGAGAGAAAATGAAGATATCAAAGGGTTCCATGATTGTTATGAGAGGTGTGAGGGCAGAAAATCTTTATCTATTAAAGGGCACTACTGTAATTGGTGAATCAGCTTCTGTTACATCTGTTGCTTTGGATTCTTCCAGATTATGGCTGTTACGAATGGTTCACATCGGTGAGAGCAACATGGATTAGTTGAGAAAACGAGGATTGATTGATGGAGTTCATCATTCAAAACTTGGTTTTTGTAAAGAGTGTCTTCTTGGAAAGCAGACGAAGATTTCTTTTGGTATAGAAGAGCATAAAGAAAAAGCTATCTTGGAGTATGTTCATACAGATGTCAGGGGTCCTTCCCCTTGTTAGTCTTTAGGTGGAGCCAGATATTTCGTTTCATTTATAGATGATTTCTCTCATAAAGTATTGATATACTTTCTTCAGTCAAAAAGTGAAACCTTTGCCAAGTTTCGGAAGTGGAAATCTATGGTTGAGAAGCAGTCAGGGAAGAAATTGAAAGTTCTCCGTTCAGATAATGACGGTGAATTTGTATCACAGGAATTCATCGATTATTGTGAGTCTGAAGGCATTAAGAGCATTACACCACACCAGGCGACCCCCAGTCTAATGGAGTTGCAGAAAGGATGAATCAGACATTATTGGAGAGAACAAGATGCCTTAGACTGACTGCTAAATTGAAAAAGGGATTTTGGGCTGAAGCTTTATCTATGGTGGCTTTCCTCATCAACCGCACACCTTCTACTGCCATACATACGAAGATCCCTAAAGAAGTATAGAAAGGAGATCCTGTTAGCTATTCATTTCTCAGAGTGTTTGGTTGCCTAGCTTATGTGCATGAGAGCAAAAGGAAGCTGGAACCTAGAGCTCGCAAGTGTATTTTTCTAGGTTATAGGAGATGAGTGAAGGGATATAGGTTGTGGTGTCCTATTAGCAAGAAGATCGTTATGAGCAGGAATGTGACTTTTGATGAGAAAGCTATGTTGAAGGTGGAGCCTTCCTCATCGGATGACAATGAGAGGACAATGAAAGCAAGTCATCTATTGATTCTTTCCATAGACGTTCAAATGGTGTTTCCGATGACACCGTGGTTGATGAGGATAATATCGATGTTGGTCCAGAGGATCAAACTCAAGGTGGAGCTCATTCGGAACCTAGGCCTGTCAGACAAAGAAGAAAGCCTAAGTGGCTTGATGAGTTTGTTTGATTGAGCATCGAAGATATTAACTTCGATGATATGGAAACACATGCTTTGAATGTTGTCCATGATGAGCCCTATGATTATAGAGAAGCTACCGCATCAGTTAACAGTTCCAGTTGGTTAGTTGCTATGGAGGAGGAGATTGAATCATTGCAGAGAAATCATACTTGGGATTTGGTGCCTCTTTCCACCGACAAGAGAGCTATTGGATGCAAGTGGATCTATAGAGTGAAAGACGGTGAAAATTGTAATCTCAGATACAAGGCAAGGTTAGTCGCAAAGGGGTATGTTCAGAAGAAGGGGTAGAGTATCATGATATCTTTTCTCCAGTGGTTAGGCATACTTCTATTTGTATACTTTTGGCATTAGTTGCTCATTATGATATGAAATTAGAGCAACCAGATGTCAAAACTGCATTCTCGCATGGTGATCTGGATGAGGAGATTTATTTAAAGCAGCCGGAAGGATTCATTGTTAGTAACAGACCAGACTATGTTTGCAAACTCAACAAATCTCTATATGGACTGAAGCAGTCTCCTAGACTATGGTATAAGAGGTTTGATAAGTTTATTCTTTCACAGGAATACTCCAGAAGTTTCAAAGACCAGTGTGTTTATTTTAGGAGATGTGATGATGATATGATTTATTTTTTGTTATATGTCGATGATATGCTGATTGCATCTCGGAGTATGGTCAGAATTAAGGAGTTGAAAGCGGAGCTCAGTAGAGAGTTTGTGTAACGACCCGATATTTTCAACCATTCGCATCCACACATGTTGGACTTGAATTGTTCAAAATACCGCGTTGTAAATAAAATTTGGCAAATCTCAAAATATACAGTAAATAAATAATTACAGAATCACAGACACAGAAATCAGAATACTCGCAGCGGAATTAAAAATTAACTTAGTGGTTCATGAAGCCACTATCCATTGTCTAAAAAAAAAAAAATATAAAATGCATGGTCTTAAACCAAATATAGTTTGAAATCTCTACAGAAACTCTCAATATTAAATTGTCTTGATTTCAAAGGTTAAAATAAGAACTGAACAGAAACTTGACAGCAGCTTGGAAAGAGATGATCAGCAGAAGTCCTAGCTCTGGAGGTGAAGTCTGAACTGAAACTCAGGCTAAGCCGAGCGTGAAATAAAACATAAACACTCGAGTCAGGACATACATACTTATATAGTGCAAGCTAATTCAAGTGAACTGTATTAAAGTACAAGTAACTTAAAGGATGCTTGGGACCGCCCATCCTCTAAGGATCCATTAAACTATTTACTATGTAGTAATACTTCGCTATTATAATAGTGTCTATTAGTAAAATAAACTTACTTTTAAATAGCGTTAAGACTTTACATTTTCCACCTTAACACGTAATAGTCCCCGTAGTCCATCCAATATCATAGTCCCTCCTGATCGGGAAGCCTCCAGAGGATACCACACGGGCTACGGGAGAAAACCAAACTCGTATAAGGCTCGCTATGGTAGGTGACACGGCACAACTAGGCAATGCCAGGGTAGATATACCAATTACGCTTCCGGACCAATGGTAACGCGTAGCGCTCAGCTACCGCCCATCTCGAACAACACTCCCAAATCAAAGGTGCGCACCAAACAATCACAAAAGTAATAGAATGTCATACGAAGAAGTGCGTCCGATCAGAGGTGCTACCTCATTAATCCATCGATCGCTCCTGTTTCAGCCACCTTATGCCAACTCACGGGAGTCGGGTCCACGTATTTACCCGAAAGGAAACGTCTCCACCATCCTACTTCATTCTGGAATCTCCACCGCGTACACGGTTGTCAAAGTGGTTTCGGTATCGACAGCGAGTATGCCAGATATCCGATCCCGGTCTCTTTAACAACCAAACGTTATTATAACCCGTGGTTACAACTTTTAAAAATGGTATTTATACTTTAAAAATCAAAATAAATTTCAAATACATTTTAATATCATGATATCATTTCAAACATCATTTATTTAAACATCAGTCATTTTATTTAATATAAAATACTATTTAAATCTATTCAGTTTATTTAGGAATTAATTGCCTTTCAACTTACATTTAAAAGTTAAATTCTTCCATTTAAAACCATTTAAAGTCAATTCCTTATTTTTTTTAATTACATAATAAATTCCAAAATTTAAGCCTTTTTCCCAAAGATTATTAAATTTTATTAAAATACTCAAAAATTCAGTTTCCGTAGCACTTATAAAATGCTACCTAAAGTTATAGGTTAAAACAGTTCATTTACAAAAGACAGCATTTAAGTGCTGTAATAGATTTCTTTATTTCCAACTAAACTTTAGTTATCTTTATCAACTATAGCACTTACAAAGTGCTATAATATCTTTTAGTTCAAATTAGCCTTTAAGTTCATTTAAATTTAACTACAACATTCACAAATGCTGTAATATCCTTTATATTTAAAATTTCAAGGTTTAACTATAATTTCATAACTAAGTAAATTTTTATTTAAATCATATTTAACTTACAAATCATATATTTTCACATTATGAAGTCATAATTTCAATACTCATATTTTTATGAATTTATAAGTAAATTTTCATACAAAAAATCAAATTTTATTATGGATTTCTTATTTAAATCCAAGTATGAAATTCCCATTTCTTTAATTAAATTATTAACTTAACAATTAAGTTTTAAATTCCCAGAATATGACTTATTATCAATTATTTTACTTTACTAAAATCTCACTTTTAACAAAAATTCAGAATTTCCCAAAATAAGTTATATTTCAAAATTTTACTAAAACATTCATTTATTTAACATTTGACTCATTCACAAATCATTATAAATTTTATAAAAATCATTTAAATACATTTTAAACCAGAATATTATAAATTTTCCATTTAAAATATTTTTAAAACATTTCAGAAAAATATTATATAAACCACGGGTCTGTATACAGATTTCTAGCCTATGTCAAGTGATACGGATATATATTATTTCAATCCGCAATTTACAAAGAAAACCCGGGTTCTATCATTTCAAACCCGTAATCCCAAGTTAAATAATTAAATAATTAAATAATTAAATAATCAAATAAATGAATAAATAATTATCGTTCAGGCCTATCATTTCAGCCTGTAACGATTTCTATTCTACAGGGAACTTGCAGTGTGATTCAACAGTAAATAATAATAAATAGTATAACTGCAAAATATAACAATAGATAATACAACTGATGACGTGTTAATTAAATAATGGGGTTTAACATCATAAGTTAATATCACAGACAGATAAAATTAAATAAAATAAGTTTACAATTACACTTGTGATTCACAAATATACAAGTATGTTTGTCTGGTGAGGAATACTCACCTGAATGTCGTCGAAGTTTTGATTTAAAACGATGGTCACACTTGAAAAAAAGAAAATGTACGGAAGCACGATCAAACTGATGCGGAGGCTGCGACCAGATTTATATTTTTGAAAAGGAAACGAATTAATAAAAAAAATCAAAACTTAGAAAAAAAAATTTAACACGAAATTTTGAAATAAACCGGACGGATGGAATCAAATTTGACTCGACCACTCCACCACCTGGCTCAACCCAAAATAACGGAGTTCGCCCTGCCCAAATCTTAAGTAGATGAATGTACGCATGCACCCTATATGTTTTTAATTCAACAATGCTAAGTGATGCACCCTCCACAGGCCTAGACTTAACTTGTACAGGTGACCAACCATATTCTCCGCTTGCATATCATTATTCTTCTTCTTTATTTATATATATTTTATTTCAAATGGGGACTCATCTAGATGTTGTGTATTGTCCGAACAATTTGAAACAGAAGAAATATGAAATGCAGATGCCGATGAATGTAACTAGTAGGTGAAAATGCATACAAGATTGAAGAATTTTTTATGACCAGATATACAATCCGTAGTTGCATTTTTGTCTTTATAAATTATACTTTAGTAAATCAATGTAAATTGCTACATTAACAGTACTGCTATATAATATAAATGCATTTGTAAATTACTTGTTTCAGTACGTAATCTAGATGAGAGTAAAGATGAGGAAAGATGGAAAATAAAGAGAGAAAATTATCATATGTAAAGGTTAAAGATTATTATACGTACAGGTGGCCATTCTATCTTCTCATGCATTTCTTCCTTCTCCCTTTTTATATAATCACATACAAACTTTAATTTTTATTTATTTATTTTCTTCTCATTTTATTTTTCAACGCATACGCGTTATAAACTTACGTATGCATTTCCTCTCTTCTTTCTTTCGTATTAACACTTCTTTTCTCTCTTTATTATTATTATTATTATTATTTTCTTGCAAACATACTCACGTTGCAGACTACGAACTCCAACCTATAACCCATCTACCCTTCTCGTCATGCTCATGCAAAATATTTTGACTCAAAAAGCAGGACTCGGCTACACTATGTGGGGGTGCTTGGCCACGTATGGAAAAGAGGCTGTGACAAGGTGGTGGAACAGTGGAAGAAAACAGAGGAACACGAAAGAAAGAAAGAAAAAAAAATGCAAGAAGAATAAAAAGAAAAGAAGAAGCAAGAGGAAAGGAAAACAACCATACCTGAAGAAGCTTGCGCAAGAACAAAGGCTGAAGCTAAAATGAGACGTAGGGAAAATATTGTGATGTGTCTAGTATTTATAGGGAAAGTTTGCTTGGAACACACGAAATGAAAATAGGCGTAATTTATGGTATGCGATTTTTTTTGTTTAGTCAGGAAACGATATTATTTTTATTACCATTTCTCTTCGCATGCGATTTATTACCCTAGAAGATGTGTTGAAAAATGGTATAGAGGGAAAGAAATTTATCAGAAAAGAAACGGCTTTCACTAGAAATGGAATTTGAAAAGAATATATACGTGCGTTGATTGTGGTAAAAGATAGGCAAGAAATTAATGAGGATTTGAACGTTATTTTATTCAAAGTTTTATACCAAATTAAAACAAATGAATGTTATGGAAAGTGTAACGTTTGGCTAGTAAATTTTTAACTGATTTATTTATACATATATAATTGCGGTATGAATTTTAAAATGCGTAGGACCCATGCAAAATATACCCCCAAATTAATACAAAAGTAACATTTTTTAATTAATACGTTTTCCTATTTTATATGTTATTTATTCTATTAAATGTCGATCGTTATAAATGCGTAATTTTAACAGTTTATTAATACACTGAATTCTTAAAAGTTACTCCTTAACATGTTTACATTATTCTGATTTATTTAACCATTTTCAATTAAGATATATATTTTTGGAATGCACACTATAGACACAATAACCAACTCAAAAATTACGCTCATATTTATAACAAAAATAACGCTTAAATTTTTATACGTTTTAAGAATATTTAATTTAGATGCGTATCATTTGTGTCAACCAAATTTTATCAAAACGAATATAAACATACAACTTAAAGGTGTAATTAAATAGATTATTTACCCCATAAATTTTTATTACTTAATTGACTTTTGAATTTATTTACATCCTTTTGATTTGTTTACCATTTATTAAGAACTAATGTATATACGTAAAATTATATTTCTTTCACCCAACATAAATTTACTTATATTAAAGGTATATAACCAAATTTAGAAAAGGACAAAAGAGAAAAGAAAAATGGAAAAAGAAGAAGAAGGGAAGCGATGAAAAATTAGAGCTTGTAATATTTTTCTCTCTCTTAGGAAATGAGAAAATAAAGAAGATGAGAAAAAAAGAAACTTGTACGTGAATTGCAAGGCAAAATATACGGCTAAACTAAAGGAATGAATGGCTAGAAAGGAACAAATGTTAGGAAAATAAAAAGGCAAGAATTAAGGCAACCTTTCGTTTCTTTTCCAAAAAAAGGTAATTAATTTAGAGCTTAATTATGTATATGGAGAGAGAAACCTTTCATTCTTTCTCTAATCAAATTGATTGATTAATTAAATGCCATTAACAAGCTACTTATTCATGGCATGGAATGTAACTATGTCCAAATGTATTCTACAGTAAATTATGTAAGTGCAATATATTAGATTGTGTACAAAGATGATGTTTCCTTCATATATATCTTTATTGGTCATAGTATTATTAAAAACATATACGTATACGTGTGTGTATATATATATATATATAATAGACTTTTATATATAAATGTGTTAAAATTAAGTTTCACTATTTTATGAGCCTAAAATTAAAGACAACAATTTTGAACCTAATCTCCAGATTAAAAGGGTTTAAGATTAAAAAATTTATGACTTTGCATACAAGTCCATCTTATAAATCTTAAGTCAAATTAACGCGCACACATATGTATATACAAATCATTGTAAATAATGTCTTAAACTCAATACAACATCTTTATGTTAAAATTTATAACTTAGTAAATTCTTTAGTATTAAGCAATAAATTAAGATCTAACGTTAATTTAAAAGGAAATAAAAGGAATCGTGATATTTTGTAATAAATTCAAGTTATTTTTATAAAGAAGCCCTTTTTTTTAACTTTAAACAAAAGTATGCAAAAACCAAAAGATTGGATTTAAATAATGAACACGTGCAAACATTAATAAACTACATATGTTTTCTATTTGAATCAATAACAGAAATATTACATTAATTAAGGCTTAAATTTAAATTACAATAAGTTTTTTTTTACCAAAACTTATTAACTTAAAATTTTAATTATTGAAAATTTTACTTTAAAAAAAAACAACGTTTTCAAGTAAAACTTAATTAAAATATTTACAAAATTATGGGTTGTTACAGTTTGACATGAAGTATTTGGGAAATGCACAAAGAATATTGGGTATGGAGATCAGCAGGGATAGAAAGCGGAGAGAGTTAAGGCTCACTCAAGCGCAGTACATCGAGAAAGTCCTCACTCAATTTGAGTGGAGAAAGCCAAACCGGTTGGCACTCGATTAGGCTCTCATTTTAAGTTGTCAAAAGACTTATCTTCCTCATCGGAAGAAGACAAGAGGTATATGACTGATATACCTTATTCTAGTGCTGTTGGTAGTCTTATGTATGCGATGGTGTGCACCCCATGCAGTGGGTGTTGTGAGTCGATATATGTCTAACCCAGGCAAAGAGCATTGGCAAGCTGTGAAGTGGATTCTTAGATATCTTCAAGACACTTCTTCGGTGTGCTTGTTATATGGTGGAGTGGATGGTGACATCTTTCTTAGAGGATACCGTGATTCTCATTACGCTGAAGATAGAGATGCTAGGTAGTTAGTGTCGGGCAATGTTTTTACACTTGGCATAGGCTCGATTTCATGGAGATCAAAGTTGCAATCTATCGTAGATTTATCGACTACCGAAGCAGAGTTGATATCGATTGTGGAAGCAACAAAGGAAGGATTATACTTACTTCAGTTGTTGGATGATCTTTCAATGGTGCAGCAAACAGTAGAGCTATTTTCAGACAGTCAGAGTGCGATTCTTCTTGTAGAAAATCAAGATTATGGTTCACGGACGAAGCACATTGATGTTAGAGGTTTCTTTCTTATGATTGAGGAAGAACGAAGCAAGATCAAATTGTTGAAGGTGAGTACTTTGGATAATCCTTCAGATATGATGACTAAGTCACTTCCAAAGGACAAGTTTGAGCATTGCTCAAACTTGATCAGTTTGATACCTGTTACTTGAGCGCCATGGGGCGCTAGACCCAACAACTTATATGTCAATTGCTTAATGATAAGATGATGAAGAGAGATTGTTATATTTGAATCAAGGTGGAATGTTGAATTTGGATGATTCAAATATTTGTTAAAGAGGAAAGAAATTGATTCAATCAAATTAATTAATTTGGCTGGTATATGGAAGGATATTTTGAAGGAAACTAATTAATTAGTCAATATATATTTGCCATATGAAGAAATAAACGATTAGGCATGGAGAATAGAGGAAATAACGGAAACGAAGATTACGCCATCTATTTGTACTAAAATCAAATCATGCAATTTGGAAAGATATTTGGGTAATCGGGAAATTGATTTGCTTAATCTCTAAGCAATCCTTCGTTATCAAGTCTATTTAAATGAAGGAATTTCATCTTCATATGTAACAAGCAAGTGTGAGAGTATCCACCATTATTCTTTCCTCTCTTTTGTACTCTTTTCTTTAGTGAAATAAAAAGTTGTTGGGTCTCCGTGGACGTAGGATATTCATATCCGAACCACGTTAAATCTTCTGTGTCTCTTATTTATAATTATTTTTCTATGAGACCGCATAATTATTTTTTAAGTGTCATTGGTATCTAAATAGGCAATACTAGATCCTGATCAAATAAACCGCTTCGGCTCAAATTAAAACAAAATTCACTACAGTTAGCATATTTTAGATGGTCAAAATGTTACTTATAAATCAACTAGTATCTCTTAGCATTCCATTATGAGTAAGTCCAATCTGATCAAGGCAACAATACCTATCAATCGTTTGATAATCACAATCACAATCCAATATTAGAAGGTGTTCATATATTGAAGTTAAGTTTTTAATCTCTTCGGATAAGGTAATTGTAAATCTACATTGAGTTCATCCACTCACTCTCCAGTCAGGGGACTTAAATCCATCTAATCACTCTTTGGCTAAGGGGATTGCTATCGTCTACAAGTCCATCCACTCACTCTTTAGTGAGGGGATTTGTATTTCAAGGTTCATAGCCTCATCTCTTTGGTCGGAGGAACTGTAACCTATTGGTTTACATATGAAATAAAGAGGATAATCTATTCAGTTAACATCCCACTTCAATATAGGAACCAAATTCATATCATATGTCATGACTCATAGTGTACTTATTTTAGGAAGAGCTTTGATCTAACCCTTCATGGCTGTTTAGATGGATAAGTATCAATCCCCAAGGGTCGATCGATATCGATTGATAAGGATAGTTATGGATCAGGTTGTATTGAAGGCTCAATTTCATGCCCTTGGGTCCTTTGTCCATTGTTTCTAGTTTCTGGCCTCATTTAGCGTTGGTCGTTAGCTGCTACAATTGTACCTTTTTCTCCATTCGTTGAAAAAAGCTGTTAAACATCTCCTCCTGCCAAGATAATAGCATCGCTTGCATGTTTTTCATTGGTCTTTCAGTCTCATCTCTAGTCATAACATGAACTAGAGGACATTTCCTGACTGTCCCAATGCTCTAATTAGTTAGCTCCGACTGTAATTTTCCTAACAAGTTGCTTCATCTTCAACGGATTAGATTTGAATTGTTCTTGTTGGCCGCACCAAAAACATTAGTCCATAAAATGGTCTAACACCCTAAGTACCGATATCCAAAATTCAAGGATGCGATTTCGAATTTGCATTCATATAGATCTTTCATTTTTTCAAATGAAATAGCAAAGATCTGGCTGTTTTTTTTACCAGATTTCCTATATATTATTGGTACGAGTATATATGCACGTCCAGGTGGACCTGCATTTAACCGTTGAGCCATAATTTTATAGCATGGCTATTAAAATACAATGATAATAAAATTAGCATAATGATTGCTTTCCGCATCAACGCTTTCAAATATAGCCAAAATATCTTTGAATTGCCTCATGAATTGGTTCGATGTACATGAGTAGTAAGATCCGTGCGATAACAAATAAACAAAAATGTTCTATATACCCTTTTAATTTAAACCAATTATTTTTTCAAACTGTTTTGTGCAATGAATTTTTTGAAAGCGTAATAATAATGCTTCTCAACTCTAATGTTTATTTAAAGTATCACTTTTTCTGCAATAGAAACATCATGTGAAAGAATATAGCAACATTTTTTGTATGCACAATTTCTAGCCAATTCCAGCATCCAACCATCATGTTCTATAATCTACTTTGCGTTCTCCTTAGAAAAATGCCCAGCTACAATGAAATGCTTTGCAACCTAGAACTGAAAGCTGCACTGCTTAAGCATTCCAAATCTGATCTGAAGGTCATTGCTTCTATGTAGCTACCACTTCTTCGCCAATGATGAGTGCGAACCCTTGCCGCGCACACGGTGGTGTGGTCATAAATTCTTTTTTCCTTCATTTTGCTTGTTACTATTTACTATCAATTCGGTTAAATTCATTATTGCAGGAAACTGTTGTTGTAGGAAACTCTATCATAATTTTTTTTTCAAACGTTGTTATAAATGTTTGGTGAACGGTCTGATTTGCAGTTATATCATTTAGCGATTCGTGTACATATATAATTCTATGTATGTTCCAATTTCGAGTTGGTTGGGCATGGTAATGGGAATGCTGTTTATTTCCGAACAACATTGGTAGATTAGTGCAAAATGTGTGGTCATAAATTAGCTTTGCAGTTATGCTAAATTCTAATTGCTGAACTCTAAAGTCTAAATGATGATTGTTGAATGTTGAATTCTGAATAATCACTTACTTGTTTGTTTGCATTCAATATTCAGAACAAAAAAACAACATTCAACATTTAGAACAAAGAATAAGCACTGAAATTTTTTTGAATTATTTTATCCGAATAGAAGACTTTATTCAAAACATTGCTAATAAAACAACACAGAAAGTTCTGATTATAAATCATAACTTGGATTCAGAACTTCTTATTATAAAAAAGCAACCTAATGTTCATTTATTTATGTTGAAAGCAATATGTGCAGGCTGGAAGGAAGCCGCAAACAGTGGTGGTTAAATATTTTGTACATTGTACTAAATAACATGTACAGAATAATATGACAATACTATCCAACACTATTGCATGGAATCAAGGTAGTTGTTAGAAGGCATTACAAATATCTAATATGCATGAAATGTGTTAATGCAAATCATTTGGAAGACCATTAGGTACAACTGGATTTAAAAATAATAGGAATATAGTATAGAGACTGTCATGAATCGAAAACATGTATAACCAAATTAAAGTTGATGTCCAATGTGTTGTTCTTTCCATTACGTAGTGTCTGTAGCTTTAGTAGGCACAACCTTTTCTTGGTGTGGATTTTGATGTATGCCCTTGAAGTTGAACCATGTTGCTCTGCGAATTGGAAAAATATCAACTCATAATCTATTTAGTATGTCAACCGATACCTTAAAAAATTTGGAACCTATGTCCGTACCAATTACCCGTTTTACACTCCAGTGATAGTTTTAAACCCTTAGGTCAATGTAATAGTTGGAATAGTAAATTATTTAGTTAATTAAATTAACTTATCTTACCAGCTTAGTTCTAAGTAGATTGGAAAATGCAAGTAAGGAAACCAACAGGAAGTCTTATAAGCATAAAAACTCAAAAATGATGAGAACGTTAAATTCACATAGAAAAATAATATATGCTGATGATGTAAGCAAGTTGTCTTATAAATGTAATATTAGTTGCAACAATGTATTCCTACATAGTAGCTTTGCATGCTCTTGGTTAACCATAGTAAATTTTCAAGTGCATATATAGAGTCATAAAGTATGAAAACGAAACATGCATAGTAGACCCTGGAGTAAAACTATTTTGAATTGACAAAACATGGGTGAAGAGAATTATCAACGATATTATAAGTGAAACTATCCTAATATCGATTCTTACATAAAATATTTAAAAAAATTCATCAAACTTTATAAAACGTACATTATTAAATTATTACATCACCACTTTAAACTTCATGTTCAACCACTGATTACATTTCTCAAAGATTTAAAACAGCATATTAATTTTTAATACCAATTTGGCCAATAACAAACATTTAAACATAGAGTTTGTTGAATTGGATCATGTCTTAAGGGTCAATCAATATACTGCCAATTTTCAATTATTTCACATGTTAAACAAAGCAGTAAACATTTTCAATCCGAATTTCCAAATATATTGTGAAGAGACAATACGCTCATGAATCCAGTCCGTGTAGTTTGATCTGGTCCAAATGAATATTGCTGGGGAAGAGGATTAGCAGAACTGAAGTTGATATTTTTTCACCTGTAGGTAGTGTAAAAGAAGAGGTAAATATAACGAGGATGTACCTTGGAAAGTTGATGATGTATGTAGATGAAGATCAAATTAAGTACCTTTATTCCTAGCCAGTCAGCAGAACAACTTTGTAGACAGCATTTTTAGTGAAAGTTCTAGTTCGTCCAATAATATGACCCTTTCTACCAACACCTTGGTTTTAGCACTTGAAACTCCTCGTGAAAGTGCCACATATAGTTGTCTATGACCAAATACATGCTCGGGTAGAAAAATACAGGTATTTTTTTATCGTTTTCCCTTGTGCCTTATTTATAGTGAAGGCAAAACACAAACGAATTGGAAATTGTTTCAGTATTAACACAAATGTTAAATTCAAATTTTCAAATGGATTTAATGGGATTCTTGGAATGAAAACTCTAGTGCCAACATAATGTCCGGTGATGATTTCAGCATCAATGCAATTTGTTTACATATAAGCCTCGTTACGTTGCATAATCCAATTTTTGGATTCAAATTTCTTAACAACATTATCGGTGCTCCAAGCTTCAATTTTAAACAATGTGGAGATTGCCCGCCAGGAGTGATTTAGTTTAGAAATTCTTGTTGGTATGTGTTGAATATTCGCTTATATGATTTTTGTTTGATGATAATAAACATATATACATTCGTTTAAATGTATTTGTCAATGTACTATTTTATTTTTCACAGGTTAAATAAATATTTGCGGAATAAAATTAAATAACACAGAATTTGAATTCAAACAGAAATTTTATTCAAACAAATATTTATTACAATTTTGAATAGTACAAATTCAAGCTCTCACTATACACTATACAATTTTGATTACAAATACATCACAATTTCATATTTACATTTAACCTCACTACACATCACTCATTCACTCAATTCGTATTTATCTTCAACTTCATTCCAGTTAGAATCCAGCGTCTAAGCAATCTGCAAAAATATTCACTAACGCAGTAAAATTGAAAAAGAAATATTTTTGCAATATAAAATAAAATATGGATTTTGAAAATATTATTTGCCTCAGTTATTTGGGTTGTTCGTCGTCATTTAAATTTGAATTCATCACACACGAACTTGTGACATACACAGTGTATCACTGTATATGCCACAAGGCCATGCACACCAATATACACTTGATAATGATACAGGGACAGGTGAGCACAAGGTCAAACCCAAATAAAAAGATGGGTTCAACTCAGGTGCAACATAAATAAAATATCGACTTCAGCACAAGGTCAAACCCGAGTTGTGAAACTGGATTCAACACAGGTGCAAATGGCCAAAACTCAAGAATCAAGTGTCGACTAGTCCAATATAAACAAGACCAGTATAATCATAAATGAACAAAACTATTTGCAAACTGAATCGGACTAAAATACCAGACCAAACTGCATCAAGAAACCAAAACCAGAAATGTTTAGCAAACCAACACATGAAACAAGACCAACTACAGACCAGGTCAAACAAATATAAACATCAACTACAAGCCCAAGTGAAACCAGACCACAAAGCCAAGCATGATACAGGTATGATCAGAGAAGAATGCATTAGTGCGCAAAGAGCTCGAGCACAAGATATGGCAACTACACAATGCACCAAACAACAGTTCAACCTCTTCATCAAGCAGAAAGACATGAACAATGTAGGCTGATACAGTGATGCAGTGCAATACATCATTATCAAGTATATATATAATGAAGTTTCAACTCAAAACAGAGATATGCTACAGGATGGTCAGTCACCAAAGTACACGACAACTACAAACTGCAAATATCCAAGTACTATAAGCCCAACACAGTGACACAGTACCAAAAACCATCCATGAACAATATCAAGCAACATGTATGCACCAGTAAACCAAGCTTCACAATGAACCAGTGGTCATAAACACAGTGACATGCACAGATGCATTCAAAGAACAACAACCAACAAAAGAAGCACAGTGACAATTTGGAGTATCATATGCAAAAGAACTTGTAGATCAAACATAATGGACTACATGCACTGATCTGAGAGAGGCAAAGCTCAAACACACACATGAATGGAATCAATATGTGCAGACTACACAGCGAAGTCATAGTCAAGCCAGCAGATACATGAATGAAGTAAATGCAAACAGCAGAGGGATGAACACAGATATGGCCAGAGACGAAGCTGACCAAAAATTCACGTAATCAAAACATGGCCGAAGTCAAAGGAAATCAACACCGTGATGACCACGATATCAATTCGAAACCGTGTCAACCAAGCAACGAAAGTATACGCATATGAAAAGGTCAGAATCAATCTCAAACGACCAAGCATAATCAAGCGGCAGAGAAAAGAAATTGACAAATTCAAATAGAGAATATACGACGAAAACCAAGGGTTACAAACCCTATATAAGGAAATCATCATCGGCAATCTCATCATCGAGTTCAAGCAAGCCAAAATCAGCAAAGCAAAAGGAATAAAGTACTTACCGAAATTGTAATCGAACTCGATCAATTTCATCGAAGCCGTGAGCAAAATAGAGAAGCAAGCGATCGACGAAGCAAACAAATTGATAAATCTTCCTTTCGATTTAGCAACCAAAGCCGGCCTCTTTGAAATCACGAAAACCCTAAATTGAATCGCATGGAACGAAGCCCTAATTGAGTTAGAGGAACGACCGCCATCTTCATATAAATGAACGAGCAAAGGAGAACGTGTTGAATTATAAAAGGGGGCCGGCCTGTTTTTTTCTCTTAAGGGTTTTAAATTTTAAATAGGGTTATTTTATTTTAGGTTTTTAATTTGTGATTTCTTTTTTAAACCGTTTAAATTTCTAGTCGTGTGACTAGGGGACAAACTACGTGGCGTAGTTTGAGAATTCGCAACTCAGTGGCTGAGTTGTGGCAGGGTTTTGAGCGTAGAGTTAGGTTTAGTCGATAGCGGGTGTCATGAGTTTACGTGTGTAAGCGTCTGACTATCTAATTTCTAGTAGAAACCTTGGGGGCAGCACGTAGGTAGGGTTTAGCCGAAGCTGGGTAAATTCTGTGTCGTTCTATTTCTGCATTTATTATTCTGCTATTATCTGTGCTGCTATTGTTCTGTGATCTGTGTTAAAATTATTTTATAAGCTTCCACGATTAATTTTTATAATTTATACTATCACCCTATTCACCCCCCCTCTAGGGTGAAATCGATCCTACAAGTGGTATCAGAGCTAGGAATAGAAGTCAATTTTTGTTTTAAAAATTCGTGTTTTAAAAATCGGTTTTTGTTTTAAAAATTTGAAATTTTAAAATGGCTTCTTTTAATAATGCTTTTGCTGAGGGTCAGTCCATAGTTAGACCACCAATGTTCAATGGTGAATATGCTTACTGGAAAAATAGGATGGAAATTTTTCTGAAAACCATTGAC
The DNA here is from genome assembly GCA_030765085.1 of Allium cepa. Taxonomy (NCBI): domain Eukaryota; kingdom Viridiplantae; phylum Streptophyta; class Magnoliopsida; order Asparagales; family Amaryllidaceae; genus Allium; species Allium cepa. The sequence goes on along the minus strand of CM060938.1, from coordinate 306,083,576 downwards.
GCTTGGGATATTGTTGAGACAGGGTATAGAGCACCAACTATAATTGAAAATAATCAGGAAGTAAAAAACCAAAGGATCAATGGACAGAACTAGAAAATAAATTACAAAATACTAATGCTAAAGCTATGAATTCTATTATCTGTTCATTAGATCAATTTGAATTTAATCGTGTCTCACATTGTCTAACTGCGCAGGAAATATGGCACACACTAGAAGTGACTCACGAAGGAACATCTCAAGTCAAAGAATCTCGCCTTACCATGCTAAGAAGCGAATATGAGAACTTCACAATGACAAAGGAAGAAAATGTCAAAGAGATGCATGGACGACTTTCCAATATCGTATACAAATCAAAAGCTCTTGGAAAATCATATACATAGTTGGAGATAGTCCGAAAAATCCTTAGAGTCCTTCAACGAAATTTTGAAGCCAAAGTGACTGCCATTCAAGAATCAAAAGATTTGAAACAAATGAAAGTCGAAGAACTCATCAGAAATCTCACCACTTATGAGCTAGAAATGAAATTCAAGGAAGAGCGTGAAGGAGGAGATACGCGAAAGAAATCAATAGCTCTCAAAGGAACAACTGAAAGTGATGACGATGACGATGATGATGCAGCAGTAGAATTGGAGCTATTAATAAAGAAATTCAAAAAGTGGAATTACAAATATGGAAATTCATCTCGAATTCAAAAAGCGAAAAGCAGAATAGCCAAAGCACTAGACTACTCTGAAGAACAGAAGATCATCTGTCACAAGTGCAACCAACCCGGACACATCAAGCCCAATTGTCCTCAAAATCAACGCGACTTTAAAAAGAAATCAAAAAGGAAAAGTTTTGCAGCCACGTGGAATACAAGTGATGAAGATAATCAAAGTTCTAGTAGTGAGAGTGAGAAAGCAGATATGTGCCTTCATGGAAATATAACTGATAGCGACGATGATGAGCCAAGCGAGGTATCAAAACTTACTCTGAATTACTTATTTATTTCCACGAAGTGAATGGCTGTTTTGAACGACTCAGGGAAAAATATGCTAAACTTGAATCACAAAAAGACACTTTGATAGAATTAAATGAACAACTTGACCATTTAGTTGAAAACTATCAAAGAAGGATCCCTAAGTGTGATAAGTGTCCAACATTCGAAGATGAAATTAAAAAAATCAGAAATCAATATAAAATCACTTGAAAATGAAATTCTGATTTTGAAAGAAAGTGAAAATACAGGAGAGAAAATTATATTAAAAAGTGCACTCAATTGTTGAACGAAAATGAATCTCTCAAAACACAAGTCCAATATTTGTCAACGACCTTAGATAAATTTTCCAAAAGTGAAAAATCGTTGAATATGCTATTAGGAAAGCAAGCTGTTAATACGATTAAACAAGGACTTGGATATAATAAATCGAAAATTGTTGAATGCAATATTAATCAAGTTAATTCTATGTGCATAATTTGTAGAAAATATGGACACAATCACAATAATTGTTGGTATAGACCCAAACATGTGAAAACTATACCGATTTGGGTTCCAAAAGGCACAAATATAAAATCTCTCAAAGTTAAACGAATTTGGGTGCCGAAAGGAACATGTATAAATAGTTTTGGGTCTCCACAAAATTATTTTTCAAAATATTCAGCCACTAACAACCATGGACCTATAAAAACAAATAGGTCACATAAATCTTTCAACGTGTAGGTGTGGTGGCAGGCTAAGGAACAACAACAGTGTTCTCTGGATTTTGGCTGTTCCAGAAACACGACGGGCAACAAACACAAAGTTCCTTAGCCTAGTATAAAGGTGACAGAATCACAATGGACAACGACGAAAATATCGTAAAGGTAAAAACAGGTAAAGATATTTTTTTTTGAACGATATATTAAATGTGATAATCTGCACCATATTCTGAATTAAAATCAGCCAATAATGTGATGATGAAAAGATGATGATTCTGACTTATTCAAAATAGTTGGCCAATTATATTCTTATGCCAAAAACACTATAAAAATCTCTAGATTCTTTGAATTACTTCATATATATAAATTTGGATTAAAAATAGTGTTTTGTTGGATAATAATACATTTGGTTATAATTCGGCTAACTCTATATTCACGGTTTTTGATTATTTACACGGCTTCATTTCAAATTCAAGAGAATGTCATTTAAATTGCTGTTAAAATTGAGTCTGAAATTTTTGATGCACACTTCATGGTTTGGTCGATCAAATTCAATTAATGATAATTTTTGAGTGAAAAAGAAATTCAGATGTAGATTACACTGGTAATCTAGTTGATAGAAAAATTACTAGTTGAACGTAATTTTTGAGACATTTAGTAACTGCATCATTTTTCAAAGAAAATATCTGCATATTTTTCATTTTAAATAATTTTCAAATAGCAGAAAATTTTCTTATAAAACCCCCTCGAGAAAATCATTTTTGACCATATTTTCAGATTAGTCATCTTGAAAAATTGGTTTCATAATTATGTTTGAATTTGATTTCAAATGACCATTTTGACTAATCTGACTCCGTAATGATTATCGAAAAGAAAAATAGTGATTAAAAAAGTGATGAGTGTTGATATTGATCATATACTATAACTCGAGAAAGTATAATTAGAAAATTTCTTTAGAAATTTAAACAAGAGTTATAAAACTTTTTGTTGGTAAAAATTCCATGACCATCTATATATCTATCATATTTCTAACGATCACCACTCATCAAAATTCTATATAGTTTGTCGATGTGTGGTACTTTAAACAGGAATCGTTCGTTTTTCATTTTTATATTTTAAATAATAATAATAATAATAATAATAAATAATAATAAATAAATACCAAAGTATTCACTCTCATTTAAAAGTCCTCATGGTTATGCATGGGTGAATTACTTGGAATTTGTTATGTGCTTCCATGCTCATTTAAAAGTCCTCACGGTTATGCATGTATGGAACGCATATCAAAAGTTGATTTTTAAAATAAACAAGTTGATTCTAATCCCATTTAAAAGTCCTCACGGTTATGCGTGGTTAGAAGATACTTGAATTCATTTTTTTTAAAATAAAATTGGAATACTACTAATCTCATTTAAAAGTCCTAACGGTTATGCATGGTTAGTAGGTATTCAAATTCCTGATATAAATATACCACAAATAGACACAACTGTATGGTTTTATATGATGACATAATTCTCAGCATTCTAAAAGTGGAATATGCGCTTAACAAAATATTTATGATTTTTATTTGATTTTTTATTGAAATTTAATATTTATATTCAATTGAGTTTTAATGTTGAATTAATATCGATCACTTTATTTCTATTTTCTCTAATAATATTATTCTTTTGCTGATAACAAAAGGGGGAGAGAAAAGTTAAGATTTTGTCAAATAAAATCAAGCAAAGGTCAAATATTTTCCATTTGCAACTAGGCTCATTTGCATATTATTTAATTGTATGCATATTTGTAGGGGGAGCTTTGTGTAGAGAGGAAGCATTTAAATAGAGGGAGCAATTAGGATATATCAATGATCAAATACATTTAACATATTCAAAATCTTAAATATATGTTTGTTATCATCAAAAGGGGGAGATTGTTGAATATGCGCTTATATGATTTTTGTTTGATGATAATAAACATATATACATTCGTTTAAATGTATTTGTTAATGTACTATTTTATTTTTCACAGGTTAAACAAATATTTGCTGAATTAAATTAAATAACACAGAATTTGAATTCAAACAGAAATTTTATTCAAACAAATATTTATTAGAATTTTGAAAAGTACAAATTCAAGCTCTCACTATACACTATACGATTTTGATTATGAATACATCACAATTTCATATTTACATTTAACCTCACTACACATCACTCATTCACTCAATTCGTATTTTATCTTCAACTTCATTCCAGTTAGAATCCAGCATCTAAGCAATCTGCAAAAATATTCACTAACGCAGTAAAATTGAAAAGGAAATATTTTTGCAATATAAAATAAAATATGGATTTTGAAAATATTATTTGCCTCAGTTATTTGAGTTGTTCGTCGTCATTTAAATTTGAATTCATCACACACGAACTTGTGACATACACAGTGTATCACTGTATATGCCACAAGGCCATGCACACCAATATACACTTGATAATGATACAGGGACAGGTGAGCACAAGGTCAAACCCAAATAAAAAGATGGGTTCAACTCAGGTGCAACATAAATAAAATATCGACTTCAGCACAAGGTCAAACCCGAGTTGTGAAACTGGATTCAACACAGGTGCAAATGGCCAAAACTCAAGAATCAAGTGTCGACTAGTCCAATATAAACAAGACCAATATAATCACAAATGAACAAAACTATTTGCAAACTGAGTCGGACTAAAATACCAGACCAAACTGCATCAAGAAACCAAAACCAGAAATGTACAGCAAACCAACACATGAAACAAGACCAACTACAGACCAGGTCAAACAAATATAAACATCAACTACAAGCCCAAGTGAAACCAGACCACAAAGCCAAGCATGATACAGGTATGAATAGAGAAGAATGCATCAGTGTGCAAAGAGCTCGAGCACAAGATATGGCAACTACACAATGCACCAAACAACCGTTCAACCTCTTCATCAAGCAGAAAGACATGAACAATGTAGGCTGATACAGTGATGCAGTGCAATACATCATTATCAAGTATATATATAATGAAATTTCAACTCAAAGCAGAGATATGCTACAGGATGGTCAGTCACCAAAGTACACGGCAACTACAAACTGCAAATATCCAAGTACTACAAGCCCAACATAGTGACACAGTACCAAAAACCATCCATGAACAAAATCAAGCAACATGTATGCACCAGTAAACCAAGCTTCACAATGAACCAGTGGTCATAAACACAGTGACATGCACAGATGCATTCAAAGAACAGCAACCAACAAAAGAAGCACAGTGACAATTTGGAGTATCATATGCAAAAGAACTTGTAGATCAAACATAATGGACTACATGCACTGATCTGAGAGAGGCAAAGCTCAAACACACACATGAATGGAATCAATATGTGCAGACTACACAGCGAAGTCATAGTCAAGCCAGCAGATACATGAATGAAGTAAATGCAAACAGCATAGGGATGAACACAGATATGGCCAGAGACGAAGCTGACCAAAAATTCACGTAATCAAAACATGGCCGAAGTCAAAGGAAATCAACACCGTGATGACCACGATATCAATTCGAAACCGTGTCAACCAAGCAACGAAAGTATACGCATATGAAAAGGTCAGAATCAATCTCAAACGACCAAGCATAATCAAGCGGCAGAGAAAAGAAATTGACAAATTCAAATAGAGAATATACGACGAAAACCAAGGGTTACAAACTCTATATAAGGAAATCATCATCGGCAATCTCATCATCGAGTTCAAGCAAGCCAAAACCAGCAAAGCAAAAGGAATAAAGTACTTACCGAAATTGTAATCGAACTCGATCAATTTCATCGAAGCCGTGAGCAAAACAGAGAAGCAAGCGATCGACGAAGCAAACAAATTGATAAATCTTCCTTTCGATCAGCAACCAAATCCGGCCTCTTTGAAATCACGAAAACCCTAAATTGAATCGCATGGAACGAAGCCCTAATTGAGTTAGAGGAAAGACCGCCATCTTCATATAAACGAACGAGCAAAGGAGAACGTGTTGAATTATAAAAAGGGGCCGGCCTGTTTTTTTCTCTTAAGGGTTTTAAATTTTAAATAGGGTTATTTTATTTTAAATTGGTTTTTAATTTGTAATTTCTTTTTTAAACCGTTTAAATTTCTAGTCGTGTGACTAGGGGACAAACTACGTGGCGTAGTTTGAGAATTCGCAACTCAGTGGCTGAGTTGTGGCGGGGTTTTGAGCGTAGAGTTAGGTTTAGTCAATAGCGGGTGTCGCGAGTTTACGTGTGTAAGCGTCTGACTATCTAATTTCTAGTAGAAACCTTGGGGCAGCACGTAGGCAGGGTTTTGCCGAAGCTGGGTAAATTCTGTGTCGTTCTATTTCTGCATTTATTATTCTGCTATTATCTGTGCTGCTATTGTTCTATGATCTGTGTTAAAATTATTTTATAAGCTTCCACGATTAATTTTTATAATTTATACTATCACCCTATTCACCCCCCCCCCTCTAGGGTGAAATCGATCCTACAGTATGAATTGTGAGCATCGTCTTCTACCGCATCATATGAATAGTAAATGATTTCATTTCCAGGAAATATATTGAGTACATGTTCATTGAGCTCGTCAACATATTCATTTAGTGGTGTAATTAATGCTCTATTAACTATGTACTCTTTATCGAATGCATTTTTTGATAAGTTGGGAAAAATTGTATCTATCAACTTTGTCAGTGGATTAACATCATTTATTTGATGTTATGATCATATTTGTTGGTAGTTGATCATTTCTTTATTGATTGAAGGTTCGGTGCCATCTCCAGTTTGAATTAGAAATTTTGAATATGCGATATCATTTGCTGCTCACATGTTTTCCTTTAAATGCAAAAGTTTAAATTTTTCCCATAAAAGTGATTTAATGATGCATGGATTAATCGCTTCATTTCTTGTAGCTTTAGGCACAACTGGCAATACTTGTCGAAAATCTCCTTCCATAATAAGGATTTTACCTCCAAATGGTTCATCCACATCCATTATATCTCTCATAGTTCTATCAAATTCATCAAAAGCATAACGATGTACCATTGTAGCTTCATCCCACATAAGAACAGTTGACTATTTTAAAAGTTTTGCTAATTTTGACTGTTTGCTTATTGAGCATGCTGGCGTCGCTTTTGGTTGTACTGGAAGTTTAAATCTTGAATGTGCAATTCTTCCACCAGGTAGTATAGTTGCAGCGATACCAGATGTAGCTGTTGCAATTGCAACACTACTATCTTTTCTAACCGTTGACAGAATAGCACGGTAAAAATATGTTTATCCCGTCCCTCCAGGACCATCTATAAAAAACAAACAATTTTCTTTTTTTACAATTGCATTCATAATTGTATTGTGGGCCTTCAATTGTTCCTCATTCAATTTTTTAACAACTAGTAAATCATCCTCGGAAATAGGAATCGCTAACTCTTCTTCTATTAGCTCTGAAATTTTATCACATTCATCACAATCATATGCTCTTGGTATATTTGGAAAATCATAATCAGTTGTGTTTTTTTGTGTTGGAGAAGTAACATATTTAAATCTTTCAAAAGACGATTTGTTAGAAGCATTTGGTTAGTAGTACTTGAATTTCGATAATCTTCTACCATATGATCGAAAAACTCATCCCATAACCTTCGCACACCTGATGGATTGCAAAAAACCAAGATAGTAACAAATAATGCTCTCAAAGAAACTGGCATCTTTGTACTTGAGGCTTCGGTCAAACATTCTTTAATGCTATCATCGTTTTCTAAAAGCCCTCTTTTCTCAACGACTTCTTTAAATGTTCAACTTCTAACTTCGTCAACTGTAAGTAAATCATTAAAAGTAGTTGGTCCTCTAATGTGATTCAAAAGTATTCTCAAGAAAAAACGTTCTCCTTCTGTAGGTAGGACTGTGTATATTGTACCAATCACCCTTATATTAGGTACTTTTCTTTTTCATTTTTTTTGATTTTTAATCCAACAATAGTGCTCTGGAAATTCATGATATAAAAATTGTCTTGCCTATTCATCAATTGAATTTGTATAGAAAAACTCTGTGAGCATTGTGTGTAGGTTGCTTTCATCGGCCAAAACTTCATTGATGGTTTGATCATTGGAAAACATAACACTTTGTTTGTTTGGAAGATGTATTTGAAGACGTTCAACTGATGGATATATATTGCTAAGAGAGAACCCAAAATCTTCAACGATGCTTCTACAGCAGAAATCCACCTTGTATCTATAATTTGTTATATCTCATCATAGTTAGGTCCAGGTTGAAATTGCATTGTAACGCGGTCTGGACCTTTGTAGACATATTTGTAAAGATATTTAACGCTTTTTATACTATTACATATCTCTACATTGATGTGACAGTTATATTTACGTAGTAACCAAGGATTGTAAGGTACAACCCATCTGTATCTACCATCAACTTTTCATTTCTATCAATAGGAATAGATTTTCCACTATCGCATCTTCTGTAAATTGGGTATGAATCTGTGCCTTGAATAGTCACATTTGAAAATTATTTTGGATGCTCTCTTTTGCAACTACCATTTTTCATGCAAGGACAATTTTGATTTTGATTACCACATGGTCCATGAATCATCCACTTCATTACTACCACATGTAACTCTGATTCTTCGTTAGAATCTGGTATTTCTGCTCTAACAATTTCATCATATTCATCTGGGTTAGTCAATTTTTCTTTATCTTTGAAGATAATTAGCATATGAACATGTGGCAAACCTCTTTTTTGAAATTCAATCACATGGACGTGAGCAGCTACTTTTCCAAGTGCTCCTTCAGTGAAAATACTTTTTTTAATTCCTCGTATTTTGCATGAAATATCCTTGTTGTCAAATCCGATCTGTCTTGGGGGTCTTGACGGGGTAGCAATTCGGTAACAATTTCATCCCAAAGTGGATTGCATGTCATTGTAATGAATAAATCGGGTTTGCCATACTTATTTACTAAAGTCATTGCATCTTGATATCGTTGATACATATCACATGGACAACCAATATAAGAAGAAGGTAGCATTATCCGTGTTCCAACATTACCTAAATAAGAGAATTTGTTAAAAACTTCATAAATTTGATAAATAATCACGGTCCCCTAAGATCTTGATCTGCTTAAAAAATTTGATAAATAAATTTTGTAAGTTTTTTTTAACATGAAGTGACTCGATAAACTATGTGGGTGATAAATTAATATGACTTGGGTTCATAAATTATACTTTTATTATATTAATAAATATATTATTATATGATGATAATGAAGCTACTTGTACTGCTTGTTTGTGTATCATTATATGCATTCGTACATAGGCAAAATAAACTTTGGTAAATATATAACTTTTACGGCTCTCACAATATAACGTACTGAGTTATAAGGAATAGTTCTCTGAAGTAATACCTTGTATATTGTGAGAGCAAGGTATCGAAAAAAAAACCACATGTACTACTTGTTTGCGATGCATCATCATTGATATTCTTTTCGACTCTTTTAGATTTTCTACTACGATAAATAGTACGGTATTGTTCACGTTTTGCCTCTTTGTCTTCTTTAGTCATTAACTTTTTTCCTTCTTTATAGAGAATACGACGATGCTCTAATTATTTTTCCCTTTGTTCAGAACTTAATTCAGATAGACGTTGTCCTTTTCTTTCGGCCTTGATTTAAGCATCCAATAATTCTTCTTGATGAGCCCTCTCAATGATTCTAGGGCTTCTACGCAGTACTGGGGGTGCTTGAGTACATTGCATTTCTTGACGTTGGTTTCTTTCAATAATTCTCGGACATCTACGGGGCAATAAGGATGGTACGCAGTTGGTTTCAATTTGGTGACGTTGAACTCTATTAATATTTCCACCCTTTGTAAGTTGGGGACTTGGTTAGCTTCCATTGTCTGATGTTGAGTTCTCTCGTTGATTCTAGGACTTCTACGTGGTTTTAACTTGGAAAATTGATTGCCTTCCATGAGTTGATGATGAAATTCAAAAAAATTCAAATGGAATTTGTTTGACCTATAATGCTAGAAAAATATATTCAATTTGTATTATAAGTGAACATCACCATTTAAGCCTTAAGAGCTAAGTTGCATATATTTATTAGTAAAACTAAAATACCTAATATAAGTAATAATATGTTTCATGTTTCATAGTAACAGTTGGAACATGCTTTACAACATGTAGATGTAGTAGAAAAAATGTAAAAAATTTCTCACAGATGGGAAGTAATTGTAGTTAACAAAAAATATTTAACTTATATTATGCAGTTAGTAGGTGGGGCATGTTATTATGAATAGAATATAAAAATACATATCTTCCACAAACATCATCGTATGTAATGTTTGGATAAGCTAAAAGAATATGAGATATCAACAAACTAAGCTGCTTTCGCTATTCAATTTTTACCAAATTTGAATTTCCAAGATGTAAATCTTGAGTAATAATCAAAGTTGAGCGATGAAGACAAAAAAAAATTCTCCTGATAAAATAAACTGCATAACAAATAAATTGAAAGTAAGACAAAAAAAGAAAAATGCAAGAGAACTTAAAATATAATAATGCAATAATAAGAAGAATAAGTTTTTAACAATGCAATAATAAGAAGCGTAAGGTTTTAACAATGCAGTAATAATCAAGTGTAAGCAGTATCACAGAATTTTTAATCTCAACTTATGTATTATATAATTGACTGTAAAAGAAGATGCATGTTAAAAATAAGTATAGTTGTTTTTGGTGAATGAAAGATATTTGGTTGCCTTATTTGTTAATCTCCAAATGCCTCTATTAAAATGCATACAACTCCTCCCTTCTGTCTAAAACAAATTAAAGCCTTTTGGGATTAAAAGCTTTAATTTCGACAGCACTTCACTTCTTTTCGTCTACGCATAATGTTGCATCCAAGGGGTATATTCATATTGTGTTTTCTAAAATAAATTAAAGTCTTTTGGGACTAAAGACTTTAATTTGTTTTTGTTGTATTTGTTAAAATAATATTTAATGGTTAATTTCATATGTCAACAAATATATATATATATATATATATATATATATATATATATATAACACTAACAGTGAAATATATATTTGTTCAAATTTGGATAATATATGATTATTAAAAATTGGGTTGCGCATAATTTGCATTCAAAACTTAATCTTACCTACAATATTCATAAGCATATATAGAGAAACTCCTTAGCAATGTCGTTGATGAACAATACAAAGAATATGCACCTCTTTGTCCTGTAAAAGACCAGAAAAGATGAAAATCAATCAATGGTATAAAGATAGCAATGGCATCAAGAAATCTCACTACGACTTTATCATACTATGAAGAAATTACACACATCCAGGTGGACATGTATCTAATCACAATGTGCATGTGTAAATTTAGCAACATGGTTGTGTAGCATTATCATATACTATGAAGAAGAATAATGAATCTCAAATTCATGTTTTCATTATATATCACAATGATCTTAAAAGTAATATAAACAAATGGAATTATGTCATCATTCCAAGTAAAAGATTGAGTTTCAACCTTTTAAGTTTTGTTCTTCGACCATATAAATAATTAGTTGTATAATAGTTTATATATTATAATTATGTATAATTAAATTTTACTATTAATTATGCAATATTATAAAGAAATTCATATAAAACTATTTATTAAAAGTTATAGTATTTAAAATCAACTTTTATGAAGTAGAAGAGCAAAAATAAATTAGATTACCTAAATAATGATCTAATAACGATTGTTCTTTTTCATTCATTATGTCTCATCTTTTTACTTAGCTAATATTATGTTTAAAAAGGTAACCATATAGATGCCATCTTCGGACAAAAATAAATTGTTTAAAAAGGTAACCATTATAGTATAAAATAATGTCATAACCTCAAGCGGTTACCAATTAAGTTTATCATTTTTGTTATGTTGAACATATTGTAATTTCAAATTCAAAAGGATCACTGATATGATACTCTTTCTTAAATAAGAAAATAATACTTTAATTCGGACAATGTTTATATAGAAATGAGCATCAAAAGGGTGTAAATTCAATATTCTTACACATCTCGTGTTAGTTTTCCTATTTTGAAATGACGGTGCTGACAATCACAACTTTTTAAACGTGTAAAAAAAAATTTACAGCTAGAAAAAGTTATCTAATAAATTGAAGTATGTCAGTATGTAATTAAATAAGGTATTTTGGTATAAGCAAAGTACATGATGTCACAATCAATTCTTGCTGATAAATATAGTTGGGATCATCTTCATTTATTTACAATAGCAAAATATTAGTAAATATTAGTGATTAATCCTAGAAAATTTCTCCTTGTTAATTCTTTTTCAAAGAAACATACATATTCATGAACTTTCAATGATATAGATTATTTACGACAATTTAGCATATAGATACTGACCATTGTGTGCATTTTTTGAGACATGATGTGTATATGATTAGTTGATGAATTCTCAATAAACATAATATAGAAATAAATTTCCTTAGTTTCTTACTGTCATATTAAATGAAAATTCAGTACCGAAAGATGCATGTTATAGATAAAAATGTTTTTTTGAACCAAATTAAATACAAAAACAATTAAGATAAATAACAAACCATAACAAACTGCCATACTTTTCACAAAAAACCAAATTAAGCAAGTATTGGAACCTTTTTACTAACTCAAAATGTAAGTTGCTCATAGATTTGATTTTGAAAGTACAAAATTTCTGAATGGACATAAAAGGAAAAATCTATTTGTTGATTAAATGTGAATAAAAATGATGTAAGCATCCATATTTTAACCTTAAAAAATACTTGAGAATAAAAAGGGGATACCACCAAATAGACCAATAACACAAAAATTAAAAGCAGACCTTAACTAATAAACCATGATTTGACAGTACAAACATACAGGTATTCAAATTAAGCTGCGTAACATTACATTTGGCAGCCCAGTATAATAAGCATATGTAGAGGCAGCTAAGGAGGCATAAATTTTAGTAATGGTATCAAAAATTTATTTTCATATGCATCTATGAACATGAAAAACATGGAACTTTGGTTGATTGTTTGAAAAACATGGAACTTTAGTTGATTCTTTGAAAAACATGAAGCTTGATTTCTTTTTACGAAGCTTAGTTAGAAGCGGAACACAACCAACAACATTTTGTGCACAACAACTAAAGTATTGATGAAGTCAAGTTCTCCATATCCACTGGTTTCAATGTCATAAATGAATAGTGTAGAGCATAAAACATACTCATTTAAACAGTTTACATAGTAGTTGAAGAAAACCAAAAGAGATAATACCATTATGTTTAGTCATTTCACCCCATTACATCGTAACTTCCTAAAACGAAGAAGTTTAATTAGCTTTACAAAAAATTATAATGTTTCACATTCAAAATAAGAGTATAGTATATTATTATTCAAAATACTGAAATAAAAGATAATAGTTACACACTTTAACATTTAATTTGAAATTTATATGAAAAGAAGTCATTGAAGAAATGGGGAAAGACGCTTTTGCCAAAAATCCAACCGAGAAAATAGAATATTTACTATATAACAAAAAAATTTCCATCAATAAGTTCAAATCATGTAGATGCACAGTTTTAGATCCTAGAAAAGTTCTTGAAAATACAGGTGAGTGTGTATGTGTTCATGTTAAATGATATTAAACGCTTTGAAACTGCAGTTTGGAACCATAGTGAAGCATTTACAAATTGCTTGGTACATACATGATAAAGCTTAGCATTTCGGTAGTGATTAAAAGCAATGAAAATGACAGTGGACAAGACGTTGACAGTTCATGTCAATGATGCAATAACTTGTAAACGTAATGATGCAATAGTAAAAAAAATAGAGGCCAAACATAGTTGAACAAAAATACTCTGTCCAGTAGTGGTTATATTATTTGGAGCAACCTAAAATGTAGCCTAGAAATAATTATAGTTGAAAAATTAACATGTTGCAACAAAGTAGGAAACAAAAATATGTCTCTACTCGATAAATTTTGGGATTACATTGAATGCATTTGCAATCTAGTATAAAATAAATTTTGTACTAATATTCATGTTCCTTACAATCGTAGATTGACAAATAAATGTAAGTTGTATAAGCAACTAAACTATAGGAACGCAAAATATGAGTAAAAGCAAGTAAACTACAAAAACATAAATGCTGAGAACAAATGCAGCTTGTATAAATAATTTAAAAGCACAACCTATTTATATCTAAAATAGAATCAACTTAATTATTGACAGCAAAAGCCAAGTTAGTACAAATTAATTAATTTTCAAGAATAAGCTGAAAGTAGAATAGCCAAACGGAACAGATACATGAAGAGACCAACCAAAAATTATGCAGGACACATGTTTCTTTGGGCTTGTCAATTTGGCACTTGATGTTGCTTTTAGAGAAAGGAAGGCATGTCGTCATATATGTAAACATATAAAATAGTAACAACAACGTGTATTGATAAATAATCAGAAGAAGGGAAAAGTTAAAATGAAACACCCAAGTTTTAAATTATTTTCAGGGCTAAATGTGTATGTTAAGTGGGTTTACAGCATTATAAACAGTTTGTTATGGAAAAGCTTTGCATATATACGTATAGAAACAACCTGATATAAAATACTAAGGATATTGGAAGGAAGAAAAACCGACATATTTCAACATACTTTACTAAGAACATCGGTGTTTTATCATAGCTATGTATAAATAAGTTTGAGAATCAATAATATTCCCGCTATAATTTAGTGATACCTTGCAAAAAATAAGATACAATTAAAAGTCGCTTACATATACATGAAATTGCTTATGGAAGTTTAATTTGGTTTTACGGTATTAAATTTTTTGATAATTATTTTACAACAATGTTCTCTTATATATTTCAAATGTTGCAGCAAATGTGCGAACATTAAAAACAAAATTTTATTTTCATTATGCAGTAAAATAACTTTGATACACACACATATTTGTACTAATGTTGACGTTCCTCAAAATTATAGATTAACAATTAACTGTAGGCTGTTTGAGCAACTAAACTAAACCATAGGAACACAAAATATGAGTGAAAGCAAGTAAATTACAGAAACATAAATGCTCGAAACAAAAATATTACTATAAAATAATTTAAAAGCACAGCCTACTTAAATCTGAGGGGATTTCTACTTCAAGGGCTTGTTTGTGCAGGGTAATAAATTTTAAAGACACTAAAAATTTGTTTTAAGGACATTTTATAGGAAAAAGATAAAAGAATTTATCATTTTCAGTGATACAGAAATTTTACAGCAAGCTAATGAACTTAATAAATTGTAAAATCATTTCATTCATCTTATGAAAAACATGACCATGCACACCTGAATACTATAAGATATACATAAATTTTCTTCACAACATACTGAATGTAGTCGTAATTTAAAAGGTTTAAAAAAATACATACAAAGGACAAGTGCTTGAAGTCCAAGATGTAAAATAGATTAAGCTGGTGACATCGAATTAGCAAGAGAAGAATCTTAAGATTTTCTTCCTGGATAAAAAATAAAGTATTCAATAAATTATCAATCAAACCTTGTGTAAGCTATCAGTATATTTATTTGTTATGTACAGTATGTGCAGTGGCAACTATATTAATATTCATCCATTATCTCATATTTGTTGGCTAAGAACACATTAATTGATCGCATGTGCATATGCACTAATTATGTTCCTTTGAATTCTTTAAGAACCTGTGTTTCAACTTCAATTTTTTTTCCAGCCTGTCATGTTTTCAAAGATACTTTGGTCTACAAACTTGCTTACTATGAAATCAGTGTAATATGATACTTTTCTCATTTCGACTCATACAATGAAGCCTGTAACTTTTAATATCAATGTTCCTAGTTATAAACAGATTTGGTTATGAGGAACATAATTTTTTTTTTCTTCTGTAATCTACTGCTGGTAACACTGATACCTTAAGATGATTTATTTATTATGTATAATTCAAATAAACAGAAATAAACCTCTGCCAAATTGAGTACACTTGAGATTTGCTGCTATTGATCACCCTATAAACAGACTCCAATGTCCATTTTCCCCGTAATAATATTACAATATCCTAGCATTCGGCTATAAGACAATGAAAAACACTGAACAAACCGATTCAAAAATTTTGTTTTGAAATACATTTACATATATCATCTGGTTGTTTACTGAACTACAAAAATCTTCTCTTAAAATCAAAATGGAGAAGAATCATTTGAAGATAAATAATGCACAATAAGCATCTATCATAACTACATAACAGTACAAACTATTTTTTTTAATTTAATTAAATCAATGATATACACCCAAAACATTTAGGATACTTTAGCATTGATTCCTTAAGCATTTACTATTTTGAGATATGCCTAGACTTCCATTTTTGAAATTAAAACTCATTCAGAGTCTCAGACTTCACATCTTGTTCAGGCTTGATCCCATTGAAACTAATTTGGTTTATAACATTTCTAAAGGGAAATTCGATCCTTTTAAACATTGATTCAATATACCAAGTTGGACAAATCAAATAAAAGAGAATAGAAAACACCAAGACCGCATGAAAACTTGTAGTAGTCGAAGCGTGTATAGTATACCTTGTGGAGAAGATAGAAGGAAAGAGAAAATGCCTACCGCCTGAATTGAAAAGTAAATCCTGGACGGGATGTCTGGTGAGGTCAAGTTTGGGGTCAAGTTTCGCATTAAAGATCGATGTTGGGAAGTTACGTAGAAGCTACATCAGTGGTGAGATTGAATTTGTAGATGAATGGAAGCAAGAATTTTGGGGACGAATTTGGAAAGAAGAGAATTAGGTCATAAGACGGGAGAAGGAGAATGATAGGAACAAATGTGGTGGGAAGGAAGCGAATGAGTGCGGATCCGGCAACGTGGGAAATAAGTGTATATTTGGTATTTCAAAAAGACCTCGAGTAAATCTATTCAACAAATTATCTTTATTAGTAGTAAAGATATAATAGTAGAAAAGCAATATACATTGGTTCCATAGTAGATCACATAAAGTATAGAAGAAAAATAGAAAAAAAGAGACGGAAACACTAAAAATTTATAGCTGTTGGCAAGCTTTTGGCTTACATTCACTTTGATCTTTTATCAGTTGGGGTTTTATTACAATAATAAGAAGTGCAATAATGTTCAGATCCGATCTAATGGGCTTTTGGTAGAATTATATGAGAAAATGGAGTTTTGACATAATTCTGTCATAGAGGAATCGATCTTCTTCCTTGCTAGTGTTCCCTATATATTTATAGGCACAGAAGGAACTATTTTGGGCCTTGGTTTGCTGTAAATATCCTCCTAAATTCATCCAAGATTTGGTAGAAGTTGACTTACCCTGTTGTTATAGAGGGAATGGTCGATATAGAGGGAATGGTTGACATGGAGAAAATGATCAAATGGAGGGAATAATCCATTCCTGTCAATTAGAGTTGATCCATCCACGTAAATCTAGGTTGATCCATCCCTATCGATCATGGTTGATCTATTGGTAAGATTTTTCGTTTCACAACATCAAAATTTTAGTGGGATGATTATATCCCCGATTATCCTATTAGTTGTGAACAAACAAATTTAAGTAACGTTCAGTTTGCCTTTAACTAATTATATTAGGATTGCTTACACAATCATGAACATATATTTTAACTGTTTGTTAAAATGCCTAGATTGGTTTAGGTGCCAATGTTAGCAAAATAAAAAGAATATACTAAAAACAGAAATTAATAAGCGCATTAAAGTAAATGACACCAACATTTACATGTTTCGAATTTTAGAAAATCCTATGTCCACGGATCAAATCCTTTATTATCTTTTCTTCTTCCTCATATAATACTTTTAATGGCAGAAAAAGTACAAGAATATAAGGTAAATTTTCATAAAATTAATCAAAAGTCCCTTTCTCTTCTATAGTACTTTTTTTGTTTATAGTAGAAACTCCCTCGTGGATATTGACATCACTTCTCTACATCCTTTCCCCATCGTCATATGTTGCCACCCGTTTTCCACCTGTTGATTATTGTAATGTGCATAGGTTGTTGACATGACCATTGGCGAGAAAGTTTGCTTTTGGCGGGAATATTTGAATTTAGGCGGGAAGATTTGAATTTGAAATGTTGTTTTTGATATCTGTGTGGTGAGCTGTATTGGTATCAGCCTTGGTATTGTGCCATATATATATATATATATATATATATATATATATATATATATCTTGGTGATCCGCTTCTATACTTTGCATTTGGATAATCAAGTGGATTATCAAACATAGTTGTGTTAATATAAAAAAGTATTGGTTTTGTTTATTTAAGCTGACATGTACAACGTAGACCGACCTGATTGGATCAGACAAGTTCCTGGGGTATATTGGTACCGTCTTGCGTTATGTGAGTCGTTCTACTTGCTTATTACGACACACTATATTTATATATTATGGAGGTTGTTGGATATGCTTGAACGTTACTGCGTAGTTTTCCTATATGGTGGAATGACTTCATAAGTGGTGGCACAGTCGCTCTGGAGATAGCTTGTGGCCAAGGAGACGACAACGCCATCTGAGGGTATGATGACACAGTCTTTGGTGAAGATGGATACGTAGTTTAATATGTAGACCATGTGGATTGTGGGAAGTTTGAGTGTGTAATTTCCTTTACAGAAGCGCAGTTCTCGTTTGTATTTTTTTCTATTTGTTATAGTGTTATAATTATTCTAAATGCTTTGGACATACATGGTACGTTTAATGGTACGACTTACTTTCTTTTTAGGGAGAGTACTGCATTATGGGTTTGGACGATCTTTTAATCATATTAACTTTATTTTATTAGACTTCGCATATAATGTCTTTTAGGGATCTATCTAGTCCATTGAATGATTTTAGGTCATTTCATTATACTACGCAATTTCTTATTAACTGACTACGCAACATATTCTGTGATCGAAAATGGGTGCAACTTTTGCTCTCTAAGTCTACGTTAATGCATATTAGTGCAGAATTGTAATTTACCGAATGCATTTTTCATACTATCTAATCAATCAGCCACCTCGCATTTCATGCTTCTTACATGCATCATTGTATGAGTGGCCGTGCTTTTCGCACGTGATAAGACATGTCATTTCGATTTTTAAGAAATTTGCTTAGTTTTTTGTGAAGATCTCTTTGCATCATTTTTATCTAAAAGTCCTAATTAATAGCTCGTTTGAATTCAAGGGCTAAGATTTTCTAAATTAATTTGCACTTATTTCACCTTTTTTCTTACTTTCACATTTGCTTTCTCAACGAACATAAAGAAACCATAGGCGATTTATGACTTTTACTTCAGTTTCCTCTTATCAAGCCTCGACCATTGTTAATCTGTAAGCCATTTATTTTACTTTTTCTTCTTCTTACTTTTCTGCATTTTAGGTGGTTGATTAGTTTGTTTAACGAAATTACTAATATAAATTGATACATTTTTTAGTTATTTTGAGGAATTCATTTTCAAGGTTTTATTTGTTTATCATTCGATCTTTAAATTGTTTGTGCAATCGTGTACATTTTCAGATTATCAAATGAAATCTTGATTATATTGGTTTAATTAGTTGGTTTTGTTCTTTAATTTGAAGTATCTTTTAAACATAAATTCGTTATCTTCACCAATCCGCTGTTTGAAATGAAGTGCATTGTGAGTTTTGGTTTTAATTCGCTCCTTTTAGTTATCAATGGTCTCCAACAATCTTCCCAATCATCGGGTCATTATTTATATTTTTTTAAATCTAACTTCGACCATCTGTGAGAAAAGTCGAGTTGAGGAAATTTGGAAGTTTGGGATTGATGGCTATGGGTTTAGGATTCCTAAACCTTTTGGGTGTATTCATCTACCCCTCAGGGGGATATATTTCCCTCATCTTGGAAAATGTTCGATGTGGTCTTTATCTTCCTTTACACCCCATTTTTAAAGAATGGTTGGCTACTGTTGGTCTATCTCCCATTCAGCTAGTCCCTATATTCCATCACCTACTAGAATGCACCTACATTCTATATGTTAAAAACTTAACTCCTCTCTCTCATCGAGATCTACTCTTTTTTACTCGAAGCTTAAGAGTCTGACTTCAGGGTGTGTTGGATTTTATCATATTCAAGCTACAAAATCTCTTTTCTAGACAACTCTGCTCAAGACTTATATGTTGGAAGATCAAC
The DNA here is from genome assembly GCA_030765085.1 of Allium cepa. NCBI lineage: Eukaryota > Viridiplantae > Streptophyta > Magnoliopsida > Asparagales > Amaryllidaceae > Allium > Allium cepa. The sequence continues at coordinate 306,063,667 of CM060938.1, read as the reverse complement.
CCTATATCATTTTGAACTAGAATGATTTCATTTCCTCATTGGTGAATCTGGTACTGCCATGTCCTTTTTTCCTGGTTACAGCTGCGAAGATTTGTTTTACTGACTTAAATTTTCTTATCTTTTTTGGTAGTTTTGATTTTTCTAAAGGTGGGTGAGAGCTCTTTTCATATCGTAGGATAACAATGCTTAGTTGTGATGTAGAGGTTTGTAAGTATTCATACTCTTTTCATGAAAGACTAAATGTGAAAAAATAATTTCCTCCGTCAACATCATCGTTTTTGTCGTTCTATTTGTTTTATACTATTGACATGTTTATGCCATGTGGTATATTTTATTTATATGCACTTTGGTGTTTACATCTTCGTTTTCCTTGTTACACCTTTTTTATCACATGACCTTGTATTAGGCATGACATTACTTAGACTGTATAGGTACCATATCTTCGAAGTCGGCTGCTGCACTAAAGAAGAAGAAAGATGCAAAGAGATTCGAAGATGATTTGATTATGCTAGGAGACCCAATCAAGAAATGAAAAGTAAAACTTCCTTCTTCAATCAAGTTATTCTGACTTCTCCAATCCAAGCACCCTCTATTAGTGCGCTTCCATCTTCTTCTTGCTTCATACCTACCTCGGGGAAGAGCACCATTTCTGTAACGATCCCGATTTTTGAGTAAAATTAAATTTAGTAATTGATATAAATTTGTGAATTTAAATTGTAAATTAAATTAATTTTTCCAAGATTAAATAGGATATTTGTTTATTTGGACATTGATTTTAAAATTTAACCGTGGATTTGAAATTCTATATTTAATATCTTATAAATAAATAAAATTTGGATTTGAAAACTATATAATTTTATACTACTAGAAATTTTTTCTCTAATTTTAAGAGGCATATGTAATATTTAATTTTGAAAGTTATATTTTGAGTTAGATATAAATGATTTTCAAAACAATTGTTTAAAACTGAATACCATTATATATGTGTTTATTTATTAAAAGCATAATTAGTTTAAAATCATTTCTTCTTTAAATTGGTATAAGTAGGAATAATAAACAAAATGTATATAAAACAAGAAATAAAAATTTAAAATAATACATATATAGATAATTATTTATTTAAAAGGTATAATAGTTTTAATTCAAAAAGTATAATGAACTAAGCTTAAAATAATATTGGTTATAAAGATTTGAACATTTTCATTTGAAAATAGTTTGTAAATGTATAAAAGTATAAATTTGAGAGCATGAAACATGATTCTTGATATATACAAAAGTATAAATTTGTAAATATGATAACAAGAGGGTTTAAAACAAAATTTTAAAATAAAATTTTATAAAGGGTTTCAACATAAAAATGCAAGAAAAGGACAAGTGTAGAGCATGCGATAATTTTTTTACAAGTGTAAATATGTTGCCATGCAAGTGATACAAGTGGCAAAACAAAATATTTTAAAAATTTAAAGAAAGAAACAAACCAGAAAAGAATAGAACTAAATCCAGAAATATCAAACAGCTTCATATGTACAACCTGGAAATAAAAAAACAAGTTTCAGATCCTCTTAAATCTGATGCAAACAACAACTACAAACTCAAGCAATCTTAAGCCTGAGATCAATTCAGAGCTTTAATCAAATACCAATTCAGATTTAAAAGCAACAACAGATCTGAAAGCAAAGCAATTTCAACCTGGAAAAGTAAATCAAAATTGGAAGTTTAAAGCTTCAACCTGAAGCCTGTGGATTACCTCAAAATCAAAATCAAAGTAGCAAGTTAAAATCTAGAAACTTTAAAACAAGCCTGGAAGCAAGAAATCAATGCAATCAACAAAACTAAAGCATCTCAATATTAAAACCAAGTTCAAGCAATTTAAACAAGCACAAAGGATTCAAACCTGAGAAATCAAAGCAAGCAAACATTTAGTTTAAGATATCAAATAGCAAATCAACATGCAAGCTTCAGATCGAAACTCTGGTCTCTGTTCTTCTCTGTTTTTCTCATGATCCAGGTGAGCAAACCTTATTTTTTTTAAACTTGATCTTCTTAAATTTTATGCCTGTGATAATGATGTTGTGATAAATGCTTGTTGTTGATGGCGAAATATGTTTGCATGTATATGTGTTACTGATATGCTTGCTTGGACATATAAATATATGTCTCTGTTTTTATGTAACAGCCTTGAGCAAGTAAAAAATAATAATTAAATCTCTCTTCTCTAATCTCTTATTTCTGATAATGTTTAAACCAAAATATGTTGGAATAAGACAGATCATGATTTTAAACATATGTTTAAGTAAAATTAAAAGATAGTTTAACTGGAAAAGAAGAAGTGTAGTAAAATTCTCGAAGCATGTCAAAACTTGACTTCAGTAATTAATTATCTCATTTATATAAGATGATAAATCTTTAAAAATGGGGGATTAGATAATAAAATCCAAAATTTTAAGTTAGTGGTTGTTGCGAATTTTCGAGTTGATCGGAAATTGTACTTTTGGCAAGTTCTGGCGATCACGGTGGTCAGGGGTCTCGAAATCGATGTGGAAGGTGGCTGATGGGATGGTGGTGGTCGAAAAAATCATGGGTAGATTTATTATTCACCGAGGCGACTCAGTGATGACGATCTAGGGTACGATGTCAAGATTTGAACGACGAAGAATGCAAGGCTAACTCGTGGTCATTGAAGCATCGAGTTGAATATGACCTAGGTGGATTAAAGCAAGGGAATTTGACGAAGCTACCTTCGAAGTCGCATGGTCATCAGTAGTCAGATTGTCGACGTCGAGGAAGTTTTCAGATAATAGTTTGGTTCCAGTTTGATCTTGAGTGCTCGATTTTGATTTTGGGACGTTTGAGTTGATCTGGGTTATCCAATGGAGTAGTGGGGCTGCCGATGACTTGTAGGTGGTCGAGGTACTGATCTCCAGTGGCCGAAGTTGTCATGCATGTGCACATGCACGTTGGTTTTGTCTGGTTCGTGTTGTTAGTTGGGTTGGAGAAGGAGGGGGCGACTCAAAGTTGAGCTCGAGAAAATGAACGATGGGCTCGAGTTGATTCGGGTGTATTCGCGTAGGCATGCGATTACAGGGTTTTAAACCTTTAAATCAAAAACAAGTTTTAAAAATATAGAAGGGGAAAGAACTCGGGTATTTGATAGATTGGCTCGGGTATTTTCTGTTTTGGCTCGGGTTAATAATTTTATAACCTGTTTTAAAATGTTATAAAGACTTGTACAGTTTTTTTTAAAAAAAAAATTAAAACAGAATATAGATTTCAAATTTAAGTAAAGACATGTTTTTTGTGAAGTATTATAGTTTCCGAATTTTATTACAAAGCTTGAAGAAGTTAAAAGTAAATTTTTAACAAGTTTTTTGTAACAAGTCTTTCAAGTTTTAAAACATTTTGTAATTTCTTGTTTAAAAAGGGTAATTTTATAATAGGTTAATGTCTAAAAGCTTTTCAAAGGAAATTTAATGATGTGATTAAATAAGGGGTTAATTTATTAATGTTATCAATTAAAAGTTAATAAATGAAAGGAATTTAAGAAGGAAAAAAAAGATAATTACCCAATGTATTAAAAGGATGAATTATTTAATTTCTTAAAGATTTAGATAAAGTGATTAAGGGTTGTTTTATAAATTTAAAAATTAATTATTTTTTTATAAGTAATTAAGGAATAATTAATTTATGTAATTAATTAAGGATTAATATTAAAGGCTAATTATTTAATGAAGGTTAAGGAATGATAATTAATTAAGGATGATTAACTACTTAAAAATAATTACTTAATAAAAGTAATTAAGGATCAATAACAAATGATTAAAGATTGGTTAATCAAGTGTTTAAAGATTAATTAATTTAAAGAATAATTAATTAATGTGATTAATTAATTAAGGTAAATAATTTGAGAATAATTAATTAATTAAAGGTTAATTAATTAATGAAAGTAATTAAGGGATGATTATTAATTAAGAGTTAATTAATTAATTAAGGATAATTAATCAAGGGGTTAGTTATTAATTAAAGGTTAATTAATTTATTAATAAATGATTAAAGAATAATTAATCAAAATGTTTTGTAATTAATTAATGTTAATTAGCCAGGACTAGTAATTCATAGGTAGTTTGAATTAATCAGACAATTATCTGATCTTACTTATGAATGTTTGGATTCTATTGGATGATTGGATTGTTTGATATCCTTGGTAGTGATGCTCTGTTTTGATTTGAGCTGTGTTTAATGTAATTTATTATCTGTGATATATATCTGTGATCTGTGAATGAAAGATAAGCGTTATAGTTTATACCACTTATCAAATATATTGCTGTATTTGAATATGTACTGATTGATGATGTTGCACTTCTATTGTGTAAAACCCCTAGACTACACTTATACATACACAAATATGGATTGCACGTGAAATTGGTTAAGTCACAGATTTTCGAAATAGTTTTAAAAATTGAATTTTTGAATCCAAATGGTGTTGGAAATGGCTTGGGTTTAAAGTAAAAAGCTTTTGAAAAGGAATTTCTAAGATAAAAATTATTTTTGAATAACTTAATTTATTTTTGAATTTTTGATTTAAATTTGAATTCAAAAATTTGACATTGAATTCTATTTATGATTTAAAACCATTTTAAAAGTGTTGTTTTGGGAATTTGAATTTAACGCAAATTTTATATTTGAAAATTTTTAACTTGTATAAATGAAATCGGATTTTTCCGAAACAGAAACTATTTGTTTTCAAATAATAAAAGCTTTCACATAAGAAATGAATTTCCAATTTGTGTTAAAAATATTGCAAGTCTAAAATGAAAATGGCCTTCCAAGTTATGAATAAATCCTTGAAAACGGGTTTGAAAGTTATAAGTTAAAATTTTAATTTAAAGATTGGATGAGTTAATCCTAATCAAAATGGAAATTGTTGTTAAATCTGTAAATGGATCCTTGTGAAACTGGGTGAACTTTGTGAAATGAATCTTTTTGTTTAAAGATTTGGAATGGTAATTTGTTAAACCATTTGAAGAAAGATTTTGGGTTTTTAAAAGTTGTGACTTAACTGAAATTCCATATCCATATGTTTTTAAATATTGCGCTCACTATTCGGTTTAGCCGGGAGAGGACCTTGTGTCATATAACCCATTCCGAATAGTGATACGACGTTATGGATTGCAATTGAAGACCGGTGGTGAAGACCGGGTGTCTTCGAGAGCGATAGTATAACCCGTCGATTGACTCTACACTGAGTTGCTCCGGTATAGAGTTCTCCATATGTGATGGGGAGTCCGATCAGAATTATGGATGCCCGGATTGCAAGGGCTTCTTCCTTTATTGGACGAAGTGCCTTCGGTTCTGTTCGAACCCGGAACAGACTTGTATGGTTGTATGTCTGACATTACACTTTGAGATATAAGACTGATCTCTATCAAATACATTTCTGTTTGGTGGCGCAGAATTTATTCTCTTAGCTTAACACCCTTCTCCGAGACGTACGAGCTTAGAGGTTATGTAGTTGATAGTTATCAGTGATATACTCCCAATTTTGTAGTGTGGCATGCTGAGTGCTGCTGTGTATCATTTGTTGATCAAAGCATGGCTTTTGTATAAAGCGTAGCTTTGTGGACGAGACTGCATTAGGACCTCACACCCCGGAAATGGTCGAAAGAGGAAAGATGCGGCAAGGTTATGAGGGTCGCTCCCTTTAGGGTGTGTCATTCCCTTCTGGAAAAGGGTGGTATCATGGTATGGAGCCCAAATACTTAACTCATGTGGTCACTGCAAATCTAATTACTTTGTGATTGGTTTGTGGTTGAGAGGCGCCTCGGATAAAGGTCCCAAAGGACCGGGGGATGGCATGCTCGAGTAGTAGTTACCTAGTTACAGAGGTAATCCGGCCTTGTGTTGGCACAGAGCCGGGAAGGTTCTCGGGAAGTCCCTCCAGACGCGTACCCATGTGGCAGTAGGAAGTTCTTTAGCCTGACCATTTGTTGGAAAATCCAATCTTCAATACGCGCCTTGTACGGTATTAGTTGTATAACCTGCCATCTACTTATGGTTGCGCTCCACTGTTTGGATGGTAGCTATAGTAGGCATACAATAATGGTTGTATGCTGGCTAAGATTAATATTATACTTTCGAAATGGTTTCTACACTATGTACTAGTAATAATATCAAAGAAATTTTCTCGTATCAAGCATATTTGACCATCATAAGGAGAAATCTCTTCCAATTCTGCGTTTGCATTGTGTGTGTGGCGGGAGGCCTTATGGTAGTTTCATTTTCCAAAAAGCATTGCGAATTTGTTTTAAGTTCTTTTGTTGTTTGTTTTAAAAGATAAACTGTTTTGTTTGCTCATACCAGTCCCACGACTGACCTGGAGTTTATTGTTCCCTTCCTAAACTCTGGGTGCCCACAATTTTCACACACGGGCAGTCTAGAGTTGGGTTTTTCAGATAATCGAATAGTAGGTGTAGATTCGATAGCTTTCAGCCTTAGGATTTGGCAATCGCATTTGGATCGAGTTGCTTCACTTCATCTTGATTGGGAGTTCGATCTATTTCTGGATTGGTGCGTTGGAGATGGATATTACCGATACTGGAGTTCTCTCTTGAAGACCTTATTGGAGATATTGTTACGCTGCTGGTGTTATCTTTTCTTTCCGCTGCTATTGTCTTGTATCATATCTCTGATGTATATTGATATCCATTGTATCATTCAGTTGTATAAGATATTGTATCAAATGTTGTAAATCAAATGTATTATTCATTTCTTCCGCTGTGTTGTACTTAATGTGTTGTAAGCTCCGGCGAACCAGATTCGACGTTTAGATCTACGGCATTTGAATATGAGTGTCGTATTCGGTGCCGATTTTCGAAGGTCGAGTCAGGGTCGTTTCAATTTCTGACTTGATCAAATGAATGGGGCGCCTTCTCATCGATGATGTAATTAAATTGGCTCCTGCTTTGGTAACGTCCCCTCCTTTGCTTACCGAGGATTTTTTTCTAGCTTGCATCGAGGCATATTTCTAGTAAGTTTGTTGATTATTCATTGGTTGATTTAATTCGATGGAGATTTAAAAGTATTTCTTATGTTTTATTATACCATTGTACCAAGGTATAGCTTTTGCGATGGAGGTGCACAAACGATTTGTGGGTTTGGAGTCGGCTCGAGATCTGGTTGAGATCACCTAAAAGAGATTGGATATTGATGTAGGAATGCAGAGGGAGAGGGATGCTAAGACAAAACTAGAAGAGATTGCCAAATAGCTTGATGGTGTTAATGAGAAGCTTAAGAAAGCCGAGTTATAGGCAGTTAAGGTGGAGGGAAAGGTTGATAGGTGAAGGGAAAGGGCAAAGGGATTTAAGGTGAAACTTGTTGAAATGGAGAAAGTGCTCGATACTACAATCTTCAATGTTTTATACAAAATTTATGCTTAGATGAAAAAGTAGTTTTTCTGGATCAGCTCGACGTAATGGACGCAGAAGTTAGTTTGGATTTTCTTAAGGAGCCCGATGCTATAATAGATGCATTGGCTTTATTGCAAGAGAAAGTTGTCCTGAGAGAGTAAGGGGATTCTTGATTCCCCTTCCAAGACCGTTTTGGAGGAGATGGTGTGACTCTGATATAAAGTAGAACCCATTTTGTACCATTTTAAGTTGTGTATATGTAAATAATGGTTTTATGATATATTGCTTGTTTACGTTATTGTAATTTGTTTTGTTTGTTTAAATGACATACTGTAGTGTATTTTGAACTTGTGTTCTCCTACCTTTTCCTTCTGGATAAGAGAGGTAGGCATTGAGAAAAGCTTATGGCTGAAGTCGTGTGAGGGAGATGATTTAGTTTAACACTTAAGGAAGCATATCGAGTGTCTTGAAAAACAAGCTATAAAGAGTTTGTCAACGAAAGTTGACTTTGTGCATAGAAGGGAAAATGACTGGAGAGGTCGGTATCGCAATTAAAGAGAGAGTCCCAAGGGCTTTTGTTTAGGATTATCCAAGTAATTCATGATAGAGATGCAGTTTATGAACTAGTAGTGCACATATGCGGTTTTTCACTTAAGAATGAGCCTCTTCCTTTAAGACATCCCCGTTTGTTGTGGTTCAAAAATAGATTTAATCATAAGAGAGAGTAGAGTTTGTTTTTATGTATTTTCGACTCTTAATTGAATAAGACCATTTCCTCATTGTATATGTATTTTTCATGTTTGATTGTTCATTAATTTCATACTTGTTTACTTCATATTTATAGACTACGCTCATTTCTACCATCGAAGCTACCTTAACTGATTCTCTTGATGGTAGCTGCCCCTTCCCCTCCCTCCCATGCGTCATTTATACTTCTCGTTTGAAAGGAGTAGTTCATTTAATTGTGTTTGAAGATTATGAAACCAGGATTGAAGAACTTGAGGCTGCTAATACATATCTTATTAGGGCGAAAGAATTTATTTCTAATGACATTAAAAAGGAATTGCACATTTAGTGTAATGAACAAGTGTAAGAGTTGGAAGAATCCAAACAAGCTACTCTTCAACAGTATGCTTATATCGCTAAAGCACGTTCATATATAAATGAATTGAAAAAGAAACTCAAATCCGCTCTAGTTCGCATTACTAAATTGGAGGGTCGTTGAAAGGCACAGAGAGTTGTTTCTGGGTTATCTGCAAAGACGAGATCAAAGAGCTTAGAAAAGAAAACAACGAATTATCTCAACGGGTCGTTATCCAACTATTTGAGGAAGACAACTCTAACATTCTAAAATTCTCAATCAGCTTATGCCCTCCTTTAAGTATGGATGAGGATGAGACTTCTCAATTGAAGAAGCGATTTATGGCATACTATAAAAATAAAGTTGATGAGTTGGAAGCTATTTATAGAGAACGACTGAAAGGTTCAACTAGTGGTGTGAAGGTAGAGAGACATTCCTCCTCCTATGATTTGTTTGGCCTATTTACAAAAAGGTCTTGGACAATTTTGAGCCCATGCCTCGTACTTCCATTGAGCGAATTAATTGTCTTAAAGAGCAAATACTACGCTTAGATTTTACTAAACCGACCTTGGCTACATCTTTCCTCCATTTAGCATTACTTATGTGTGCGCAATCTAATTTGGTTAGGAATCTTAAAAAGGAAAGTATTAAGCGTGTTGTCACAACCCGCACCTCAATGGGTTCGAACTTTTGCTAAATCGAAAACCCAAGTCCACCAAAGTATTGATCATTGTGTTTGGTATCTTGTAAATAAACAAAAGTATATCAGAGCACCATCAATAAGCAGAATAGTAAAGTAAAATAAAATATATAATTACTGACCAAGGCTTATACCTTTGTTAATTAGTATCCTTGTTAGTATTGAGCATGTATAAGAAAATCTGTCCTTTCACTGCTCCCTCTAATATCAGTACCTGCCCCTCTAAGTCTATCCCCTGGGTTGTAATGAGGAGAGGATCAAAACAACGTTCCGATGACTGTTAAATTACATACTTTATACATACACTAGTTTATGTCTATTGCTTTCCTTCACATGTTATGTCTACATTTTAGACTTAGTCATCTTGACTTCATCTACGTATACAATACGCCTTACCCACTCTAGGTATACAATAACTACATATGTGTGTGTGTGTGTGTATAACTAACATAGTCCCCCTTTGGACCAAGATACTTTTAACGCTAGAATCTATAACTTTGCACCTCATCAAGATCCATTGTCGATGCAGTATCATGTCTTTGCCACCATGCATACCAAGGAACTCACGTAGTGCATAATAATGGTATTACAACTATTTAGCAGTATTCTATCTCATTTTGAAGACTAATCTAACCACTTTATTTCATGGACTCAGCTCTAAGACTATCCTCCTAACAACAAACTAACAAACAACTGTGAGGCAGTGCATGTCCTAAATGCGACTTACACTATTAGGAGGTGTAGCATGTTTATGCACAACTCTTGTCTTTTCGTTGACCGTTAAGGACTGATGATAATCTCGACTTATGTAAATAGCTCCTACTCCTCAAATATATGGTACAAACCTCACTACCATAGCACCGAGCCTATGCTCACCGTCCCATTTAGATTGCCTAATGCAATCATGAAAATGCCCACCTGGTTACTTAACACGTACTCCCTAAAAGGTTGAAGCAGACTCTTTAACACGTACTCCCTAAAAGGTTAAAGCAGACTCTACTTGGCTTTTGACATTTTGACTATAGCAAGCCATCCTAATTTGTTATATTCCCTTCACCTATACATGAACATATAATCCCATAGATACTATAGTTGGATATGTCCCACATCAATATAACGTATACACAACAGCTGGCTGCCCCTTGTGGTGGGCAGACTTTTGTTGTGTAACACCACCGACATCGCATTTCAATCCATATTAATAATAAGTTATTTTTAATTAATCTAAGTTATTGAGTATATTCAATAATTCACACCTACTGGGAGTAAATACTTGAGGCTATATATATTCTATGTTCAATTATTAATATTCGGTTATTTTTACATAACTTACTTCTTGTTTCATTAACGCCGTTTAATGTCATTTACTGCTTACTTTTAATTTTAATAGATTAAATATCTTTTACTGCTTAACTTCCACTAAACACTATTAAATATAGCTTACCGTCCCTTTTAACTGTTAACTACCTTTCTTTGATTATTATATCCTCTTAATTCCCCATTGTTTTATTTATATTTCTTCCTTTATGTTTACCTTCTAACTTTTCTTAAATTGCATATATTAGATTCAAAAATAGATTATTGTTATTATCACTACTTACATTACTTTGGTTATACTTAGGGATTTCTGCATTTTAATGCATTGAAAATATATCTTTCCAAAAGGGAACGTTGATACTGTAATTTTCCATAAATTATCTAAAAGAAGACTCATGTTATGTTTGGAATTACAATGAATTATCTTTTCTATTATTATTGAAATAGACTTTACAAAATACAATAAACATCCATATTTTGTACATCTCTTTCTTTTCGATATTTCTTGTTATTTCAAACTATACATTTTTATTCATATTTATAAAACTGGATGACTTATCAAAATTTACGTTGCAACACACTTCATTCTAGTGAATTAAAATATTACTTTAATCCCAATCCAAATTATAATAACTTCCAATTCATATTTGCTCACATATATTATTCGACCAACAAACCTGGAATTTCTATACAATATTATAAATTTAAGGACTACTTCCACCCTTACTTTCCAGATTCAAGTATATGTAATATTTAAAGTTAACAATTCATAGAATATGTTGGCGTAGTTCTCAAATTCACTATATGTATATATTAAAGCCTATAGCTGCAACATTACATTCAGGCATATAAGGAACAGATTTACAATGAAATAAGTACAATATTATATAATATATATAATTTCCCACTCATTTTTAAGCTTCTAAATCTTCAGAATTAAATCCTGTTGTTTCTGTTTTCTCCCTTTTCTTCGTATCAACATATGCACTGAAAGCATACACATGCCTATTAGAAATTTAGATCCTAGAAGAGATTTGAATTTAATTTGTATTTGGATTTACAATCAACCTTTGGTTTGGCGATTTGATTCGATCCTGTTCTTCTCTTTAATTATTCTCCATTATTCTCCGCTTAGATTGTATTTTATATAGATTTTATAATTTGTGGAGAAAAGAAAATGGTAGATGTGACGATCACCTTACATCACCAACGCCTAATATCCATAAGATAGTGCGCTGCTGTCATGCCGATCAATGTGGATCGACCACCAAGGTTTAAAAATGAGACAAAACATCACATAACCTATAGTATATCTCACAATGCATGTAATAAAATATAATGTCGTAGATATAAAGTAAGACAGATAGTAAAAGTTTGTGTTCCAAGTATTAGAGTACAGATACACAGAGTTATACATCATGAAATGGAGTTTATACAACATAAATATACTCAAATTACTGTTTCATACTAGAAATAATAAGTGAACACCGCCAAGCCTTCATAGTATTTGCACAACGGAATATGAAAAGAAATCCATATATAATACAAAATGGCTCCCTCTAGCTCATCCTCTTCACAACTACTACGTCGCAACTAGACCTATTATCTAGTCGACCTATTTAAAACACCCGAGATAATAAGAAGCAAAGCATAAAACCTCAAGCCATACACAGTCTGGCGGTAAATGAATCTCAAAATACCATACAATTCGATACAGTAAAGGGAAAGGTATATAAATTATACCTAACCTGTCCCTGCAATCAAAGAGTTAGCACATAATAACATAATATGTTGCTCTACATATCATAAAGTTGTAACACAACAAGTGTGATAAAGGGTTGTCTAGGTATCCCTATCTCCATTACCTACCTCCAACGACAACCCTAAAGTTTTAGGTGACTAGTGAAGCAACCTAACAGACATAACATCCATCATACAATGCTAACTATCACTCAATGTACTCTAGATATATGATAAGTCGTATAACTATTCTCCTGCCAGGGACTAATGGAAATCCCGGTTTTAAATTGTACTCTTGTTAGCCTAAAGCTGGTAATAGACCCATTCTTCTGGTTCAGGGTACACGGATCCATTCTTCCGATCCGGAGTAGCCATTCTTCACTACCCATAAGCGTCCTCATGATACCACTGCTTTGAATACAATAGAAAACATTCCGATTATCAATGATCCCTTAGTACGTGTATCCGAGCCCTTCTCCCGCTCCATTTAACTTCCATTATCTTAGAGGAACCATTCTTCATTCCCTCACTTAGTGACTCCTTTTGTCATCGAGACGTTTTTGAGAAACCATTCTACATTCCCCACTCTACCACTCCTTTCTCCATCAAGCCATTATCTTCGAAACCTAACTCCATTCATCCTCGAGTTACTATCCAAAGACTCTAACTTTCTGCATGCTGTTATATCGCTGTCAGTTATCATTCGAACGAGCCAACACCTTCAGCACGATCTATAGAACATCTATAATAGTTCCCAAGAGTTTCACGTTTCCTGGATCGACCCCCTAAATTCGAGGCCGAATTAAGGCCTTAACTCGTCGCTAGCTTAAGCCTTTAACTCGTCATCAACTCAAGTTTTTGAATCATTACCAACCAAAGTCTTAATTTGTCGCCAACTCAAGCCTTAATTCATTACCAAATTAAGTCTTAATTTCTTGCCAACTCAAGCCTTAATCCATCACCCACTTCTATACTTAGCCAATTTCCTTCATCGTGCTATGGAACAAATCATCTAGCCAAGTTCTATCCATCCATGGCAATGATCGAACCATTAGAGCTACCATTTAGATTTGGTGCCGAATTAATCCCCTTAATTCGGTATCGATTCTAATCCTTAAATGATTTGTGGATGCGACTTAACATATTGGCTTCCCCTATACTCCAGAGCTCCTCTATCAAGTTTCGTCCAATTCTGACCAAGTTTGCCTTTGATTTATCTAATTCTCTCGACCTATCTACCTAACATCCAAAACACTAGCAAACAACATAAAGGCACAACGTAAAATATAAGATAGTCAAGCACATTCATCCATTCATCCATACAATACATGATATATGTTAATCAAACTGTTTTACTCTAAATCCAAGTTTTACATTAGCATATGCTTATAAATGATGGAAATTACATAACATGTGGATATGAGTAAATAGATTATAAAACCATTTCCTAAATCATTTAAAAGTCTCATATTTCTGATCATAACATATATAAATGAGTGGTTAAAGTTAGAAAATATTCTAGGTCCAAAACATGTTAAAAACAACCATTTAAACTCTATAAACAAGTATAGATGAGTGAGGGGTCAAGAATTAAAGTGACTAAGGATTGTCCAATATGGAATATTAACTAAACTGTCTACTAGTGCAGAATATAAATATAAAGTAAAAAATAAAGTAAATGACACAGATATTTTTATAATGGTTCGAACTTCCCTTTGTACGTCCAATCCCAGACTCCTTCTGGAATTCAACTATCAACCTTCACTTAACTCAGAGGAACAGGTTTTACACCGCTCGAGCAACCAAATAGGACTTTAACCACCTAAGCAACAGAATAAACTTCACCTGCCTAAGCAACTGAAGAGGACTTACAATACAAATAGTAAAATTATTTCTGACTGAGTATGCTCTTGAATAGCACTAATAATTCAATAAATTGCACCCTTTCAATAATCTTCTACTTTGTGGTATATCGTGTAATTCGTGAAGATAGAAAGTTTATTCAATCACTAATGGAGTTTGATTGAATAAACAAGTGATTAGAACAGAAATATGGAATGTAAATGGCAAGATTGTTTAGACAATAAGACTGAGAATTAGAATCAGAACTAGTGATTAAGACAATGGATTTCATGGCTATATATAGGAATTAAGAGTTGCAATCATTCATGAAAAGTAGCCAATATATAGGAATTAAGAATTAAAATGAAGTTTATTATTCAGTCAAGAAACTAGTACTGCAATTTTTTCATGAAATAAATAGCAACGAAAAGAAAAGAGTCTAGAAATCCTCACTATCTTGTACTTCTTCTTCTTCTTCCAAAGTCGTCTAAGAGAAATGGGCCGGATTTTCAGCAACACCGTTCGATGTGGACCCGAAACAAGAAACTTTTTTCCAAATTTTATTTAAAAATCCTTTGACTGTGTTTATCTTTTTGTTTGTTTTAGACACGTTCCTTTCTACATTAGCTAAACGTTGACCAAGTTTTCTTTGATTCCATGATAATGCCACAAGAGCTTGCTTCGGAGGCACATCAACATGAAGTTCTTAAATTTCGTCATCCTCCTCCTCTTCTTCTTCTTTGTGTTGAGGAGGTTGAGAGAAGGAAGAAGTGATATTCATATTTCTTGGTTGAGGGATTCCTTGGTTTCGATTAGCGGCTTATTGTTGAAAGCTAATGATTTGTTGATACTTGGGCCGCTTAGGAAGACCCATTAAACTTTGAGTCTTCGAGTTAAGCTCTCTGATGATCATGAACTCGAAATTGGGCAATGGAACTCCAAAATTTTATAGGATCTGCTTAATATAAGCTCCATAGTGAATCGTCTTGTAGCTTCTCTTGTGATTGACGATGAGAAATTCATGCTACATAAATTTTCCCCAGTTTACTCGTTGGGATGAGTAAATGGCATATAGGGCTTGAAAATCCAGTTTGTAGACCTTTTCGTAACTTCTAGTCCGGGGTTGTAATGATCGAATGAGCGCACGATGGATGATTCATGCCTTGAAACGTAAAGTACTAGATTTAAAAATGGTTAAATCTTTCGATAAAAAGAGATGTAATACTTCATCATGATTATACATATCCACCTCAGCATCGTCAATATCTAACCCTTCAGATGGACATCTTAATATATGTCCTAATCGTTGAAGAGGTAAATAAATCTTTACTCCACACACCACGGTCCATATGCAATCATTTTTGTTTCGGGGTCTTAGTGGTCGAGATTCATATTTTCAAAGAAAAGCTTAATTAAGAGAGGGTAGATTTTGACATTGTTGGAATCATACCCAATGAGCGAGTCGAAGCCGTGAGCTTCGGTCATTTCTCTAATTGTGTAGCCGTTGAAGTCGAGGAACTTCATGAAAGCTCCTTCAAATAACTTTGAATTTCTCATGGTTTTGAATCTATTGACCGCCATTTCATTGTGTAACTAAACGTGAATTTAGCTTTCAGATGGTTCGATTGTTGATTCGCGAGCTCTTTTCGATCTCGGTGCCATATGGTTGATGAATTTTCGAAGAAAAATTGAAGTTTTTAAGGGGACTACGGTTTATATTTGAGTTTATTTTGAAATAAAGAGTGTTTAGGTAAGGTTAGAATGAAGAGGTATATAGGAGTTATGTAGAGTTTGAGTGAATAGGTGTGTTGGAGAATGTGCATATCTATTTTTAGAAATGGAAAACTGACGGGTTGGTCGGTTGAAAGGGTGAAAACAGACAATGGAATGCAGAGAATTGAACCCGTAAGTTTATAGTGCAATAATGCCATAATTCAGTAGGCTGTAGGGGATTGGTTAGTCGACTGAATGCTGGGCTGTATTTTGAAATCTTGAATATTCAGTCGGCTGTGATGTGCAGTCAACCGACTGATATGCAGTTAACCAGCTTATGTGTAGGAAAGTTCAAACCGCAAAAATATAGTTCAAATTCGATACAATTCAGTCGGCTGTTTGGGTTTAGTCAGTCGGTTGAACTCTGAAAGAATTTTAAATTTCTATGAATTTTCAGTTTGCCGAGTACGTATGGTCAGTCGGCTGAAACTATTGTTTTTGCTGAGGTCAAGCTTCTCTTAGTTTATTCTTAAATTAGTTAACAAAATAAGCTATATATATTTTTTGAGCATTATTCTCATATTATATATAATTATAATTTTTATATCAGTAAACATATTACAATATTGAATTTATATACATCAAAATATAGATATTAATTTCCCAAATTCTTAGATTCGTCCGAGCTTGGTTCAATTTTATTGATATCACATAATGGATGTATAGGAGAACAAACATTACGTTGAGCACCTTGTTCCCAAGAATTCAGAGACATGTGAGGTCGTTGAGGAGACGGATTGTGCACATCTTGCTTAGGAGACGTTCCACAGAATTTTAAAGCGAATTGTTCAAGGAAATTTAATCGTCTTCCATGGTCTTTTTGTTCATAATACATTTCACGCTGTAAACCTAAAGTCTCACGTTGATAGTGATGGATTTCGTCAATTATTTCTTTGGTAGATGGTGAATGAAAGTCTATGTTTTTCTTAGCTTGCTTCCCGTTTGGTGTATATCCAGTATAATGATTTGGACATGGAGTAATCTTTACTGGAATATTTACGAGAGTAGATTTGTTTGATGAATCCATAGAAGGAGTGCTGAAAATGGTCAATGAGAGATTGGAGCTTTCTTGAGACGACATTGTAAAGAGGATGTTTATTTATTTTTAAAGTTTGTATATGAGTTTAAGCAAATTTTGTTAACGTATATATACTGAGTTGATTATCTATTTGAAGTCATAATTTTATGGGTAATATTCTTTAAAAACCTTCAGCCAAGAGAAAATTTAAGGTGAAGAAATATAATAGAATGTTAGCCATGTATAAAATAAAAGAAATATATGGTCTTAAATCAAGTAACACAATAGAACATTGGAAAGACATGCGACTTCCTCCCATGGGTAGAGTTCAAGTGCCATCGTGTCCAATTTTTGTTTTGTTAAATTTTTATTTACTTTATAAGTTTTTATACTTTAATATTGAATTATAAATCATGTAACGACATAATTCCTAGTTCTCTCTCAATTTAAGAAAAATATTTTCAGTTAAAGGTTTAGTAAATATGTTTGCAACCTGATTTTTTGGTGGTACAAACAAGTGAAATATTATCTTTTTCCATATTATCACAAAGAAAATGATGTTGAATGTCAATATGTTTAGTTCTGGAGCGATTTATACGATTTTTTGATAAATTTATAGCACTTGTATTATCATAAAAAATTGTTGATTTAGATAGATTTATGCCAAAATCTTGTAGTGTTTGCTGCATGTATATTACTTGGGCACATGCCAAAGCAGAAGAAATATATTCCACTTCACATGTTGAAAGTGAAACACGATTTTGTTTCTTACTAAACCAAGATACTAAAGATTGTCCAACGAAATGACAAGTACCACTTCTACTCTTTCGATCCGTTCAACATCCTCCACTTATGATACTAACTCAAAAGAACATTCTTTCGGGTAAAAGAGACAGTGGTTTTTAGTCTTTCTTAAGTATTACAAACTTCGTTTCACTACCCATAAATGTGATTCTTTGGGATTTGCTTGAAATCTTGCACACAAGCATACACTCATCATTATATTTGGATGACTAGCAGTTAAGTAAATTAAGGATCCAATCATACCTCGATATAGTTTTTGGTCAACACTTTTCCATTCTTATCTTGATCGAGATTTACCGTAGTGGTCGTAGGAGTTAGTTCAGCAGAAGTGTTTTCCATACCAAATCATTTTATAAGGTTATTACAATATTTTTGTTGATTGATAAAAATTCCATTATTTAATTATTTAATTTGTAATCCAAGAAAATATGAAAGTTCTCCCATATGAGACATTTCAAATTCTCTTGTCATAATATTTGAAAATTCTTGACACAATTTTTCGTTCATGGAACCAAAAATGATGTCATCTACATAAACTTGTATTATTAAAATATCAAATTTATCTTGTTTTATAAAAAAAGTTTGATGTGCTTTTCCAATTTTAAAACCAGAATTTATGAGATAACATTAAAAACGATTATACCAAGCACGAGGTGATTGTTTTAAACTGTATAAAGCTTTCTTTAATTTATAAACATGGTCTGGAAATTTTTCATGTGAAAATAAAGGTGATTGTTCTACATACACATTTTGTTTGATAAAACCATTTAGAAAACCACTTTTTACGTCCATTTGATTTAGTTTACAGTTATGAAAACAAGCAAAAGCTAATATAATGCGTATGGCTTCTAGTTGAGCTACATGAGCAAATGTTTCTTCTTAATCTATTCCTTCTTCTTGATTATAACCTTGAGCGACTAATCTAGCTTTGTTTCGAATAACATTTTCTTGCTCATCGGCTTTATTTCTGAAAACCCACTTACTACCAATGACTTTTTGACTACTAGGTCTAGGAACTAAATTCCAAACTTTGTTTCATTCAAATTGATTTAACTCTTCTTGTAGCTATAATCCATTAATCATCAGTTGAGGCTTCTTCAGCATTTTTGGGTTCATTGTTCGATAGGAAAGCTACATGACCCATTTGATTCAATTGATTTTGAGTTCTTACGTTAGTATTTAATTTTCTAATGACATTTTCAATTGAGTGATTTCTTAGAAGTCTTAGTGGAATTTGAATTTCATTTTCATTTGGTAAATTGTTGTTTTCAATTTCAGCATTATTTTCAATATTTTCAATATCATCTTCTATGATGTTTGACTTAGAAATTATTTCATCATCTTAATTTTTATTATTAAATCTAGAATTTTCATCTAATGACACTGAAGTGTTTGTTCGATTGATTTAGTTCTTTTATTATAAATCTATATGCCTTGCTTCGTTTCGAGTATCTAATGAATATTCCTTCATCGGATTTTGGATCTAATTCACCAAGTTGGTATTTTGTATTTAATAAAAAGCATTTTGAAATGAAAACTTTAAAATATGATATATTAGGTTTTCTTCCATTAAAATTTCATATGGGGTATGTTTAATTGATGGTCTAATGTAGGCTCAATTTAAAACATAACAAGCAGTTGCTACAACTTCTGCCCAAAAATATTTAGGTAGACTGCTTCCATTTAATAAGGTTCTAGTGCATTCTTGAAGTATTCTATTTTTCCTTTCTACAACTCCATTTTGATATGGAGTTCTAGGAAATGAAAAATTGTGAACAATTCCTTTCTTATTACCATATTTTTCAAAAATATCATTATCGAATTCGCCACCATGATCGCTTCTAATGTTTTTAATTTTTATATTCTTAATATTTTGAATTCTCTTAGAAAAGATTTTAAAATTCTTAAAATATCACTTTTTTTTCCATAAATATTGTCTAGGTGTATCTTGAAAAATCATCTACAATTAGAAAAAACATATCTATTGTGATTTGTAGGTTGAACGTGAGTTGGTCCAAAAAGATCGAAATGTAATAACTCATCTGGTTGTAATGTAGAAATTATTTTCTTTGGATTAAAAGAAGATTTGGTTAATTTTCCTAACTGATAAGCATCACAAATACTATTTACTTTAAAATTCATTTTCGATAATCCTTTTACTAAATTATTCTTAGATATTTTGCTTATTGCTTTAAAGTTTATATGACAAATTTTTTTGTGCCATAACCAAGGATCATTTTCTTTGGCTACTAGACACATATTTGTGTTTTGATTAATTTTCATATTTAATATGTATATATTTCGTTCTCTAGTTCCTTCAAAGATTAGATTCTTATTTTGATCAAATATATTACATTTATTTACAGAAAAAGATATATTAAAACCTTTATCGCATAGTTGACTTTTTTAGGAACTTCTATTTACAAATTTTGATGATGACAAACCATATAACTATAATTGTACATATATATCTCGTATCTTATTTTTTTGCATATACTCAAGAATACAAATCGAAGCATGGAGCATGGATCATAGTAGTAGAGAGATAAATATTGTATACAAATCTTAGAAATAATATGTAAAATCTCCCTGGGTTTTGTATATGATAAAATACACATACATTTACTATCTGGTACTGTGCCCCCAGACGTTTGGACCCAGCCTTTAGAATTTTTCCAAATAATACATGACTAGACATCTAAACATCATAATCCAAATGTATGGATTTGGCTTCGATTTTTTTTTAAATATACAACTGTTAAATTTGAATGGTTGCTTCTGCATGTCTTCTTCAAATCAGTTCTACCCTAAAGCAACTCTAGAAATGAAAAGAAATGGTGGCAACACTTCAAATCGATCTTTTCACAACTATAAATACATCAGTGATTTTACGATTAAAGGAACTAATTTCTAATTTCTATTCTCTATATCTACTTTGCACTGAAATTCAAGTTACTCATATTTGCTATTAATATTTCAACCGAAGATCGTTAACTTTGGTTCAGTTTTCTTCCATATTTCCAAGCACACACATATTCATATCTATACATGTTCAGTGGATATTATAGGAAGACTTGTTTATATTTTCAATGTCAGTGTTAATCGGAGCACATTCTTGACGAAAGATTTCTATCATAACAAACGTACTCCTCCGAGAGAAGCGAGGGTTGTTGAATAGTGAAATTCCAAAGAGGAGCTTCGGGACTGGACGTAGGATGGGAGGTTCGAACCAGTATAAAATTTCTAGTGTGATCTTTTTTACTTTATTGTTATCTCATTATCTTAATTTATCACATATATAATAATTACTTGTCATATACATAGCATACGATCCATATAGACTTTCATTCGGTATTAGAGCAAGGTTTGTTCAAATCACAGTAACGCGTACTTGAATCCTGTTAATGTGGCAAATATTTTTCAAGAAGGTCAGTCAACTGCACGTCCTCATCTATTCACCGGATCTAAATACGCACATTGGTCGACATTTATGAGAATTTTTATGGAAGCAAATCCTTTATAAATATGGTATGCAACTAAAATTATGTATGTAGCACATGGACAGATGCACAAAAAACCGCTGCTTCTAATAATGCTAAAGCTATGAATGTAATTTTTTGCTCCCTTGATAAAAATGAATTTTCACGTGTTATGTTATCTAGCACTACTTATTATATATGGTGTAATTTATAAGTTACACATGAAGGTACAACTAAGGTCAAACAAAATAAATATTAATTTTACAAAATCAACTCTCATCTTTCAAATGAAACAAAATGAGTCAATTGTTGACATGTACTTCATATTTCAAACTATACAACATGACCTTATGGCACCAGGAGTCAAGTTTACTGATTTTGATTTAGTATCATGAATTCTCAACTCTTTAACAATTGAGTGGGAAAGAAAAGTATTAGCTATCGAAGAAGCTAATGATCTTTCTGAACTCAAAGTTGAAGAGTTGATTGGAAATAAAATATCGTATGAAGCTAATTCGTAGGCCAGAAAGGAACAAAACCATGAAAAGAAGAACATAACATTTCAAGAAAGCAATGAAGATTCTGAATTGGATGAAGATAAAATTGTATTCATTGCCAAGAACTACAAAATTTTTAAGAAATTCAAGAAAATGACAAGATCCCAAAATAGCGGAAAATCAAACTCATTAAATCGAACTTCGATAAAGTGCTTTGAATGTGATCAGTTATTACACATGAAGAAGGATTTCCCAAAACTCAACAACGAGAAAAAGAAAAATAAGTTTGAGAAAAGTAAGAAAAAGAGAAACGCATTCCAAGTCACATGGGATGACTATGACTCTTCCTCTTCATCCGATAGTGACAGTGAATAGGGATGGGCATTTAACCGAGTTATTCGACCTAACCTACTTAACCGATCTTAACCGAACCGCTTTAACCGACAAAATTGGTTAACCGAAGTTTCGATTAACCGACCATTGTTAACCGACCAAAGTCGGGTCGGTTAACGGTTAACCGCATTTCATATAACGGTTAACCGTTAACCGAAAAGTTTCTTAATCAACAGTTCACTCTAAAACTCCCAATGCCCAGTTGCCAACAACTCGACCCAACTCGTTCTTAACCCAAACCTAATTTGTGCCTTTTCCAGCCGTTATTCGGATTTCACAAGATAATTATCTCGTTCAACCCTAGATCTACAAAAAAATTCATCTCCTGACCAAGAATCCAAATACAAACCAATCATTCGCCGCCTTTGACTTCATTCTTTACTATCTGGATCGTCGATTCGAGCAATGGTGAATTCTAGCAAGAATAGGAAGAACGTGAGTATGATTTATTTTTTGTAGTTTTTGTTATTATCTATTTTATTTAATTTTGTTTGAGCATTTAATTCGTGTATACTCATATGAGATTATTCAGTTTTTAATTTATCTATTTAGTTCAGTTTTGTGATGTCCCGGAATTTTGGGCAATAGCAATTTGATAATCTTCATTTAAAAATTATTTAAACTTGGTAATATTGTTTAATAATTTTCTTTTATAAATATTTAATTTGGAAAAATTTATTATTTTTAAAACTAATAATATTTAATTGGTAAATTTATCTCTTAAAGCTAATAAAATTATTTTCTATTTATAATGTATATATATTAGTATATATATTGTAAATAGGAAGTCTTTGGTTTTAAATTTAATAAAAGATATGTTGTCTAATTTTAATATATATATATATATATATATATATTGTAATTGGAAAATTTGTTTTAAAATTCAATATAATAATTTTCAAGGCTAATATTAGAATGTTTTCTATTTATAATGTATATATTTTATATATTGTAAATAGAAAAGCTTTGGTTTGAATTTAACAAATAAAAACATGTTTTCAAATTTAATATATATACTGTGATTTGGAAAATTATGGTTGAATTTAATACAATACCTTTCAAAAGCTATTTAAAATTTAACCATATATTTCCAAAACATTTAAGGTAAATTTTTATTTGTCTAAATATACATTTTTGATCAAGTTTAAAATAAGATTTAATTAAAGGTTTATTTCTTTTATTTTTAATATTATTTCTTTTTAATTTTTAACTTGTATAAATATAATTTGAATATATATAAATATAACCTTTACATATAAATATAAACATAAGAAAAATATTTAATATAAGGTTCAATTCTTTTGATTTTTAAATGCTTTCTTTTAAAATTATTTAAACTAAAATGGTTTATATATATATATATATATAAAGGTTCAAAGTATTCTTTCTTTTTAAATATTATGAACTAAGTGTAGTTTGTGAATATATAAAGATTATAAAAAAAAATATAAACACAATTCACAAATGTATACAACATAAGTAATTAAGAAAAATATATTTAATAAAGGGTTTTCAACATTTATAAACATTTAAACACAGCTTTTGACATCTGTATAATAATAATGACATGTAATCCACATTTGTAAGACAAGAAGCAAGCCTAATAACAAGTGGCAACATTTGTTCCTTTAAAATTTAATTTATAAATAACACATTTATTAGAAGAAACCAGGCTAATTGCATACTTTCTCATTTTTAAACTCGAGTGTTACTCGAGTAAAACGTGGAAGTACTCGGGTGGTTTTTTTTCAAAACTGCAATAGCATAAAAGTGAAGTTAAGTAAATTATTTTTCAACAAGTTTAAGCATTGTAGACCTAATAAATGTTTAACAATTCAAGTTAAGACTTTAATACAAGTTTTAATTATTTTAGTTAATACTTTACAATATTTTTAAACTCTTGATTAATATTTTAATTAAGTAGTTAATTTAAGTTAAGTATTAAGTTAATTAACACTAAAGTTTTGTAGTTAGTAATAATTTGATTTTTAAAGTTTAAATAAGATTTCTTTTAAATGTTAGTTAAGATAAATTATTAATATTAATTAATTATTTTGGAAAGTAATTATGAAGGATTAATTTATAATTGTAATTAAAGGTTAGTAAATTAGTGATTAAATGTTTAATAATTTTGTAATTTAGAATTTTAATTAACTACTTAAAGTTAATTAATGTATGATTAGTAGTTAACTAATTAAGAATTAATTAGTGATTAATTAAGTAACTAGTGCTTAAATAATGGGTAATTAAGTTTATTAATTAACAATTTAGGTTATTAATTAATTAATAATCAAGGGTAATTAATTAAGTAATTAAGGTTTAATAATTGATTAATTAATTAAATAGTTTGAAATGGGATAGTTAATTAATTTATGATTTATTAAACAGGATTAAGCGATAATTAAGAATGGATAATTAATTTATAATTGTAATTAACTAAGTGATTAAAGATTGGTTAATTAATAATTAAGTGTTTAATTTATTTGTAATTAAGAATGGTTAATTAGATAAATTAAGTTAATTAAATTATAGTTAGTAGCTAGTTAATAAAGGAATAATTAATTCATAAAATTGATTAAAATTTAATTAATTCATCATTAAGAATAGTTAACATTGACTTAAATAAATCAATAAAAATAGTTATGTGGTTAATTCTTTTAAATCACCTTCACCTTAAATTGAAGATGATTGACTATCATTAAATATTGTGTACTGAATTAATATTTCTGTTTGTGATTGTGATACTGTGTGATGTGAATTGCTTTATTCAGAACTGTGATTTGTGATTTGTTTCTGTATGTATGTGAAAACCCCTTTTCCCGTAAAACGACATTTGAATTTCGATGCGACAGGGAGTCGGATTCCAGTTGGTTATCCGAAACCCACATCGAATCGTAATGGTGAATCTTTGTGATTAATAAATTTACTTTATCTATGAATCTGTCAATGAAAATAAGCGTTATGGATTATATCGCTTATCGGGATTGATATGATTGAATCTGTGATGATTGATGTTGTTGCACTACTATTGCATAAAACCCTGGACCACACTTATACACACACAAATATGGATTGCACATGGAAATTTGTTAAGTCACAGATTTTTGAAATAGTTTTAAAATTGAATTTTTTAATCCAAATGGTTTTGGGAATAAATTGGGATTAAAGTAAAAAGTTTTTGAAAAGGAGTTTCAAAGATAAAAATTTATTTTCGAATAACTTGATTAAGCCTTGAAGTTTAAATAATTTGATTAAATTTAAATTCAAAATTTGAAATTGAATTCTATGTTTGGAAACTGGGGATTAAAGATATTATACAAGTTATATATGGGATAAACCATTTTAAAGGTATTGATTTGGAAATTTAAATTTAACTCAAGGGCTTTAACCTGTATAAATATAATTTGATTTTTCCAAAACGAAAACTATTTGTTTCAGATAATAATAGCTTTCATATAAGGAAAGGATTTCAAATTTGTGTTAAAAGATTTCAAGTGTGAAATGAAATTGAAATAGTTTTGAAAGCTAGGAATTACTCTTTGTGGAAGATAGTTGAACCTTATTTGAAATTAATGGGGTATCTTTTATATAAAATATTTGAAAAAGAATTGTTTCGAAACCTATAAAGGAATCTTTGTGAAATATTTGTGAAACATGATGGGGGTTCTCGCTTTTTGTTTGGTGGCGAGCAGGAGACTCTTACCCCTATACGTCCTCTCTAGGAGGTTGGTTAGCCGTAAGGCGTGACTGTCGAAAGGTTGGCCGTAAAGCAAGGGCAGGGTACCATTGTGAGCCACGACGGGGTTGGGATGGTTGAAAAGCCTACCAGTCGAGATTGGCCGCTGTCGATGGTTGAAAAGCCTAGACCTTCAAATTTGGTATCAGAGCTGAAGGTTGAAACTTTAGCTCAAGCGTATAACACATTAGGTAATTCATCAGAGATAGGGTGAAGTATACCTTAGAATGAGTACATCCCTAGGATATCCGTCTGTGTGCCTCTTTAAATTCTCTTACTATCCACTGATAGTAAGTATAAGTGAAAGAAGAGGACGAGATAGGGGATAGGGGAATACCACTACAAATGGTCAATACCCTGCAACAGTGGAAATAACTTTCTCTATCAGTCTCCTTTGATTCGATTCCAAATTCTTTTGATTGCTTCGTACCAGCTACAAGAAGAAGTTTCGATGCGGTGATGGCCTGCGAATCATGTAGATAAGATCCTACCTCGTATTCTTGTTATCAGTATTTCCATTTAAACTCTAATGAATTTGAAATTTGGAATTGAAATTTTTAAATATTGGAAATTTTAAATTGATTAATAGAATATGAAGCTAAATTTGAATTGTATTGATAAAGATGATATCGATTAAAACCAAATTTGAAATTCTATTGTAATTTCTGGTGTAGATTGAAGTCCGAAGAGAGACAAGTTGGTATATACTTTGGGGTGTTACGATCTGAATTTGGAATCCATACCTAGTGTTTGAGAAATTGTAGAAGATTGAATCTACCCATCTATCTATTCTCTGGGATCCGATATATTCTACGAATGGTTAGTTATCCCTTCGAACTAACCAGTGCCCCCGCATTTTCGTAGATCTGGTGACCCGAGTATCTTGTGAAAAAAAATTGTATGAGTTTGTTCTCATATCTATTGTTGATATTCTGATTTGGTAAGCCAAATGCAGAATAAATATTCAGTTTGATTTGGAAAGATATTTCTCTATCTTTTATCTATCTTTGTTATCTCCCTAGCAAATTTCAGGGATGAAATTTCTTAAGGGGGAATCTGTAACGATCCTAGTTTAAAGACGAATTTAAATTTGTAATTAAATTAAATTTTTAGGCTAAATTGTGGATTTATTTGAATTTTTCAAATTTAATAAGATATATATACTTATTTATTTTAAAATTTTGGATTTGAAACTCAAAATAAATATTTTAAATTGAATTATAAATAAAATTTGATTTGGAAATTCAAAATGTATTAAAAATAAATTGGATTTAAAGGTTATACTTTAAAAAGATAATATGCATGATTATTTATTAAATGTATAAATTATGTTTTAATTCATTTTCTTTAAAAAGTTATAAAAAGTAAGAAGAGATCAATATTCATTCTTTTTCTTGAACTAAGTATAGTTAGTTAAAATAAAACATAAATACTTAAGTAAATAAGAGTTTAAAACAATTTTTTTTTACTAATTAAACTGAAACATAATTTGAACTATATTTGACAAGTGTAAAATATAAGTACAAAATATATGTTATAAATTAAATGTTTGAAAATCAAAATATAAATAGAAATAAAACTAAGAGTTTATGTTAATAATAAATTATATGGTTATATGGCAACATAAGATAAAAACATACTATAACAATTTTTATATTAGGAACAAAGGCAAAGAAAGGAAAAACAAACGAGTATGTTTGCTATGAATTTTTTTTATATATGCAATGCAAAAGAAATAGAAATCTCTATATACAAAATATAATAGAATAAATATGTAACCTTAAAAAGAAACACATGCATTTATTTTCATCATTTCAACACAAAAATGGTCATTCGAGATATGTTAGAATCATTTCAGCCGAAATATGTTAAGAGTCATTTTAGTTTTATAAAAGAAATCTATAGTCAAAGAAGGAGGCAAGGAAAAAATCCGATCAAATAAAAAAAAACAAAGGAAGCTTACACCAGTAAAAGCCTTCCCTGTAAACACCCTTCTTAAATATATATATATATATATATATATTTATGTATGTATGTATGTATCTTTTTATTCCAGTACGTTCATACATAACTAAGCAAATCAGAAGAAAAATATAAGCATCATCAAAATCAATTCAAAAACAAAACAAAGAAAGTTTCAAAGGCAGAATCAAAATTACAGGTGTTCAAAACAACAGAAGTGTTCTCTGTTCACAATCTTTCAGGTGAGTAAACATAAACTTTAAAGCCCTAAGTTTAATTAAAAAAATAGTTCAGGAGATTCATTGATAATATGGTGTTGTATATATTTTATCTTTGAATATAATTCTGTGTTTAGATATAGGTTGCTCTGTATGTTGATCTTCTCTGTTTATTGATTACAAGGTTGAATATTTATTCCAAACTCAAATTATTTTCATCTAATCATTGTAAAGTTTAGAGTTTTTAAACAAACAAGATGTTTAAAACTAAATCAAGATTTTTAAATCTGTTTTAAGCATGTTGGAGAGGTAGCAACACTGGAAATCTTGTTTTACAGGCAAACAAGAAATATTTTGATAAATTCAATTATTATAAAATACTAATTCAAGTTCATATCTTTAATCCACACTGAAAATTAAGATTTTTAAAACATAGATGATAATTTCTAGTTTAGTATTTTACGAGCAGTTCACAGTTGAACAAATTTTGCATTTTTACCAATTTCTGATGATCGATCCAATGTTTGCTGTTGAAATTTTGCTTGAAGCAAGTTTGATCATCGATGATAACGAGAAAATTGTCAGATAATTTTTCTATTGCATAAATTGATGGGTCGAGATCAATTTAGGGTTTATTGTACGAATTTGGTTGTGGTTAGAAATGAGACAAGTTCGGCTCCTATGCTTGACGGAGCTTCTCGAAATTCTAGGGAGTGGAAGAGTGGGGTGTTGACGTGGTGTAGACGAAGTTGGGGCAGTTTCGGTGGCCTGAGTCGTTTTGCTGAGGGGAGTTGAGTGCAATGTTTTCGAACGAACTGCTTAATTTTGATTTGGGAATTGTTGTGCCGAATCGTGTTTCGATTTCGAGTGTACGTAAGATTTGCGACTTGCCAAAGTTCATGGGGTTCACCGAAGTAGCGGCGCGATGCCATGCACGTGTACGGTGTGGATGTGTGTTAGTGTTATTGTGGGTGAGAAATCTTGAGTCGTTACTCGAGTATAATGGTCGTTTGCTTCGGGTTAGTAATCGAGTACGAGAGAGTTTACCTGATACTTTAACTTAAGTTTAAACAATAAACTAACTGGAAAAAAAGAAGAAGAATGAGTATGTGAGGACGAGAGAGAGTGACTCGGGGAAGCTGGTGAGAAACTCGAGTGTTACTCGAGTAAAACCTGGAAGTACTCGGGTGTTTTTTTTCAAAACTGCATATAAAAGTGAAGTTAAGTAAATTATTTTTCAACAAGTTTAAGGATTGTAGACCTAATAAATGTTTAACAATTCAAGTTAAGACTTTAATACAAGTTTTAATTATTTTAGTTAATACTTTGCAGTGTTTTTAAAATCTTAATTAATATTTTAATTAAGTAGTTAATTTAAGTTAAGTATTAAGTTAATTAACACTAAAGTTTTGTAGTTAGTAATAATTTGATTTTTAAAGTTTAAAGAAGATTTCTTTTAAATGTTAGTTAAGATAAATTATTAATATTAATTAATTATTTTGGAAAGTAATTAATAAGGATTAATTTATAATTGTAATTAAAGGTTGGTAAATTAGTGATTAAATGTTTAATAATTTTGTAATTAAGAATTTTAATTAACTACTTAAAGTTAATTAATGTATGATTAGTAGTTAACTAATTAAGAATTAATAAGTGATTAATTAAGTAACTAATGCTTAAATAATGGGTAATTAAGTTTATTAATTAACAATTTAGGTTATTAATTAATTAATAATCAAGGGTAATTAATTAAGTAATTAATGTTTAATAATTGATTAATTAATTAAATATTTTGAAATGGGATAGTTAATTAATTTATGATTTATTAAATAGGATTAAGCGATAATTAAGAATGGATAATTAATTTATAATTGCAATTAACTAAGTGATCAAAGATTGGTTAATTAATAATTAAGTGTTTAATTTATTTGTAATTAAGAATGGTTAATTAGATAAATTAAATTAATTAAATTATAGTTAGTAGCTAATTAATAAAGGAATAATTAATTCATAAAGTTGATTAAAATTTAATTAATTTATCATTAAGAATAGTTAATCGTTGATTTAAATAAATCAATAAAAATATTTATGTGGTTAATTCTTTTAAATCACCTTCACCTTAAATTGAAGATGATTGACTATCATCAAATGTTGTGTACTGAATTGATATTTCTGTTTGTGATTGTGATACTTTGTGATGTGAATTGCTTTATGCTGAACTGTGATTCGTTTCTGTATGTATGTGAAAACCCCTTTGCCCGTAAAACGGCATTTGAATTTCGATGCGACAGGGAGTCGGATTCCAGTTGGTTATCCGAAACTCATATCGAATCGTATTGATGAATCTTTGTGATTAATAAATTTACTTTATCTGTGAATCTGTGAATGAAAATAAGCGTTATGGATTATATCGCTTATCGGGATTGATGTGATTGAATATGTAATGATTGATGTTGTTGCACTACTATTGTGTAAAACCCTGGACCACACTTATACACACACAAATATGGATTGCACGTTGAAATTTGTTAAATCACAGATTTTTGAAATAGTTTTAAAATTGAATTTTTGAATCCACATGGTTTTGGGAATAAATTGGGATTAAAGTAAAAAGTTTTTGAAAAGGAGTTTCAAAGATAAAAATTTATTTTTGAATAACTTGATTAAGCCTTGAAGTTTAAATAATTTGATTCAAAATTAAGTTCAAAATTTGAAATTGAATTCTATGTTTGGAAACTGGGGATTAAAGATATTATACAAGTTATATATGGGTTAAATCATTTTAAAGGTATTGATTTGGGAATTTAAATTAACTCAAGGGCTTTATCCTGTATAAATGTAATCGGATTTTTCCAAAACGAAAACTATTTGTTTCAGATAATAATAGATTTCATATAAGGAAAGGATTTCAAATTTGTGTTAAAAGATTTCAAGTGTGAAATGAAATTGAAATAGTTTTGAAAGCTAGGAATTAATCTTTGTGGAAGATAGTTGAACCTTATTTGAAATTAACGGGGTATCTTTTGTATAAAAGATTTGAAAAAGAATTGTTTCGAAACCTATAAAGGAATGTTTGTGAAATATTTGTGAAACGTTGTTTTCAAACAAAAGAGGATCTCAAAGATAGATCTTTTGTTTAAATATTTTAAATGAATCTTGGTAAAAGATTAATGAACTTTGTGAAATAAATCTTTTGTTTAAAGATTTGAAATGGTAATTTGTTTAGGCCATTTGAAGAAAGATTTTGGTTTTTTAAAGGTTGTGACTTAACTGAAATCCAATACCTATATGTTTTTAAATATTTCGCTCATTATTCAGTTTAGCCGGGAGAGGACCATGTGTCATATAACCCATTCCGAATAATGATACGATGTTATGGATTACATTTGAAGATCGGTGTTGAAGACCAGGTATTTGCGAGAATGATAGTATAACCTACCGATTGTCTCTGCACCGAGTAGCTACGATATAGAGAGATTCCCTAAGTGATGGGAAGTCCGATCGGGATTGTGGATACCCGGATTTTCAAGGGCTTCTTCGAAAGTGCCTTCGGTTCTGTTCGAACCCGAAACAGACTTGTATGGTTGTATGTCTGACATTACACTTTGAGATATAAAACCGATTTATTTCTAATACATATTTGTTGGTGGGGGAGAATTTATTCTCTTAGCTTAACACCCTTCTCTCAGACGTACGAGCTCAGAGGTTATGTAGTTGAAGGTTATAAGTGATATACTCCTAATTTGATAGTGTGGCATACTAAGTGCTGTTGTGTGTTGATGATCATTTGTTGATCATTTGTGATCAAAGCATGGCTTTCGTGTAAAGCGTAGCTTTATGGACGAGACCTCATCGGACCTCACACCCCGAAAATGGTCGAAACAGGAAAGATGCGGCAAGGTTATGAGGGTCGCTCCATTTAGGGTGTCTCGTTTCCTTCTGGAAAAGGGTGGTATCATGGTATGGAACCCAGATACTTAACTCATGTGGTCACTGCAAATCTATTACTTTATGATTGCTTTGTGGTTGTTGGTTGAGAGGCACCTCGGATAAAGGTCCCAAAGGACTGGGGGATGGCATGCTTGAGTAGTAGTTACCTAGTTACAGAGGTAACCCGGCCTTGTGTTGGCAGAGATTCGGGTAGGTTCTCGAGACGTCC
Source organism: Allium cepa (assembly GCA_030765085.1). NCBI lineage: Eukaryota > Viridiplantae > Streptophyta > Magnoliopsida > Asparagales > Amaryllidaceae > Allium > Allium cepa. Next base: position 306,031,545 of record CM060938.1, on the reverse strand, counting down.
CTCCAGAGGCGTACCCATGTGGCAGTAGGAAGTTCCTTAGCCTGACCATTTGTTGGAAATCCAAACAAAACAATACGAGCCTTGTATGGTTTTAGTTGTATAACCTGCCATGGAATGTGGCGGTAACCTGCTATTGAATGGTAGCTATAGTAGGCATACAATAATGGTTGTATGCTGGCTAAGATTAATATTATACTTTCAAAATGTTCTCCACACTATGCGCTAGTAATAATATCAAAAGAACTTGCGTATTAAGCATGTTTGACTATCATAAGGGGAAATCTCCTCCAATTATAGTTTGCTCGGTTTCATTTTTTTTGAGTTTGTAAACAGGTTTCAATTTAAAAAGAAATCAAATTCAGGTTTTCCAAAAACAAAAGCAAGTTAAATTAATTAAATTTCCAAAGAACGTTAGTCAAGTTTTAAAGTATGTTTAAATTAAATGTATTTTCAAAAATATAAATGTTTAAAATTGTTTGTTTTTAAAAGTAATTATAAACTAGATTAATTTTGTAGTTGAATTTAAAGGTGTTTTTTATCAATAAATATACTAGATCAATGTTTTTAAGCAAGATATTTAAACAAGTTTTTAAGTAAGAATGTTCCAAGTTTTTAAAGGTGTATTTAAGGTAAATTGTTTTGTTTTAAAATAAATTATATATATTCTTAAGTATATAATTGATGTCCAAATGGTTTCTAATGAAGTATTTAAATTAAAATAAAGAACTTATCTTTATTTAATTAATATTGTGATTTTAAGTGTAATCAATTAGTAAAATAAATTTAAAGTTAATCACTTATTGTGATTAAGGATAATTGCTCAATGAAGTAATTAGTGAATAGTTAATAATGTAATTAAGGGAAAAATCATTAACTAGTGATTAAGTGATAATTTATTTAATTAATGTAATTAAATTAAGTTAATTGATTAGTTTAATTAATTAAAGATAATCACTTAATTTAATTGATTAAGTATAATTAGTGTGAGAAATTAATGGATAATTACTGGATGTAATTAAATAAAGAGGATAACTACTTATGGAGGTAATTAAATGGAGGTAATTAAGGATTAATTACTTTGTGTAACTAATAAGAAGGGTAATTACTTAGTGGAAGTAATTAAGAATTAATTACTTAATGTGATTAATTAAAGGATTAATTAATCAATTAAGGAATTAATTAACTAATGTAAGTAATTAAATGATAGTTAATTTTTGTATGAGATTAATTAACAATTAATGGATGTGATTAATTAAAGATTAATTATTAAATTTAATTAATTAGAAGAATACTTAATTAATGAAAGTAATTAGAGGATCATTAATTAATGTAACTAATGAGAGTAATTAAAGGTTAATTACTGTAAATGGTTAGGATAATTAATTTGTGTAATTAATTAAAGGCTAATTACTTAATGTAATTAAAGGATAATTAATCAAGGATGATTAATTAAGATGGATAATTAAAGAATGATAAATTAATTGGTTTGTAATTAATTAATGTTAAGAAAGCAGGATTTAAGTGTAATTAAAGTAAATAATTTAATTCATTGGTGGTTAATTAAATTGATTAGAGATGGTGTGGTTAATTTTTCTTGCTTATGGATGATTGAATGATATTGAAAGCCTTGGATTATGTGATATCTCTGATATGTGATATGTATTGTTTGTGATATGAGATGTTTTGGTTGAATTGTGATAATATGGATTATTTATCTGTGATAATGTGAATGACCTATCTGTTTGAATATATTACCTTAATATAAATTATAAATTAAACTGTTTAAACCCTTAAACAACTTGGACCTTAAAATGGCATTTTTGATTTCGGTGAGACCGGGATCAGATTTCCAAATTGGAATATCCGAAAACCACATTGATCCAAATTAAATGTTAGGTCATGAATTCAAGTGAAGATCAAGATGAAGACTCAAAGTGTAAGAACTATTCGTCGTTAAAGCTCTGAGGGTGATTCCAAGATGAGTTTGATGGAGATTGTGCTTTCCGATTCGAGATGAAGATTCAAAGTGCAAGGGCTATTGTTGTTAACTCTGAGGGCGATTCCAAAATGAGTGTAGCGAGTTAGCGCCTTCGGTTTCATTCGAACAACTTGTATGGATTGAATGCTTTCAGACCATCGTCATTGGAGGACGATGAGCATTCTAAGATATGTGTTCTAAAAGGTAATCGTAGCCTTAAGCCTCATCAACCGGGAATAGCTAAAACAGGGGAGCTGCAGCAAGGCTAAGTGGGTCGCGTCTAAGTAGGACGAAAGTTTCCCCTGTCCAGAAGTCCCTTTTATTTCGGCTTAGTGTGTGGTTGGTCACGCCAACTACGGGGTTGTCTTGTTCAGGATTATCCAGTAAGGGATGGTTCCGGCCTTGTGTTGCAGAAGATCAGGGTGGATCCTCGGTACTCTGATCCAGACCAGGTACTGTGACGGACGGTACCCCAATAGCGTTGCCATTGATGGAAACCCATTTTCCCTACGTGCCTTTACGGTTTTGATTGGTTAACGTAAGGTAATTTTTTTATCCATGTTTATGTGTGGGAAGTCTTACGAGATACTTTCTGTTTCCAAAGGTTTTTCATTGTTAAGCAACTTTAACCTGTTTACTCACACCAGACCCATGTCTGACCCGAAGTTTATTTTCTGTTTTATTAAACTCTAAGGTACTCAAATTTTTACAAGTAGCCAAGGGGTTCAGGTTAGCTTTGACGAGTTCTGAAGGAGACATGGAGCAAGAGGCTTCAACGTTTGTAGATATATAGTGGTTGCGTTGTGTTATATCTCTGTGATGAAGTCTGTATTGTACTTGAGTTGTAATGACTAGACAGGTCTTTATAACTGTCTAGTTAGTGATGTATAAGCTGTATAACTCTGTTAAATGTTGTATACTATGTATTAACTATGTGATTAATATATTTTATTAGTTCCGCTGTGAGATTCTGATATTGTTTAGTTTCTTCTTTCCTTTCTTTCTCTTTTCTATCCTTTTCTTTCTTACTAATGATGCGTGTTTCTGTGGAGTTGAAAGATGGGTCATTACAAGTTTAATTAATAATTTACTACTTATTTTAGATAAACTAAAATCTGTTTAATTTAGTTTGAATAATTTTCTGTGGCTTTTTAATCCATGCATGCTTGAGCGAAATTATTGGCTGTATGATTTATCCATTTAGTTCATCTGATATATGATAAATAGTGTTGATATATACATATTCCATAAATTGTCTAGAAAATACATAGTCTTGAAATATTCATATATATGAACTACTTATAGGTGAACTCAATTTTTCAAAGTAATATATGTTCGATAAATGATTCAAATATTAATCTTTTGATTGCTCTATTACTGCATACTATACTGGACGTCGTTTATAACCACATTGATTCTCATCCTTATACTACGCCTTTCCGTGGTATTGATAATAAGGTTCTTACTGAAATTAGATGTTTTGAACACGAAAGTGTATATACTATATGCGTTGTGTAATAAGTTAATGCACAACATTATATTATTGTAAAAAACAGTCATAATACAAATATAGGTTATTTGCTATTTAATTATCATGTCGTCCTTCATTAGAATAGGAGTACTTGCCAAGTCATGTTTATCATTAAGTGATTAGTGCAACATTATACTTATGCTTTTAAACCTAACGTGTTTTTGTCTGTTAAATTTCTTTATTATCCACATAGGATTATTACCTCATGGATTTTGACAATAGCGCCGAATTGTTAAATTTCTCCGACCGAGGTATGCGTGCAACCAACTTATAATATTCAGTATTTCCTATCAAAATCTTTCCCTGAAACATTGATGCTATGCACATGTTGTTTTTGAAATCCTAATCTTTTTAGACGACGTGATTCCCATAAAATATTTAGTTCAGTACACTAGCATAAGTCCTTAGAACTAAAGCTGTTTTTATAAGCATATTAAATTTCTCTTATATCCTAGAAAATACATCAAATTGCAACCATCCTGTTGTCGTGGAACTTATCCTGGACAACTTGGGACATTGGTATTCCTTATTCTATACATTCCCTCTTCATTTTATGCTGAATTTTTCTTTGCTTAAGACACTATGAAGTAAAGTAATTAGTGCTATGTAAACACAACACTGCATTGTTGGCTTTTAATTTTTTACAAGTATTTGTGATACTAATCCGTCCTTACTTTTTCACTTAGGATTACCGAATACCATGTGATTTCCTTCATTTTGATCTTGCTAGTGTGATTTGTTAGGGAATAGATGGGTGTCCTCTTAATGCACCTCCACTAATCAAGGTATTTATTTATTACTCATCATGAGTTGTAAATAAATATACTATTGACCATATCATGTTGTTTTCTACTCGACCTTCCCCTTTTTTGTACATGTATCAATCTATATCTGTAGGTTTCTCATCTTGTATTGGACTAAATGTTAATAATATGCCAAGTTCAATAATTGTTTTGTTTACATTAGCTTTTAGTCATTAAGGCAATTAAATAATTCTGTATAGACATAGATTACACAAGGATGGTTGTCATATATCTTTAAACTAGTAAACTGAAATTACACCTATTTAGTTCATTGACCTCAAATTTTACAGTGTTACTTAAATTGCATATATAAAGGTTTACGATAATGGAAATGAATTTTCTTCGTTTGCATATAGACATGTTTATAATGTGGAAACCAAAATTGCTGACACACACTAGGCATATACAATGAGCATACAATTACTATAACATGTATGCTTCAGTTGCTTATACACCGTACCCTTATATTGCTAAATTATTATGTTTATCTATGTTTGGACAGGCTTGGAGAATGGAAACTGGAGTTGGAGAATAAAAAGTGCAAATTGAAATTGGAGAATGAGGACTTGGAGTTGACTGTGTTGTTGTATCGGTGTATTCCTATTATCCGTGTGGACTTTGAACTAAATTAATAATGTCAAGTAATCATTGTAATTGATGCTTGTAATGTAATATATGAACCGAGAGTTAGAACTGAACTATTGTAGTATGAACTGAAGTGAAGTATAAAACCGAAGTGAAAAATGAACTGAACCGTAGTCGCAACTAGTTCATTGTATCTGTAATGTATGCGGTGTAATGCTGGTAAAGCACGAAATGAAATCTAATACTGTATTTTTACTAAATTACTATAATGCATGTTGTTTGGTCTGCTAACCGCGATTAACCGATTAATATAAATGGTTAACCTGCCAATGATTAACCGTTTATGTTAATCGGTTAACCAGTTAAATAAATTGGTTAACCGCGGTTAGTTTTAACCGATTTGGTCGGTAGACCAGAACTAAAATTAACCGATATCGGTTAACCGAACCGCTATTGTTTTTACGGTTAACCGAAAATTTTAACCGATTGAATGGGTTAGCCAACCGCGCCTACCCCTAACAGTGAAAGTGATACAGAGCAACCAAATGTATGTTTATGGCACACACGGATGAGGTATGTCCCGATCTTACTTATGTTGAAATTTTAGAAGTAAGCATGGAACTTGATGACAAATATAAAGAAACTAAGAAATTAAATAAGGAATATATTGCTAAGATAAATTGATTAGAACTTGAAATAAGGTTACTAAAAGATGAAAAATCTATTTTAGAAGAAGAATTAGAGAATGCTCAAGAAAAGTACAAGAATCTTTCTATTGAAAATGATGCTTTATCTTGTGAATTAGGAAAAGTTAAACTAGAAAATAATAATAGTAATGAACACATTATTTAAAAGATATTCCAGAAACTTCAAAATCCAAAATTACTGATCTTAAAATCAAGTTAGATAAAATTACTAATAATGTTACAAAGTTTAATAAAGGAAAATAAGACTTGAAGAATTTAATTAAAATTTTCAAGCCATTCAAAAATCGAAATGGACTAGGATTAAGAATAAGACAAAAATTACAAAGTATAGTAAGATTTATACTAAGATAAAAAACCTTCCTCCAAAAATGAAAAATTGATCTCGAATTCAAAATGATTAAACTATGGGTTCCTAAAATAAATAATAACCTAATTAAACATAAATATATAGGTAATTATATGAAAGAAGTGATTCACAATAATAATTATATTTCAAAAGGAACCATACCATCATGGGTATGATTATCCTCATCTACTAGCACTTAAGACCCAAAAATATAAAGGGTACCAATTTTTTTATTTTTTGTAGGTATCCAAATACAAAAATAAGGAGAAATGAATATTAGATAGTGGATGCTCCAAGCACATTACGGGAAATACTCACATGCTGTCAAATATAAAGTACATTGAATGTGGCACTGTAACTTTTGGCGATAATTCAAAAGGGTTTGTCATTGGCATTGGGGAAGTCATCAATATCGGTATCTCTAACTATCATATTATTTCTAATGTTTTATTAGTAGAAAACCTAAAACAAAATCTTGTTAGTATAAGTCAGTTGTGGATAAAGAGTTTGAAATAAAATTTGAAAAGGATAAATGTAATATTCTTGATCAAAGCAAAAATTTACTCTTTGAAGGATTTAGAAATCGTAATACACACACACACACACATATATCCTAAATTCTAACATTTAAAACAATTTAGATTTATGTCTAGCCGCAAATCATGATGATCCTTAGATTTGGCATAAATTTTTTTGTCATCTAAATTTTAAATATATTAACAAACTAGCAAAACATGATCTAGTTAGAGGTCCTCCTAAATTAACTATAAAATTAAAAGTTTATGTGACGCATGTTAAATAGGCAAGTTAAAGAAAAGTTCTTTCAAATCTGAAAATAATATATCCACCAAGCAACTATTAGAATTGGTTCATTTAGATTTATTTGGACCAACCCAAGTACGGTCAATGAATTATAATAAATATGTGTTTGTAATTGTAGATGATTTTTCAAGATATACTTAGACATTATCTTTAAAACATAAAAGCGACACTTTTGGAATGTTTAAAATCTCTGCAAAACGAATTACTAATTTAATGGATTTAAAAATTAAATATTTACGCAGTGATCATGGAGGCGAATTCGAAAATGAACTTTTCACTAATTTTTGTAACAAACAAGGAATTAGTCACAATTTTTCGTTTCCACGAACACCACAACAAATAGTGTAGTTGTACGAAAAAACAGAACTTTACCGGAAAGAGCATGAACATTAATAAATAGGAGTAACCTACCCAAACATTTTTGGGCTGAAGCTATTTCCACTGCCTGTTATGTATTAAATCGTGTCACACTTCGATCTATGACTAAGAATACATGTTATGAAATATTGTATGGAAAGAAACCAAAAGTTCGTATTTTTGAACTTTTAGGTTAAAATGTTTTATTTTAAATACTAAAGATAATCTTGGAGAATTTGACCCTAAAGCCGACGAAGGAATTTTCATTGGCTATTCAGAACGTAGTAAAGCTTATAGAATTTATAATAAACTAACAAATATCATATAAGAAAGCTTACATGTGTCTTTTAAACACCACAAATTGTTTGAATAAAAACAATAGTTTTAACCATAACTTTAGTTAACTAACAAACAACCTTTTTCCTTAATTAAAAATTGAAAAACATATATATATATATATATATATATATATGTATGTATGTATGTATGTATGTATGTATGTATATATGTATATATATATATATATCTTACAGATAATTTTTTTCTCTAAGCATATAATCTTTCACTCTTTAAAACATTTAAATTTCTTTTTTACATATATATAATGTCGTCTAACCACGATTTGACTTACTCAGCCATTGATTTCTCCACACCTTCTTCTGCCAGTACGTATGCTTCTCCCACCAAACCAACACCAAAATCGTCTCCTTCCATAAACATTGTTGCTACTCCTACTCTGTATATCATACTGGCTATTCGTCGAAAGGAAAAAGGTAAAATATGATATTAATCTTGAAAATGCTTCTCTTCACGACAAAATTGACGAAGTCCATCATTATCAAAAAGAAATGATGGTCTTTAGAAAGAAATGTACTATACACAACGAAATCAAGGAGCTCATCTAAACTTTTTAGAAAAATGCATCCTTGCAATATGTGGACACTCGCTTACAAAGGATTGTGTTCATGTACGATCTCCTCGTATAATAGAAACTCTTCCACGTGCTCATCGAATAACTCCACGGAAACTATGGGGAGAAGGAATATCTGAAGCCCAATTAAGTCTAGTACCTCCTTCTTGGTCTCCGCTACGATCATTATAAGAAGATACAAAGGTGGAACCAACTTTGTGGGTGAAAAAGTAACACCATTCTTCTATCAATAACTATATTTCGTGTATATATATATTCTTGTTATAATAAGTTTAAAACTATTCATGATTGTAATTTATATCTTGTTCTTAATCAAAATGAAACAATATATAATAATAATAATAATAATAATAACAATCTTAAGTCTCTAATTAAAATTAAATTATCACTATTATGTCAAACCGGACGTCTGAGATATAGAGCCAGACGTTTGATTTTTCTCACAGGTTATCACGGACTCGAAGAACCAGACGTCTAACCCTTCTATCCAGACGCCTGTTTAAAGACTCGGATTACGGTTCTGAACAGAGATTCCATTCTCTTCCTCTACTCTATGAGTACCAAACATTTTCCTGTAAGTGGCCAGACATCTGGGATAGCTTTCTGCCTAAAGTAATACAGAAAAATTAAAAAGCCCAGACATCTGCCTCACCATTCCGAACGTTTGAAATTTTTTCTGCCTGTGACGACCTACTATCTATTCACTATATTAAATCATCTCTTCATTTTTTAACTCAACTTTTCATCCTCTACAAAACCCCATTAAAACCCACATCTTAAAATTCACCTTCAATCTTCAAATAAAATGCCTCCAAAATCAAAAAATACAAAGAAGCAAAAGAAAGATCGAGGATCTTCATCTCAAACAAATGTTGTCACTGATTCTCACATAAAATCATGGCTTGATCAAATCCCTAGCCCAACCAAAATATTTGGTGATTTGAAGACTATGAAGTTTCATTTAGGTCCCTTCTACCAACTACTACGATTTTCTCTCTATGAAATGCATTCCTCAGCTTGCTATCTTTCTCTTTTATTCGAATCTATGTAGTTCTTCCATTTGGAATCCCGACGAGGATGAAAATTGGCTTTGGACAGGTGTCTATGGTAAAGTCATTAAGTTTGCTCCTGGTATGTTTGGACGAATCCTCCATTGCTCTTACATGGGTATCTAATTAAAAGGCATACCCGACAAAAGATTTTTACCCCGTGATGAGGTCACTCACCTACTTTGGGAAGATCATATGGAACATGGAATATGAAGAACCTCCGACCTAGGGCAAGATTACTAAATTGCATGATTATCAACACCATAATACCAAAAAAAGATAGTCATGGGAAAATATATGAAACAGAGCACAAAGCTGTGTATGCTATATTTGGAGGTATTCAAGTTAATTAGGCGCAATTTCTGTTCGACAAAATTAAAAATTTCTGGATTCACAAGCGCTAGAAAATTTTTTATGCACCTTATATAATGCAGATTCTTCAATTCCAAGGTATCCCTTCTTACTTATCATATTTTGAAGAACTACAAATTAAAGAAAGTGGGTCCAAATACTTCAAGCTTATGCATCAACTGGACGAACCGCCACCGACAATATCAATTTCTTGATGGACTCTACAGCAACAACAACTGCATCAGCAACAGCCTCAACAAGAGCAGCAACAGCCCCTCAACAACAACTAGGTCCTTATGTTATCCACCAACATCCCTTTGAATATCACTCAGACTTGGAGATTTTAGAAGCCCGAGGAGAACCTACTTCAACAGAATCATACCGTGACTTATCAATTGAAATCAACAACTTTAATCTTGCAATCAACAAATCTTTGGCAAGAAAATTGTTCTTCTTGACAAATCTGTCTCAAGCATATCTTCTTGAATGGGAAAAATCAAGAAAACACTGGATAAGGTTGTATCCACTCTTGGAAAAGTAATGAGGAAAGTTCGTGGAGGATCATCATCCCGGTCCTCATCCTCATCACCATCACATCCTTCACCTGCTCCATATATTTCTTCTATTCCAGGTCTTCAAAAAAACCACGAGGAAAAGAAACCATGGAAGACAAACCATTAAAGGAAATAGATGAAGAGGAAAGTGAGGACTTTAAAATTCAAGATCCTTCCCTCCATCAGCAGGGGTACTTGGCTTTTCAAGGGCTGTCTATTCAAGAGGACAAAGAATATAATGATCAATGTCATTGGCCTGAATACAATTCTGATCCTTCATCTTTTTGGGATTATCATAATGATACCTATGGAAGTTTTTCTGACTCGTCTCATCATTACTAGTAGTTTCTAGTTTTTCTTTCACTGTACTTTTATTTTATACATTTCTCCTTCTATGTATTAATGTTTCAGTTATCATGTACTACAAGCTCTATGTTTTAAATAACATTTTCTTTTTTATTATAATGCCAAAAGGGAGAGAAATATGCATACACATAGGGGGAGGATAACATATATACATATATACAGAGGGAGTAAAATATGTTTTATGTTACATAGTTTGTCATCATCAAAGAGGGAGAGAATTAAATATGCATACACACATGGGGAGGATAACATATATACATATATATAGGGGGAGTAATATATATTTTATGTTACATAGTTTGTCATCATCAAAAAGGGGGAGAATGTTAGGAACTCCTATCTACAAGTTTTGATGACGACAAACCATATAACTATAATTGTAATCTTATTAGATACTCAAGAATACAAATCGAAGCATGGATCATAGCAGTAGAGAGATAAATATTGTATACAAATCTTAGAAATAATATGTAAAATCTCTCTGGATTTTATTATGATAACATACACACACATTTACACAGAAGAACAGATTTTACATATTCCAGACATCTGGTACTATGCCCCCAAACGACTGGACCCAGCCTCTGGAATTTTTCCAGATAATATGTGACCAGACGTCTGGTCATCACAATCCAGATGTCTGGATTTGGCTTTGAGAATTTTTTTAAATATACAATTATCAAATCTGAAAGGTTGGTTCTGCATCTCTTCATCAAATCAGTTCTACCCCAAACAGAAGCAACTCTAGAAATGAAAAGAAATGGTAGCAACATTTCAAATCGATCTTTTCACAACTATTAATACATCAATGATTTTATGATTAAAGGAACTAATTTTTGATTTCTATTCTCTATGTCTACTCTGCACTCAAATTAAAGTTACTCATATTTGCTATTAATATTTCAGCGAAAGATCATTAACTTTGGTTTAGTTTTCTTCCATATTTGTAACGCGCACACATATTCATATCCATACATATCCAAGGGAGATTATAGGAAGACTTGTACGTATTTTCAATATCAATGTTAATTAGAGCACATTCTTGACGAAAGATTTCTATTGTAATAACCTATTCCTCCCGGCGTAGCAAGGGTTATTGATTAGTGAAATTTCGAAGAGGATCTTCGGGAGTGGGAGTAGCACGAGAGGTCCGAACCAGTATAAAATTTCTGTTGTGATCTTTTTCACTTTACCGTTATCTCAGTTTCTTAATTTATCGCATATATAATAATTACTTGTCATATACTAGTATATGATCCATATAGACTTTCAGACTTAGACTAAGCAGTTTTTGTTTCAAATTTTCAACTAGTAAAACATTTGTAATAAGAGGTAAGTTAGATGTAACATCATTGCTCACATCGCCTTTGCCGATGATATAACCTTTGGAATTATCTCCAAATGAGATAGATGCTCAATCTGTGTAGATAATGTTTGTCGGCATATCTTTGTTTCTTGTCATATGTTTTGAGCAACCACTATCAAGTATCCACTTTCCTCTTTTATTGATTAGTACATGCAAAAAATGTATAAAGATGACGTTGGTACCCACTTTTTATTGGGGTCCTAAGAGTTAGATCTCAGGAAACCAAACCCAAGGGGGTCTAGAATTCCCTTTACAAGTAAAATTTTTATTTTTATGAACTGAATTTATAAAAGATATAATATACTTATTTCTGATTGAATTATTATTTGTTTTTGGTACCCAAATTTTTATAGTATTTGTGTTGCGGATATCTTTCTTTTGAGTAAAAATCTTTGGATTTGGTTTAGCTTTTACAAAATTCTTATGTATACTGAAATTTTTATATGGTAAATTATTCCTCTTGAAGTAGATTTTAAGGAATTTGTATATCCTACCCTTTCTTACTAAAAGTTGTTCGAGAGTTTTTAAATTTTTTAGAGATATTTTCTCCACCTTTATTAAAGTTAGAAACATTTTTAGTAATATTTTCTAACCCGGTTATGAGACTAGTATTGTTTAATTCAAGAATTTTGACATTTGATTTTAAATTGTGTTTTTATAAAGCTAATGTCATGTTCTTTTTTATCTGAACTTCAATTTCATTTGATAGCATAATGATTTGAGAAGATACATTAGAGGAAGATTTTTGCGTTTTAACAAGTTCTTCTTCTAAGATTTTCTTTTCATCTCTAAGCATATCAACTTCTATTTCACTTCTGTTTAGTTTTTCTAAAGCATCTTTTAACTTTCTTTTAATTTCTTTTAGTTTATCCAATAGCTCTGAGTTTATATCTATTTAATCATCAAAAGTTAGATCACTCACATCATTAATCGAAGCCATAAAGCAGAAATTGTCTTATTCAGAATCACTGTCAGTGTCACTATCTAATGATGAAGACGTTTTTGAATCATCCCATGTAACAGAGAATACTTTCTTCTCCTTATACTTGTCCTTTTTATTCTTGTATCTATCTTTCTTTCGATCAGGGCAGTCCTTCTTTATGTAACCCTTCTTATGACATTCATAACATTCAAGATTTGAAGCTGGTGGTTTATTGGTATTGTCTCTCCTGTTGTTTTCAAATTTCTTGTTCTTTCTAAATTTCAAAAACTTTTTGAAACTTTTTTCTATAAATGCCATGTCATCTTCATATGAATCCGATTCTTCTTGTTCATCTTGGAAAGCTACATTCTTTCTATCTTAGGCTTGATCTCATTTTTCCTGCAAATTTACTTCATACGACATGAGATTTCCTATTAACTCTTCAGGTTTGATGGTACAAATATAGTTAGCTTCTACAACAGCTAAGACTTTTCGTTCCCATTCATCTGTTAAAGAGTTTAGGATTTTCGAAACAATATCAAAATTTGTGTATTTTCTTTTAATGCTATTAGTGAATGATATATGTCTTGGAATCTTGAATACATTTCATTTATAGTCTTATTTGGCTTCATTATGAAATTCTGGAACTGATTCTTAAGCATTGTTTAACTTTGTTTGTTCCTTCATGTGTAACTTTAAGAGTTCGCCAAATTTCACAAGCAGCTGTAAATTCATTCTTATTTAAAGCACAAAATAACATTTTCATGGCTTTTGCATTTGAGGTAGCATCTATCTTTTGTGTGTTTGACTATTGTGCATATGGTGTAGTGGGTATAGTGTATTCATTCTGAGTGATATTCCAAGTATCATATCCATTTTCTTGCATATAAGTTCTCATGCGAGTTGATCAATAATTGTAATTTAATCCGTTAAATAATGGGTCGTGCAGTAGATTGACCTTCAATAAAATTTATGTTAGTGTTATTTTCCATATTATCTTAATATTAAATAACTGTATTATGGTTATATGATGACCATGCTCTAATACCATATGAAAATGACTAAGTATCATGCAATATGGAATATTAAATAAACCATCTACTTGTACAGAATATAAATATAAAAATAAACAATAAAGTAAATGACACCAGAGATTTCTATACTGGTTCGAACTTCCCATTCTATGTCTAGTCCTAGAATCCTACTGGAATTCAACTATCAACCCTCACTTAACCCAGAGGAACAATCACTACACCGCCTGAGCAACCGAACAGGACTTCAACTGCCTAAGCAACAAAATAGGACTTCAACCGCCTGAGCAACTAAACAGGACTTCCAATACAAATAGTAAAATTGTTTCTGACCGAGTATGCTCTTGAATAATACTGATAAGTCAATAACGTGCACCCTTCCTATAATCTTCTCCTTTATGGTATATCGTGTAATTCATGAAGATAGGAAGTTTATTCAATCACTAATGAAGTTTCCTTGAATGAACAAGTGATTAGAACGAAAATATTGAATGCAAATGGCAAGATTGTTTAGTCAATAAGAATGAAAATTAGAATTAGCGATTAAAACAGTGGATTTCATGGCTATATATAGGAATTAGGAGTTGCAGTCATTCATGAAAAGTAGCCACGAAAGAATATGGAAGCAACTCTTAAATCAAGAGTTGTTTCTATTCGCCGAAATGAAGTGTCTTTTCAAAATATGGCCGTTATGAAGGTTCAACCGTCTGAGTGGAATAATTAAGCGAGCTGAATCGATTAATAATCGAATCAGAAAGAAAATAATGCAAAAGACATGCAATTCAGCCGGCTGAATAATAAACTTGAGCCGTCTGAATATTCAAGTTTAGTTATGCACGTGCATAGGCATTCAGTCGACTAAACTATATGGTTTAGTCGGTTGAACTATATGGTTCAGTCAGCTGAATTGCTTATTTTTTGCCATATCAGATATTTTTCAGATTTTTTTTTTGTATATGAACTATGTTATGTAATCTTTAGCATATGAACTATGTTTTTAAAATACTTTAGATTGTGTGTGCGTGTATATACCACTTTGGAGAGATTTTAACATGTATTAACTACTAGACTCAGATAGTAGACTAAATTTATTACTGAAGCTTCTATTTGGTATCTGGTTTGCAGTCTGTTAGATTATTTCTCGAGTAAAATAGTATTTTCTCCTGCAAATATGGCCAGTTCATATAATATTTACTTATATAGTTGTCATAATCAAAACGTTAAAATTCAAGGTTCTAACAAAGAATCACTGACCGAATACGTAAAATACCAATTTCTTCCTTAGATCTGAAGTGGACAGCAAGAAAGAAAGACCGAAATCAATAGAAATGATAAGCTCAAGCTTCTATATGTTGATCTCCTCTCCAATCAATGATTTAGCTAAAATTAGTAAGGAAAAGATATTATTTTTGATGAAATTAGGGTAAATGGAAGTTTAGATTTTCTTTGGGGAAGAAAAAATTACTTAGGTCAGTTCCTACAACCTTTTATTAGCACAAACTTCGAAGTGGTTAATGGGCCTTAGTTTAGAGTTAGTTAATTACCCATTGAAACGGGCCTGCAACAGCCAATACTTAAAACTGCCATAAATTTCAAATGACACGTCCGTTTTTATATTATGACTACTCTACATAATTAGAAACCATCATCCTAAAGCAATGAATGCAATTTGAGACCTTAATTCGGCTTCTATCAAAAGTTATAGTCCAAACAAGATTTTCATGATCAAAATTATCACATAGAAATTCGAAAAAAACTATAGGTGTGAAAAATGTTACGAAGAGTCAGTTCACAAAATCTTAGATTCGTATGTCCTCATAATAATAAAATAAAAATATTTTATGATCTTTTGATACACAAAGCGCGGGTCATTACACTCCTCTCCGTTTAGGAATTTCGCCACAGAAATCCCTAAACAAACACAGAAAATCAATCGTAACTACCCTGCACGCCTAACAATTATGCACATCATTTAATATATCAAACATGCAACCATGCAATTAATAATATAGCCAATCCTATCCTAGCATGTGGGATACTAAACTATACTATATGATATCGAAAATGAAAGTAAAATGCGACAACCAATAGACCTTGCCATATGAAGAGCTCAGAATGCCTGGCCCTTCTACTCTCCTCGATTTCCATGTGCAACCGCCTTCACATTTGCCCCACTGTACTTTCACTAACTCCACCGTCTTCCTCCTAAACTGTTCGATCACGTTTGATAATACAAACTAACCTACGTGATCTCGAAGCTTCTGGTTCAATCTCGATATCATCAAGCTGATCCGGTGCGATAGTTAACGCCTGAGTCATGCACAAATTTACACAAATGGGAAACATGGAAGATATTATGCACTCCCGCAATTCTTTGAGGTAAGTCAATTCTATAAGCAAGGTTTCCAATCCTTTTTAATGTTAGGAAAAGTTCAATAAATCTTGATGCCAACTTTCCTCTACTACCAAACCGAGTAACGTTCTTCAAAGGAGAAATCTTCACGAACACCATATCTCCGATGGAGAATTCTAAATCTCCACGCCTTTTATCAATGTAACTCTTCCACCTATCTTGTGCAGCTTTCATTCATTGCTGAATGATCTCCATCTTTTTGGAGGTCTCTCTAACCATATCCAACCCAAGTATCAGTTTCTTGCCTGCTTTCCACTAACATGAAGGTGCATTACACGATCGGCCATACAATGCTTTTTATGGTGCCATATCAATTATGCGAAGTCTATTAAATGCAGTTGATCATCCTATGAGCCTAAGAAATCAAGAATGCAAGCTGGCAAGAGATCTTTTAAGATATGATTCACTCTCTCGGCTTAGCCGTCGGTTTGAGGGTGATAAGTTGTATTAAGATGTAGCTCGGTACCCAACGCCTCTTGTAAGCTCTTTCAAAACCCACTAGTGAACAACGGGTCTTGGTCGTTCATAATGCTCTTCTGCGTGGAAATCGTACAACCCATTTCATATACAACTCAGGCAGTTTGGCTGCCATTCTACTTGACTTGATGGGTATGAATCTAGCGCTCTTTTTCAACAATTCTACTACTACCTAGATGTTGTTGTACCCTGCTCGAGTCCATTGCAGTCCAACTATGAAATCCATCGATATATATTCCTACTTTCACTTGGGAACTTCAAATGGTTGCCAAAAAACCACTTGGTTTCTTTTGCTCTGCATCTACCAGCTGGTAGTTTATACAATTCGATATGAATGTCCTGACATCCTTCTTCATCCCATCCCAATAAGAGGTTTATCTCATATCACGGTACATCTTATTATCACCGAGATGTATGGTCAACTTGTAATGGTGGCACTCTCTGAGCACCTTATCCCTCAATCCATCAACCTTGGGAATAACCAATCTCCTATTCGTATGAAGCCAACCATCTCAGTCGATTCTGTACTGTCTCATATCCTCAAACACTACCGTCGCTTCAATCTTGGAAATGGTCTTGCCTAATTAGGCATCACGCCTCTTACTAGCACCAATCCGCTCTATAAGAGTTGGCCTGATGGTCAAGCTTGCCAACATCTCTGGCTCTAACTCACAATGTGATTTGAATTCATATCCAACAACATACTCCAACTATTTCCATTCTAGGAACATCGATCCCAAACTAGCATGCCTTCTACTCAATGCGTCGGCGATCACATTCCCCTTGTTGGGCGTATAAGAAATGCTAAAGTCATGTAAGGCTAAGAATTCCAACCATCGTCGTTGTCAAAGGTTGAGATCCTTCTGGGAGATAAGATAATTCAAGGATTTTTGGTCCGTGAATAGCTCGAACCTTTCCCCTAATAAATTGTGCCTCCAAATCTTCAAAGAAAACACTATAATCGCTAACTTCAAATCATGAGTTGGATACTTTTTCTCGTGTTGCTTCAGCTATCGACTCGTGTATGCAACAACCTTTTCCTTCTGCATCATTACCGCACCTAATCTAGTACAACAGGTGTTTGTGTATATTGTCAGCTCCTCATTCCCGCTCGGAGTGGTCAATATAGGTGCGCTCCTCAACCACTCCTTTAGACTCACAAATTCATGCTCACATCTCGCATCCTAAGTAAAAGTCTGACTTTTCTTTATCAAATTAGTTAATGGTGCGACATCTTTGAAAAGTCCTTGATAAAGTGTCTATAGTATCCCGCTAGTCCTAAGAAACTCCTTACGTCAAAAGCATTCTTGGGTTGGCTCTAATCCTAAATTGCTGGCACCTTGGCAGGGTCTAATGCGATGCGCTGTTTAGAGGTGACGTGACCCAAGAATCTCACTTCCCTTCTATAGAAGTGACATTTTGAAAGCTTTGCTTTCAACTTGTGCTTACGCAACACTTCGAGCACAAGCTTGAAGTGCGCCTTGTGTTCCTCCTCTATCCTAGAATAGATAAGGATGTCATCCACGAACATAATTATGAACTTTTCACGTCAATCCTTGAAGATGTGGTTCATGAGATCAACAAAGCATGCCGAAGCATTGGTTCGAATGGCATAACCAACCACTCATACAAACCAAACTGTAGGTGAAATGTGGTGATCGACACACTCTCCTTTGCTACACTTAACTGGTGAAGTCCCATTGCCAATTCCAATTCGGAGAATACCTTTGCATCATGGAGCTGATCATAAAAGTCATCAATACGTGGGAGTGGATACTTGTTCTTCTTCATTACTTTATTCATCTTATAGTAATCAACACATAATCTAAGAGAGCCATCCGCCTTAGTGGTGAATACTATAGGTGCATCCCACTTAGAAATACTCTACAAATGAACCCCTTTATCAATAGGTCATTCACTAGCACCTCCAACTCCTTCTGTGCTCTAGGTGCCATACGCCTCAATTGCATAACCATAGTCTAACGTCCCTCATCAAGTCTATATGAAACTCAATCTCTCTATGCGGTGGTAATCCAATCACCTCCTCAAATATGTCCGGATACTCTCTAATGACAGGAATGGATGACAACTCTTCCTATGGAATCTAAAGCGAATATAGAAAGCTAACCATAACCCTATATCACTACCGTCCATCCTTCCACAGCCCCAGTTATCACCAACAGCTTCTCGCAATCTACTACTACTGCATACTTTCTTAGCCCATCAATTCCCAAGATAATCCCCGACCTAAAAAAATTCAGAATAGAACAATCACAAAAAAAGAGCATCCATGACTGGACAAGACCAAATCACAACAAACCATACACAGGCAAGTGGAGCCTCCAACAAGAATATTCACAGTCAATGGTTGGTCAACTATTTCTGGTTTAAATCCTAACCTATCTATTAGGTCACTAGATATAAAGGAATGTGAAGCCTCGATATCGAATAAAACACATATGGAAACATCATAAAGGAAAATCATACCTTGAATGACAATGACCCTTCCCCTTCTCTTTCGTCGAAGGAGCACTCGATGAAGTCGGAACAACATCTGTTATGCCTTTACAACTTGTTTCTGCTGTAGTGGCTCCGAACAATGCTTTAGTATATACCAGGGCTTGCCATAGTTGTAACATTTTTTATTTTCGCCGGTCTTGCAATCTTTGATCTTGTGACCCTTTTCTTCGCAAGTATAGCAATCAGGGTCCCACTTGACCTTTTTCTGAGCATCCTTCTCATTCTTTCCTCGGGACTGCTTCCTCTTTTCAACCACTTCTTCTTGTTGCCTCCTCTGCTCTATTGCAGTTTCAGATCTTCCTTAACAATAGTAGTTGATTTGGATTCAGGGAATAAACTCTCCTGGCGAAGGGGTTCTTGACGAGTCGCTTAAATGGCTCATCAATATGACTCACCAACTTCTCCACTAAATAGTCTTCCAAACCCATAATGAACTTCTCGTTCTTTATTAATGGAGTATCTATGAAAGACATCCTATATTTGGAAAAGGCGTCAAACTTAGCTATGTATTCAATAATGGATAATCTTTCTTCTTTATATCAGCGAGTCTCCTAAATAGTACCGGCTTCTGTGCAGCCAAAACAAACTTCTCCTTAAACCTAGCCTTTACTAATCCTAAGTGAACTGATTCTCAGGTGTAGCATCAATGATAGCATTCCACCAGTTCATGGCCAACCCTTGAAGTTGTCTAAAGGCCAACCTCTTTTTCATGGCATCATCAATCTCCATATCACCAAAAATATGCTTGCAGGTATCCAACCAATCCTACACATTGATGGCAGACTCCGTTATAAGGAATCACCTACCTCCTAAAGGAGAATAATCTTTGCATAGCTTGGTGAAGTAAGCCCTCAACACTCGTACTTAAGCACCACCACCAGCATCAACATTCGGAGCGGTCGCTTAGGAATTTTGATGCATGTTCGGCATCATCGTGTTGAACATAACTTGCAAGTCAGGATTAGCAGACCCGGAACACACTCCTTGCTCAACTCTTGAGAGGAAGTTCCTAACAGTATTTCTTGTTTACTGGCTCATTCTTGATCTGTGACAAGAATGATTGGTCCCTCAAAAAGAAAATCGTGTTAACGATGCTCATGTGTGAATGTGACTTATATACTATATATACTACAATATAATTTCTAAAATCAAAATATATAATAATGTGCGCACTCATATATATACGTACTCTCTCGATTCAGTCTAGGGTGAGAACTCCTTCCCTATCTTACTGAATCATTGTATCCCTTAGGTTAAACAACACAACCTAATCTTTGATACTAAATGTGACTACTGCCCTACACCACCAACACCCAATATACATAAGATTGTGCGATGTTATTGTGTGGATCGATACAGAATGACCAACAAGATTTGAAAATGAAATAAAACATCACATGACCTATAGTATATCTCATAATGCATGGAATAAAATGTACTATCATAGATATAAACAAGAGAGATAGTAATAACTATGTGAACCAAATATCGGAGTATAGATGCACAGAGTCATACACCATGAAGTAGAGTTTATACGAAATAAACTCAAATAACTATCTTATACTACTAATAATAACTGAACATTGCCAAGGCTCCATAGTGTTGCACATTGGAATAAGCATAAAAATCCATATATAATACGAGATAGCTTCCTCCAGCTCATCCTCTGCATAGCTACTGCGTTGCACTTAGACTTGTTATCCAGTCTACTCATTTAAGAGCACCCGAGATAATGAGAAGCAAAGCATAAAACCTCAAGGCGAACAATAGTCTGGTTTGAGCAATAAATGAATCTTAAAATACTATACAAGTTGATTGTAAGGAGCAAGGTATATAAATCATACCTGAACTGTCCCTACAACCAAAGAGTTGGCACATAATAACATAATATGTTGCTTTACATATCATCAAGGTGTAACACAACCAAGTGTGATAAAGGGGACTAGGTATCCCTATCTCCACTACCTATCTTCGATGACAACCCTAGAGTGATAAGTGACTGTTGAAGTAAACATAACCAACATAGCATCCATCGAACAATACTATATGTCACACAGTGTACTCTAGATATATAATAACTCGTATGACCATTCTTCTGCTAGGGACTAATGGAAATCCTGGTTTTCAACTGTACTCTCTTTAGCCTAAAGTTAGTACCAGACCCATTCTTCTAGTCTAGGGTACATGGATCCATTCTCCTGGTCTGGGTAGCCATTCTTCACTAACCATGAGCGTTCTTGTAACATCCCCTATCAAGAGGCCCAAAACTAAGTGCTACAGATGCTGCAGTCATCTATAATATAAGCCTCTGGTGACTAAATACTACAATGTTAATCTATAATATCAGAAGCACTTGAATAAAAAATAAAACACATATTTCAAAACAACTTTTACTTCATTACATTTAAAACAGATATTCCATATTCAACTTACATAAATCCCAATACGTTCCTAGGCACTGATAAAATATACCTAATGCAAAATACGCCTAGTGCGGTATATGAAGATGCCCCTTTGGATGATCAGAGTCATGTAGTCATAATAGACTTAATTCAAACACAGCGGAAATACAACAAAACATAAAACTGCAACTCCTAAATAGCTATCTGTTTGCCTCCTACATGCCTCTGGTAGCCTTATTTGTCATCCAACTAAACTTGAAAAAGACCTTAGCCCCTTAGCCCGCTCAAATTAATTTTCAGAACTCGCAAGTTTAGGGGAAAGCATAAACTTTGAGTCAGACATAAAGCCTAGTGTATGAATAATACTATACATCCCGGTTTTATATGTTAAGTGAGACCACGCCGATTAGCGGAACAGATTTCCCCTCACTAACATCCTTTTAAAATATATCTTTGCAAAACCTTTCCTGCAACCAAAACTGGTTAAATACTTTAAATAAATTCGTTATGTAAACATAAAATATTAAGTAATAATGAACTATCTGTTCAAACACGTAAGTTTTGTTTGGATAATTTTTAAACTTTGGCTGACTCGGGCCTACTAGACAATATAATCAAAATTAATCTAACACCTGTTAGCTATTCTTCTTCTAGATTATCTACCCTTAGCTATCTGTTAAATACTACTCTTCTGGGCGGTCTGTCCCTAACTTAATCATCTTCCAGGTCTTCCTGATCTTAATGGTTTTTCTGGCTCACCATTTACCTATATGTATGCAATATATATTCCTTTCGGTGTGTAATCATATTTTTAGTCCACCTATGACCAAGCCATGCACACGGGAATTTTGAACAACAATTAGTTGGGGCTAATAGCTAATGTATAGGGTGTGACCCCATACTATTCCCATCTGGTATTCTAATATCTGAGTCATTTTCACATAAGGATCCGCTTCCAAAATTTACGTTGAAAACATTTTCAAAATGATTTAAATTCTTTAAATCAAACTCAAATAAGAAAAATATATAATCTTTATGCTTTACTCAAAATCACATTACCATGTTGTATATATACCTTCTTTACTCAAATTTTAGTTGATGAAAACATTTGAATATTTGAGAGTAACTCTTTCTACACTTTTGAAAATAACTCTTTCAAAACCAAGTGAAAACCTTTTAATTTTCCAAGCCAAAGGCCAAAACCTTACCTTTCGAAACTAAACATCAAACCTTTCGAAACTATTGAAATCATTCCTTTCGAATGCAATAAAACTTTAGACCTCCTACTTTAAAGCAACCTAAAACATTGCCTTAGAAAACCTTTGGAAAATCCTCCATTTAAATCTTCTGAAATCATTCAAAGCAAATCTTTCGAAACTATTGAACTAAAACCTTTCGAAACCATTGAACTCAAACCTTTTGAAGCCATTGAACTCAAACCTTTCGAAGCCATTGAATCAAACCTTTCGAAGCCATTGAACTAACATCATTCGTAACCATTGAAATCAAACCTTTCGAAACCATTGAACTAAAACCTTTAGAAACCATTGAACTAATACCTTTCGAAAGCACTCAACCTTTTAAAACATAAAGCTTTTGAAGGCTTGCTGGGTTCGATTTAAAACTGTGAAAAATTTTCTTTTAAAAACCTTTCGACTTCAGTGGAAGCAACCTTTCGACTTTGTTGAAAGCTCAACTTCGAAGGCTTTAAAACATATTATTTAAAACAATTGGCCTTTGCCTTTAAAACAACTCCTTTAAAAGATTTGAGTTATACTTCAATTAAAAACAAGGGTAAAACAACTAAGTTGAAAGCCTTGATACCTTTCTAAAGCATTGAGAAGAGAGTGGTTTTAGAAACAGGTAAACATTTCGACTTTGTCGAAAGGTTCAAAACAAAGCAATGATAAAGCAGCTATAATCTTTCGGCGACTTTTGACTTCGTTAAAAGGTTTAAAACCTTTATTTTAAATAATTGACCTGTAAGCACCAAGTCGAAAGCTCCTTTTCGAAAGTAAGTAGGTGTAAGCTTTTGGTTTATGAAACAAACATACCCCAACCTCTTTGGCAACCAATCTTTCGACTAAGAATCCTTCGACCTTGTCAAATTCATTATGTACCAAGCAACTTGATACCGTATGTATTGGTTTGACTTTGTCGAAAGCTTTGTACCTTTCAACCTTGTCGGAAGGTCTGGGTCGAAAGGTTTGATGCCTAAAATGGCCGAACCATGCTAAAAGCATGATTTTCTTGTTTTTAATTCAAAAAGGATAATTTTTGACAAACATGCCTTTGTTTGTCAAAATCTTATTGGTTAACAAATATTTTTCAGAAAAGTGCTGCCACTAACTTTAGAAACAAGTAATAATTTTATTTTATAAAATGCCCCTTCTCCTTAATTAAATATATAAAACATTTAAGTCGCATCCCTTAAATAATTTTATATATTCATTAATTCACTTAGGAAAAATCTGAAAAATCCCAAAAAATCTATTTTAATATGTTTTCCAATATATAAAAATTTTAAACACAAATAATTATTCTTTTAGCCGTAAATAATTTATGACCCAATAAATTATTTTCTTTACTAGAAAATTAATATAAAATCCATATAAATTTAGAAAATTATGAAAATTGAAACCCATCCCTAAAATATCATTTCCGACCTATATTTAAATTTTATGGCATTTGGATGTTATTTAATAGAGTTTTCATATAAAACTTTTCGTAAATACTAATATGAACATGCATAATTCACCAACAAATAAATATATAACTTAATCATCAAAACATGGCATATACTTGCAAAATCATTTCTGATTTAATTTTAAAACCGAAAGCCGTATACAGTGGGATGTGGTAATTATTCACCGTAGCTTTGAAATTAAAAGATGTGAGATTTTATGTTGGATTAGTTGATTATCTTCCTTCTCTTGAATCGTTGCTTTAATCTTTCCTTGAGAACAATAATGGTGGCCGGACTTAAGGGTTTTTAGTTTGGTAATATGAGAATGAACGTGAGTTTCAATTCCTAAGGGTTTAGGATATGAGCCTCTCCTATTTTCCATATTGCCCTTACTCGTTTTTTAACACATTTGTTTATGTTATCTCATTTTAATTAGCACATTAACATGGCATGGCTACCCTTAAATCTCAACCTATTAATCTTTACATTATTTTATTTAATTTAACCAATTGAATATCCTAAAAAATGTTATAAAAACATGGGGTGTTACAGACTCCCCACCTTGAAGCATGTCATCCTCGAAATTAATATAAGGTACACATAACAAAACAATCAAAGATAATACATACCATCAAACAAATCTGGATAAGAGTCTCTAATCCTGCCCTCAGTCTCCTAAGTGCAGTTTCTAATCGTTGCTCCTCTGGACCTTTATCAATTTGACTGTCTTGTTCCTTAACCTATTTTCATATCTAGCCACAATTTGAATAGGCTTTCTAATTATAGTCAAGTCCGGCTCTATTACTAAATCTTCTAACACTATAAATGCTATAATAGTCTTCTGGTCTCTAACACACTTTCTAAAATGAGAAACATGGGAAACATCATAGACTCATACCAAACTACTTTGTAGCTCCGCTTTATAAGCGGGTTTCTCGATCCTCTCAACAGTACGAAAAGGTCTAACGAATCTAGGTGCTAAATTTTCCAACTTCTCGAATCTAATCACACCCTTCATCGGTGAAATCTTAATAAACACATAGTCTCCAATAGAGAATTCCAAATCTTTCCTTCTTCTGTTAGCATAAGTTTTCTACCTAGACCGAGTTTCCTTCATCCTAGCTCGGATCAACTCAATCTTCTTTATGCTTCTTTCACCAAATCCGGACCAAGAACCAGTCTATCCTCAGTCTCCAACCAACATTTAGGAGACTTTCATGGTTTTTCATACAAAGCTTCAGACAGTGCCATCCCAATACTAGTCTGATAACTATTATTATATGAGAACTCGACTAAATGGTGATGGTCTTCCCATGATTCCCTGAAATCCAATACACAAGCTCTTAACAAATCCTCCAAGACTTTGTTATCTCTTTCCATTTGCCCATCAATTTATGGATGGTAAGCGGTACTCATGTTGAGCATGGTTCCTAAGGCTTCTAGTAGACTCCTTCAGAACTCACTAGTAAACAAAGAATCTCTATCACTGACAAACTACTAGGAATCCCATGCAGCCTAACCACATTCTTCATAAATAACTTCGTCAAAATAAGTGCCGTCCTAGTTGACTTTACTGGAACGAAATGGGAATTTTTAGTCAATATATCCATTATGACCCATATGCTTTCATTTCCTCGACTAGATCTTGGCAACCCATCAATGAAATCCATTGAGATAGAATCCCACTTCCACGAAACAACTAACGGTTGAAGCAATCGACTTGGCTTCTGGTATTCAACTTTGCCTGCTAGAAATTTAAGCACTTCTTAACACATAAACCAATGTCATGTTTCATACCTTCCCATAAGGAACTTCTCTTCATATCCTGATACATCTTCGTTCCTCCTGGATGGATAGTGAACTTTGAATGATGGCATTCATCCAAAGCTTCATTTCTCATGTCTCCTATGTTCGGAACACACAACCTCCCCTTCTTTCTCAACCACCCTTTATGGTCAAGACTGAAATCCTTTAAGTCATCGCTCTCTGTTCCTCCCTTAACCTGTTAATCCGTTCAGCCAAAACTTAACGCTTCTCCTGTTTAGAAGCTATCTTCTCAATCTTTACTGGTCGAACTTCTAAATAAAATGTTAGCACCAGAATTGGTCACTAATACCCTTCAGAGAGATTATATAGAGGGATTAATGAAGAAAGTAAAGTTAAACAAAAAATAGTATGCAAATTTAAATGCAGAAAGTATGAACACCAGATTTACAGTGGTTCGGCGTAATTGCCTACGTCCACTTTGAGATTAATCTTTATTGCTTTCCTCGATAATCGATTACAGATACAATCTGTATATCAACTATTTGATTACAATTGTTAAGCAAGAAAGATAAGTCTTGAATGAGTTTTGAATGCAGCAGAGTCTTCCCGGTGTTCTCCGAAAAAGGTCCCTTTCACTTTGCCCCTGCCCTTCTATTTATAGACGAAGATGGGTTGGACTTCCCTCATGGGCTTAGAAACAAGGTACCTCGGCCCACAGTAGGTGAATTCATCGCAATGGGCTAGGGATGCCGAAACATGTCGATTACATCAAACCCTTATACCTTCAGGCTTTTCTTGGTCAGAATCTTATTTAGTGCTAATAATAATATCTTCAACTGTCATTTTGTAGCTGGCCCAAGGTGCCGGGTAACACTTGCCCCCAAAGTGTGTCGTGTGAAGCAACATGACACGCTTTGAGTCAACAAGTATTCCTTGTTTACAAAAAGAAATCCATCATGTTTCCTGAATAGTCATTATTCTTCAATTTTATCCTCCCAAGGTGTTGTATCCTTCTTTGGTCGTCATGACACTTGGTCGACTCCTAATATTATAAATCCATGGTTGTAGTTCATCAGTAGCCATCCGTGTCCGGTTCTACAAGGCTAATAAGCTTCAGCTATTTGATCCAATCTTTTCTTAATAACCTTAAGTGAGAATTCAATTCCCTGTTGATTTCAAGAAGCTGAACTTTTTTTCGGATGTACACATGCACGTTCGGTACATCTTGCCATTGGCTATCGGATGCGTTGTATATGCTCATAAGTCGTCGCTAATTCCATCTAGTTTAATTGCAATTCAATTGTGTTTCCTTATTTGTATTTTTCGTGAAATAAGGGTGGTAATCAGCCACTTGATGAGAGCGGACTTCAAGTTTTACATGGATGGCGATCTCAGAGCAGTAAGCAAGGGAGAATGGAGTACGACCGGTCATGGACTCATGGGTAGTTCTATAAGCCCATAATGATGTTGGGAGCTCATCCACCCATTTACCTGTAGCCTTTTCCGAAATTCTCTTCAAAACAGGCTTTATGATTTTGTTCATAGCATCAACCTGTCCATTTGTAGTTATAATGGATCATGGAAGGTCATAAGGACAGATGACGTTATGGACAATGAAGTTGATTATTTTCTTCATCTTGATCGTGGTTAAAAGTTCTTTATTTGCCCATTCGGTGAAGTAATCAACTGCTATGATGGCGTATTTCACACCACCTTCAGGATCGGTAAGAAGGTGATGTCAATGCCCCTAAGTGGCAAACTGCTACGGACTAGCCATTTGAGTAATTTCCATCGACGAGGCTCCCAGATTTTTTGCCAACATCTTGCACTCGTCGCATTGTCTACCACGATCAACCGCATCTGGATTGATAGTTGGCCAGTAATACCTGTAACATAGTATTTTCTTTATCTTGGTTTTCCCCTTGATGCTATCGCCGCATTCTTCTTCATGGACTTTGCTCAAGGTATCATCGTGGGCAATACATCGAAGCATAGGGATGGATAAACTCCTTTCTACACACGACTTCTTCTTGGATGATTTGGTGTGTAATACATGAAGTCAGTTAGTAGCTCTTGGACCTAGCCGAGATACGGAGCATGACAATGCCCCTTAGCAAGATCTACCTCCTTAACTTTGCATACTATCAATCAGGAATCATAAAAGATATGCAAAGTTTCCGCTCCAAATCCTCTAGCAAGTTTGAGGCTTGTGGTCGAGGCTTCATAATAAGCATCATTGTTTGTTACAGGGAAATCGAGTTTCAGGACGTAGCAGATCGATCGTTCCTCAGGAGTCATTAACATGACTCCAGTGCCATAATAGTGATCACTAGATGCTCCATCCATGTACATTTTCCATCTGTCAGTTGGCTCTCTACTACCCTTCGAGTAGTCATCTGATGCAATGAATTCAGGTGTGAGGTCTGCTAATTTCCGTCCTTGGATAGCCCTTCAGGGAAATAAGTGATATCGAATTGGCTTAGTTTGATATTCTATTTATGTAGTCTTTCAGATGTCTCAGGTCGTTGTATGCCCTGTCACAACGGCTGGTAGGCATATACGTTGATGGGATGAGCCAAAAAGTAAGAGTGGAGCTTTCATGATGAAGTCAATAGATATTGTGCTAGCTTTTGTATCTTTGGGTTGATATCCAATGCATGGCTCGCGATAGTTAATGAAATCACATATGCATGTCAGAATGGGTCCAAGGGAACATATCATTATTTGTTCATAAAAATCCAACTAATTCTTTTATCATCACTACACTGAGCTGTGATTTGATATTCAGCACCCGAAAAGGGTTGTCATGGCTGGCTGTAATGTCGACTGTCAGCTTAGCAGGTGCAATCCCAGATTCTTTGAGTTCAGATGTAACTATTTTGTATGACATTCAATGTGAAATATGGTTGGGACGGTCAATGTTGATGGTTACTCTAGTCGAATCCTAGAGTCTTATAATGAGTTATTAAGTTTAATAGCGATGGGCTCTGAATGCTCTAATCGATTATCTGCAAATGGCCAAAGATCATGCCTTAAAGCACGTTAAAGGAAACATCGAATAGGGGTCAACCTCAAGTTGCGTGCAGCTGCATAGCTGGATCTTGCTATGAGTTTGAATCTGCTTGTATATTCGAGTAACGCATTTTCTACTCAATGCATTCATGATCCTTTACCCATGCTTTGGGTTGGAATGACAGTCAGTTGCCCATGAGCTTAGGTATTGATTTAATGATTCTATCTCTAGGCATTCTTTCAGTTGTAGCCTTGTGTAGCTATAAGCACTATATATAAGTTTTAATATTGAGCTATCGTAGCCAGTCTCTGCATGACTATGCGTCTGCTTCTAGTCTCGGGTTGAAAAATATACTGCATGGACGGTTGAGTCTCGCCCTAGCTATGTTATATTCCCACCTAAACTCCAAAGACATAAAATTGATTGGTGAATAGTCGTTTCGCATTCATCTTGCATTTCTCTCGTGCCCCCATCTCTGGGGCATATACCGATAAGTAGGAAGGCTAGCCATGCCCATTTTAGCTTTACTCTCTTTTCCGTTGTATCGTGGGATCAGGTCAGTCGACGGGAGACTGGGCCTCGCCTATCTTGGATTTTATCGTGGTTTTTCATTCCAAGAGGAATACTTCGATGTATCGTCAGTTTTAGGGCGTAATTTGGATGCTGGACAGTCATCCATGTCCGCTTTGGTTCATGTTCTGTAATCAGACATCGGGGTAAAGTTGGCTACAAATGCAGTCGGGTCATGTTCGTCCAGTTTCATACTCCTCCTGATGGATCGAAGGAGGGTTCTGGAGAATTTTTGACCAAGTCTTTATGGTTTACTCTCCTTTCCACACTATGGACGCCTTAGTTTTTTAAGGAACATCCGAGTCACATCTGTATGTGCTTAGTGAAGATTGGTATTAACCCTCGATCTGAGGTATGACATAATTGGTTGCTCGTAGCTTTGGATGCCGTTTCGATTAGTTCTGTATTGAGGCCTCATTGTAGTCGTTACCTTAAGTTATAAAGAACGGCAAGCTAAAGCTGTAGAAAGCTGTCGTATTCAGCTTTTAGTGATTTGTACTCCTGTTCCCAACATTGATTTGGCCAGGCCACTAGTTGGATGGTCGAACTCCATCCTTAGCGAGTTAACAATCCTCTTGTTGATTTTAGGCCAAAGTTTGAGTAATAGAGAATGATCGAATCCACTCATCTGTTTATCGATGTTTATAACCACTCTGCATTCTGGTGACTTAGTTTATTCTCCCCCTGGTCGACTCGCGCCCAATTTTTGTTCATGCTTCGGTCCATGCCCTGGGGACCTAGAGATTTGTCGAACGGTTTATGCTTTAGTCCACAGTTTGAGACACAGAGATTTTCATCAATTCATTTACACTTCAGTCCGCACTCTGGGGACTTAGAGTACTCTAGTCCGCTTCTGGGACTTAGAGATTTTTCTCAAGTCCTTTATAATATAGTCTGCGCTCTAGGGACTCAGAGTACTCTAGTCCGCACTTTGGGGACATAGAGGTTTTCAAGTCGTTTATACTCTAGTCCGCACTCAGAGGACTTAGAGTACTCTAGTCTGCACTCTGGGGACGTAGAGGTTTTTGAGTCGTTTATACTCTAATCTGCACTTAGGGGACTTAGAGTAATCTTGTCTGCACTCTGGGGACGTAGAGGTTTTTAAGTTGTTTATGCTCTAGTCCGCACTCAGGGGACTAAGAGTACTCTAGTCTGCACTGTGGGGACGTAGAGGTTTTCAAATCGTTTATACTCTAGTCCACACTTAGGGGAC
Source organism: Allium cepa (assembly GCA_030765085.1). Classification (NCBI taxonomy): domain Eukaryota; kingdom Viridiplantae; phylum Streptophyta; class Magnoliopsida; order Asparagales; family Amaryllidaceae; genus Allium; species Allium cepa. Next base: position 306,000,785 of record CM060938.1, on the reverse strand, counting down.
TTAGAGTACTCTAGTCTGCTTCAGGGACTTAGAGGTTTTTAAATCGTTTATACTCTAGTCGACACTCAGGGTTCTTAGAGTACTCTAATCCGCACTCTAGGGACGTAGGGGTTTTCAAGTCGTTTATACTCTAGTCCGCACTTAGGGGACTGAGAGTACTCTAGTCCGCTTCAGGGACTTAGAGGTTTTTAAGTCATTTATACTCTAGTCCGCACTCAGGGGACTTAGAGTACTCTAGTCTGCACTCTGGGGACGTTGATCTTTTATACTCTAGTCCGCACTCAGGGGACTGGGAGTACTCTAGTCCACTTCAGGGACTTAGAGGTTTTTAAGTTGTTTATACTCTAGTTCGCACTTAGGGGACTTAGAGTACTCTAGTCCGCACTGTGGGAACGTAGAGGTTTTTAAGTCATTTATACTCTAGTCCGCACTCAGGGGACTGAGAGTACTCTAGTCCGCTTCAGGGAGATAGAGGTTTTTAGGTCGGTAATACTCTAGTCCACACTCGGGGGACTTAGAGAACTCTAGTTCGCACTCTGGGGACGTAGATGTTTTTAAGTTATTTATACTGTAGTCTGCACTCAGGGGACTTAGAGTACTCTAGTCTGCACTCTGGGGACATAGAGGTTTTTAAGTCATTTATACTCTAGTCTGCACTCAGGGGACCTATAGTACTCTAGTCCGCACTTTGGGGACATAAAGGTTTTTAAGTCGTTTATACTCTAGTCCGCACTCGGGGGACTTAGAGTACTCTAGTCCGCAGTTTGGGGATATAGAGGTTTTGAAGTCGTTTATACTCTAGTCCGCACTCAAGGGACTGAGAGTACTCTAGTTCTCTTCAGGGACTTAGAGATTTTTAAGTTGTTTATACTCTAGTCCACACTCAGGGGACTTAGAGTATTCTAGTCCGCACTTTGGGGACTTAGAGGTTTTTAAGTCGTTTATACTCTTGTCCGCACTCAGGGGACTTAGAGTACTCTAGTCCGCACTCTGGGGACGTAGAGGTTTTCGAGTCGTTTATACTCTAGTCCGCACTCTAGGGACTTAGCGATTTTTGTTGAGAGCATTCATATTTCCACTCTTTAATTTGTATTTCATCTACCGTATCAAGGCTAATGTTGCCGAATGAACTATCGAACCACGTTTTCTCATGGAATGGGATTCTTGCCCCAGCATGAGGGATGAAACTTGAAAAGTGGACGGTCAATTCTAGTCCGCTTGGTGATTATAGCTCTTCCAGTCAATCAAGGAAGGAGGTATATGACAGATGGTCGGATTACATCCATGGTGGGTTAGATAGTCAAATATCACACAATTTTCTTCGTATCTCTTTCTAAAAAATAAGGATAATGGATTATTGAGAGCGATGGTTGACGAGTAGGTAGTCTATCACAACTACTCCAAGTCGGACTTTCGAACAATCTTTTGTGTTCAAGGTAGGATTTGGTGTGTAGATGATCAAACCACGTCTATTGTAAATAGATACCGACATCACTGAGCTTCAGGAAAGGCATCTTTATTTTGTCGAACTTTGTTCTATGACTTGATTTGAGTGGATGGTTGGGCCATACTCATTCCAAGCCTTGCTCAAGTCTCCAAGTCAAATGTGGAGGTCAATGAATGGATGGTCAGTCATGTTGACTTTGTATTGGGCTCTAATCGTGATGAGCTTTTCAATCTCTAGTTCTTGGCCCCAAATTAAAGGCACATGGTTGATGATGAGCGATGGAATCATGCTCGTCTAGATGAAACACACGTCCGATCATGGTTTGCATGGATTGGTTGGCGGCCAAATTAGAGTACCTGGTCACCTGCATCGTTTTGAAAGAGTTTAATTCAAGTTGGTCGTAGTTCATAGAATAATTGAAATAAAAATAGAAAATGGGAATAATTCAAAGAAGATTGGAATAAATCTCATTGATAAGTAAAGCAGCATTGTGTGCTCGCTATTTAACTTTGCCCCTGGCTCCTGTCAAAGGGATGTCGACCGTCAGCAGTCCAATTGATAATAATAACCCCTTACTAATAGGCATCGGATGTTCGCTGCCAGCCATGCTGCAGGACTTGTACATATTATTGACGCTTTCCTTTCCAGATCCGTTTTTCGATCACACCTCGGAGGTATTTGTAATCGCCCGTGTTTGGATCATTGAGCATCTTGGAATATACAACATTCCCCTGATTTTATTTAGACTTTGGTGTACTCTCTTGAGGTTGGTTTCCAGTACCACTCTAAGCCTTGAGTCTTCAAGTAGAGATTGTCGATCGAATCTTTCAAAGAGCATATGAGTCAAATTTTGAGATCTTGTTTTGTCTACTAGGATCAGCGTCCTTAGCCAACTGGCCTTTATCATTATTTTCATAGTCTGTTCCGCTCCTCCACACTTTGGTTTTGATTCATTTTTGTCATAGAAACAATCCATGGTCGTAGGAGGCTCTCCAGCTAACTAGCTGCCAAAATATATATAGAGGTCGATTCTCCTCTAACGTGATCAGTATGATATCCCTTTAAGTTTGAGTAGCGGTTGCTTGTCCGTTCCCTTATTTCCGTCAGAAGCTGCCGCTAGATCCTCTATGTCCTGGTCGATCATGGGATGCACGGGAAGTGGATATATTGTTGCTTTATTAAGTTGAGTTTTGAATTCACTACCCGGAGGCACTATGCTGTGGATATAATGTTTTAGCCCTTTTTTCGAAAAATTTGTGTCGTGCCCGATTTTTTTTTGAAAATAGGGGTCGTATAAGACGTGTGGCTCGGCCTAGATGTCGTTCGGGATGGAAGTGCCACTCGGCCTAGAAGTGTGGCTCGGCCGCTCGGCATGAACATGTGGCTGGCCTAGATGCCACTCGGCATAGACGTATGGCTCGACATTCGGATGTCTCTTGGCATAGAATGTGACTCGGCATGGATGCGATTCGGCATAGGCTTACGGGTCGGCCTTGATACCGATCGGCATAGGAATGCGGCTTGGCCCGGATGTCATTCGGCATTGAAATGCGGCTCGGCATGGATTGCGTTCGGCATAGTCTTACGGCTCGGCCTGGACGCCGCTAAGCATAGGAATGCGGCTTGGCCTGGATGTCATTCGGCATAGGCTTGCGGCTCGGCCTAGATGCCACTCGGCATAGGAATGCGTCTTGGCCTCGATGTCACTTGGCATAGAAATGCGGCTCGACATGGATGCCGTTCGGCATTTGCTTACGGCTCGGCCTGCATGCCGCTCGGCATAGGAATGCGGCTCGACCTAGATGTCGTTCGGCATACATTCTCGCTCGGCATACACTGTCGCTTGGCATACAACCTGAGTCGGTTGGTTTCCCCTCGCCTGGAATACACTGTCGCTCGGCATGCAACCTGGGTCGGTCGCTTTCCCCTCGCTCGGCATACACTGTCGCTCGGCATGCAATCTAGGTCGCTAGGTGTAACCTCGCTCAGCATACTCTCGCTCGGCATATGCCTTTTTAGGGGCGATCGGCGTACACTTCTTCTGGGGTGATCAGCTGAATTGCCTTCAGAGGAGGGTCGACCTTCATTCAACTTGAGTGCAGACTTCAACATCCAATCACCTGATCTTGCGTACATTAGTGAATCCAATCTACGGCTATCAGCTTCCTTTAGATTTCTTTCAAATCTGAGTAGAGTAGGAAGTTTTCTAGTAAACAACTAGATCTATCTTGTGAATATGGAAATCCACTAGTAGATGATGAGATCCAATTGAGCTGAGAATTCAACTCTCAATGAAAGCACCAAAATATTAGCACCAGATTTGGTCACTAACACCCTTGAGTAGAGTTATGCAGAGAGATTAATGAAGAGAGTGAATTAGAACAGAAGAATAGTGTAATTCAATGCAAATAAACAACAAAAAACGAGAACACCATATTTATAGTGGTTTGGCGTAATTGCCTACGTCCACTTTGAGTTTAATCTTTATTGCTTTTCTCGATAATCGATTACAGATACAGTCCGTATACCAATTACTTGAATACAATTGCTAAGCAAAAAAAGATAAGTCTTGAATGAGTCTTGAATGCGGCAGAGTCTCCCCGGTGTTCTCGAAAAAAGGCCCCTTCCACTGTGACTCTGCCTCTCTATTTATAGACGAAGATGGGTTGGACTTCTTTGGTAGGCCTAGCAGTAAGATACCTCGGCCCAAAACAAGTAACTCCTGTGTGCCGATCCATAAATACCGAACGAACGACATATGCCGAACGTCCTTAAATGCTGAACGAGGTCTGGACGCCGAACATCCCTAGATGCCGAACGTGATTTATGCTGAAAAGGGTTGAGTGCCGAATGAGGTCTGGATGCCGAGCAGTGTGGAATGCCGATCGACTCTGCCATGCCGAATGATCCTCAATGCCGAACGACCATAGATGTCGAACGGCCCTTGATGTCGAACGACCATAGATGCCGAACGACCCTTAATGCCGAAGGATATACAATACCGAACGGCTCTTAACGCCAATGACCATAGATGCCGAACGACCCTTAATGCCGAACGATATACAATACTGAACGACTCTTAATGTTGAACGCTCTCGAATGCCAAACGCTCTAGTTTTGCTGAATGCTCAGGATACCGAATGGTACGCAAATGCCGAGTGCCTAGTTGCCTGGTCAAATCTCCAAGTAACACTTGCCCCCCAAAGTGCATCATATGGTCGAACACGATGCACTTTGAATCATGAGTCCTCCATGCTTTGCTTCGAGTCTTAGCTTAGTTTCCTCGATAGTATCTTCTCTTGAATACCAAGTGAGGCGATGCGTGCCGAATGACATGCAAATGCTGATCAGCATAGCCGAAGCCAAGCCCCCTGGATGCCGAACGATATAGCCTATGCTGAATGATGTCGTCTTAACCGGTTCTACCGGTCACTGTCACTTCGAATTCCTCTCTTTCCCTATAAAGGTCGGCCTTTTCCTTCTTCTTCTCTTTTTTACTTTCACCTCCGATATCATGTACTCACGAACCTCGCTTTCTAACAAACCCTAAAAATTTAACTACCCTTCTCTCCTCTAGCATCATACATTGCCTAACTCCTTTCCCAAATCACTCGGAATTAATTAAAACCGCGCCCTTAACTCCAAAATTCTCCGAGTTTCGATCCATTTACTAGGTATCGACCCCTCTTTTTAAATGCTTTCCCCTAACTAAAAGGTTTAATACGAGGCTCAAGTTCGTAAATTTCGGTAGAACCATGGCCAATAGGTATTGTGTGGATGAAAGAATCAAACTACGATTAGGATATGTTCTAGGGCTAGATGATGCGGTGGAAAGAAGAAGTGGTCATAGGCAAGCACATGAGGGAGTTGGAGGAAGATGTGCTGTGGTTCAGTTTGGTTTTCTCATGCCGAACGAGATTAGAGGGAAGAGTAGAGGAGGAGCAGGAATTGGCTAGAATGCCGAACAACACGGCCCGGTATGACTTGCCGAATGACTCGGCCATGTCATTCGGTTTGGATGGAGGAAAAAGATAAAACTATTGTTAAGGGCAGAGTGCCGAGCGTTGGGGCTCGATGTAACTTCGGTTCGACATGATTCTCCACATGCCGAGCAGTGGAGTGGAAAAATAGGAAGGAAGTAGGAATTGGGTAGGATGCCGATCGACATGGCTCGCCATGACTTGCCGAAAGACTCGGCCATGCCGGTCGGGAGAGATGGAGGGAGAGGAGACAAATAATGTTAAGGGCAGAATGCCGAGCGATATGGTTCGCCACAAGCACGGTTCGGCATGTTTTGCCGCATGCCGAACGGTGAAGAGGAAGGTTTGGAAGAGTGATACTTAGGCCGAACAGCATTTACATTTAGGCCGAACAGAATGGAGGCCAAGCGACATCTGGGCTGAACAACATTTAGGCCGAACGGCATTTTGGCCGAATGTCATTTAGGCCGATTGGTATTTAGTCTGAGCAGCTTTTAGGCCATGTGCTTCAAGTGTCGCTCGGCCTTGACTTTTTGATGAGTAGACAACAATAGTCGAAACCAACTCGAACATAACCTTCATCGAATTTACTTATTCCCCATGCCTAATCACATGACAAAAAACAAGGACAAGGACTTAAGCAAACCCGCATATCGAACTAATATGGACTGAAAATTTCTAGTTTTGATAATCAAAAGCCTGAACTTAAATCGATAAAAACAGATAATTGCCTTTAACATATAGTTCCAATGTCCGAGTCCAAAATCGAGAGCATCATAGGAAAGGCTTTCAGAGACGGTTAGCGCTGAAGGTCTTCGAAGGCGACAGTTCGAAGTTCAACTTTATATTACCAACTTTGTGACTTTTAACTTCTCAGCACATGTATTTGAATGATCGCACTAGTTCACACACCACATGGGGGGAATATTTACATTGTTAAGTCTAATGTCAATTATTTTTCAAGTATAGTTCAAACAGGTGCTCTGCTAGATTCAATCCTTATTAGAGATGTCTAAGAAATCTAGCTCTGTTACGATCTCAAACAGACCTGGGCCATCCTCTTGACAAGAAGTCGCAGACATTTCAAATCCGTCAAATTCCCCTGCTCATAACTTGGCTCCCGACGCTCTGGAGGCATTAATTATCTTGGACAACCCAGTCGATTCACCGGCTTCGAAGATTAATGAAAGTACGCTCCGTCGGATATGCTCTGTCCACGGAATCCCCTTCGACGACGTGCTAGTTCCATCGGGGCACGATCGTCCACACTTTCCCCTAGTTGGATACACAGCTTGTAATAAATTCATGTGTTGGGTTGGTAGCGTGCCACCGTTCAACTCGTTTCTTCGAGATGTGATGCAGTATATCGACATTGCCCCATCGCAACTACACCCGAACAGCCACACATTCATCTACGGCACCTACATCCTCTTCATGAGTGTCCTTTCTAGGCTTCCAACCCCGGGCGATATCAGATATATATATATATATTGCATCAAGAAGCGGAGGGATAGCCCCTATTTCATGTTTCTCAAGCCGCATAACAAATGTCAAATCTTAACTGGGGCATGGAGCAAGTTTGCCCTGTATAAACAGGAATGGTTTTATGTGCGTTTCCCCCGGTTTCGCGAGGAGATGGGTGGGAAGAAGTAAGTCTTCTCTCTGGACCGATACTTATGCTTGGTCGAAGCTGTACCTTTTCTAACTCTTTTCCATCTTTTCAGGCATTAACCCACGTCCTGAGGGACCCGGATATTCTGAAGCCGTCGAGGCTATTCAAGCCATTCCCTCCGAAGAATGGGACATCAGAACTCTTATTTCAAATGAGTCGCTTTCAAGGTTTGGGCTGTTGGCGGAAGGTTGTCGGATAAGCCTTCCTCGGGGTGTTACCATACCGAGGCCTACCGCTGGCAAAGGGAAAAAGCAGGCCGAGTCTTCGACACGTAATGCCCCTGACGCACTAGAAGAGGGGGAGATTAAGGAAATCGAAACGCCCGAAGTACAAGGTAAAACTGTTAGTCCACCTCGGGATCCAATAGTTGAAGTCCACGACATTGAAACGTCGTCTTCCCCTTCGAGGAGGAAGAAGAAACTAACATATAAGCCGAGGAAGGAGAAAGTGGACGGAACTTCTAAAGTTACCCTTATTCCAGCGGAGAAAGAAGCTTCCCCGCAGCACTAGGAAAGTTCTCTAAAAGGTATGTTGAACCTTACCATACTTGACGATCTGCTCAACTATGGTTTCGATGATCCCGAGGCCTTTAAGCTCCACTCGCCCGCGAGAGGCGATTCCAACGCTCAAGCCCAAAGCGAGGGAGAACAAACTCCTATTAGTAAAAAAACTGGTCTATAGGGGGGAAACACTAGGACACACACAAACACACGCACTTCACTTTGCACTTGAACTTTTCGTCATTACCTTACTTTTAACTAACTCGTCGTTACTTAAACTCTGTGCAGGTGACATGGGGCACACACATGGACTTGACCGCCTTCGCGGTTCATCGATTTTCCATCAATTAGGATGGGACTCAAGTTCCGAAAGGCGCCGAGATAGGAATGACGGCGATGATAGGGATTATCATTCCCGAGATTCATCATCTCGGAAGAAATCTTATTATCAGCCCAAATACCATCATAATCCCCCTTCTCACTCGGGGCAAGGCAAAGATAAGCACGGCCATAAGAGGTCACAATCAGATGTCCCTCGCGATCAACATTCCGATTCTTCTACCACACGACAGTCCGGGGATTCTTACAAGAGAACTGAACTTTCAAAGCCACCTCCTCATGTTCCCGCAACAGATCCAACAATACCGGAGAGAGTGAACGAGCTCAAGGCTAAATTCCCAAAAATCAGCTTTGATGGCCTGAAATTTCTCCCGACGATTCATCCTATTCTGGAACATGCCAAGCAGAGCGCTATCGCCTGCACCAACAACGTCTATGTTCAACATGACGCGCTCGTTCATCATGTTGAGAAAGTGTCAGAAGTCTCCATAGAGCGCCAGCATGAAATTGATCACCTGAAGCTTGAGGCTATCCATGACAAAGACATTATCAAAGCTCAGGACGAAGAGCTTACGTCTTATAAATCTCAGCTTGAAGCCGCCCAACAGAACGCCAAAGATACCGCCGAAGCCGTAACTCGTTGGAGTCAACCCACAAAAAAGAAATCGACGAGGCGGTCCAACGCTGTGGGGCTTTAGCTTTGGAGAAAGACTCGGTGCAAAAAGAGAGGGATTCATTTAGCCTCCGAGTCAAAGAACTTGAGGAACGACTCCGCAAAGAGAAAGAAGAGATGACCGCTGCCCAAGAAGAGTTGCAACGGTATTGCGACGAGATCGTTGCTACGCGACTCCTAAAGGCGAAAACTTGAGGATGAGCTTTCTAAAGTTGAGGCATTAAAGAATGAAGCCCGTGAAGAGGGAAAAAAGACAGCGTCTACAGAGATCGAATCTCGTCTTGAGGAGGCTAAAGAAGAAGGTAGGGAAGAAGTCAAAAGCATGTTCGACCCGCTAGTTGCAGAATTCAATGCTCGCGTTCTCATGCACCGAGACTTAACTTTTCTAGGCAAGGGCTATCTCGAATCTTTAGCCGAGGCGTGGGAGACCTTAATAGAAATCAGGAAGGCCGAACATGGTACCGAGGAGGTTGACGAAGGAGCTTTGATAAAAGAATTTCTTAAGGTAAACGAACCTTCGGACCTGTCAGCGGCAAAAGCTCTTTACTACAAAGGCTCCCCCTCCACGAAAGGGAAAGAGGTTATTGTCGGTCCATCCGGGATCGTGTCTCCATCTCATGCGCTTACTCATCCGGTCGGTCGGCCGATACTCGATCCCTTTGAGCAGCACATCAGTTATGATCCAGAGGACCCCGGCCTTGGCGTTCACATTTTATCTCCCTATTCCAGAGGATGAGACCCCCCAACGGGCTGAGAACCAGCCGGAACCTGGCAGATAACTCTTTCACTTTAACATTCCAAGAGTTGTTGTTTTCCACCAGGAGCTATTATATTCTAATGCTTGTTTTTCATGATTTTGTGCAGGCCGTTCTGATCTTGAGCCCACTCTGAGGAGCGATGTCTCCAAGGAGGTGAAGGAAAAGACAAGTGAGGCCACTCACGCAGGAGAGGCTCTCAGACCAGATGCTCAGGTGATCAGAGCGCTTGATGAGGATAAATCTGAGACTTCGTCTCCATCAATAGGAGTTATGAAATTAAAATTAGGGCGCCTCCGAACACACATCTAAACTGAGCATGAAGGAGTAGCTTGAGAAGGAGAAGAAAGAGACAGTCGAGATCAAAATCGAGCCTCAAGCCGTGGACCTGGAAGATCCTCTGAATAATCCTTTGAAGGTCATCCTTCCTGGCGGGTCCAAGCCCATGGAAGTTCCCCGTACTTCTTCAGTTGTCACTTCCCCATCCAAGAAAATCACCAAAGGTAAAAGCACGAGAGAAGAGTCGTCGAGAAGAAAAAGGAGGTGAAGAAGTCGAAGAAATCCAAGAAATGATTATTACTCTCGTTCAACGAGAGTTACTTTAGGTCATGTAATTATTTTTATCTATTTTCGTAATCCTTGTAAATAGACTGTTGACTCTGAATTTTGGAGCAGTTGTAGTAGAAACTTATTTTGAATAAAGTTTAGTTCTTTTGTCTTTCAAAAGACTCTTATCGTTCAGTTTTCTGCGTGATCGTGATTGAAATCCAAGCTGTTGTGAATAATAAACTTCTCGATTTATCTTCATTTAGCTCGGAATTTTTTTGGAATTGTTCATTTTTCATTCCATGCTTCAAACACTTAGAATATTTTTTATCCCGTATGTTGGGGACTTGATAAATTCAAGTTATTTGTGTCCTAGTTCACACTCAGGGAACTTGGAGATTTGAATCGCTTATACTCGAATCCGCACTTTGGGGACTTAGAGTACTCCAGTTCACACTCTGGGGACTTGGAGATTTGAGTCGTTTATGTGAAAAAATGCGGATTACGGATCTTAAGGCTAGGATTAACAATAGAGCGGGGTGAATAGTGTTAATCAAGAATTACTAAATCTTTTTCGATTTATGTTAATTTAGACACCGATGTATGCTATATACAGACACAGATATGATTATAGAAACAAACACAGATGCATAAATAAAATAAAAGCAGTAAAGGAAAGAACACACCAGATTTTATACTGGTTCGGAGTTACCTTACATCCAGTCCCCCAACACAAGTACGTATTTCCTTTCAAAAGCAATTGTACAATTACACCCTCGGTTTCAAGGCTACGAGGTACACCCTCCAGAATTTCGATCCTCTGGGTAGAGATACTTGATTTCCGGGCCATAAGTTTACCCAATTGATTTACCAAGGCTACAATCACACCTTTTCTTTCTTGATTGATTTTCAAGGCTACAATCACACCTTTTCTCGCTTAATAGATTACAAAGAAGTATATAACTCTGAATAGCACTGAGAATCTTGTAGAGAGAGTGATAGAGAATCAAACTAGAAGTAATCGCGTTCGATTCAATGTTGATTTTGGCAGAGTAATGATAAGAATATGTATTAAGAAAAGTGGAAGAAGAAGAGGAGTGAAAATCCAAAAAATCAGATATAAAATTCGTTGAAACTAACCCCTATTTATAGAAGAACAACAGTCATGTCCATTCGTGAAGAGTTATGGCGAATAGACACTTCTTTTCAAATTTAAATTTTGAACTCAACTGACACCATGTCGACATGGGGTATATAGGCATGTCGACATCCCAAAGCATTTTTTGATGTTTTGATTTTCTTTGAAAATAACATTTATCTTATATTAAAACTAATTTAAACTTTATAAATATACTTGAATATAATTAGAATTCATAAGTAAGTATAGAGAATAATATATATATAGAATTTAACTCTAATTTTATATTTTAAATCTAAGTATATTTTATAAATATACTTGAATATAGTTAAATATATTATATTAAAAGATAGTTTCCAATTTGACTTTGAAATTGAAGATAATTTTGAGGCTAAAATTATTTAAAATCAGGATAGAGGGTTTTGAATCTTTTAAAAGGAAAGTTTTTGAAAACATTTTGAAAACAAGATATAATTTTGAAAATCGTTTTGAATAAAAAGTTAGCGGATACAAAACAATATTCCACTAGATTTTTCGTAGGTTCCATCCTTTTAACGGGCTCAAAGTGGATTCCGTTCCACGAATAAATTGGATTTTAAGATGCCAGTGCTTTTCTATGAGTTTTAACAAAATTGCTAATAATAATAAGAAAAACTTAACTTTGAAATCTTGAGCTCTTGATGCTCACGAGTCTTCTATCTTGATATCTTGAATCTCTATACTGTACAGTCTTCTTTCTTATATTTTATTAACTATTCTAAGGTTTTTGTCATCAAAACCATCATTTCACGGACTAACAATCTCCCCCTTTTTGATGATGACAACCTTTGTTTATAAAATTTTACTTCTATCCTAATAACTCCCCCTCAATTTATGCCTAACTATCCTATTTTATATTTACCCCCCTTTGTCATCAACAAAAAACTAAATGTAAACTATATAACTTTAAACTATATAATTATATAACTCCAAACTATATAACTAATACTCTATGACATGTGATTATAATGATAGTGTTATCATAAGTAATCATCACTTAAATCTAATACTAAAACATAGTCCTAAATTATCAACTATCCTAAGTAAGAATTCACAATAATATTTATAATTAAAACACATATAAGAACACGGGTTATTTATTACGTATGAAGTTGTATATACATGAACGTTTAGAAAACATAAAGAAACACAAACAACAATGGAGAAGAAAGAAAAGAAACTATTGTGCATTATAAAACATATGAGATCTATGAATCGAACAGTTTGGATAGCGAAAACTGAAGTTTCCACGTTGTTCGACAAGATTCCCATTCTTGTCAAAACACACTTCTCCAACACACATGACTTGGTCATCATCCTACTCGTGTACTTCTTTCATGGGTTCTTCTTCTTCTTCCTCGCTGGCCTCTTGTTCTTGATTGAGTGAAGAGTCTTCATCAATCAAGATAGAGTTGGCCTGGTTATCCATTAGGAATTTTTGCAAATTCCTAAGAATCTTGCCTTGCCTTTACTGTTCCTTTGCCATACGAAGTTGAGTCACTTGAATTTCAGTCATCATCTGAAGTACGTCCTTCATAGATTCCTCCATTTTAGTCACATGGGTGAGAGTAGTACGTTGAAATGGACGCGACGTAGGAGAGGGGAATGAAAAGGTTGATTTTATGTTTGATTTGGAAGAGGAGGCTATTATTTTATTTATTCAAAAGATATATTAAAGAGAAAACAGAGAGAATGAAAAAAAATTCGAAATAGAGAAGAATATAACTAAATTTTTTGAATTTTGGTGGAAAAATTTCAAAATTTAAAAACGTTGCATGTCGGCATGGGTATATGGAGGATGTCGACATGGTCCTTTTTATTTTAACTCTTTGAATTATTTTAATATTAATTATTAATTCTACTTGTTATTTATATTTTATATTTCAGTTATAGAACAAATACCTAATTCTCTTCTTAATTTAGTAAATATTGATTCATTTAAGGGTTTTGTTAAGATATCAGCAATTTGATTCTCAAAATTGATATACTCGAGAGTAACCACTTCCTTACTTATATTGTCTCTGAGAAAATGATGTCTGATATCAATATGTTTAGTTCGAGCATGCTGAGTAGTATTTTTGGATAAATTTATCGCACTTGTATTGTCACAATAAATTGGTGATTTTGAAAATTTTAAACCAAAATCTTTTAAGGTTTGTTGCATATATATTACTTGAGAACAAGCCCAAGCAGCAGAAATATACTCTGCTTCAGTTGTTGATAAAGAAACCGTGTTTTGCTTTTTACTAAGCCAAGAAATCAGAGAATGCCCCAAAAAGTGACAAGTCCCACTTGTACTTTTTCGGTCTGATTTACAACCAGCATAGTCAGTATCACAGTAAGATATTAAGTCAAAAGAATCATTTTTAGGGTAGAATAAACCATAATCAGATGTGTGTTTAACATATCTTATGATTCGTTTTACGGCTTTTAAGTGGATCTCTTTCAGTTGGGATTGATACCTGGCACAGAGACAAACAATATGCATGATATCAGGTCTACTGGCAGTAATATAGAGTAGTGATCCAATCATTCCTCTATATAGTTTTTGATCTACATCTTTCGAGAGATCTTCTTTACTAAGGTACTCATTGGTTGCCATGTGAGTGGGTTTCCACTCGTAGTAGTCAAACCAAATTTACTAATTAGGTCTTTAGTAAATTTTTCTTGACTAATAAACATACCATTATTTAATTGTTTTATTTGTAATCCTAAAAAGAAATTTAATTCACCCATATGACTCATCTCAAATTCTTTTGTCATTATTTCAGAAAATTCTTTATTCATTTCAAAATTAGTTGAACCAAAAATGATATCATCTACATAAACTTGTACTGGTTGAATATCATTTTTATTTCTTTTAATAAAAAGAGTATTATCTACTTTACTAATTTCAAAATTAGATTGCAATAAATAAGATCTTAGTCTATCATACCAGGCTCTAGGAGCTTGTTTTAGACCATATAATGCTTTTTTAAGTTTGTAAACATGATTTGTTAATTTATCATTTTCAAAAAGTGGTGGTTGTTCAACATATACTTCTTCTTTTACAAATCCATTTAAAAATGCACTTTTAACATGCATTTGAAATAATTTGAAATTATTATGATTTGCGAAAGCAAGTAGAATCCTAATGGCTTCTAATCTTGCTACGGGAGCAAAGGTTTCATCAAAATCTATTCCTTCTTCTTGACAATAACCTTGAGCGACTAATCGAGCTTTATTTCTAACTACCTCTCCTTGTTCATTTGTTTTATTTTTATAAACCCATTTAGTTTCCAATTATAGTTTTATTTTCTAGTGTAGGAACAAGTTCCCAAACATCATTTCTAGTAAATTGATTTAATTCTTCTTGCATAGCCAAAATCCATGAATCATCAGTTGATTCTTCTTTTGGATTTTTGGGTTCAATAGTTGATATAAAAGCTACATTGCTCATTTGACTTAGTTCATTTCTAGTTTTAACAACAGATTGCATATCTCCCAGTATATTTTCTATAGGACGATCTTTTAAGAGTTTAGTCCTTTTATTAGGATGAATAATTTCATTATTAGTTTCAATTGATTCTTGATTTTGAGTGATTAAATCCTCTTCATCATTTGTATCTTCAAAATTTTTGAAATTTCATCAAATGAAACTTGCATTGTTTCTTCAATGGAATTAGTTTTTAAATTAAACACTCTGTACGCTTTACTTCTATTATAATATCCGATAAAGATACCTTTGTCGGATTTAGGATCAAATTTATCTAAATTATCTTTTGTATCTAAAATAAAGCATTTACTTCCAAAAATTCTGAAATAAGATACCTTAGGTTTCTTTAAATAAAGAAGTTCATAAGATGTCTTATCAGTTAGAGGTCTAATTAAAATTCTATTCAAAATATAGCAGGCGGTAGCAACTGCTTCTGCCCAAAACTTCTTTGGTAAATTACTATCTGTAAGCATAGTTCTCGCAAACTCTTGAATCGTCCTATTTTTACGTTCTACTACTCCGTTTTGTTGTGGAGTTCTCGGAAATGAAAAATTGTGAGTTATTCCCTTTTTATTGCAGAATTCCTCAAACTTTTCATTTTCAAATTCACCACCGTGATCACTTCGAATAGTTATAATTTTTAGAGAAAATTGATTTTGAATTCTTTTTGAGAATGTCTTTTATGTTTCAAGAATATTGTCCATGTAAATCTAGAACAATCATCTACAATTACAAAGACATATTTACTATGATTTATTGATAGAATTTGAGATGGACCAAATAAATCAAGATGAAGTAATTCAAGAGGTTTTGAAGTAGAAATCATATCTTTTAACTTAAAAGAAATTTTTCTGAGTTTTTCTAATTAACAAGCATCACATAAACTATCTGCTTTAAAATTCATTTTAGGGAGACCTCTTACTAGATCATGTTTTGACAGTCTAGATAAGAGTTTGAAATTCAAATGCCCAAATCTCTTGTGCCAAATCCAAGGGTCACTTGTATTTGCCAACAGACACAGGTTATCATCTGAAACTTTCATATTAAGAATATAAATATTCTATTTCCTGACCCCCTCAAATATAATGGTTGAATTATTATCTTCAATGTGGCATTTATCTTTTTCAAATTTAATTTTATATTCTTTATCACATAGTTGACTTATACTTAGAAGATTATGTTTCAGATTCTTAACTAGAAAAACATTAGTAATAGTAGGAGTTTCAGAATTACTGACTTTGCTGATGCCAATCACATATCCTTTTGAATTGTCTCCAAAGTTAACCAATCCTCCGTCTTTATATATTATATCATTCAGTATATCTGGATTGCCAGTCATGTGTCTAGAACACCCACTATCAACTATCCACTTGTTCTTTCTGATCTGCACAATTTGTCCATTGTGGATTGATTCCTCAACACCCATAAAGCATGATTCCTGCACATCAAACAATCTTGGTAGACAACTTGAATTTGAATATTGATTATATGCAGACTCAAGAAACGATGATGGTTTGAATGCTTCTAAACTAATATTAACAAATATAGCCATTTTAAAAAAATTTCAAAAATCAGATTATGAAACTTTGAAAGCCTTGCTCTAATACCAATTGTGAAAAAATGCGGATTACGGATCTTAAGGCTAGGATTAGCACTAGAGGGGGGTGAATAGTGCTAATAAAGAATTACTAAATCTTTTTCGATTTATGTTAATTTAGACACCGATGTATGCAATATACAGACAGAGATATGATCACAGAAACAAACACAGATGCAGAAATAAAATAAAAGCAGTAAAGGAAAGAACACACCGGATTTTATACTGATTCGGAGTTACCCTACATCTAGTCCCGCAACACAAGTACAGATTTCCTTTCAAAAGCAATTGTACAATTACACCCTCGTTTTCAAGGGTACAAGGTACACCCTCAAGAATTTCGATCCTATGGGTAGAGATACTTGATTTCCGGACCACAAGTTTACCCAATTGATTTACCAAGGCTACAATCACACCTTTTCTTTCTTGATTGATTTTCATGGCTACAATCACACCTTTTCTCGCTTAATAGATTACAAAGAAGTCTATAACTATGAATAGCACTGTCTATAACTATGAATAGCACTGAGAATCTTGTAGAGACAGTGATAGAGAATCAAACTAGAAGTAATCGAGTTCGATTCAATGTTGATTTCGGCAGAGTAATGATAAGAATATGTATTAAGAAAAGTGGAAGAAGAAGAGGACTGAAAAACCAGAAAATCTGATACAAAATTCGTTGAAATAACCCCTATTTATAAAAGGACAACAGCCATGTCCATTCGTGAAGAGTTATAGCGAATAGACACTTCTTTTGAAATTTGAATTTTGAACTCAACTGACACCATGTCGACATGGGGTATATAGGCATGTCGACATCCCAAAGCATTTTTCGATGTTTTGATTTTCTTTGAAAATAACCTTTATCTTATATTAAAACTAATTTAAACTTTATAAATATACTTGAATATAATTAAAATTCATAAGTAAATATAGAGAATAATATATATAGAATTTAACACTAATTTTGTATTTTAAATCTAAGTATATTTTATAAATATACTTGAATATAGTTAAATATATTTTATTAAAAGATAGTTTAAAATCAGGAGTAATTTGACTTTGAAATTGAAGATTATTTTAAGGCTAAAATTATTTAAAATCAGGATAGAGGGTTTTGAATCTTTTAAAAGGAAAGTTTTTGAAAACATTTTGAAAACAGGATATAATTTTGAAAAATCATTTTGAATAAAAATTTAGCGGATACAAAACAATGTTCCACTTGATTTTTCATAGGTTCCATCCTACTTAGGGTTCCATCCCTTTAACAGGCTCGAAGTGGATTCCATTCAATGAATAAATTGGATTTTAAGATGCCAGTGCTTTTCTATGAGTTTTAACAAAATTCCTAATAATAATAATAAATACTTAACTTTGAAATCTTGAACTCTTGATAATCTTGATACTCATGAGCCTTCTATCTTGATATCTTGAATCTCTATACTGTACAGTCTTCTTTCTTAGTACCTGCATGGTTAATCCTACATATACATATATATCTAAACTTATAATGCTAGTATTTATATTTTATAAACTATTCTAAGGTTGTTGTCATCAAAACCATCATTTCACGGACTAACGGTTTACACTCAAGTCCGCACTCTGGGAACTTAGAATACTCCAGTCCGCACCCAGAAGACTGGAAGATTTGAATAGCTTATACTCGAGTCCGCACTCCGGGGACTCAGAGTACTCCAGTCCGCACTCCGGAGACTTAGAGATTTGAATAGCTTATACTCAAATCTGCACTCCGGGGACTCAGAGTACTCCAGTCCACACTCTGGGGACTTGGAGATTTTAAGTCGTTTATACTCTGGTCCGCACTCAGGGGACTCAGAGTACTCCAGTTCACACTCCGGAGACTTGGAGATTTTAAGTCGTTTATACTCTGGTCCGCACTCAAGGGACTCAGAGTACACCAGTCCGCACTGCGGGGACTTGGAGATTTTAAGTCGTTTATAATCTGGTCCGCACTCAGGGGACTAAGAGTACTCCAGTCCACGCTCTGGGGACTTGAAGATTTTAAGTCGTTTATACTCTGGTCCGCACTCAGGGGACTCAGAGTACTCCAGTCCGCACTCCGGGGACTTGGAGATTTTAAGTCGTTTATACTCTAGTCCGCGCTAAGGGACTCAGAGTACTCCAGTCCGCACTCCGGGGACTTGGAGATTTTAAGTCGTCTATACTTTGGTCCGCCCTCTGGGGACTCAGAATACTCCAGTCCACACTTCGGGGACTTGGAGATTTTGAGTGCTCGTGCGCGTTCGTACGTCAGGCAGAATAATGTATTTCTTAGTTATTTGTTACAGTGTTATCATGTGCAGAAACATTGACAATTCATAGAGAAAATGGCTTCAAGCCTTTATTAATGCAAACAAGCTAAATTGTCTTATTACATGTCATAAACTAGGAATGAAAACTTGATAGAATAAATGTAACTAAAATATGAAAGAAATTAACTAAGTGTAATAATGCCGCAAATGCTCGCTATTCCATGCTCGAGGGAGTGTCACACCATCAATGGTCGCTAGCTTGAAAGTTCCTTCTCCATGCTTCCGTTCAATGACGTATGGACCTTCCCATGCGGGGCTCATATGTGACGGAACTGGGAAAACTCGTTTCAAAACGAGATCACCCACACCAAAAATTCTCGATCGGACTTTTTCATTATAATATCGAGCGACTCGGTGCCTATATGCGGCGTGACAGCTTCTGTGCCATAATAAGTTACCCGATGTGATGGAACTTCAAGTTCTACGGGTATGAAAGCTTCTGTGCCATATGCCATGCAAATGGAGTGTGGTCAGTCGCGGACTTGTGGGTGGTTCTGTAAGCCCAAAGCGATGTTGGAAGCTCATCCACCCACTTGCCTCTAGCCTTTTCCAAACGCTTTTTCAATATGGATTTAATTATTTTGTTTACGGCTTCCACTTGTCCATTGGCTTTCGGGTGAGCAACTACTGCAAAAATTTCCTCAATACCATATTTTTGGCAAAATTCCTTGAACTCTTTGCCTTTAAACTGAGTTCCATTGTCTGTAATGATGGTTCGTGGAAGGCCAAAACGGCATATAATATTTCATACAACGAAATTAATGACCTTTTTGGTGGTGATAGTGGCCAGAGGCTCTGCTTCTGCCCACTTGGTAAAGTAATCGACCGCAACTGCCGCGTATTTTGTACCACCTTTGGATAGGTGTAAGGAACCGACCATATCGATCCCCCACATCGCAAATGGCCAGGGACTAACCATTTGTGTGAGTTCCTTCGATGGAGCTCTTTGGATTTTCGCACATTTCTGACATTTGTCACATCTTCTCACATAGTCCGCGACATCCCGATTTACAGTTGGCCAATAGTATCCATAGCAGAGGATTTTCTTTGTTAACGTCTGCCCTTTGGTATGGTCTCCACACTCACCTTCATGGACTTCCTTCAGGACCCGTTTTATCTCATCATGGGCAATGCACCGGAGTAAAGGGGTCGAGAATCCCCTTCGATACATTACTCCATCTTGCATTACATAACGCGAAGCCATACGAATGACTTGTTGTCTTTCGCTCCTTCTTTCAGGCACGACCCCGTGTAACAAGTACTGCTTGAATGTTGTTATCCATGACTCCTTCTCAATTTCTGCTTCTAACATGAAATCTACCTCCATCATATTTATGCTCGGAACATGTAAGGTTTCAACGGGAAACAATCCCATCTGTTGCGCATCGCCAGTGCTTGCGAATTTGCTAATGAATCGGCTGCTCTGTTTTGCTTACGCGGGACATATGAAATATCATAATACTCGAGATTCGCTAGCAGCTTCTGAACTCGGACCAAATACAGGGCAAGTCTCTACCCCTTCGCTTGGTAGTCTCCCCGCACTTGGTACACCACTAGTTGCGAGTCGCAAAAGATTTCAACCGATCTTACTCCCAGTTCTTTGATAAGTCTTAAGCCGACAATCAATGCTTCATACTCGGCTTCGTTATTCGTTGCTGTGAATTCAAGCTTTAAAGCGTAGCAAACTGATCGGTTCTCAGGAGTGACAAGAACTATGCCATCCCCCTAACAACGGTCGTTAGGTGCCCCATCGGTGTACATCTTCCATCAAACGGTATGACATTGCGGCCGTTTAATTCGTCTGTCACGGTGAATTCGGCAATGAAATCCGCTAGCGCTTGCCCCTGTATGGCCCTTCATGGTAGGTAAGTAATATCGAACTGACTCAACTCGATATTCCATTTTAACATCCTTCCAGAAGTTTTCGGTCGTTGGAGTACCTGTTGCAAGGGTTGATCGGTGTAAACACTGATCGAGTGTGGCTGGAAGTATGGGCGAAGCTTGCGTGATGCAATCACCAAGCAATAAGCCAATTTCTCAATTCTGGGATAATTTATTTCTACCCCTGTCGAACGTTTACTGACATAATATACTGGCTTTTGGACTCATTCCTCCTCGCGAACCAGAGCCGTACTGATAGCATGCTGGGATACTGCCAAGTATACATACAGCATTTCATGGTCAATTGGTTTTGATAGCACCGAGGGACTTTCTAGATGTCTAACCAGAGCTCGGAATGCTTCCTCGCAGTCAGGTGTCCACTCAAAATTCCTCTTTCCTTTCTTTATCACATCAAAAAAAGGAATGCACTTATCCGTGGCTCTGGATATGAATCGACTCAGCGCGGCCACCTTTCCGTTCAAGCTTTGCACTTGCTTTATTGTTTTGGGGACTTGTATGTCCTGAATAGCCTGAATATTTTCCGGGTTAGCTTCAATTCCACGTGCGTTCACAATGAAACCCAAGAACTTCCCTGATGCAACACCAAAAGAACACTTTAATGGGTTGATCTTCATCCCATAATACCTGAGTATATCAAACGTCTCTGCTAAGTCTCGGATGTGGTCGTTTGACTGTCGTGACTTCACGAGCATGTCATCCACATAGACTTTCATCGTTCTACCAATCTGGTCTTTAAACATTCGGTTCACCAGACGTTGATAAGTTGCTCCCGCATTTTTCAATCCAAAAGGCATTACTACATAGCAATATAGCCCCACATCTGTGACAAAGCTGGTGTGTTCTTGGTCTGAAATGCGCATCGGTATCTGATTATATCCCGAATACGCATCCATAAATGACAATAATTCGTGTCCGGTGGTAGAGTCGACGAGCTGGTCGATTCTTGATAAAGGGAAACTGCCCTTCGGGCATGCTTTATTCAGATCGGAGTAATCAACATAAGTTCTCCACTTCCCATTAGCTTTTCTCACCAGCACAGGGTCAGATACCCATTCGGGATAGAGGGCGTCGTAGACGAACCACTGGCTTTGAGTTTGTCCACCTCCTCTTTGAGGGTAGCGGACCTCTCCGGGTCCATGCCTCTCCTTTTCTGTTTCAAAAGAACGTATTTTAGGGTCTATGTTCAACATATGACTCTTAATAGTGGGAGAAATCTTGCACATATCAGAGTGTGTCCAAGCGAAAACATCCAGATTCGCTCGGAGGAAATCAGTAAGGTCCTCGGCCACTGATGGGTCGAGTTGTGATCCAATCTTAAGGACTCGTGATGGGTCATCCTGACTGACTAGAATGTCGATCGTCAGCTCAGCCGGTGCTGCATTCATTTCCCTGGGTTCCCATCATCATCTCTCGGATCTATGTCTCTAAGGATCCGAGAATGTCGCCCGAGCCAGGGCTCAGGCACTACTTGTCAATCATCGGTATTTAGGATGCGGACGGTGTTGTCCGCAACCTTTCCTTTCTCTCTCCGCTGAGCTTATCTTAGTTCCACCACATAACATGCGCGACCGGTCGCCTGATCGCCATGCACAACACCGACTCCTTTGTCTGTCGAAAATTTTAGTGTCAAACACCATGGGGCCAGAGCGGCCCTAAACTATGCCAGGGCTGGACGACCTAAAAATACGTTGTATGGAGAGTCAACATCCATTACTATGAACGGTAGGACTTGCACTCTCATACGCTCACCTTCCCCCATTTACACGGCACGCTTCGTTTCGAGTTCGGAAAAAAAACTATGAGGGGTAAAACATTAGAAATGCCAGACGGCACGCTTCGTTTCGAGTTCGGAAAAAAAATCGGATGAATAGTGTTTTGGCAGTTTTCTATATAAGGACATCAAATTTTCACTTTTGCAAAGCAATTAGGGTTTCAGGCCCTAGCCGCCACCTCCATTTACACGGCCAGAAAATCACCTCCTTCCTCCCTTATTTTCTTCAAATCCATCAACCAATTCGTAAAACTTTCTTGTGCAAAGTTGTAGAGAGCAACGAGATCTACAGGTTCAACGGTTATGATTGGATTTCATGTGGTAGATCGTCGACAAATCGAGCTTAAACGTTCAATGTTTGCATGCATTTTTATGCGCAAGGGGGTGGCTGAGCTTGATGATGTTGAGGCTGTGGGTAGCTCGCGTAATGGGCTACGCAATGGTGGTCGCTGATTGTCGTGAAGTCGAGTATATAGGTCGCGATATTTAGGGTTGTAGGCGGCCGAATGGGTTCGATTGAACGAAATCACCTGGAGGAAGAAGAAGCTCGCATGAATGGCCCTGATTGATTCAACCAGATCGTACGGCCGCGATGCAGTTAGGTTAAAAAAGTGAAATAAAATTGTATAAATTATATTATATAAATTCGTTCAAACTTTAAAATATCATAACTTTGTCATACGAGGTCGAAAACTGACGAAACAAATTGTGTTGGGATCATTTTGACGAGCACTACATTATGGAGCGGGTTTGGAATCGATTAGAGCTAGTGTGAAGTTTGGGTAAAATTAAGCGCTCGTTTAATTTTATTTGGAACGAAACACTACAACTGTTATTGGAAACAAGGTGAGAACTTCTCACTCAATCGAACTTGTTTCGATTTAAATTTTAAATAGTTAAATTTTAAATTGCTTAATTTTGTGATTGAACGATGGTTGCTATCTATTGTATTGAAATAGACCTTATACGCCGCATATTAAGTGGAGGTTATTATATTAAACACATATACCGCGATATTCCACCTTGAAGTGGAATTGATATATGTACTTGGAGTTGATTTTCCCGCATTATATAGCGGATGAGACCCTATTGCGCCGCATAATAGCGGATGATATTTTATATAAACCCATGTACCGCGATATTCCGTCTTGAAACGGGATTGGCATTGTGCTAACATCTGTGGATGCAGGGAAACAAGTTAGAGGGATCCAACTGTATTCCTCAAATAATTGAATTTGTTTCAATATTGTGTGTTGATTATTTATAATCTCTTTGTGATTGAAATCGTTGAAGGCTAAAATTTAGCCGAATATAATTTTGCTATCGTTAGATACCGGAAATAAATAAAGATTTGATTTTTGAAAATTCAGGTTGAAAGTTTATATTAAAATTTATTTTTGAGAATTGGATAAATTTAAAAGAAGGAATTCTAAAATAATAAAGTTTTATTTTTAATCTTATTGAATAAAATTTCAAAATATGGGAAAAACTTTAATCAATGGATTTCGGGTAATATTATTCAAAGGTTGAAGAATTTATTCAAAATACGGATTTTAAAGAGTTTGAAAAATAAAAGAATTTGTTTTCTTTAAAAGGAATTTATTTTTAAAAGGAAATAAAATTTGGAATCCATTTGGGAATTGATTTTTGGCGATCAAATTTAAACCTTTTGAAAATCCATTTGGAAATTTATTTGGGGGTTTGAAAAGAATTTAGAATCAATTTTAAAATTGATTTAGGGTTTAGTAGAAATTGATTTCAATTTTAGATTTGAATGAAATTCACTTGGTGTTTAATTTCTTAGAAAAAATCAATATGGAATTTGATTTGGTTGTTTTTGAAATCAATTGAAAAATTGAATTGGTGTTGAAAGTGAATAATTGAAATCGATTTGAAAATCGTATATCAATAGATATTTTGGAAATGTGAATTCACATGGAATTTATAAAGAAAAGGGAAATTTGTTTAAAAATAAACATTGATTTATTTTTGAAGTGTAGAAATAAATTTACGGATTTGGAACGTAAATTTAAAGTAAATCGGTAAGGATTTATTTGATTGGTTTAAATGAACCATTTTGAAGTGAAAGTGTATTTTCCCTGGAAAGCCGAGTATTTTCCAAAGCAGCTTTTAAAGCATAAATTGGAAGTTCTAAAGTTGGGTTTTAAATAATATTTTGGAGAAATTACTTCTTAAATTGTTTTAAATCCTTTAAGTAAAGGTTTATTAAGTTTATTATAGAAATGGTTATTTTTAAGATTTAATCAATAATTATTTTAGAAAATAGTTATTTAAATAGTTATACTCTATCTACTAATTTTATTTTGAAAATTAGTTTGGACTTAAGTTATATGTAATATTGGTATAATATTTTTATAACTAATATTTTAAGTAAAGTGTTTAAAGAAAAATAGTTTTATTTCAAAGTGTTTTCATGTTATATTTTGGATAAGTGTTATAAATTATTTTAAAGTATTTGAACTCGGCAGGTTTCTAGTGAAAATGAATAAATATTTGGAAATGTTTCCGCGTAAGGAAAAATGATTTGAAATTTGTTTTCAAAAGTTGTGAAGGTGAAAAGTAATTTGAAATTTGTTTTCACATGGTTGAAGTGTGGAAAAATTTATCTTGTAAAGATATTTTTGGAAAATAAATAATTTGGGAAATTATTTGGAATCTGGTGATGTTGTGCATATCTATTGATAGTTAAATAACCGACTATGAATATTTACCTTTAAATGGGTATTTGTTGTGATTTGCTTGAATTTGAATGCTACACTTATTTTAAAATAAGCGCTCGTTATTCGGTTTAGCCGGGAGAGGACCTTTGGGTCATAAATCCTACTCCGAATAGTGATACGTCATAATGGATAGCATTTGAAGATCGGTGTTGAAGACCGGATATTTTCGAAAACGGAAGGATTACCGTCGAATGTCTCTGCATCGGCTGATCTCCGTTATAGAGATTTTATCACCCTCTGTGATGGGAATTCCGGACCTGATTAGTGAATGTCCGGATTGCAAGGGCTTCTTTGGAAGTGCCTTCGGTTCCGTTCGATCCCGGAATGGACTTGTGTGGATGTGTGTCTGACGTTACAATTTGAGATGTAAAGCCGGTTTCTATCAAATACATTTCTGTTGGTGGCGGAGAATTTATTCTCTTAGCTTAACACCCTTCTCTGAGACATACGAGCTCAGAGGTTATGTAGTTGATGGTTACTAGTGATACATTCCCAATCTGGTAATGTGGCATACGAAGTGCTGCTGATCATTTGTTGATCAAAACATAGCTTTTGTGAAAAGCGTAGCTTTGTGGGCGAGACTTCGTCGAACCTCACAACCCGGTAATGGTCAAAACAGGAAAGATGCAGCAATGTTATAGGGAGTAGCGCCCCTTAGGGTATGTGCATTTCCTTCTGGATAGAAGTGGTATCATGATATGGAGCCCAGATACTTAACTTATGTGGATATCGCAAATATATATGACTTTGTGATTGCTGTTGGTTGAGGATCCTCGGATAAAGGTTGTTTACAACCGGCGGATGACATACTCGTGTTAGTGGTTACCTACTTTGGCAGAGGTAACCCGGCCTTGTGTTGGCAGAGATTCAGTTAGGTTCTCGGGGCATCCCGCCAGAGGCGTTCCCATGTGGCAATAGGAAGTTCCTTAGCCTGACCATTTGCTGGAAAATCCAAAGAAACAATACGAGCCATGTACGGTTTTAGTTGTATAACCTGCTATGGAATGTGGCGGTAACCTGCTATTGATCATGGCAGCTATAGTAGGCATAGTTCGGAATGTCTATGCTGGCTAAGATTAATATTATACTTTCGAAATGTTTTCCGCACTTTGCACTTATAGTAATAATATCAAAGAAATTTGCGTATCAAGCATGTTTGACTATCATAAGGAGAAATCTCCTCCAATTCTGCGTTTGCATTGTGTGTGTGGCGGGAGGCCTTATGGTAGTTTCATTTTCCAAAAGCATAGCGAATTTTTTTTAAAGATAAACTGTTTTAAGTTCTCACACCAGTCCCATGACTGACCTGGAGTTTATTGTTCCCTTCCTAAACTCTGGATGCCCATCATTTTCCATACGGGCAGCCTAGAGTCAGGTTATCAGGTCATTCTGGAATTCAGGGGTTGCTGTAGAGATCTGGAGGCAAGCTGGATGGTATGGCATATCAACCAGTACATAGTATTTCTTTTCCGCTGTTTGTTGTTGTAAACTCTGATAATGTAATGTGATGTAATGTAATGACTAATACAGTTCTTTTGATTTAAAGATTATTCATTTATCTGTTATATGTTGTTCCGCTGCGATTGTGAGATTCTGATATTGTTTCTGTTGCTTTTCTTTCTTTCTTACTTCTTCTACCTTTTCCTTCTTCTCAAACCTTAAGGGTTCAGTTTTCTAGCATTCGATTGCTCGGCAGTTGATACAGTGGACGTATTAATGTTGATTTTCGGAAGTCGAAGAATCGGGTCCTGACACTACCCATCTGCCTTTAGCTTTTGCTAGCCTTTTGTTTAATAATTTCTTTATGATTTGTTTATTGCTTTAAATTTCCCATTAGCTTGAGAATGAACTGTGGAAGAAAAAAAGTTTATGACCTCATTCCTTTCGCATAAATATGTGAACTCTTCACTCTCGAACCACGTTCTATTGTTTGACACTATTTTATAAGGAATTTCAAATCTGGTGCTACAAAGGTGACCACTCACTTTGCTGTGATTGTTGCAAGGGGCTTAGCTTCTACCCACTTAGTGAAATAACCAAATCCACTACCACCATGTTGTACTTTATCCCTCTTTTGGGCATCGAAAGAACCCCTATTAGGTCAATTCCCCACATGTCAAACGACCATGGGCTGACCATTGGGTTGGTTCATGAGAAGGAAGTCTTGAGATGCTTGCAAATCCTTAACACCTATAGCATCTTCATACAAACTCTTGCGAATCTGCTAATGTTGTTAGCCAGAAATATCCTTGCCATAAGATCTTCTTTGCTAGTTTTGTCCCTCTTGAATGATCTCCGTAGTATCCCTTATGAACCTCTTTCATGATTCCGACTCCCTCCTCTTTGGTTACACATATTAAATAAGGAATGGAGTATCTACTTTTGTAAATTATTCCATCAAAAAATGTTTAGGAGGCTTGATATCTTATCTTCCCGGTCTCATTTTTGTTTGTTAGTAAGATTCCTTCTAACAGAAAATGATTGATAGGGGTCATCCAAGAGTCTTCTTCTGCTTGACTCATAGTTGATGGGGCATGATCCCCTTGGGTCTCATTTCATATTTCCTTCTCTTTCTCTCTTTGGTCTTAGGCTCACTATGACCTGGTCAACTCTAGGTTCTGTTGGGCTTTAGAAATGCTAGATTCCGTTAAATGCTTTACTGTAATTTCCTTCATTTCGTGTACAACCTTAGTGCTTGCCATCTTGGCTAAGGTATTTACGGACAAACTATCTTTCTATGGGATTTGTTCAATGTCGAACTACTAAAAACGAGAGAGTAACTCATTAAATAATCTACATATTTAGCCAATATTGGTTATTTTGCCTAATAGTTCCCATACACTTAATTAACTACAAGCTGAGAGTCACTAGAAATTTTGATATGGGTTACCTTCATTACCTGTGCGATTTTTAGGCCTGAGACCAGTGCTTCATATTCTACCATGTTATTAGTTGCTTTAAATTCTAGCTGGACTGCTCCATAGAGGTTTTTTCCTATTCGAAGTAATACGTATATAGCCTATTCCTACCTCCTGCTCGTTTGATGTCGATATGTTAGCTTTGCGGGAAGTTTTCCTTCTCTGTGCTAGATTGTTCCTCCTACAAGGTGCATTCTAAATGAAGTCTACCAACGTCTTCCCCTTAATTACATTATAGAGGTAGTATGTGATATCATATTGACTTGGTTTGATGGCCCATTTTAGAAGGCGTCCTGATGTCTCTGGTCTTTGTGGTATCTGCCTCAAAGGCTTGTTTGTTAGTACCTTTATAGGATGCACTTGAATGTATGGCCAAAGCTTTCTTGCCATTAGGAGCAGGTTATACACTAACTTTTTGATCACTGTGTATCTCAACTCCACTCAACTAAGGTGCTTGCTTGTAAAATATATTGGACGTTGAATGCCCTCCTCCTTTTTTACAATTGCTGCACTCATTGATTGATCAGTTACCAATAGGTATATGTAGAGTTACTCAATTGGGGCCTGTTTAGAGAGTATTAAGATGTTGGCCAAATAGGATTTCAATACTTCGTAGGCCTCTTCGCATTCCTTAGTCCATCTGAATTTCTTACTCTTCATAATCTCGTAAAAAATCAAATGCATTTATATGTGGCTTTGGAAATGAACCTGCTTAGGGCAGCTACCATTCAAACTCGTCACATCCTTAGGCTTCTCTGGCACTTTTAGCCATTTTATTGCATCGATCTTCTCCTGATTGGCCTTTATCCCTATGGCGGTTACTTTGTATCCTAGGAAGCAGGTATTTCCCGACTGCATTGCAAACACACTTTTGCGGGTTATTCATTCTATATAACCTCAAAGTCACAAAAATTTCTTCCAAATCCTTCATATGATCTGATGCAGCTTTAGTCTTCACTAACATGTCATCCACATACACAACTGCGGGTTAAGTTTCATTCTATATAACCTCAAATTCGTAAAGTTTCTTTCAAGTCCTTCACATGACCTGATGTAGTTTTAGACTTCACTAACATGTCATCTACATACACTTCAACAACCTTTCCTATTTAATCTTCAAATATCATGTTACAAGACTTTGGTACATTGATCCTACATTTTTATGTTCCAATGGCATTACTTTGTAACAATAAAGCCTTTATCAGTTATGAAGCTTGCGTGCTTCGGGTCTGGTTCTAACATTGCAATTTGATGTGTAAGCGTCCATGAAGGTCAACAATTTATGCCAGCTTGTTGCATCCACTAGCTGATCTATTCTAGGAAATGAAAAACTCGTTTGAGTAGGCTTTGTTGAGGTTCGTGAAATCTATGTAGGTCCTTCACTTTCCATTTGGCTTATTAAAATTGGATTTTCTATCCATCTCGGATAATATTTGTCATGATTGAACCTATTTTATTTTAGCTTCTTAATTTCTTCATGGAGCACATTGTACCTCTCTTGGTCCAATGTGCGGCATTTTTCTCTAATAGGATGCACATAGGGGTCAATATTGAGAGGATGACATATGATTGCAGGGTCAATTCCTGTTATATTTGAATGGATCCAAGCAAATGCATCCTTTGATTTCTTCAAGAAACTGATCAACTCTTTATGCGGCTCATTTGTCAGATTATTTTCGATTTTTACTGTCTTTGAGGAGTCGGATGGGTTTAGCTCCATTTCTTCCAAATTTTCCAACGGTTCTAGGTCCTTGCTCTTCATCCCCAACCTGGGATCTATTTCTCTCTCTGTTTCATCTTTTTTGGGTAAGTTTGCAGTTCCTACCCCTGTCGAGGTAGGGAATTTCATGAGCAAATACTTTTGTGAGATGACTGCCCCCAACTCTATTAGTGCGTGTCTTCCTTAGAAGTCATTGTATGGAGACTGTTAGTTGATGATCAACTTTTTGTGTAAACGGACTTGTGAAGAGAGAAGTTCCAACTATCACTAGCAGTCGTGTTATACCCATTGTGATTGTCATCGTATTATTAAACCATTGATCGACTCAGGACTTGGTTTCAAAATTTCTCTTCGAAACTCCATTTTATCAAAAACTGCTTTGAAGATGACATTCATAAAACTACCTAAATCTATAAAGACCATTTTCATTGTGCAGTTTGAGATCTGCACGATTATTACATGAGGATCCTAGTGCGGGAATATCACCTCAACTGAGTCTGAAGACGAAAAAGTGGTGTCTAGAACTGCTTCTTGCTTGATGTGATATATATTTAATGTACTTTGTGGTCCTCTCACGTATACCTTTCTTGTGCCTTTTTACTCCATCCTGCTAGATGTCATCCTCCATGGAAGGATGCAATTGTTTGGTCGGGTTTCCTTTCAAATTTTCACTAGGTTCTGGTTGTATGTCGGGGTAATGGAACCTCTTTCACATTAGTTCCCAAATAGCCCTTTTGGATCAGTCTCTATATTTCATTTTCTAGGTAGCGGCAGTTGTAGGTATGATACCCATTGACTCTATGGAATCTGCAATTTGCTCCTTCTTTGTTGGGCTCTGCCTTCTTTCCCTTATTAAGTACATTATAAGCTAACTCGGTCCTAATTACTTCCTAAATTTAACATGGTGCATGAGTGAGTGGAGTTTTAACTATAAAGTTAAATTCCCTTGGTCTCTTTGTTGGTGGGTTGTTATACGTTATACGTTTCTACCCCCGCCTTCTTTCCCCCGTTGTTTGGGCCATCCTTTCAACTGAAGCGTTTCCTGATGCTTTGGCCTCTTTAGTCCATATGTAGCCAATAATCCTCTCGTAAAAGGCTTTTATGCTTCTACATGGCTTTATACTATTTTTTCCTACAAGTTAGTATCTCTTCTTATTCTAGAGTATGCTACCATCAGAAGTGCTTCTTCACTTGTAACTATGACTCTTATTGCCTCTTCTTTAAAGCGTTTAATGAAACTTCGCAAGCTTTCATTTTTTTCCTTTGCTTAACTAATAATAGGGTATACGGGTCTGGGAAGATTTCGCGATCGACGTGAAATTATCTACGGGAATCTACAGATAGTTGTGCCCAAGAATAGATTTCTCTTGAGTCATATCTCATGAACCATCTTAATGCTACCCACATAAGGTACACTAGAAATAATTTGTAGCTGGCCAGCCTTCCAATTTTAGGATATCCATATTGTAATCAAACATGCATAAGTGATCAATTGGATTTGTCAACCTATTATACTTTTCAATGGTTAGAGCCCGTAAACTATTTAGGAAATTTTCCTCGATAATAGCTTCATTAAATGGAGAAGAGTACTTCTCCTTTCCACTTCCCTTATTGCTTTATTCACACATTCTTGCCAAGTATTCCACTTGAGCCTTCGGTTCTCTTATCTCTTCATCTTTCTAGCTAACGCATGACGAGGCACCCTTATAAGCTGTGCTGGCCTTATTCTCTTGTGCGGTCGGGTTTTTATTTTTCTCCAACGGTGGTGGGTTGGTATTTGCAGGTTTGCCTTTAATGTTTTGGTTTATTAATGATTTTCCTTTTTTTTTGGTCCCAAAGCTGAGTATTCCAACGTCGCCATTCTCATTGATAAGAATGTCGTGTTTTTCTCCTGCCTGCACTTTTTGCACAACATGTGAAAGTCGGTGCTGGATGGTTTTCATTACTGGCGCCATTGAACATACGGACGAGCTCAGCTTAAAAGAGCGCATCGAGAGGGAGGAATTATTAAAGAAAAAAGCTAAGGCTGAACCTACCAACGTGGACATTGATGATCCAAATCGCATCCCATTACGAGTCGTTCCACCTGGTGGGTCGATTCCCAAAGAACTCCCTCCAACCTTTGGAAGCTCTCCTGCCAAGGGTGGTAAAGGATCGAGGAAAAGGATAAGTGGATGCTTGAGTGCCGCCATTCCTAAAAAATCCAAGAAAGAGAAAGGACAGAAGAAATAATCGTTGCTTCGGCTCAGTTTGCACATAGCTTGTATACCTGTTTTTCCCTTTTGTTGGTTGTGATTGTTTAGGTACGACCCCCATTATTGAATAGACTTGTATCATAATTTTGAAGTTTATTATGCAAATAAAAGTTCTCTTTTTTTGTTGAACTTTCATGTCAATTTTTATTTTAGTAGTTAAGCTATTACTTTTCCGTTCAATTATTTATAATTCATCACTCATTGATTTGAATGACAATCCGTTAATTTTATCCCAAGGCCTCCATGCGATCGTGGCCCTGATTCATACCAAACACAAGGCTTAAGCCCTAATGTTGCGCTATCGAATTCAGTGGTTTGATGAATTATACGCCTTTCCCCAGTCTCGGATTAGAGGAGTGAGACAATAGATGGTCGAACTCCGTCTTTAGCGAGTTTATACTCCTCCTGTCGGTTTCAGGCCGACGATCATAGAATAGTGAGTTGTCGAACTACACTCATCTATATGTTTATAGTCATATCCATACTCTGGGAATAAGAGTTAGTTTGTGGGTGGTGGTATCACACTCGGCTTGTATTTATACTCAGTCCACGCTCTAGGGATAGAGTTATTTTGAAAAATAATCAAATCGTACGTTCCTTGATTGATTGATTGATTGATTTATCCCAACGTTCAGGGCTTGACTTAATGAGCGATTAGTCGTATCACGATGGCTTTTGATTCATGACTGTCCCATCGCTCGATGGGATTAACTTGGTTATCGGATGGTCGAGTCACATCCATTCCTTATTATATGCTATGTCCATCGGGTTGTAAATGAGAATTATCAAATGAATGGTCGGACCACGTTCGTCATGTTTAGTTCAATCGGGAACTAACGTAATTTTCTAGCTCCAAACTCTAGGAACATGCTTAGACATGTCAACATTAGTTGGTTTTCTAATGTAACCAACATGTAATGTTATAACAAACACGGACATGGAGGAAGTTCAAAACTTTGTTTGTCAAATGGAAAGAAATGACAAAATTTGTCTTATTACATATCTAGAAAATAAGATGCTAAAGCAAATCCTGAGACTAAATACAACCAAATAGAAAAGAAATAAATTAAGTGAAATAGTGTCATAAGTGTTCGCTATTCCATGCCCTTGGGAGTGTGATGCCATCAACAGTCCCTAGCTTGAATGTTCCCTCTCCAAGCCTTTACTCAATGACATATGGTCCTTTTCAAGTTGGATTCATATGCAAAAAGGTAGGAAAAAACCATTTCAAGACGAGATCGCCGATTTCAAAGGATCTAGGTCAGACTTTAGTGTTGTAGTATCGAGCGACTTGGTACCGGTGCACAGTTGCCCTCAAATCAGCTTCTTCACGCTTATCATCTATAAAGTCTAGAGATTCCAAGAGGAGATCTTTATCCATTCTAGGGTCGTAGGTCACTCAGTGAGAAGGAACTTCAAGCTCAATAGGAATAATGGTTTCGGAGCCATAAGCAAGGGAAAATGGAGTGCACCTGTTGTGGACTTGTAGATGGTTCTATAACCCATAGTGCTTTCGAAAGTTCATCCACCCACTTGCCTCTAGCCTTTTCCAAACATTTCTTCAAATGGATTTTATGATTTTGTTCACAGCTTCAACTTGCCCATTCGCTTGAGGGTGAGCGTGGTGCAAATCTCTTTTTAATATAATGTCAATGCAAGAAGTCTTTAAATTCAACACTGTCGAATTGAGTTCTATTATCTATTACAATAGTTCATGGAAGACTAAAATGATAGATGATGCTCCAGATGATGAAGTTGATTACTTTCTTGGTTGTGATCATTGCTAAAGGTTTCACTCACCCCATTTAGTGAAGTAATCAACTGCGATGATAGTGTACTTTGCACCACCTTTAGAGATCGGTAAGGAACCAATAATATATATACCCTACGTGGAATATGGCTATGGGCTGACAATTTGTGTAATTTCAGTTAGTGGAGCTCTTGGAATTTTTGCATATATTTGGCACTTGTCGCATCTCCTTACATAATCAACAACATCTCAATTAATGGTTGGCCAATAATACTTGTAACGGAGTATTTTCTTTGCTAAAGTTTGCCCTCTAATGTGATCACCACATTCCCCTTTGTAAACTTCCTTTAGTACTCATTTTATTACATCATGAGCGATACACTGCAGCAGAGGAACAAAAAAGCCTTTTTGTACATAACTTCCTCCTGTATGATATATCATGAAGCTTTACTAAGGACTTGTCATTTTTCATTCCTTCGTTCTGGAAGAACTCCCTGTAGCAAATAGGCTTTAATCGGAGTCATTCACGAATCCTTCTCAGGCTCTGTCTCTAGTACTCGGTTGATTTCCATTGGGATTATGCTCGGAGCATTTAATACTTCAATTGGAACAAAGCCCGTCAGTTGTGCTTCCCTCAAGCTAACAAGCTTTTCTAATGAATCGGCCTCTTTGGATTGATCCTGAGGAATGTACGTAATATCATGATAATCAAAGTCAATCAACAATTCTTGGACTTGGGTAAGGTATGGAGCATATCATTGTCCTTTATTTTGGTAATTTCCCCTGACTTGGTATACTACCAATTTTGAGTTGCAAAAGATTTAAAGAGATAGTTCTCTGGTGAGTTTAAGTCCAGCAATCAAAGCCTTATACTCAACTTCATTGTTTGTTGTAGGGAAATCGAGTTTTAAAGCATAGAAAATTGACCTATCTTTGGGATTTACAAGCACAATTCCATCTCCAGAACAATGATCATTCGATACTCCATCTATATATAACTTCCATTGTATGGTAGTGGTTTCACTTCTCTTTGGGAAATCATTATGCGCAGTAAAATCTGCTATAAAGTCCACCAGTGCCTGACGTTGGATATCCTAATGAGGAAGATGAGTGATGTTGAATTGGATAAGTTCGATATTCCACTTGGGTAACCTTCTAGACATCTCAGGTAATTGCAGGACCAGTCGTAACGGCTAGTTGGTGCAAACATTGATAGGATATGCCTGAATGTAGCTTTCGTGAAGAAATCAACAAATAGTATGCCAGGTTTTCTATCTTCGAATTGTTCCTTTCATCTCCCATTAATCGCTTCCTAACATAATAGACTGGTCTCTATATCCAATTCTCTTCGCGAAGCAACGCGGCACTTAGTGTATGTACTGACATAACTAAGTAGATATACAAGTCTTCGTGATCTACTGGCTTTGACAAGATGGGAGGTCTCTCTACGTGATTCACCAAAGCTTGGAATGTGTCTTTACAATCTTGTGTCCATTCAAAATTCTTTTTCTGCTCATAATCAAGTCAAAGAAATGGATGCATTTATCCGTAGCTCTAGAAATATATTGGCTTAGAGCAGAAACTTTCCCATTCAGGCTCTTACTTGTTTGATAGTCTTTAGCGCTTGGATATTGTGAATAGCTTGGATCTTCTCGGGATTAGCTTCGATTCCAAGGCATTAACAATGAAACCCAAGAACTTTCCTAATGCTATTCTAAAAGAACACTTTAAAGGGTTAATCTTCATTTTGTAGTATCGAAGAATATCGAACATTTTTGCCAGGTCTCTAATGTGGTCGTTGGACTATCCTGACTTCGTGAGTTTATCATCCACATATACTTCCATTGTTTTTACGATCTGATCTTTAAACATTATGTTGATCAGGCGTTGCTAGGTCGCTCCTGCATTCTTTAGTCCAAGCAGCATTACCACATAGCAATATAATCCAACATCAGTAATGAAGCTGGTATGCTCTTGATCGGGAGTGTGCATCGTCATCTGGTTATATCCTGGTATGCATCCGTGAAAGATAGCAATTTGTATCCATGGTTGAGTCCGCTAGCTAGTGGATCCTTGGAAGGGGAAAGCTGTCTTTCGATGCGCCTTGTTCAAGTCCGAGTAATCAATGCATGTCTGTCATTTCCCATTTTCCTTTCTCACAAGTGTAAGATTAGATACCCAGTTAGGGTAGAGGGTATCACAAATAAACCCATTGTCTTTGAGCCTATCCGCCACCTCTTTAAGAGCGACAGATCTCTCCGTATCCATGCCATGCCTTTTTTGTTTCGCCGAGACATGCCTTGGGTCAATATTCAATACATGGCTCACAACGGTAGGCAAGAACCCACACATGTCAGAGTGAGTCCAAGAAAACACGTTAAGATTCGCTCAGAGAAATCCAACAAGTTCTTTCATCATCAAGCATTTGAGCTGTGATTCGATCTTTAGGACCCATGATGGTCGTCGTGGCTGACTGTAATGTTATCGTCAGCTTGGCCGGTGCATCCTTGGTCTCTTTAGGCTCCTTCTCATCATCTCTCGGATCTATGTCTCTATAGAACCGATTGAGCTGCCCGGAACTCAACTAAGGACAGTCGGCTTAGAAAAGCATTGTATGGAGAGTCAACATTCAAAATAACAAAAGGCAGAATTCGCACTTTCCAGCAGTCGCCTTCTCCCAACTCCATGAGCAATTCAACATAACCAACAGCTTGAGTTGTAGCACCATTAAAGCCATGGATGTGGGCTTTAGATGGTTTCAAGTTATTGGCTTCAATCCTCATCTGATCATAAGCTTTTTTGAAAATTATATCTGTAAAAATTCCATAATCAACCAATAGCCTTCTCACTAAAGCGGGGCCGACCATGGCCAAAATGACCATTGGGTCGATTGTGGGAACCTCTACCTTGTCTATATCTTTATTTCTAGACACAATATCATTTTCCATTGTATGTTGTTGTTTTGCCGGAGCTCCATCTTCCGTACTCGAACAACATTCGAAATTCACATGCTCAATTGCGCTAGCGTAGCGCTCCATCTCATGCCAACTCTTATCAATGAGATGCGGTCCTCCGACGATTTTATTGATTACCAATCTTCCACTAGTCCACATAGGCTCCTCAGCCATATGCGTTGCTTGCCCTCGGTTGGGGTCGGATTTCCCCAGCCAGCCTCCTGCGGGATTTTTACAAACTGCTGTAACTTTCTTTCTTGAATTAGTTTTTCAATATTATCCTGGAGATGCCTGCATTCATTTGTGTTATGACTATAACATTCATGAAATCGACTAATTTTTCGGTCTATGTTCCGCTTCTCTGTTGATATTTTTGAAGGCAGTTTTCTATGGTGCTTGGTATTGCAGGTAGACAAATAGATATTCTCTAAAGATGTATTCAGTTACATGTAAGTATCGTACATCAGAATCCTAGGTTCCTCTTTTGGGATTCCTCTTTCATTCTCGGCTCCTATCTCTGCCCATATTTTGTTGATTTGGTTCGTTATGGACGTTCATTTGAAATTTTCCAAAGTTATCATCAGATTGCTTTATTGCAATATTACTTTGTACTACCTCTTTACTTGGTCCCACAACGTTCTTCTTCCTAGAGCATTGGGCTTTCTCCTTCCTCAAATACTAAGCTGCCTTTTCATGAAAGCGCTCCAACGTTGTGGGTGTCTTGTCAGCTAACTTAACGCCAAAATCAGACTCTAGATCAATCCCTCTTGTTACGGCCATCAATATTACATGGTCATTCAGATTATTGATTTTTGTGACAGCTATATGTAATCTCTCTAAGTAATCTTTCAATGTTTCTCCTGGAGCCTGGATCATGCTAGATAAGGACATTACATCTTTGGGGCGAGTTGCGTGCATATGGAACTGCTCCACGAACCTTGTTGCCAAACCATCAAATTTAGAGATCGAACGTGGGGGTAACCTCGTAAACCACATTATTTCTATTCCAAAGAGAGTAACAGGAAAACATCTGTACTGGTTGCATCATATGCTTATGTGGAATCCATCAGCCATTCATCACTCATGATGTGCCGCCTAGGTCGGTTTTTCCCTCGTAGGCAGGCATCGACGGCATATTGAACCTCCTTAGATACTATGCACATAACATCGTCAGTGAATGGGGTATGACTTCTTAAGATTCCCTAGCCGTCATTTCTCAATCATTGGCTCTCAATCGCTAACTGTCTAACCATAGCCGACAAGTCTGGCATTTGGGTAGTTGGTGCCAAACGGTGGTCATGTTCCGCCTTACATAAATGGTCCGGTCAATGTCTATTTGTCATTCCATGCCTTCTTGGTTCGCCGTCATCATGATGTATACTACGTGCATTCACTTCATCGTGATTCTGGGGGAGCAATTTGTCAACGTTTAACTGAACTCCATCATCTAAATCGATCGCAGCAGTTCTTGCTTGAATTCGAGCATGTATGGGTATGTTCCCTCTTTTGGAGGAGGGATCTGTATCGATCCTTATGGAGGGATCGTCATCGATCGGTCTTGGCAGACTAGGCAAGTTTTTCTGTTGATGCCCTGAAGTTTCTACATGATAACCATCAACTCTATGACGCCTGTGCATGTGATACTCGTCCGATGAACTAGAACTCTCCAATGTTGAGTAAGCGTTGGCGTCCTTCCTTGCTTTCCCCAGTTGCTGCTGATTGAGTTGGTTCATTAGGTTGATATTAGCTTGAATCTGCTAATTCAATTATCGATCGCTATCCAATAGCTCTCTCATCAGATTCTCGAATTCATCTTTCGTAATGGAATTAGTTGGATTCTAGTTGGATCAGCATTCACATTCATTGGTTGACTGCTCGGGCCTTCTTGTTGGATGCTAGCATTTTTGTTTCCTACTGCGTTCTGAGATGTAGATCAAGTGTTCCTCATCATTGTTGATGACTTTGCTTAGATTTTTGCAAATCTGAATAGAACAAGCAAAATTCTTGAAGATAACGGTGGATCTCCTTTGGAGGAGTTATGCAATCTAGTAGCAACAAAGGGATCCAAATAAGCTAAAAATCAAGGCTCTCAGTGAAAGCGCCAAAATGTTTGCACAAAAATTGGCACAAACACCCAATAGAAGTTTTGAAGAGAAATAAAGAATATAAAATGAAAACAAAGGATAATAACAAAGAAATAAGAGTAAATTAAAATAATAACATGCACACAATGATTTATATTAGTTCAAGCGTTGTTTTCCTACGTCCACTTTGAACAAATTTCTTCATTAGTTACTTTATAAACAGAGCGCAATAGGGATCAAATGAAATTTCTTAGTTACAAAGGAGTATAAAGCAACTAGCAGTGTAAATGTCTCAAAAATGAACAACCTAGCCTGTATTTATAGATGAAGATGGCCAAATATCTCCTTGAAAATTCAACAGAAAGACCTCCAGAGCCATATGGACCCATAAGATGGATCGTACAGCCCAATTCCAAAAGAAGAGGGATCGGTATTGATCCCTACTTTTTGGTAATTTTGGGGTGCGATCCTTATGGTAGCTTTCTCATGATAAAACATGCTTAACCTACAAATTTCATGCTAATTGGGTCGGTAAAACTTGAGTTATTGCTTGATCTTTGCTTCAACATGGGTTGCTTAATGATTCCTGCTGATCCCTACCAAGGGAAGAGTGTCGCTCCTTCCAACTTCATCTTCCTGAGGTGCAATCCCTAGGGTAAGCTCCCTAGGGTCTCCATATCTTGCTCACAAAATTTCATATGCATTGAACATGTGGATCTTCAGATATTTATTATTTTCTATTAAAATGCTCTTACTCCCTGAAACATACCAGTCCCTATGATGGAAGATAATTTATGTCGATCTCTCCTATACGTTGAACCATATTTCATACTTTGAACATGTTGCCTTGCATATCTATCAATTCCATTTAAGCTTGACTTCATGTTATTTTCTATACTTGACTTCTGGGTCCCACAATCATCACTTTGAATTCATCGACCTTGATAGCAGTCGAATCTAACTTATGCAATCAGTTCAATATAGCTGGGTCAAAATGTCGGATAACAGCAATCATATTGGTAAAGTAGTTACATGTCATTTAATTAGCTCTTTCTGTAGCTCTTCCTTTGCCTTTGGCATGCTTTCACATGATCAATCACTGATAGGTTCGGTAAGGTGAACATACCCTGGTGGAGTGTCTTTGTAATCTAGTCCCATATGTCCTTGTTTGTTTTTCACTTCCAGCATTCTAGTTTGCTTATTATCACATACATATGCCATGCATAATTTAAACAAGTTTTACATAGTATCGATTTATTGATAGTCTTCATAGGCAATTCTAGTATTGGCTACTTGCACTAGGCCATACAACCGATAGTCACATTTTACTATGAGCAAGCTTAGTTATTCATTGCTGACAAAAATCAAGAGCTGAATTACGGGCGTGAACCAACAAGGCGGCTGCTATGTGCTAATCGCCAGTAAGGTGGGTTCTCCATAGCTATCCTAAAAGCTTATAGTCGATCGTCAGCTGTGGACACCCGAATATGGATCACTCAGATCCACCACCACTAGCTGAGTAGTTTGTGATGATCATCAACGACGAGCACCCACTTGGCGGTCATGTCCTGACCATGGGTTAATCGGGTTCATCATTGCTAGTAAAGATGTTTTGGTTGATCATCACTGGTGAGTACCCACTTGGCGGTCATGTCCTGACCATAGGCTAATCGGACTTGTCGTCGCCAGCAAAGAAGTTTGGGCCGATCATCAATGGTAAGCACCAACTTAGCGATCATGTCCTGACCATGGGTTGATTAAGTTGCCAACGAAGATGTTTGGGCTAATCGTCAACGGCAAGCGCCCACTTAGCGGTCACATCCTGACCATGGGCTGATCAGGCTCGTCATTGCCGACAAAGAAGTTTGGACCGATCATCAACTGCGAGCACCGACTTGGCAGTCATGTCCTGACTATGGGCCGATCAGGCATGCCATTGCCGACCAAAGGTTTTTCCACACTTTCCTGATGCGCCAGAGTTGGGTGCCTCCAGTACGCAGTGGACTTGCCTGTATAGTGCTAGAAATTAGGGACTTTATTTGGCATGGGATGGTTGTTCTTGTGGTTGTTTGATAGCACTAATCGTTTTTCATGGCATTAAACACCCTATCCATGCAGTTCGGTAAGACCATGAAGATACACATATCCATAATCCATGCAATTGCAGTACTCAATACATCAAAATGAAATAGGAATTTGGAGCATTCCATGTTCTCCCAGATACTGCTCCATCCATGGTGATGAGAATATAGGCTCCATTCCTTGGATCCCTGTTGATAAAGTATAATCCTTCTTAAACAGGGTCAGTTTCCTCCAAGCTAAGGGAAAATTCGCTCCAGGATTAGGTTTCCTTCCTGGAGCGGGCGACGCTCTATCGAGTTGTATTATTTCACCACTTTTTGCTAGAGTGCTGTAATTTTCAAAGCAGCCCCGTCCTACTTCTCCTCGATCAGATCCAGGGACATGTTTAGTAATTCCTCGTTCTCCTATGAGTTATAGTGAATTCTTCTATGATATGAGACTATAGTTTCATGGGAATAATAACCAATAAATCGTAGGCCAAAGCAAAAGGAGTATATCCCATTGTAGTTTCGTGGGAAGTGTGATATACATAAAGTCCAATAGCAACTCATCCATCTCAGCTCCCTCATCATTTTCCATAAGCTCCTTTATGTGAGTTTTGAGAACCTTATTGGCCTCTTCAACCTATCCATTGGCCTACAGTTGAAGACTGTTGGAAACCTTATCCTGATTCCATATTACAGATAGTAGTTGGAGAATTCCCGACTATCAAACTGCTATCCATTATCCGAGATCATCCGAGGCAGAGCTCCATACTTGATAAAGTAATCCACAACCACTATTGCATACTCAGCTCCACCTTTAGCTATCCAAAGTTCTCTATTCAAATCGATGCCCGTGAGATTTCCTTTTAGATCTGGCCCCAGTGTGGTGTTCTCGACTACCTTAATAAACATTATTTAATATTTCCTTAGTCTCACTTATAGCCATGCATCTTAGCAGGGGTTAGTGAAAACCCTTTTGTATAGAATGCCGTCCTGTATGGTGTATCGAGTCAGCTTGCGTATTACCTTCCTCGCTTCATTTCAGTTTTAGGGTGAAGTTTTTACAAGAACCAACCCAAAAGCGACCCATTTCCTGAGCGAGATTTTTTTTTTTTCCAAATCGTTAGAAACTCGAATTTACTCCCGTGGGATGTGCTTAACCGCATAATATTCTTGCATGTCAAGCAAAGCCTTTGCCCTTTTTTTTAAAGTTGTACGCCAACCATTCTCCTTTGACTTAGAATTCCCAAAGTTTTCGATCCACGGTCATTTGCAAGTTGCTATGGATACATTGTGTCCGAATTCCTAATTCTTTGCTATTTCTAACTCTGCTATTTATGTACCTTACACTGTCATTGGTTTACCCTATAAGGCAAGAGGTCTATCCGACCCATAGGGTTAAAAATATTCATTCTTTCCCAGTCATTAGTGTTTTTATCACTTCCACGAGTGTCGTACAGTTATATGGCATGGTGTTATTACGCCTCAAGTGTTGCTATTAAATAACATTCGAAATTTATTCATTAAAGCAAGTCGTACCTTTGCATTGTTGTCCCCACACTCTATGAGGATATTCAATCTCTGTAGTATCATGCTTCATGTTCATATGAAGTTAACACTGTCTCAGGGCTTTTTGAAAAGATTATACTCCACCATTTTTAGAGATATCCGATCCCACCTATGAAATAAGTTGGAATTACACTCCTCTATATCTAGAGGAGCTGAAACTAGTTTCCCATTATCTTTGATGGAGTTGAACCTTGCCTCGAGAGTAGGAAGTTTATGCTCCGCCGTTAGGTTTACTCCATTCTTTACATTTATCATGCACGTCCATCTTCTGATATCCAGTAGGAGGCCATGCTCTATTATTTATGGGGGGAACCAACATCATACTCCTGAGTGTGCTTTACGCCCTTTCTTTGTAGGGACTCATTTCCATTGGGGGATCATGGTCTAGAGTTCGCAGCGTTCTCGATGAAGTTACCTTTCATTTCATCCTAGAGTATACCTGCAAGATTTATTTATACTCATTGGTCTCATGACCACAAATCTCATGGAATGTGTGATATTTGTCGATTCCAATCTTCGCGGTTTTTGACTCTTCGGTCCTTGATTTATTACAATCCACGTCTTCTCCAATAGCTAGATAGATTCTTTCTAGAGTTTCCATAAGCCGTGAAAATAGAAACTTTCCCTATCTTCTAAAGTGTTTCCTTTCCAAGGCTTTTCATCTTTAACCTAATTGACATTTATCCATCATTTTGCTCGATATCCAAGTGTTAATGGATCAGTGCTCTAAATGACTAAACCAAATAGTCTCTATGTATGACATAAATGGAGGAAAGCAACGAAATCCTCTTCCTTCTTAACTCTAACTGCTTCTTATATGCTAAATATAGCTCCCAAAATGTGTTCAAGAGTTGGTTCTTTAACCTAATTTCCCATGCTTGTTTGTGGAATACAACTTAGGAAAATATTTATGCTTATATCCTGCAAAAATAATCTATATAACTTAGGAAAATATTTTTACTTATATTTATGTGGTTGTTGTCGTCAAATCATTGTTTGTGGAATTAACATCTCATTCTCAAGCAATAGAATATCAATCAATATAAATATAGGCCGCCTACGAAAGAAATCATA
Organism: Allium cepa; assembly: GCA_030765085.1. Lineage (NCBI taxonomy): Eukaryota > Viridiplantae > Streptophyta > Magnoliopsida > Asparagales > Amaryllidaceae > Allium > Allium cepa. The sequence continues at coordinate 305,957,487 of CM060938.1, read as the reverse complement.
TAAAATAAAAGATTTGAAGATCCCCCATACATTGGACACTTATTTAAATATAATCACATCTCCTCATATAAGAGTAAATCGTGACGAGGAACGATTGTACGATAAATATAAAGTCCCAAGTAGAGTCATATATATATATATATATACAAATATATATATATATATATTTGTGTTGGGGGGAGTCACCAAACCTATATATATATACTTAGTTAACATGTATAAATATATATTAACTAACTATTCATAAAAATTAGATGGGAGATTAATTGCCATATGCCTGCTCTAGGAACAGAAGATCACCTAATGGGATATGTTCCTATAGTTTTTTGTTACTTCGATCGACATCGTGACACATATCCTCTTCTGGCTCATTTACGCCTAGCCTTATTCATGACCCCGTTTTTCCCTATATGTAATAGACTGTTGGCCTATACGACACAAGGGGCTACAAGGCACCTACCATATGGGTCACCTAACAAAAAGGCACCGCGAATCTATGGCGTGACCCTAGGATAAGGCCGCCATGGTGGATACTGGCCTAATTTGATATCTCCAACACAAATAATAGGAGTATGTCATTGATAGAGGAGGAGGTCACTACCTAAACGCACCTATAAGCTTCACCTCACAAAATTACAGTCTCATAATACTACTCCCACCACATGTGTGCCATCAACTTACATGTAATAATCAAATAATATCACAACAGCGTCCCATACCACTATGTGATATTTAGTCATTTCTTCACTACTTATAAACTGCACTCAATCTGCATAATATTATATATAACAAGTACAAAGAATAACTAGAGAAATATTATAGAAAATCTCATAATAAATGGTATTATAACCCCATTATTTAGATTTCTTGTCATACAGAATTAAATATCACGGAATTATATAGAAAGATGCCATCGCGGTATTGTTAGTCCTTGAGATGATGGTTTTGATGACAACAACCTTAGAATAAGATTATAAAATATAAATACTAACATTATAGTTTAGAAATATATGTATATGTAGGATTTAACCATGCAGGTACCAAGAATGAAGACTGTACAGTATAGAGATTCAAGATATCAAGATTGAAGACTCATGAGTATCAAGAATATCAAGATTACCAAGAGTTCAAGATTTCAAGAATAAGTAATTTAATTAGGAATTTTGTTAAAACTCCTATAAAAGCACTGGCATCTTAAAATCCAATTTATTCATGGAATGGAATCCACTTCGAGCCTGTTAAAGGGATGGAACCCTAAGTAGGATGGAACCTACGAAAAATCTAGTGGGACATTGTTTTGTATCCACTAGTCAAAATGTTTTTACAAAATTATATCTTGTTTTCAAAATGATTTCAAAACCTTCCTTTTAAAAGAATCAAAATCATCTATCCTGGTTTTAAATACTTTTAGCCTCAAAATAATCTTTAATTTCAAAATCAAATTATCTTTAGTTTTAAACTATCTTTAATAATAATATATTTAACTTTTAATATTTATACTTAGATTTAAATATAAAATTATAGTAAAATTTTATATATACCAAAATATTATTCTCTATATTTATTTATGTATTTTAACTATAGTTAAGCATATTTATAGAAGTTTATAATAGTTTTAATATAAGATAAAAGTTATTTTCAAAGAAAAACAAAACACCAAAATTTCCTTTAGGATGTCGACATACCCAAGTTACCCATGTCGACATAGTCAGTTGATTTCAAAATTTTGAATTTCAAAAGAAGTGCCTATTCGTCATATCCCTTCACGAATGGACATGGTTGTTGTTCTTTTATAAATAAGGGCTGTTTTCAACGAATTTCTAACCATATTTTTTCTGGTTTTCACCCCTCTTCTTCTTCCACATTTCTTTATACATATTCTTACCATTACTCTGCCGAAATCAACATTCGATCTAACTAGATCATTTCTGGTTTGATTCTCTATCACTATCTCAACAAGATCCTCAGTGCTATTTAGAGTTATAGGCTTTTTGTAATCATTTCTATGAGAAAAGGTGTGATTGTAGCCTTAGAAATCAATCAAATGAGAAAAGGTGTGATTGTAGCCCTGGAAATCAATTGGGTGAACTTGTTGCCAGTGAAATCAAGTATCTCTACTTAGAGGATTGTGAATCTGGAGTGTGTACCTCGTAGCCTTGAAATCGAGGGTGTAATTGTAAAGATTGCTTTTGAAAGGAAATCTATACTTGTGTACGGGACTGGATGTACAGTAACTCCGAACCAGTATAAATCCAGTATGTTCTTTCCTTTACTGCTTTTACTTTATTTCTACATCTGTGTTTGTTTCTGTGATCATATCTGTGTTTGAATATTGCATACATTTGTGTTTAAATTAACAAAAATTCTAAAAGATTTAGTAATTTCTTAAAACACTATTCACCCCCCTCTAGTGTTTGTCTTAGCCTTAAGATCCGTAATCCGCATTTTTAACATTTGGTATCAGAGAAAGGTTTTCAAAGTTTCATAATCTGATTGTTGGAAAAGTTTTTAAAAAAAAGGCTATGTTAGTTAATACTAGTTTAGAAATATTCAGATCATCATTGTCTCTTGAGTCTGCATATAATCAATGTTCAAATTCAAGTTGTCTACCAAAATTGTTTGATGTGCAGGAAACATGATTTATGTGGATTAAGGAATCAATCCACAATGAACAAATTGTGCATATCAAAAAGAACAAATGGATACTCGATAGTGGATGCTCTAGACACATGACTAGAAATCCAGATATGCTGAATAATATAATATACAAAGACGGAGGGCTGGTTAGCTTTGGAGAATATTCAAAAGGATATGTGACTGGCATCGACAAAGTCGGTAACTCTAAAACTCCTATTATTACTAATGTTTTGCTAGTTAAGAATCTGAAACATAATCTGCTAAATATAAGTCAACTCTACGATAAAGGATATAAAATTAAATTTGAAAAAGATAAGTGTCACATTGAAGATAATAATTCAACCATAATATTTGAGGGAATTAGGAAAAAGAATATTTATATTCTTAGTATGAAAGTTTCAAATGATAACTAGTGTCTGTTGGAAAAAACAAGTGACCCTTGGATTTGGCATAAGAGATTTGGTCATTTGAATTTCAAACTCTTATCTAGACTATCTAAACATGATCTAGTAAGAGGTATCCCTAAAATGAATTTTAAAATAGATAGTCTATGTGATGCATGTCAATTGGGAAAACTTAGAAAAAATTCCTTTAAATTAAAAGATATGATTTCAAACTCAAAACCTCTTGAATTACTTTACGTTGATTTATTTGGTCCATCTCAAATTCTGTCGATAAATCATAGTAAATATGTTTTTGTAACTGCAGATGATTATTCTAGATTTACATGGACAATATTTTTGAAACATAAAAGTAATACTTTTGAATGTTTTAAGAACTTTTCAAAAAGGATTCAAAATCAACTTTCTCTAAAAATTATAACCATTCATAGTGATCACGGTGGTGAATTTGAAAATGAAAAGTTTGAGGAATTCTTCAATAAAAAAGGAATAACTCACAATTTTTCATTTCCAAGAACTCCACAACAAAACGGAGTAGTAGAACGTAAAAATAGGACGATTCAAGAGTGTGCAAGAACTATGCTTTCAGATAGTAAATTACCAAAGTATTTTTGGGCAGAAGCAGTTGCTACCGCCTGTTATATTTTAAATAGAATTTTAATTAGACCTTTAACTGATAAGGCATCTTATGAACTTCTTCACTCAAAGAAACCTAAGGTATCTTATTTTAGAATTTTTGGAAGTAAATGTTTTATTTTAAATACAAAAGATAACTTAGATAAACTTGATCCTAAATCCGACAAAGGTATCTTTATTGGATATTCTAATAGAAGTAAAGCGTACAGAGTGTTTAATTTAAAAACTAATACCATCGAAAAAACAATGCACGTTTCATTCGATGAAAATCTCAAAAAATTTGAACATTCAGATGATGAAGAGGGTTTAATCACTCAAAATCAAGAGTTAACTGAAACTAATAATGAAATTAATCATCCTATTAAAAGGATTAAACTTTTAAAAGATCATCCTATAGAAAATATACTAGGAGATATGCAATCTGTTGTTAAAACTAGAAATTAACTAAGTCAAATGAGTAATGTAGCTTTTATATCAACTATTGAACCCAAAAGTCCAAAAGAAGCATCAACGGATGATTCATGGATTTTGTCTATGCAAGAAGAATTAAATCAATTCACTAGAAATGATGTTTGGGAACTTGTTCCTAGATCTGAAAATAAAACTATAATTGGAACTAAATGGGTTTATAAAAATAAAATGAATGAACAAGGAGAGATTGTTAGAAATAAAGCTCGGTTAGTCGCTCAAGGTTATTGTCAAGAAGAAGGAATAGATTTTGATGAAACCTTTGCTCCCATAGCAAGATTAGAAGCTATTAGGATTCTACTTGCTTTCGCAAATCATAATAATTTCAAATTATTTCAAATGGATGTTAAAAGTGCCTTTTTAAATGGATTTGTAAAAGAGGAAGTATATGTTGAACAACCACCACTTTTTGAAAATGAAAAATTACCAAATCATGTTTACAAACTTAAGAATGCTCTATATGGTCTAAAACAAGCTCCTAGAGCCTGGTATGATAGACTAATATCTTATTTATTACAATCAAATTTTGAAATTGGTAAAGTAGATAATACTCTTTTTATTAAAAGAAATAAAAATGATATTCAACTAATACAAGTTTACGTAGATGATATCATTTTTGGATCAACTAATTTTGAAATGAATAAAGAATTTTCTGAAATAATGACAAAAGAGATTGAGATGAGTCATATGGGTGAATTAAACTTCTTTTTAGGATTACAAATAAAATAATTAGATAACGGTATCTTTATTAGTCAAGAAAAATATGCCAAAGACCTAATTAGTGAATTTGGTTTGACTACTGCAAGTGGAAAACCCACTCCCATGGCAACCAATGAGTACCTTAGTAAAGAAGATCTCTTGAAAGATGTAGATCAAAAATTATATAGAGGAATGATTGGATCACTACTTTATATCACTACTAGTAGACCTGATATCATGCATAGTGTTTGTCTCTGTGCAAGATATCAATCCCAACCTAAAGAGACCCACTTAAAAGCCGTAAAACGTATCATAAGATATGTTAAACACACCTCCGATTATGGCTTATTTTACCCTAAAAATGATTCTTTTGACTTAATATCTTACCGTGATGCTGATTATGCTAGTTGTAAATCAGACCAAAAAAGTACAAGTGGAACTTGTCAATTTTTGGGGCATTCTCTGATTTCCTGGTTTAGTAAAAAACAAAACACGGTCTCTTTATCAACAACTGAAGCAGAATATATTTCTCCTGCTTTGGCTTGTTCACAAGTAATATATATGCAACAAACTTTAAAAGATTGTGGTTTAAATATCTAAAAATCACCAATTTATTGTGATAATACTAGTACGACAAATTTATCCAAAAATACTACTCAACGTGCTCAAACTAAACATGTTGATATAAGACATTATTTTCTCAGAGATAATATAAATAAGAAAGTAATTACTCTAGATTATATTAATTTCGAGAATCAAATTGTTGATATATTAACAAAACCCTTAAATGAATCTATATTTAATAAATTAAGAAGAGAAGCAGGAATTTGTTCAATAACTAAAATATAAAAATATAAATAACAAAGTATAATTAAAAATTTAATCAAAATAAATCAAATAGTAAAAATTTCGAGGACCATGTCGACATACCCCCTTAGCTCATGTCGACATATTACGATTTTTATTTTTTGAAAATTTTCCCACCAAAATTCAAATAATTGGTTATAAATTCTTCTTATTTTCGAAATTTTGATCATTCTCTCTGTTCTCTCTCTGTTCCAACTTCTGAAATAAATTAAACCATGGCCTCCTCTTCCAAATCAAACAAAAATTCAACCTTTTCATTCCCTTCTCCTACTTTTGGACCGTTTCAACGAACTACGCTCGCTCGAGAGACAAAAATGGAGGATTCTCTAAAGGATGCACTGCAATTATTGACTGAAATTCAAGTGGTGCAACTTAGAATGTCGAAAGAACAAGAGAGGCAAGGCAAAATCCTTAGGAATTTGCAAAACTTTCTAATGGACAATCATGCTACTCCAATCTTGATTGAAAAAGATTCTTTAGGAGATCAAGTGCAAGAGGGCAGCGAGGAAGAAGAAGAAGAAGAAGCCTTCATGGAAGAAGAGCACGTTGAAGAAGACGATAGAGTCGTTTGTGTTTGCGAAGTGTGCTTTGACAAAGATGGAAATCTTGTCGAACAACGTGGAAATTTCTGTTTCCACTATCCAAACTGTTCGGTTCATAGATCTCCCATTTTCAAAGACCCTCATTACTTTCTTTTCTCTTTTTCCTATTGTTGTATGTTCTTTCTTACGTTCTCTACGAAAATGTAAATATAACTATATAATTAACAAATAATTTGTGTTCTTATACGTGTTCTATTAGAAATATTATTATATGGATACTTAGTTAGGGTATTTAGTAGTTTAGGACTAAGTTTTAAGTTTTAGAGTTAAGTGTTGACTATTTATGATAACACTATCATTATAATCACATGTCATAAAGTATTAGATTAATGGGGAGTCATATAATTTGGAGATTATATAGTTTGGAGATTATATAGTTTGGAGTTAGTTTTTGTTGATGACAAATGGGGAGAAATATAAAATAGGATAGTTAGGCATAGATTAAGGGGGAGTTATTAGTTTTCGGGAGAGTTATTAGGATAGAAGTAATATTTTATAAACAAAGGTTGTCATCATCAAAAGGGGGGAGATTGTTAGTCCTTGAGATGATGATTTTGATGACAACAACCTTAGAATAAGATTATAAAATATAAATACTAACATTATAGTTTAGAAATATATGTATATGCAGGATTTAACCATGCAGGTACCAAGAATGAAGACTGTAGAGTATAGAGATTCAAGATATCAACATTGAAGACTCATGAGTATAAAGAATATCAAGAGTTCAAGATTTCAAGAATAAGTAATTTAATTAGGAATTTTGTTAAAACTCCTAGAAAAGCACTAACATCTTAAAATCCAATTTATTCGTGGAATGGAATCCACTTCGAGCCTGTTAAAGGGATGGAACTCTAAGTAGGATGGAACCTACAAAAAATCTAGTGGGACATTGTTTTGTATCCACCAACTTTTATTCAAAATGTTTTTTTACAAAATTATATATTGTTTTTAAAATGATTTCAAAACCTTCCTTTTAAAAGAATCAAAATCATCTATCCTGGTTTTAAATACTTTTAGCCTCAAAATAATCTTTAATTTCAAAACCAAATTATCCTTAGTTTTAAACTATCTTTTAATAATAATATATTTAACTTTTAATATTTATACTTAGATTTAAATATAAAATTATAGTAAAATTTTATATATACCAAAATATTATTCTTTATATTTATTTATGTATTTTAACTGTAGTTAAGTATATTTATAAAAGTTTAAAATAGATTTAATATAAGATAAAAGTTATTTTCAAAGAAAAACAAAACACCAAAATTTCCTTTGGGATGTCGACATGCACAAGTTACCCATGTCGACATAGTGTCAGTTGATTTCAAAATTTTGAATTTCAAAAGAAGTGTCAATTCGTCATATCCCTTCACGAATGGACATGGCTGTTGTTCTTTTATAAATAGGGGCTATTTTCAACGAATTTCTAATCATATTTTTCTAGTTTTCACTCCTCTTCTTCTTCCACATTTCTTTATACATATTCTAACCATTAATCTGCTGAAATCAACATTGAATCTAACTAGATCATTTCTGGTTTGATTCTCTATCACTATCTCAACAAGATCCTCAGTGCTATTCAGTGTTATAGGCTTCTTTGTAATCATTTCTGTGAGAAAAGGTGTGATTGTAGCCTTGGAAATCAATTAAGTGAGAAAAGGTGTGATTGTAGCCCTGGAAATCAATTAGATGAACTTGTTGCCCGTGAAATCAAGTATCTTTACCCAGAGGATTGTGAATCTGGAGGGTGTACCTCATAGCCTTGAAATCGAGGGTGTAATATAAAGATTGCTTTTGAAAGGAAATCCGTACTTGTATGCGGGACTGGATGTAGGGTAACTCCGAACCAGTATAAAATCCGGTGTGTCCTTTCCTTTACTGCTTTTACTTTATTTCTGCATCTATGTTTGTTTCTATGATCATATCTGTGTTTGAATATTGCATACAGTTGTGTTTAAATTAACAAAAACTCTGAAAGATTTAGTAATTTCTTAAAACACTATTCAACCCTCCCTTTGGTGTTTATCCTAGCCTTAAGATCTATAATCCGCATTTCTAACAGGTATCACATAAAAATGACCAATCAAATCAATATCAATGGCAAATCATTGATATCATCCAAACTCAATATGGAAATGATGAGAAATAAAAAACAGAATTAAATATCATTAATCGAATATATATATATATATGAAATATACTTATTTAAGTTTATTAGCTATACATTACTTTAAAATTCATGAGATATTAATTAGAGATAACTTCTTATTCCAGGAATTATATATATTTATAACTTTTAGATGATTATTTAAAACCAAAATAGATTTACTTTCGATAAATTAATAACTTTTAAATGTACTATAGTACTAAATTTTAAATAAAAATTTACTTCGCAAACTCACATATGTGTTTTATATAAATTATTAGCTAATAAATCATCCATAACTTATAGTCACAAAGATGAAAAATATTAAAACATGCAATAATCATTTTAGAATTAAATTGGATGTCCATTAAACTTTATGCTATTATATATATATATATATATATATATATATTATCTACTTCTATTTAAGCTTGTTAATTGCAATATTCACTTTAAAATACTTAAATTATTGACAAGGGTTTACCTCACAATTTCTTGAGTTTAACTAAACTTTTTAAGATAATTATTAACTACAAATTTGAATTTCTTTTCAATAAGCTCTTTACATTTTATTTTAAATATATAAACATCCTCGACAAAAATATTTCTTTCAAAATCACATTTGAACATTAAGCTTGATTTTCCATGTTATATTTTATTATATATATATAGTTTATATTATTTAATTTAATTTTTTTACAACAGATTAAGCCACCGGTCAAAAGCTAGAGGTCAACCGATTGATGGTCGATTGGTGTAACCTACCAATGATGCATATATCTAAATCCAATTATGGCTTCTATGATCGATTTCGGACCATCCACTACCTTATTTTCCTCTAATTTGATGCATGCTACATACATCCATAGCAACAATCCAAACATAACACATCGATGGAATTTGACGATTAAACATAGGTTGTGAGAATAGATACTCTGCTTTAGCACCACACCCCAATTTTCTAGTTACTTTCTCAATCTAGCATTCCAAAACAGGGTAAAAATTTTGATTCCTTTATAGCCATATATGTAGATTAATTTTGAGGTGTGTACATATTGATTTGGGATTTTATAGGGTTTTATTTGATTTTGTATTGCTTTTTAAAATTAAGAAGATGGGGTTTCATACATTTTTTCCTAAAGCAGTAAGCGAGTAAGTGATAATCAGAAGTATATGTGAATGAAAATAAGAAGATAGGCGATATTTCTAGACCTAGAAATGTCTAAATATAGAAATAGTGGGTTTCGACTTTGATTATGTGGTCTAGGGCTTAGGTAAAATAATTTTTTTTATTTCATTTCCTTTTTCTTTTCCAGTATAAACTATTTTCTGTTTTAAACAAATCACCATATAATTTGAAATAAATTTTTTATTTACAATTCTTAATTATTTGCCTAACAATATAATATTTTCTATAATTCATTTCCATATTTTAATTAATTTAAATTTTAATAACCAATTAGCCCAGTTATGAAATAATTTCTACATAAATTTATTCATTAACCTTTCGAACAAACAATAATTCCTAAAACCATTTAACTTCATCACCCAATATTTTAATATAAAATTCCAATATTTCAAAACAAATCCAAATTATTCATATTTAATTTCTACAAATCCATTTTAACCAGTTAAATTACTATTGCTAACTTTTATTAATTACCCCTTAATACCGAGTTATTACATAAAGGTTTTGCATTAAGTATATCATGATTATGAAGTTTTATGTTTGTAAGGAGTGGTGAAAGCCAAACTAATTTTTGATGTGGAGTAGATATGGATAACTACATGGTAAGATGGGGTAAGGGTCAAGGCTATGAATAAAATAGCTACGAATGCTCGTAGAATACCCATAAGGTATCCTTATAGAATATAAGGAATATTGGTAGAAATCTACGAATATTTGACTAGACATATGTGAATACCACAAGAAGAACCCTTAAAGGAATGTTGTAATGACCCGAAATTTCCCCACAATAATTTTCAAATATTTAGTTAGTTTTAAATATTCAAATAATATGTTCTATAATTAAAATAAAAAATCTTATAAATAACAAACATTAAATATAAAATAGTTTTCAAATTTAGTTTACAAAAATATTTAGTTCGAAGAAAAATCGAAAATGTGACCGAAATTCGTTTTCCGAATTTTTGACATTTCATCGTATAAAAGTTGTTTGAAATATTATAGGCCTTTTTTATATTTGAAACAACATTTAAATGGTTAAGAATGTAAATTAGTTAGCATATATTGGTATATACATAGGTATATGTACTTAAGTATATACATGTATATACTAAAAGAGGCCTTAAGAGACATGATTTGACACTTTGGCGACTACAATATAAAACATGTTCAAACTTGTTTTTGACATGATGATGGGGGACAAGGTGGAGGCTGATATAGAATGTGTAGTGGAAGGCATTGAGGTGGAAAAACAATGTGGAGGGTAAAGGACAAGGGGTTTTTAGGTAATTCACATTTTCACATGCTTACAAATAGGCTTTCATCTCTCCAAATTTTCCTCCTTTTCCATTGATCAGATCTCTCTCATATCTTATCCAACTGAAGTTATTCTTTTCTTTAAACATGTCAAATTCCAGTGTCTACAATTTTTATGTTGATCACTTCTTCAAATTTCAAGCATAGCTATGTCAAAATATCAATTGTTTACAGAGTTTTTTTAACCTAGAATTTCAAGTTCGAAAATCTTCTTCTTTTGACCATATCTTCTCCAAAAATTATCCAGCTTGAGTGATTCTTTTCTTGAAATTGTAGATAAAAGAATTTTCTAAAACACCCATCTTACAACCAAAACCCAAGAGTAAATAGTCCAAAAACCAGTTGAAAAATGACCTATTTTCGAGTTCATTTTTGAGAATTCGATGATTATCCAAAGTCACTCCACCTTACCAAAACAAGTTTCACTTCCTTCTTCTTTCAAATTTAAGCCTACTTAGTGTATTAAGGGTCCAAGATTCCATCTTTTGCTTAGGAATGAAGTGCTAGGTCATACCCAAATTGAGCGAGGGTTTGGATAGCTTTCGGTGAGTAAAACTACACCTTATTAAACCAAGTTTATACTATATTAATGTTCATATTAATAGCCTATGAATGCTTTTTGTATATGTGAAGTGATGGCTTGGTTGTTTGTTTGTTTCATGCTTTGAAAAATTGTTGCATTTGAAAATTAGTAAGCATGTGGTTAGCTATACGAAAAGTTGGTAGTTAAAGTTAATATAATTGTTAGTAAATATTTATTACATGTTGTATCATCATTATTTACCTTGTATTGTGTTTAAAACATTGCTATGTGATGTTTTATGTAAGGCTAATGTCATAATTTTGTTTGCAGAACTGCCCATATAGCGATAGTCGCTATATCGGCACTTTTGGAAAATCATATTTTATTGAAACCTTTTGGTTTCATTATCGTGCTTGGAATTATTTTACAAGTTAAGCAAGTTTTTGATTAGTGATGTTTTAAAAAAATTATTATTTTAATAATTATTATTTAATTAATTACTTAATTAATAAGGATTAAGGTTAACTAATTACTAAGTTAATGATGTGTTTTAAATTTAACTAATTACCTAGTTAATGATTTTTTAAATTAATTAATCATTTTATTTAATGATGTTTAAATTTAACTAATAATTTTATTTAATGATGTTTAAGGATAATTTATCATTAAATAAAGATGAATTAAAGTTAATTAATCAATTTTCTAATGATGCTTTTCAATTAATAAATTTTTTTAATAAGTGATTTATAAAATTTATCAACTTGTTTTAACTCTAATTAATCTTTCCTTTATCATTGTTTATAATTAATAAATCATTTTTAAATAATGATAATTAATCAATTGTTAATTTTATTTAATTAATTATATTTAGATTAATCAATTCGTTGAATTAATGATGTTTTAAAGGTTATTTACCTTTTTAATTAAAGGTATTGGAGTAAATTAATCAACTTAATTAATGAAGTTTCAAAGTGAATTTATCAAAGCAGCAGAATGTTTTGACTTTATTATTCACTTTAAATAATGTTAATTATTTATTTATTAATTTAATTTATTATATTTTACTAATTAATTTAATTAACATGGTTTAAAAGTGGTTTACCCTTTTTGTTATTTAAGGATCAAAAATCAAATTGTGCGATGAAGTTTAAAGTTAATTAATCAATGTAATAATAATATTTTAAGTTATTAAATCCTATTTACATTGATATTTTGAAGTTAATGAACCATTTTAACAAAGTGTTTTAAGGATAATACTTGTAATGTGAGCCAAGCACAAAATCGGGTTTTTAATGGAAAATGTTTGATTCATTTATGGAAATGCATTAATTTCCATAAAGCAGTTCACTTGTATGGGAACAATTTATTTGTATACTTAGCACATGTTGAAGAAGTAGACTTGCCGTTATTTCGAAAGTGAAGAATAACCATGAGACATGACTTTGAGGTAACACAACCTTGACTTGTATGGTATTATTATTAATCAAGAAATAGTACAAGTTGGAATTCGACGAGTGATGATAAGTATATAAGACTTAATTTTCATATACGATCGTTTTATATCCTCGATAGTTGGTTTCTCAACTGTAGGTTACTTCAGCTTCTTTATTATCATCATTTTTGCTCTGTTGAGCTTTGATATTCTTTGTCAGAAATGACTAAAACCGAAGAGCGAGTGGAGGCCAAGCTATGTGAGGTTGCTCCCATTAGAGTATTCTCGTATCCACTTTAGTTGGATTCGGTTTTATGCATTAAGATGTAAAATACTTGGATACTTGGTAATAGTTGGTGGGGTCTGGCTTGGAGGTTTCCGAGAGCCATCAGAGCTCTCAAGTATATTTCTAGATGTACACTTTCGGTAAGGGGGCGCACCCTCCTAGTCATTGTTGGAGATTTTTCTTATTTGATTTGAACCTTTGGATCTTTTTTCTTTAATTACAACGGTAAGAGTCAACCACTCCTCGCGGTGTCCAATTATTGGTTTTGTCCAATTTATCGAGTTTAGATATCTTGTATAGTTCATTCTATCGAGTTTGGACAATTGTCTTGTTTTATCCATTCTGTCCAGTTTGGATTTTTACTCAGACTATTTTTGTTCTTTCAAGTCTGAATGTTATACTAATTGTGTCCGTCATTTATGTTTGGATTTGTTCCATATTGTTCATTACCATTTTGTTACGTTTGGTTGTTGTATATGTGGGAGAAAACCCATTCCACATTAGCGGCATGGTCCTACATGTCATTGTTTAAATACACCCTATTTGTTTCTAGTTTTACTCATACCACCATTTTGTCTAACCCGAGTTGTTTATTTTTTCTAAACTCTCGGGTACTCAATTATATTTGAGTAGTCCGAGAATAGCAGGTTTTTCTTTGAAGCTCTTTGAAAATGACGGACGAGCAGGAGGCTCCTTAGTTATCTAGTTATTTATTTCCACTGTATGATTATGTAGGTTATTTTGTATCTTGAAATGAAAAGTAAGAATGTATAGCTATCAATTTGTTAGACGTAGTATTTTTTTATAACTCTGATAACTCCTTATAAGGAGTAACCTATGTATTATATCATTTTATATTATATGTAACCATTTCGATGTGAGGTTTATCTATTCTATCTTATTTTATTCTTTATTTTACCCTAAGACAACTTATCTTTCGGAAATGTAACGGCCCGAATTTTTTGAACGGTTAATTTGAGATATTTAAATGGATTTAAATATTTGATTTGGATTATAAATTGATTTTGAATATGGAAAGTATAGTTTTCATTTGTAAAGTAAATTCAGGATCTAAGATATGATGATTTATTGGAAAATTCGACTTTTGAATTATATAATTGGTAATTGGGTAAAATATAAAATATGGAGTTATAAGCTTGTTAAGAATGTTTCAAAGGCTTACAAAATTTTATATTGATAATACTGAAAGTAATAGATGGGGTAAAATTGAATTTAACAGTAGTTTGTTCAATTTTAAAAATACATCGTTTAAATTGATGTTCAAAAATAGCATTCCGAGGCAAAGTCTCGGATTTCGACGAAACCAGTTTCATTGGATCCGTAATATTGTATTATTATTGGGTTTTAATTTTCGTAGTATTTCGAGTTGTTGTGTGAGCGTACGATATGTAAACGCGCTGAAATTTATATCGGAATCTAATATTAAATAACTGGGTCCAAAAAGCTATCTTCTCCATACGATCGAATTAAGACTCGAAACCTTTTTCATTGTGTTCGGAATAGGGGTTTAACTTTATAAATGCCTAGCGGCACGCCTCGATAGGAAGTCAAAATTCCGTGTTGCGTTTATCAAGACAATTTGAATTTGAATTTAATTAAATATATATTTATTTATATAACCTAAGTCAACAACAAGGATTCTTTCCCCAGCCTGCTTTCCTTCAACATCATAGCTTTTGGCCTTTAAATCACTACAGCTTCCCTCAAATCATCGTCCCTTTACTCATACACGCAACCATTCCATCGTGTCTCCCGTTCTCCTTCCTTTATAATTCACGCATCAGATCGAGAGAAAAAATGCAAACGCAAGCCTCCTTCTATAAAAATCCCAAATCCCTTTTTCTCCCCCCAAATCGAACACAGAAAAGAAATTCAAACAATGGCCACCTCGTTTTCCAATTCACGTTCCAATTAAAAACGCGGCTTTCCTTTCTCCTCTATCAAGCTAATCAAACATGAAGGCAAGATGTCGATCGAGCATGGGCGGGCTCGATTTGAGTTTGATGATGTCGAGAGGCCAGAAGAGGGGGGAACACGCTCACGAGTTGGTGGTGGTAGTCATCGTCGAGTTCGGTGAGGAGACGACAAACGCGAGGAGTTTTGTTCGAGGCATTGGAATGCGGCGATCTGGAGCTTGTCTTCATCGAATCGAGGTGGGTGACTTCGGCGAGCTTTGGTCGTGCTAGGGTGGGTTTTTATGGTGTGCATGGGGGGTTGTAAAAGTCAATGGTGGTTATAGTGGCATTGTTCGCAGTCTTGAGGGGGTGGTCATGATGATTTCGTGGTCCGATCGCGACTAGGTGAAGGTATAATACTTCACTATTTTCTTTTCTGCTGTATAGATGGGTCAGTTAGAAAAAATATATTACAGTGATAAAACCATTTCTGTTTTAATATATACATATGAAAGAGATTTTATTTTAGAATTTAATGAATATATGTATATGCAGGAGTCAGAGAAATATAGATATACATATTGGATTTTGAAAATATGTAGGAATTTATATAAAGATTTTGATTTATACAGTTTATTTTAGTATACGCAGTTCAAACAGAAATTTAAAGATACATATACACATATTTAACCTACTAGTTAACTTTAGAATAATGTTAGTGATTAACTTATTTAATTAAGTGTTACCAAAATTATTTAAAGGGAAATTTGTTTAATTAAATTATTAGTTTAGATTAAATAAATAAATGGTAATTGACGGTTTAATTTATTTCAAATGTTAATAAATCATATAATGTTTGTTCAAGGTCCAAAATCGTGAAGAAATAGCCAGTTTGGATCGGATTGCAAATTAAAGGTCAAAGGTGAGTTAATCTCATTCATCTGGGTTTTATTTAAATTTAAATGGTTAAACTTAAAAAAATGGTTGAATGATTGAATTGATTTGATGTGCTATATTATATATAGTAGTATAGTATCTATTGGAGTGATTCCCGCATTATATAGCGGATGAGACCCTATGCACCGCATAATAGCGGATGATATTATATTAATCCGATATACCGCGATCTTCCACCTCGAAGTGGAATTGGTATTGTACTAACGTCTGTGGATGCAGGGAAACAGGTTGGAGGGATCCAATTGGATTCCTCCAAATTATTTGGGTTGTTTAATATTCTGTGTTATGATTATTTGATATTCTGTGATGAATTATATTGATAATTGGAGTATTGGATGCTACAGTTTAATTGAATATATCTGGTACTAAGTTACCAAAAATATATAAATTGGATTTTTGTAAAGAAAATAAAAGAAGAGAATTTGTAAGTAAAATAATTATAGAGAATTTGAATAAATTTAAGAATAAAAGGGATTTTAAAATTCTAATAAATAAATTCCGAGTATGGAAAAGGGGATTTTGAATAAACAGAGTAATAATGAATTTTAAAACTTAAGTGATGTTATTTAAAGGAATAAAGAATTTATTTTAAAATTCAAAGTTTGAATTTATTTAAAGGATAAAGGAGGAATTTAGGAAATCTGAAGTTAATGGGTTTTGAAGTGAATGAGTAAGTAAAGAAATTTATTCAAAAATAGAGTAATTTGGAAATTAATTTGAAAATTTATTTAAGTGTTTGAAATTGGAATTTAAGAAGGATGGGACAAAGAAATTTATAAACTAGGTTTATAAAAGTGAAGTAATATATCAATAGATATTTGGAAGAATAAATTCACGGTGGAAATTTATTAAAGGAATGGGCAAATTTGTTTAAAAATAAATAGCGATTTATTTTTAAAAGATGTGAAAGAGAAGTGTATTTCCCTGAATAGCCAAGTACGTTTTCGAAGCAAATTTTAAGTATAAGTAAAAAATTTAAAGTTGATTTAAAGGTATATTTTAGAAAATTTATTATTTTTTAAATGTTCAAAATTTTGAATTAAGTATTTTTTTCAAATTTATTATAGTAGTAATTATTTAGAGGTGACTTGGTATTTGTTTTAAAGAAAGAGAAAAGTTAGTTTTATATTTTATAAAGCGGCTTTATTTTAAATATTCTTAAAATATATTTTTTGAATAAGTATTAAAATAGTTTTAACTTAAATGTTTTAAAGTATAATTTATAATAAAGTGTTTTAAATTATTTTAAAAATCTAAAGTATTGTACTTGGTGTTTCATTGGAAATAAATATTTGGGAATTCATTCCACGAGAAGAGTGTGATTTGAAAACTATTTTCAAAGGGTTAAAAGGTGGAAATATATCTTGTGAAGATATTTTGAGATTAATAAATAATTATTTATGTTTGATGGTTGTTTGTGAATGTTATTTGATAGTTAAATAACCAACTATCAATATTGTCCAATGCACTGATCGTTTCGAAGAGACCGGGATCGGGATTTATTTTCTGAAAACCACTTCGATCTGGTTTGAACATTTTCGTGTGGAAAACAAGAGTTTGAATTCAAAGGTGGAGCAGTGAAGTGCAAGGGCTAGTCGCTACTAATCCTGAGGTGATTCTAAAATGGATGTAGTAGGAGTAGTGCCTTTTGTTCCGTTCGAACCTGGAACGGACTTGTATGGATGAATGTTTCAGAACATCGTCACGAGGACGATGAGCATTCTAAGTGATATGTTCTAAAAAGGTAACGCTTAGCCTCGAGCCTCATCAACTGGGAATGACTAAAAATCAGGGGATATGCAGCAAGGCTAAGTGGGTAGCACCCATTAGGGTAAGGTCATCCCTGTCTAGATGTCCCTTTTTTATTCCGGCTTAGTGGGCAATTGCTGATCCCAACCGCGGGGTGATCTTACTCGAGATTATCCAGTAAGGAGTAGTCCCGATCTTATGTTGTAGGGGATTTAGGGTGGATCCTCAGTACGCTGATCTAGACCAGGTACTGTGATAGGTGGTACCCCAGTGCCTAGTCATTAGTTGGAAATCCATTCTCCCTACGAACCTTTTACGATTTTTATTTGTAGAACCCACGATTGTGGCTAGTATGCTGGAATTTAATTAATGTAACAATTTTGGCTATTTTAATAAGTATTTGTAAATAGACCCTATTATAATATCAGAGGATTTTAATAAAAAGTGTTTTGGATATCGTAAGGTAAAAACCCGACATGTTTATTTGTGGCGTGGTCTTACGAGATTCTTTTGTTTTCAAAGGGTTTTGAAACTTTAATAATCCAATTGAGTGTGGTTTTCTCACGCTGATTTTCCAGACTGACTCGGATGTTATTTAACTATAATGCTCGGGTCAGACCGAGTATTATAGATTACAGGTAATGATGCTGTGGAGCTGGATGGCGATACGTACTTCCATATTTGTATGAAATATTCCGCTGTGTATTCAGTTTTGGGAAGGACGAGATATTATAACCGTCCTGACTTGTGTTGTTATTTGTATTGAACTCTGATGCTGTACTCCGATGATGTAATGTATAAACTGATGTATTTGTTTTTGTGTAAAGATCATTTATTATCTATTATATTTTATTTCACTACGATGGTTAGATTCTGATGTTGTTTTCTATTTACTTCTTCTATCTACTTCTTCTTTAACCCTAATGGTTCATATTTTCGTTCACTTTGAGTTGATATGTTGGAGAATAGTGTCGACTCAAGGGGTACGGAACTGCGGGTCGTTACAGGAAGCTTAGGCAACGATACATGAATACTATGGAGGTATAAAGTGTCGTTCCTAGGGGTCAGAAAGGTGGGTTGTCACAGAAATGGTATCAAAGTACACTTTTACAAGTCCTAGCATACACTCGCATGAAAAATCGAGGTTAAAGAAAGTAATACCAAAATTGGAGAATATCATCAAGAGATTTAGATTGAAAGAAGATAATTATATCATTAGAGAAGAGGGTAATGAGAGGTTAGACACACGTAGAGGATGTTGGTTGACTAAGATTAAAGATGGCAAGATAGGTGGTAGGAAAGTTATTCCAACATGTTAATTTTTCGATGAGTTATTCTAAATATGCATAGTTTATATTTCTTACCCACTATAGTGTAGGAATGCACAATTTATCGCATAGTGGAGTGTAATGACTGAAGGATTAGATGGGACTTATTTATTAGAAGCCAAGGTGGTAAGTTAAGATATGTAGGTTATAATAAAATGACACACTAGAAATGTCCATCTTAATTGAGTAGGAAGTGATAGGGCCACAACATCATTAATATATGTTGATGTTGAAGGATAGCTTCCAGCAATTATCTCTCTGAGGTTATTTGGGTTGTTATCGCTGGTTGTCTTTTTTAGGTATCAGAAAAGCCTACAATGATATGTGGTATGTTCCTATTTTACCACCGCGTTGATTTTCTAGGTGAGCTTTGACCACTACACTTATATATAGGAAATCAATGTAAATAAGGAAATCTCATAAGGACACTTAACTAGTGATAGATGTAGTTTAGGCTAAAAGTTTATAAAAATATTAGGAAATTGAACTAAAAACTAGAAATAAAGAATGCTTTAATCTGAAACACTTTAAAATTTTGGAAAAAATATAATTTTAGCTAGCGAAGGACAAGGAAATATTTTTGTGAAATCATGGGTAACTATACCGATGCCTTAAAAGATAAAGTTTATAAATATGCTTGTGTGTTATTTTTTGTTTTACAGTAAAAGAAAGGTTTAAGGTTAAATGCATAATAGGCTCAATCATATGCATTAACTCATTGATTGAATCCCTGTTACATTAAGATGTGGCTTGATTTGTTTTAAGGATGGAAAGTCATATATTTTTGGAAAATTGTGTTCAATTGCTTTTGAAAAGTTTTGTTTGAATGCTTTTGAAAATTTCTATCTAAATTCTTTTGAAAAATTATGTTTGAATGCCTTTGAAAAATTTAACTTTCAAACTATTTTTCAAGTTTGATTGAAAGGGGGAAATTGTTTTTATGGAAAATGGGAAAACTTATGATTTTCAAATGCCATATGTTTAGCATAGGGAGGGTCGATCTGTTAGTGAATATGAGTTTTACTATTCAGCAAGGGTGATAGTATGCAAAAAATAAAGAATAACAAGGAAAAAAGCTTTTTTAGTTTTGAATTTCTATTTCCATACCGTTGACGCTAAAAATGGACCAACGCCTAAAGATATGTAGAAATGTTGAGAACTAGAAAAAACTATAAGAAAACTAAAGAGAACACCAGAATTTTATAGTGGTTGGCAATCTTTAGCATACGTTCGCTATAATTTTCATTGATTATAGATTTTCGAGAGATTTAGATTTACTAGTACAAGGTATTTACTGATCTAAAGCCTAGAACAGCAAATAACAGCTTCCTTAGTAACCTCAATGGGGAAGAGATATAAGACGAAGAAGATCAAATACCAAAAGTCCTTTTTCGGTAGCCATAAGTTTTGTATTTATACGAAAATCCTCCAGCATAACTGGAGGCCCATGAAATACAAGTCCAAATCCAGATTCGATGGTATAGGAGAGGAAGTGTAACGACCCGGAAATTTCAACCCCGAAAATTCCAGATAGTTATGAAAAAGAAGAAAAAGATAGAAGGTAAAGAAGAAAACAGAAAACACCAAAACACAGATTCTCACATTCGCAGCGGATAAAAATATAATATAAAATAAATAGCAGTTATACAAAGGAAAACTATACTGTCAAATTACACTTTAATATATCATAGTTACAACACTGAGCAGTTTAATTCAACATGCCCAAATAAGTTACAATAAAACACAGCGAAATACTCTACATACGTTCCTGCCACCCAGCTTGCCTCCTGAGCTCCAGAACGTCCTTACCTAAAAAATATGTAATACTCGGTCTGACCCGAGCATTACATCAAAGTAACACCCAGGTCAGGCTGGAAACCAGCGTGAGTAAACTCATCTAACAAGAAATTCCAATCCATAGAACTTATTTAAAACCCGGGTAACTCGTATCAATTTACAACTTCACAAGTTGTTATAGACATCACTTATTTCACACATCAATTTCAAAGTACCAAAACTTAGATTAAATGATCCAATTCACTTAAATTATTCCATCACAATCTACTGATTTCACATATCAATCTATAAAGAATCGAAAGGTTACGGGTATTTACTAATACCCGACTCCGGTCTCTTTGAATTCAATACCATATTAACCCAAGTTATATAAGTGAAATACAATTTAACTTCAAATAGGAAGTCACTTCTTACACTGCAATTTACTATCGATAGATAACCACATCATCACCCTTTTAAACCAATCATCTCATATCACAAAGCATCACATATCAGAGATATCCACTAATCTCTGGCATACAATATTATTCAATCATTCATGAGCAAGATAAATCAGTTATACCATTCTAATTAATTTTTTTAACAAATTAAGTTAATTACGCCAATCATCCTTAATCCTGCTTATTTAACATTGATACATCATAATCCCAATTTGATTAATCATTCCTTATTTCATTAATCCCAATTAATCATCCTTGACTACTTAATCTTTAATTACATTAAGCAATTAATCTTTAATTATCACACAGATTAATTAGCCTAACCATTCTCATTTATTATCCTTGAATTAATCTCCTAAATCAATTCACAAAATTTATTTTCCTGATCCTTAATTAATTACTCTAATTAATTATACTATGCTTACTTACAATGATTAATTATCCTATAATTAATCACATAAGATAATTCACTAGCCTTTTAATTAATTTACTTAATTAAATCATACTTTCTAATTACACTAAATAATTACTACTCAATTACTTCTATTGAGTGATTACCCTTTAATTACTTCCTATTAAGTAATTCCCTTTAATTTGTTACATCTTGTAATTATGAATTACTTCACTAAGTAATTATACTTATTAATCTCGTTAAGTATTTATATTTAATAAATCACCAAGAGATTACCTTTATTTAAATAACAAATTAATTTCAATCGGGTAATCCATCCCTTAATTACCCTTAAAACCAATTAATAAATCTTAATTACAGATTAATTTTTCTTTAACCATTTCATAATGAACCTTAATTACAACTTAATTATAGATTAAGTATTCCTTAATTACCAGTTAATTAATCATTAAATTACTTAATTACTTAACTACTAATCATTCGTTAATTAACTTTATGTAGTTAGTTACCAATTTATCACTTAAGCATTAATTTATCCAAACCCTAATTACAATTATAATTTAATTATTCTTAATTACTTTACACCTCATAAATTACAATAAGTAATTGTGTTTACTCCAACATCAAATGATTATCTTTAATTAATTATACCTAGTTAATTAATTAAGTCAACCATATTAACTAAATTAATTACACTGAGTAATTAATTTCTTTAAATTACTTCATTGAGTAATTATACTTAACAATTTCACAAATAATTCAGAAAAATCATCCTTTTACTTATTAACAAATCACTTACATAATTAACTATTCCTCATTAATTAACTAAACCTTAATTAAATGCCTTTAATTACTTTCGTAAAGTAATTGTTCTATAGGTTAATAATCCCGAGTTAATTAACCTGAAAAACTACCTTATTTAATCTTTGATTTCTAACTAAATTGATAAATCTTTTAATTACTTCATTCAAGAAATCATCATTTAATAAATCACCTCAAGTAATAAACTATTAATTACACACCTTAATTAATGACATTTAGCAATTTTCTCTTAACGGTAGTAATTATTAATTAATTATTAGATTAAATGATTAATCTTTAATTAATCATATTAATAAATCATTCTTTTAATTTTGATTCCACAAATCCATTAACTTTTAATTAATAAGTCAATTAACCATCTTAATAAAAAAAATACTTATTATTTAATTGCACCTTCAGTTCATCTAAGACATGTAGGACCTAATCTATTAATTAATTCCTTAATGCAACAAATTTGAAAATATTTTAAATTTTGGAAATTATTTAAACTTGCAAATGCCATGTTAAAATTCCCGATATTTACCAACAAAAACCCAAGAAAAACACTGGGAAACCCACGAGTCCCCCACGTACCCAGCTTCGAGTCAATCTCCCAATCAACACGAGAAAAACCGAGTACTGCTTCTTCCCCCAAACAACTCAACTTCCAGATCACAGACATGCACGGTGCACGTACACCGATAAACTGCGACGTTCCGGTCATCAATGACGACACCAACATAACACCGACGACCTCGATAAGTCCTCCGACCACCTAGATATCGTTACAAGCCCAAAAATCGAGTTCGAGCATTACAAGACCAAACTGGAACTTAACCGATCGCCATAAATTCCCCTCGAAGACCAAACTGGAACTTAACCGATCGCCATAAATTCCCCTCGTAACGACGCCTCCGACCACCATCATCCAAAAAACTTCGCCTATAGGTTCGCCGAAGACCCCACTTCACTTTCCCCCTCACCTTCTCGAGTCCGAAACTCCGGTGGAGACGCAGCAACCCCGATACCAGTCTCAACCAAAACTCAGAGTTAAACCCTACTCTGACCACCCCTGGCCATCACGACTTCAAATAAATCGTCTGCCTATTTTCCTACGACCGACATCCTCTAGGCCACCTTCAACCCAAATTTCGACTCCCCTATCACCGCCGATCATCGGCAAATCACCAAATACCCAAATTCGCACAATCCAAAATTTCACAAGAATTAACAACCTAAAAATCATGAAATGAAGATTAAAATTCATGATTTCCCATCACGAATCCATTTCCATAATTCGAATTCGTAATTAAGATAGTTGATTTTAACCTGTAAAAGAAATTTCCACTATTATCCATATTTTTAAACTCATTTGCTAAATTTAAAATCCTGGAATTACTTTTAAAAACATCTTTATTCATTAACAAACAATTTTCATTTATACATCGAGATCTAAAATTTGTTTGATTTGGTGTTGGGAATTTTTGAAGACAAACATCACTACCTAGATCACAGAGTACAGAACGTATATAAAATCAAACACCTTACATGCATATATATACATGCACATCCAGATAAATTCAAACTGAAGAATTTGAGGCAATTCAAAATCATCACATGCAATTCAGTTAAATCCAGATAAACTAAAAGTGTTTACTCACCTATCTGTGAAGAAACAGAGAAGGTTGTGCTTTAGTTAAATTGTTGAACCCTCTTTAATTGTTGTACTTTGAATACTGCCCTGTCCTTGATTTTGCTTAATTTCTGGTTTGCTCTATCTTTGTTTGCAATTGAGTTTTTGAATTTGAAGGGATGATTGTTTTTCCTTTTTACAGGTTTGTTTGTTTGTCCTCTTTTATTTTTTTTTATTTTGCAGGTTTCTTTGGAAGTGGGAAAGAAGAAAATGAAAACCTGTTTCTTCTCAAGTCTATGTAATTTAAAATTTAAATTAAAGAAAATACAAGTTTAGCCACTTGTCAAAATCTATTATTAATTAACCTACATGTGTTTCTTATAAGCTTTAATAAATCAACACTTGTATTTATTTCATATTTATTTATTTAAAATGATATTTAATGCTTTTATATTAATTAATCTAATTAATAAATACATTTGTAAATTAATGGATGCTCTTTTTTCTCTCTAAAATTTATATAAATAAAATCTTTAAAGAAAAATAGAAGATAAACCAATTTATAATTTAAATTAAATCATATATAATATATTTGATCCATTTTAAATGTAAATATAAAACTTTTGTGCTTATTTTACTATTTAATAAGTACTAACTTAATTTGTATAAATTTTTTCCTAAGGGAATTAAAATCTTATCTTAAATAAAACTCATTCATATATTTAAAATATTTTTAAGATATATATATATATATATATATATTCATTTAGATTGAAATTTAAATCTAAATTCAAATTTAATTTAAAATCTAACCTAATATCAATTCAAATAAATCCGGGATATCATAGGAAGGCTGGACTTACACATTAATAAACACCTCTCGGTAACGAGTGAAATCACTCGGTACCAACTAGTTTTATCTCAAGGAAAACTTCCTTTCTTTTTGCACCTTGCCTGTATCTCCGGTACATTATCTTCCAAGGGTTTTTTCCTATGAGACTGAGTCGTTCCTGCTAGTTCTTGATATTGCTTGTTCTTGTATGCTTTCTTTGTTTTTCTTCTGAATGAATCGTTAGAGTTTTTCTTCCATTCCTTAAGAAATGTATCCCATGACTACCACTTCGAGCTAGAGGCCTATGAACAAGTGTTTTAGGGTCCCACGTAGGGCAAAAACCTCTTGATGCCAAGTGGTACCACTCGACACTGA
Organism: Allium cepa; assembly: GCA_030765085.1. Taxonomy (NCBI): domain Eukaryota; kingdom Viridiplantae; phylum Streptophyta; class Magnoliopsida; order Asparagales; family Amaryllidaceae; genus Allium; species Allium cepa. The sequence continues at coordinate 305,932,041 of CM060938.1, read as the reverse complement.
GCGGTTCTTTTGACTCCCCTTCCTCTCAAACTACTTGAATGTGCCTTTAATGCCCTTTTTAGCTTGTTGCTAAATGTATGAATCATTATGTATTCATCTTGACGTTCCGATTCCAGTGAAAATCACTAGTTAAAAAGCCAAATAACACTTGCCCCCTGAGTATGCTTTCATTGAAAACAAAGCATGCTCTAAAATAAGACAAACATCATTTATTATCTCTGTGTTCTAGTTAGTCATCCAAGAGTTGTTTCAAAGCATTATTTCCATGTTGTAGATATCTATTCAACTATTTTTCATAACTGAAATTTTGTTTCCCGTGCTAAGGACAAGATATACTATGTGGAGACCGTTCCACGCCTCACCCAAGTATGCTTTTCCTCTCCCATGCTTTTACCCTAATTTTTGGTTGAAAATTTTAACTCGGTACCGAGTGCTTTAGCTTGCCGTGAGTATAAGTTTTCAAGACTTAAAGAATTTCTTCCCACTCTTCTTGTTTCTTTTTGTTCATGCCGACTGCCTATCCAGGAATTCTTCGAGCTTTAGATCGATGTCAATATCTTGCAATTGCTACCCTACCGCTTACTCCATAACACTCTCCATTGACCACTTTTGTCTTCCAATCCGAATTCGAATCTCGATTTAACTTAAGGTCGGTGAAGCTTCTATGCCATGGCAGTCAATATCGAAGATGGCGATTTGAAGAACATTAATAGGATTCAGTCAAAGTTTGGTTAGGGTTTGACTCGAGTTCAACCTGGAATGGTCCCGAGTTTAACTTAGGATGTTCCCAGGTCATTTTGATATGATGCTCGATGCCTTGGCTTTAACTAACTCCTATAGAAGCTAAAGCAATCATGCACTATCATTCGAATTCTAGTAGGATGGTTCATTTACAAAAATGGTCATATTGGACGGGCTTCTAAACTCGAGCGACTATATCGCCAAGTACTTTCAGTAATTACACTTCCAGTGTTCCTGTAAAAGAAAGGCTTCTGCCTCGTTATAGACAACGGTTTCATTATCGACTATTCGACGGTAATAGATAAGATTCGATGCACAGTTCAGGCTGCGGCATGATAGCTCTTTATTGTACTTTTTGTATTTTCTTTTAGTTGCAAACAGGTCATGCTTGTGCGGAAGCAGCCCCTGTGATTCTTGTATATAAAAGTTTAAGTGATGAAAGATTATTTTGTTCTACAATCTTTATTCCATTTTAGTTTTCCACACTTTTGCATTATGTACCTGCCTGTATGCAACTGCCGGTGTATGTAATATAACTATGTACTATAATTCATATGCATTATATATATATGCATGCTTTAGTGCGATACCTTTACTTACTGCAATATATGCATATAAATAAATTTTTTGTAATTTCTTCAATAATATTCCATTGCTTAGTCTTGTTTACAATTGCCAAAGTATTCCGTTTAGCTAAACAAAACTACCATCGACCTAACTCCATGGTTATTCCTGTTTATATTAGGTCGAGCTTCCTTCGACCAACTACTAACCATGAATACTCTGAGTTCCATGTTGCTCTATGCTACTGGGAAGTAGCAGTTGGAACATCAATTTTCTTTTCTCATAATTTGGCCATGCGCTTAGTCCTACTCGCGGGACTTGTCATTTCAAATACCAAATTCTGAGCATTAGTTGGAGAGATGTTGTGAGGTAAACTATCTGATTGCCCCCAGCCCAATCGCACTTTCTCAATCCTAATCTTGGACCAAAAGAATCCAGTAGACCTGCTCTGGATTTCCGATGACTATCTTCGCTTATTGTAACACTCCCACCTCTATATCCATACTATCCAAGATTATTAAAGAGTAATATTGTTTGATAATACAGAGAATGAGGCTGTATGTGGTACATATGTGCCCTTGGACTAACACTGGTACATACTAAAACATCTGATAAATAACTAATACATATATACACGGTATGGTATAAAGCAATAGACACATGTGCCTCCAGGAAAAAACAATATATAATATATAGTAAAAATAACAAAGAATATGGAGTCAAACGCAGCTATAACATAGAAAATGTTAAATACATTGATGTTATAAGAATACAATACAACTCAATGTCAATTACATATATATATACATACAATGAATCCGATATCATCTACGATCCTAATATTGTACTCCTTTAATCCCAGTAAAATACAAGCTGGTCATGTCGTCCCTCTACTTGAAGTTTCTCGGACAGACCCGAGTATTAAATAAATAATAAATGGGTCAAACTATATCTAAATCCAATGTTAACGAACATACGATATTCAGTATATAATGGGTAATAACATAGTAGTGTTATCTTATAATGTAAAACATCACAAAACTTGGTATAAAATGTCATCACCTATATAAACAATTCAATATTAATCAAGAATACTATATTCAATGGGTTAATCATCCATACAATAAAACATCATCATAGAAAATGAAATCATCAAGCAAATCGGGCGAATACATAGCAGTGCCCTAGTACAATGTCATAAAATCATATAATCAATGGATAATGTGAGATAGCTCATCGAATCATCCAAATGATATCCAATATTATACAAACCACAAAGATAATCCAATATAATACAAATCATAATCAACAACAAAGGCTATCTGAAAATATCAAATCATCAAATTTTACGGATATAACAGGGAATATCAACACTTTAGACTCAACCAGTCTCTAGTCTAGTCAACTCATTATAGGAACGAAACATATACGCCTATCCACTACACACACATATACCATGAATCTAACGTAAGAATAACAACCGCCTACCGCAAGCCTGCTCAAGAACATATGTCTACTTGCCAACCGCAGAGTAACCGTTTATTCATATAGTCTTCAAGGTATACATCAATTTACTGTACTCACATACCCTGAACAAGATAAGGAGACTAAAAACTGTCTACCGCTAACTTGGTCCAGAAACCCAGGTCTACTAGCCTGCCACAGAGTAACCGTCTATTCCAACAATCTTCAGTTACCTCGACGGACATCATGGCTCTATCCACGAGTGGCTCGTCTACACGTATCCCCGGTCAAGGCCCTGCTTTGCTCCTAATGGTAATAGACTGCTGGCCTAAGCGACACATTGTGCTATGGGATACAACCCATCTATTGCTAACAGTACTTTGATGTGCAACAGAGGGAACTATAGCTATGGTTTCGTGGATCTAGGGCGCGGACTACATGATTAGACCGCTAGGGTGGATACTGACCAATCTGGTTCACTCCTGGAAAATAAAGAAAGCTGGATACAATATGGATGGTCATATAGTACTTATACCCTATCACTTCACATATCTCTAGTGATAGGCCGACACGCAGCTCTCATAAGTTGTTAATATCTAACAATACGATACTTCTCATCGAGTATCACATGGATCCATGAGTGTAATCCCCATTTGAGTGACATTTACTTACAATGAATAAAAAAAATAACGGCGCTCCATACCACCCCATGATATTCGGATAATTATTCAAAGCTCATTCAAATAACTCGTCATATAAAAATAAAATCTCACAAATCAAATATAAAGATATCATCGTATCATCTCAAAAAATATATAATCCAGATCAATATCAACAGTGAATCACTTACATCATCAGAATTAACTAAGAAAACAAAATTTAGAATCTAACATAAATTAGATTATTCAAATAAATTTAAATAAACTCATCAATACTTAACAATAAAGTTTTCCTAGCATATAATTTATGTAACAAAATAAATGTTGATAGATGGATAATAAATTTATATTCTAGAATTAATTAAATAATTATCTGAATTCAATATAGTCTAATATTTGCAATAACTAACTAATTTCTCCATCTTACATAAATCGGTCGATTATTACATATTTACTAAATACATTAGAAGACCTTACTTTTGAATCTCAACAATAATTTATAAAGCTAATTGTTACCTAGAGAAAATTATTTCATATAATTCAATCCAGTAAACAGACGAAGATTTATAGTATTGTAGCATAAAAACAGATAATTAAATGAATATAAGCATATAACAACAAATAAATAAATATAATACTAATTCTTTTCTTAATTTATAACCTTAATATAACATATGTGGTACTTAGAAATAATTAATTGATTAAAACCAAATACAATATTACTTTACAATATTTGATTAAATTCCAGTTTATTATAAATTAAAGAATGATTAAATATTTTCTCACCTTAATTAAAATTACTAGAACTTGCATAATTCAAAAAGATGAATACACGACACACGCATAGCCAAACAACACTCAGAGATACAACACTCCTGAAGTTAAGAGAAGTATATCTCCCTATGATACAATATCAAGTTACTGCTAACTTTGATGTTAGCTTCTGGCATGAACCATGGTCTAGCAAAGGTCTGATCCTTTCTAAAGTGTGTGACTACCTTCAGATTCAACAATCTGGAATACACTATGATGCAAAAGCTAATGAATATTTACATGAAGGGAAAATACAACTGCCATTTAGTAGTAATCAAATGCTCAGGCAGTTGTGGAGTGAGATACAAGACAACTTCTGCACTGCACAACAACTGGATACTGTCACTTGGGACATGAAACCACATAGTGTTAAGGGTGTTTACAATTTTGTTTCTGATTATGCTCCTCTGCCAGCATTCAAGTGGTACACTGTTATCTGGACCAATGACTCTGCACCAACTGATAACTTGATGTTGTGGAAAGTTATTAATCAGGCACTTCTCACCAGAAGTAAATTGATCAAGTTTGGTCTAGCATGCTCTCCATTATGTCTTTTCTGTGAGTTGCATGAAGAAACTATGGATCACCACTACTTTGACTGCCCTGCTCTCAAAATCTTGATGACCAGAATCAGTGGCATTACTGGGTATAATCTATCATTTGGAAGTTCAAGCATGGTCTGGAGTCTCATCTACAAAGCAACTAGATGGAGAACTGATGGATCCAGAGTGCTAGCTGTATGTTTGAAAAAATACTTGAGAGTAATATGGAAAGAAAGGAATGCAATAGTTTTTGAAAAACAAAGGAAGAAGATTGATGTACTATGGCATGAAGTTAAGAAAGACACTCACTGGCAATTGATGAATGGCAACAGAGTTTTCCCTGACTATTTGATTCATGGTTGGGTTTGATCTTTTGTTGTTTCCTCAATTGATATTATTATTTTAATCTTTTGTTTGTTTCTTGTTTGCTTTTCTACCTTTTTTTCTTTCTTCGAATTTGTACTCCTTTATTGTGTTGCAATAAAACTGATAGGGGCCAGTCAACCCCGCTGGCTTTGCCAAAAAAAAAAAAACACTCAGTGAGAATCACAAACATTTGCACAGGCTTAAGTGGCGCCTTACATAAGAATTTCACTGTCTAAATATATGTAACTGCAATAGATATCTGGGCCTTGCATAAAATATATATAAATACCTTTTGTAGCCAACTTTATCTAAATTAACAAAACATATACAGAACTTGTAAACATAAATCTCTACCAAAATAATACAGTTGAACCATACATTAAGTAGCAGCAAACTTATACAGTGAAATGATTGAAATTAAATATGTCGAAACATGGTAATTATTCATCGATACAAGGTCAAGTGTTCAAGGTATGAACAATTGCAAGATAAGAAGTAAAGAACATGCAGACTCACTCCATTTTGCACTCGCACATATAAATTTATAATTGCAATACTTATATGTACATGCACAGGTCGAGGATACCAGCAGGTAACTAAAATCAAAGGAGCAACAAGTACCCCATCCAAAACAATTCATAAATGAATGTAAACTAAATCAGTTTAGCCAAAAGGATTCTCAAAACAAAAATCAAGACAGCTAGTGCATGAACAAATTCAATACACACATGCTTATTCTATTACGCACACATGCACTGGACACAACATAAAACACACGCACACCAACATAAGTATTCACGACACATGCACAAGCACGCAAAACACATATCACTACCACACACACACTTATGCATACTAACTTGCATCTGCTCATGAATACACAATACGCACAAATAAATTGCACTCACACTTAAACCTACAGCATACACACTCACTTCTATACACACAGCAAGAAGAACATGTGTATAAATATAAATATACCACTGACTCTATCAATTACACACGAATTTAGGCACAGGCATGAAGAAACACCTACACAAGTCAGAAAAATTCACAACAGACTCACGAACCCAGCACGCATACACACACACTTGTATATATTTATATGCACACACAGTACACAGGACGAAGTACACATATACACCCTAGACTTCACACGCATACAGGAGAAACAAAACAGCGGCAACACATAAATCAATATATATACGGAAGCACACATACATAAATATATAAATCAACTTTATTATACCTTGATACTATAGAGGATCTTCACCAGAAAGTTGCATGCTCCTCTTCTCCTTCCTAACTACAGATGAACGTACGCTCTTGAGATACAATAGCTTGCCTAAATGGAAATCGTCCCTTAGTGCATACGTATAGTGGCATTGAGAAGCCCCAGATTGTATTTTGGGATCTATATTCATTGGTATATTATTTGTTTGCTATTTAGAAATGAAAATATTTGCTTTTCATAGCTTTAGCCGCAAGATAGATGATCCTATTCCGAAGTCTCCAGGGTAAATAAAAATCGAAAATTCTGGAATTGGGTTTGAGCTTAAGTTATTTTGGGCTTTGGGCTTTCGAATTTAATTATAAGGAATATATACATATGTTAGCTTTTATTCTTAACTAAATTCGATTTAATCCAAATGGTTGCAAGCTCATTTAAAAATCATTCCTTTTCCCATGCTCTTATTTTATTACATCTTTAACATTTTTGTAAAATATTACTTTCCATATTTATAATATATTTAAATTTAAATATCACAATTTAAATCCTTTTACCAAATGATTTCCAAACCAATTTACCAAATAAACTATCAAATTCCAATTTAATGAAATTATATTTATTTATTAATTAATTCTTTTTAAATTTAATTATTACTTAAAAATCAGGTCGTTACAGACTTCCCCTTAATAAACTTGCGTCCTTACAATTTTCCTAGGAGGAATCTATTAACAAATTAAGCTAACAACTTGTTAGAGAATCACATATTATCACAAAACCAATTGGTTGATCTAAAGAAAGGTCTTTTGGTATTTAGGCATGATTTATATTGTAAATTGTCCGATGTAGGACTAATCTCAATAAGCCTACGCACGTGCGGTGTATTATCAGTCAAACACGTGGACATTCATTGAGGGTGACGTGTGATACAATTATACCCGCTCTGATGCTATGTTAGAGAACCAATTGGTTTAATTTTGTGATAATATGAGGTTTTCTAACATGGTATCAGAGCGGGTTTTCAATTCTGTCACACATCATACTTAATGAATGTCCACGTGTTTGGCTGATAAAATATGTGGTTTTCTAACACAACTCGTCTTTTGTCTTATGCATTCTTTATCTGGTTTTTTTAGTACCTCTGTTTCATTTGCCTGCCTAGAATCATGATCTCGTGTATTATTTTATTTACTTCCTTTTAGAGTACACCTTTGTGCACTGGATTGTTTTTTTTTTTTTTTTACCATTGTGATTCCTCTTATTTATTTCACTTTTAATATGTTCTTGCAATTAGTCCAATTTATATATTATCTTCTGATGTGATCTAGTCACTAGCTTTAGCATCCCCAATTCAATGTAGAAACTAAAGCTCCATTAGCATTTGTTCTCTTTCACAAGTCTCGACTGTGCTTATATGATGCAGCATGCATGTTTTGTGAAACAATTTCAATTCTATTACTTCATTGAAGTAGCATCCCCCATGCATGCTAATATATCCAAGGCAGAGTGTGAAATCTCTACAATAATGTATTTATTCACAGTCATGTCATATATTGTTTGTATCTCTGGGCACTCTCATGCCTGTTCATGCTCATGCCTTCAACTGTGCACTCTCAATGTGTTTGTGGACAATTTTAAGTGTACTGATTATATTTATATTTTACTGTTATGTATGTGTTTAAATCTGTGTGTCTACGGATGCGTGTTTGCTGTGAATTAAAGGGTACACGAGTACTTAATTATTTATATATACTTATGTATGAATATAAAAGTGGAAGTGTGTGTGAGTTTGGGTTCCACGTGTCAGGGGGCATTCAAATATATATATTTGGTGTGTGTGCAAGTGCTTTCACATGTGTGTCTTGCTATGTATGTTTTGGGCGTGAATATGTGCTTCCTTTAATGTGTACAGATGCAGTTGGGTGTGTTGTGTTCAGGGCCGGTCCATAACGTTGGGTTGCCTAAGGCAATTTCAATTTTTTGTTTCCCCTTATTGCAGAATACTTTGCTTTAAACATAAACTATTATTAAATTTGTACTGCTGCTTGTAGTCGTATGTATCAAATATAAAAATTTTGAAGGTTAAATACAGCTTATGGTATGAAGAAGCTTTTGAGATGGACATTTCAACGGCAAGCTACTATGATATTAACATTAATTGTTTTTTTCCACATTTTAACTTCATTCTAATTGCTAATCATGATCAATTTTTAAGCAGGAATATAAAATAATTATATTAAAGTTTTTGACAATGGTACAAATAGCTGACATACAAGTTTGGTACAATTGTAGTGTCTAGTATTACAAAGAAAAGAAGTCAAACTTTGAGATTCGAAAAAATAGTAGATCTATGAATTTCTTTTTATAATGTGTATTGGTATTATTATTTCATTCATAATGTGAAGTGTGTACAATATTATTCAAGATTCTACTATTTCATAGCAGGCAGGTTTGAACTTATAGCTTTTAGATCAGAATACTATTATTACATTCATAATGCGTAGTACTAAAGAGACATTGCCGATCTCTAAACTATCTAAAACAGTATGACTATTTACATAGCATGACACTACTGTGTACTAACTAGTAAAATAAATATGTATATTTCCTAGGAGGTTGCCCTTGTTCTGGGGGTTGCCCTAGGCCTTTGCCTTGCTTGCCTGCCCCTGGAACAAGGCCTGGTCGTGTTGCATATTGGTATTGATTTGGACATGTGAGAATCTCTGGTTTAATATATTAACTTGTATATCTGACCTGTATGTTAATGTAAGAGAAGTATACATTTAGTTTATATATATATATATATATATATATATATATATACGGTTATTTCTGTGTGTTGTATGTATTTGAGTATTTACCTCTACACCTATATTTCCATGTCTCTCTGTTGTTTCCTATTTCTTCTGTAAGTGTTTGTGATGTGTGTGTATGTATATATATACATTATACATATATATAATGTGTGTGTGTATATATATATACATTTCAAAATATTAATTTTAGAATATTTTGTCTTATACAAAATAATTTTCTTTGATTATCCTTAACTATATATGTATATACATATACATACTCTACATAAATCTATAGAACAAATATTTTCCAAATTTATTTCATTCTTATTTAAGCACAATTTAAATTTCAAATTTCTTTAAATAACTTTAAAGTAGTTTCACAAAATTCCAAAGTTTGTCAAAAAAATTCTCATTAAAACTCATTTCCTTAAAAAAAGTCTTTCGGTGTATTACTTCATTAAAACATTTCACAACACACAAAATTAAGGCTGAGAATAGACACAAAACACGCTAATATCAGTTAAATTTCAGGAACAAATGCAAAGGGTCTAGCCCGGATGCTCAACACAAGTGCATCTGTAAGGAACAAACAAGACAAAGTGTATACACACATGAAGTGATGCAAGAACATGGAGCAGCAATAGATCACCAGACGAGCATAAATCAGTTTCAAGCAACAATGCAACAAGGTGAAATAACATCTATTCAGAGACCCAAGTACATGTATGTGTGTGTGTGTATAAGTGCATACGACATGCTTAGTACATGTACTTAATGGTGCAGAAAAATACAAGTTTAAACTCAAGGAGAAACCAAAAGCCAGACTAGTGCACTGATCAAATTAAAGAGGAGCAGTAAAGCACACAAAGTCATGGGCAAACCAGGTTTTAGGAAAGTTGAAAGGAATTTGAAATTTTATTGATGATAAACTGAGAAATTTACATGAATACAATGGTTCATATTTATACAGTTTGAACAAAGCAGATTACGAAGAAAATAATATGTATTATCAAAACGGGCCTTGATGGGCTTTTTTGAACTGCTTTGCCTTGAGAAAGAAGTATATTTGTTTGAAGGGTTTTGGCTACGTATTATCTCATTGTCTCACAATCGTTATTTGCCCCCCCCCCCCCTCAAACCCTACCTTAGGGTTAAGGTTTGCGATTCAGAGAAAATTCTCAAATTGACTTCAAAAGTTGTGTTGATCTGACTCAGATCTACATGTGCGACGTCTTTCTAGTGACTTTACATCTCTATTCCTTCTCTTTGCTTGTTTCGGAAGTTGAGATCTGGTGATTTTTGCTTTGACAAGTAGAAGTTTGATAGAGCTTGTGAGATGAGCTCGTGTTTTCCTTGCTCTCCATGCTGTTGTTGGATCTGAAGTGATAGCGATGATGTGATTTTCACTGTCCTCGATTTTCATGTCAGATCTGAACTTCTTGAAACTTCTCGCTGATAATGCTTTTGTAAGGATGTCGGCACGCTGATAAGTTGCAGGTATGTGGCTTATCTGAAGTTTTCCTTTTTGAACATACTCTCGAACAAAGTGTAAATCTATTTCTATGTGTTTGGTTCGAGAGTGAAGTATAGGATTTGTAGACATGTAGACTGTGCTCTGGTTATCACACCATAAAACTGGCATGGTTTCTGACTTTATTTTTAGTTCACCCAGTATTGACTGTAACCAAATAATTTCTGTAGTAGCACTTGCTATACTCCTGTATTCGGCTTCTATGTTCTATCTGGAGATAGTTGCCTGCTCTTTAGAACACCAAGATATCAAATTGTTCCCAATATATGTACAGTAGCAATATATGTACAGTAGCCAGTGATTGATTTTCTATCGTTTGGATCTGAGGCCCAGTCTGCATCTGCATATTATACTATATTTAAATTGTTGCATGTTTTGAGTGATAAGCCATAGTCCAATGTTCCTTTTAGATATCTGTGAATCCTCTTTACAACTTTCCAATGCTTGTCAAGTGGATTCTGCAAACATTGAGAGACTTTGTTAACATTAGAAGCAATATTAGGTCGTGTTATAGTTGTATATTGTAATACCCCTACAACACTTATATACTGTTTAATGTTAAATATGGCTTCTCCCCTGTTTTTAGAGAAATGTTGACTACATATCATGGGTGTTGGTTGTGGCTTCGCATGTCTCATTTTTGTTTTATCCAGAAGCTCTTAAATGTACTTTCTTTGGCATAGGATCATTTCTGAGTTTTCTTTCCTTTTAACTTCTATGCCTAAGAATTAACTGATATCTCCAAGGTCCTTTACTGAGAATTGCTAGTTTAAGTAAGAGATAATGTGATTGACTTCATCGCTGCTATTACTTGTAATAATCAGATCATCAACATATATTAGTACGTAAACAGTAGAGATATCATTGGCTTTGATGAAAGGTGAATTGATAGATTTGGCAGACTGATATCCTAGGTTTATTAATGTTGATTTCAGTCTATCAAACCAAACTCTTGGAGCTTGTTTGAGGCCATAAATAGTCTTATTTAATTTACACACATAATTTTCATATTTGTTGTAACCCTTTGGTTGTTCCATGTAGATTTTCTCTTGCAAGATGCCATTAAGAAATGTACTGTCGACATCCAATTGCTTTGTGCACCGTCTTTTATATAAAGCAATAGTAAGAATAAGTCTGGTGGTTGATGGTTTGACCACTGGAGAAAAGTTTCAGTGAGTCAAATCCATATTGCTATGTGTATCCCTTTGCAACAAGTCTTGCTTTTTATCCGTTGATAGTTCCATCAGGATTCTTTTTGATTATATATGTCCACTTGCATCCCGGTGTTTTTATTGTCTGGTGGACATACAAGATCCCTTGTCCCGTTTTTGATGAGTGCATTATATTCTTCACTCATGGCATCTCTCCAGTTTTTTTCTTTGACAGCTTGTTCATATGTAACTAGTTCATGAGCACTTAAGCTTGCTGTGTATGTTTTTGGCTTGAAGATGCCACTCTTGGCCCTTGTGATCATAAGGTGACTTCGTCTTGGTTGAGCATCAATTTGAGGTAAGCTCTCCGTGTCATAGTGATTTGTACTTCTTTGTGAACCTTCTTCATGATTGTCTACCTGATCTTCCTCTCTGTTCTCTGTGATTCTTATAGGTGAAGGACTGGCATGACTGAGACTATCTATCCAATCTGGTTCATGTTGAGAAAATGCTCTGGATTGTATATTTTGATTCTCAGTAGCCTCCTTTGCCTTCACTTGATTCTCAATCTCAGAGTATACATGTATATATGGTATGGATACTTTTGAATTGTATACTTTGCTTATTGTTTTCATTTCTAGTTTGCTAAATGGAAACACATTTTCAATAGAAACAACATGCCTACTCACAAAGATCTTTCCACTGTCATCTAGACATGTATATCCTTTCTGATTTGTAGTATATCTCAGGAAAGTGCATGGTTTAGATCTGAAATTCAATTTATTTGAGTTGTATGGTCTAGTATAAGGAAAACAGAGACATTCAAAGGTCCTTAAATTGAAAAGTCTGGCTTAACTTCATACAATTTTTCCATAGGACTAATCCCTTTAAGAACTTTTGTTGGAAGTCTATTTATCAGATATACAGTTGTATTAAATGCCTTAGGTCAGAATTTTAATGGTATTGAAGCATGAGCCTGTAAAGTAAGTTTAGGTTCAACAATATGTCTGTGTTTCTTTTCTATTAGACCATTCTTGCTCAGATGTATAGGAACACATAGTTCTATGTATAATTTCCCTTTCTTGGAAATAACTACTAAGGGTATTATACTCAATACCACCATCAGATTGAATAACTTTAACTTGAGAATTATTTTGCTTTTCAGCCATTGTTATAAAACATGTGACTGCATTATATGTCTTAGATTTTGTTTTTAAAAAATATATCCAAGTAAATCTTGAGCATGCATCAACAAAATAAATACAGTATTTAAATCCAAATCTGAGCATATAGGTGCAGGACCCCATAAATATGTGGCAACTAATTCCAATGGTTTTGAGTATTGTGTAGATGAGTCATTAAAAGCTAACTTATGGCTCTTACCCATTTGACAACAAGTGCATATATAGGGTAATGAGATATCATCAAAATTTATTTTATTTTCAACAAGAACTTGTCTTACAACATTAATACTAGGATGACCAAGTTTGTAGTGCCAAAGATCAAATACATCTCTATTATTTCTTTTCATACTCAACTTACAATGGTTTTGCTCCTCTATGACACTTTTGGAGTTAGCAGATTTAAATTTGTATAGCCATTTTTCTATGTCACCCTGCAATAAAATGTCCCTAGTTAGTATGTCTCTGATTAAACATTCGAAGTATACATTATTATCAAGAGCAAACTAAAATACACTTATGAGATTCTTTTTGATCTCTGGTACTCTTAACAAGTTATGTAAGAATAACCGCCTCTTACCTTTGATACAAGCATTACCAATATGAGAAATTTTGAAACACTTACTGTTCCCCATGCAAATGGTTTGATTACCTCTGTATTCCTTACATCCAAGATTCAAGTTGTCAAGGTTGCGAGTGATGTGATTAGTAGCCCTTGAGTCTAGGTACCAAGATTCATCTTGAACATGCTTTGCTCTAGCAATGTCATTTGAGTTCTGACCTTTGTTGTTATTGTCTGGTTGACTGACCAGTTTTATGCCATGTTTACATTGTACCTATTGCTTCTTTGATTATTACCATTTTGATTCGAGTATTTGAAATAACATTTACTGTTGTGTGACACATTTTTTCACAGATTTGGCATTTTTGCCTATTATTGTTGTTATTCCACCTTCCTCTTCCTCTTGATCTATTAGTATAGCCACATCTTTGGATTGCTCTGTTTTGTTTTTGTTTTGCTTTTGTTTCTCTGATTGGTTGTGTAATTGATAGAGAGGTCAGAATCTTGTGGTCTTTTGTTATCTATCCTTACTTCATGTGCCAGGAAGATTGAATGCACATCATCTATAGATGGTAGAACCTTTTAAGAAGCTATAACAGCAACCACTGCTTCATATTCATCACTTAAGCCATTGAGTACAGTTAGAATCTGTTTTGAATTTGAGATTTTATGATCTGCTGCTTCAAAAAGATCACAAGTTCACTTGATCTTGGAAAAATATTCTCTCATTGCGTGGTTTTCTTTCTTAATACATTGAAGATGCCTTTTGTGATACATCACTTTTGCTGCAGATTGAATGTAAAAAAGTTTTCAGCTGTTCCCCGTATCTCATTAGCAGTCTTGCATCCTATTACATAAGACAGCATTTTAGTGTTTATGGATGACACTAGCCATGAACATATTAACCTGTCTTGTTTGTGATGTTTTATGTATTCTTCTTTGCTGACTACTTTGTCTTCTTGATTAGTGATAAATTTTGGTGGAGTTGGTGTAGTTCGAAGAATATATCCTTCAAGTCTATATCCTTGGATTGCTGTCTCAACCTGAAGCTTCCACAATAGGTAATTGTCTTCATCTGAATGAACTGTTACAAGATGACTTTTTGGGCTGATGATGGTCTTGACAAGATTCTCATCAGCTATGGAAGTTTGTTGAGAGTTATTCACATTTTCAGATGATGCAGTGTTGGCATCTCAGACACAATAAAACTCAGATACTAGAATGATGATGAGGGAACGGTGAAGATTAAAATGAAAGACTGGTAGAAAGCGGTCAGTTTTTGACCAAGATCGGTGTTACAGATCACAAACCGGGTTAGATGCAACTACAAAGCTTTAAATGATGATTAAAATTCTGATAAACTTTGTTGGATGGCACTTTTTTTGATGTTTTGTGATCTGTTCTTGATTTTCTTGATCTGAATTTGATTGATTCCTTTGTTGTTTTTCCTTTAGGATTCAGACGAAGTGTTGTTGCAGCCAAATTTCATAGAACTGGCGAGGCACAACACTTCAGTTTGGATCTAAAAAAACTTAGATGATGAAGAGTTTTCTGATGAGTTTCCTTTTTATTTTTTTAAATTGCCATTAGGTGGGAATTTGCTCTGATACCATGAAAGGAATTTGAAATTTTATTGATGATGAACTGAGAAATGTACACGAATACAATGGTTCATATTTATACAGTTTGAACAAAGCAGATTACAGAGCAAATAATATGTATTATCGAAATGGGCCTTGATGGGCCTTTCTGAACCAATTTGCCTTGAGAAATAAATATATTTGTTTGAAGGATTTCGGCTGTGTATTATCTCATTATCTCACAATCGTTATTTAAAGTACAATCAGAATCAAGGTCAGTTGGGTCTAAAGGCAAATGCAAGTACAAGGCAGTTCAACATATAGACGACCAAGCAAAAATGCGCGCGTACACAGCATACAACAGTATGCAAGGAGCAACTTAAGACCATATCAAAAATAAGGTGCATGAGCACAATATCACAAAGGACACACACAGATCAATCCAGGTACATGAGACAGGTGCATCAGCTTCACATGAAACACATGACATGAACAAAGCAGCATTGCTGATGAAGTCAAGATGGGCGGTCATGTACAAACAAAACAGTAGAAGCAAATATCCTGTACACCTTAAAATTTAAATGCATGTGTAACTGAGCGCACAACTACAGTGACCAAACTTCTAACTAATGCAACAATATTCGATCATCAAACCCATGTACTAAAAATAGTAGTGTATTAGTATTCAGTAATAAAGCATCAAAGCAAACCAATATCAAAAATAAAATTCAAAATCAAAATTTTCAAGGTTCTGAATTTCAACAACAATAGGCATAAACATGGGTAAAGCAATTTTAGGCAAATGAAGCAACACTACGCCATAGATGACCTTCTGCAACATTTTTGCAAGGTGTTGCCAGGTAAAATGTTGCGATAGCTATACAATTTTGGTCCTACTGCAACATTGAATTTTTGGTGTTGCCTTAGCCATAAAAATGTGTTGCTCTAGCTAAACAAGTGTAATTGATGCAATATTATTTATAGTGTTGCTATAGCAGACCTTTGCATATCTTTCGCACCGATCCGCGCCAATCTACCAAGGCAAATCCTACGTTGGAGAACGTGACACCTCATCAACCCGAACACCCCTCCATTCGCAACCCTAAACCTAAACGAAAAAAAAGAAAGAAATAATGGCGGCTCTCTGTTATTCGTTCCTCCTCCTTCAATAATTAAGGTTTCGCAAATTCGAAGACGTCGACTTTAAATGTTCGATCGAACTCGATTTCCTTGCTCGAGGGATTGCTCGTCTCTGAGATGCTTGCGGTTGCTAGGGTTCATATTTTTTGGGCTTCGCTCTATTCGTCGATTTCGTGCTCGTCAATATAAGGTGAGTAATTCTATTTACTCACATCTAATTCATCTCTAATATGGCGCTTCTGCATTTCGATTTTTGTTTTATATGTGGTGATTGGTGACTTTCTGACTTGGTTCGATTTTGCTCGATGTTGATAAATTTTTCTATGACTTCGGCATTTACTGTCTTTGGTTGCGAATTGAGTTTGAACATGTTGTATCGACTTGTTTTGCTTTGTGCTTTAGATTGTCTGACCATTGTATTTCATACATAATGTTGCTCCATTGTTTTGTCTGGTTTCTGATTAAAGTTGGTTTGTTCCATGGTTCTTCTGATGCATTTTCTTCTGGTAGCACTTTCGTCTTTGTTCGAGTTTACTTACTGCTTTATGACATGGTCATTGTATCATTGACCTGCAGCTCGAATATCATGATTTCTGCACTTGTATTTGTTTCTGGCTTCAAGTATATATGCCCTGAACATGAGTTTGTACTATGATTGTTCATCTCGGTTGTGCCTTGATCTTTAATGATCTCTTTGTATTTCTGTTGACCTCGGTCACTTTTGTAACGACCCAGAATTTTTGATAATTAAAATTTGGATATTTAATTAATTTTAAATATTAATAAGTGAATTTATAAGTCGAATAAATTTTATTTCGAATAATTGGATTTAATCGATAATTAAATCAATAATTTAATATGTTAAATTATGGAAATAATTGAAAATTTGGGTTAAATATGATTGAAAATGATTTGTAAAATTTTATTTTATCATATTGAAGTTAGAACGATATTTTAGAACTTTTAAAATCGAATTAAAAGTTTATTTGTGAAAACTGAATATTTTAATATTTAAATCGACTAGTGAAAATAGCCAATTTTTGAACAGTCTCAGAATTGAACGAGACTAGTTCCATTGGATCCGTAATAGTTAGTTATTATCGGATTTTAATTTTCGTGTCAATCGGAGTTATCGTTTGATCGTGGCAGCTCGAAACGCATCGAATTATTTTTAATATTAATTTGGCGAGTTAAAATAGCCATTTTTCAAACTGTCTCGGATTTCGACGAAATCAGTTTCATCGGGTCCGTAATGTGATATTATTATAAGGTTTCAAATTTCGCGTCAATTGGATTTACCGTTTGTCCGTTACAAATTAAAACGCCTAGAAAATCGTTTAAATCGGTTTAATTTAAATTGAACGTTTATTGCCATAACTCGCACAGATGTCCGAATTAGCTTCCGAAACCTGTTCCATTGTTTCCGGAACGCGGGGTAAACCCTAGAAACGCTGGTTACGGCGCGTGAATCGGAGTTCGGAATTTCCAGAATGAATAGTGTCGTTCGAAATTCTATAAATAACCCTCCTCTCTTTAGAAATAAAAAAAAACAAGAAAACCTAATTCTCTAAAACCCTAGCCGCCAGTTAATGGAATCAATGGCCGAAATCATCTCCACTTCCTCCCTCATTTTCTTCAAATCCAAGCAACCATTCATAAAACTTTCAACTAGAATCTTGTAGAGCTCAGCGAGATCTTCGTGTTCAACGGTTATGATCGCGAACTTCATCACCAATCAACGGCAATCGAAGCTCAAAGTCCTCGAGTTCGTGCACGGTTTTCAAGGCCGAGGAAGGGCCGAGCTCGAAGCTATTTGGGCCGAGCGTGGAGTGGAGAGTGGCGCTTCCAGTGGTGGTGTCTGATCATGGTGGAGTAGCTCGTGGTGGTCGCGTAGATTTGCCCTAGGGCCGGCTATCATGGGTTTGTTTCTCATGCATGGAGCTGGGAACGAACGGAAGGGGAGAAACAAAAATCATCGGCCTAGATCTGGTGTGTAACAATGGACGGCCCAGATTATTTAGGTGGAAATATAAAAAAGAAAAAAAGAAATTGTTAATAATTTATATAAAAGTTGTATAATCTTTAAATTGATGTAACTTTTTGCTGCGAGGTCGGATTGAGACGAAACGAAAAGCGTTGGCTTCATTTTGTCGAGCACTATGCTATGGAATTGGATTGAAAATTTTTGGAGCTAGCGAAAATTTCGGGTAAAATTAAACGGCTGTTTAATTTTATTCGAAATAAATCGCTAAAACGAAATTAAAATCAAGGTGAGAACTTCTCACTCAATCGAATCAGTTTCGATTTTATTTTAAATAGTTAGATTTAAAATATTTGAATGCATGTTTGAATGATGATTGTTATCTATTGATTGTTAAAATAGACATTATGCGCCGTTAGTAAGCGGATGTTATTTATTAAAAACATATACCGCGAATATTTCATAAACAGTGAAATTGGTATTATATATATATAGCAATATATATATATATATATATATTGGCATATGTATATATTGGAGTTATTGATTTCCCGCATTTGTTTAGCGGATGAGACCCTATTGCGCCGTCTATTAAGCGGATAATATTTTAAATCCCATATACCGCGATAATTCCGTACTGGAGCGGAATTGGTATTGTGCTAATGTTTGTGGATGCAGGAAAACAGGTTGGAGGGATCCAACTGGATTCCTCAACAGTATTTATTTGATTTCAGATATTTTGATATTTGATGGACTATCATATCGATATATGATGTCGTTGTTGTCGTGATTGGCTATTTGGTATGTAGCATCATTGGACCAAATTTGGAACTTTAAAATGATTTTTAAAGTGATTTTTGAAAATATATTATATGTTTGAAAATGGATTCATTTTAGTTAAATAAACATTATAATTTTAATGTTATAAAAATTATGATTTTTGAGAAATATAGTTAAAAGTTGATTTTTTTGAAAATATGAGGCTAATGATTTTATAAAATAGTTTAAATTTGGATTTCTGAATTTATTATAAAAAGTTTAAAAATAGGATTTATATAATTTAATTATTTTATAAATCAAAAATGATGAAATTATAAAGGTCTTTGAAGACGTTTTGAAATAATAATATAAATTGATTTATATTAAAAGATTGATAAATTGATATTTATAAATTAAAAATATTGGAATTATAAAACGAGCTTTTATAAGTGTTAGAATGAATTGTGAATGGATTTCATAAATGAATGAAATTTATAGAATTATAAACGGTGAAGTTATAAATGGAATTTTATAAGCAGTAGGTTTATAAAATTTATAAAGTTATTGAAAGAATAGATTTGGATAAATAATTGAATCTTATAAGTTATAAGATTTATAATTATGAAGTTAAAGGAACGATTGTGCAAACAAATAAATTCTAAGTATTTAACTTATAACATGAACTTTTGTTTTATAATTGAGTTATAAATTGAATAGGTTAATAAAGGAATTAATAAAGGAAGTTGTTATAAAATAAATAGAAATGGAGTTTATAAACGTTGTTTTATAAATCCGCAAACGACTTATTTTGATAAGTAAATTGTTGAAACCTATTAACGTAGTATATTCACGTTTTTGAATAGTGAATAATATGTTAAAGAAAATGTTTAGAATGTGATATTTTAAACAGAATTAAAACGATCTAACGATGTTTTAAAATGTGTTGAGATTCGAAACCATAGATTTCAACATTCATTGTTGAAATAGATGTTTTCGAGAAATAGAAGGAAATGGTGGACTATAACACTGTTGTTATAGTAAATGATTTCCGAAAGGAAATGTTTTGTATAGTATTGGGATTTATATATCTATTTTAATTTCGAATCCTTATACTAGTGATTTTGGGACGTCGTAACGATGTTTTACGCAACATTCGTTTTGGCCCAAATAAATATGTTTAAGAGAATGATTTCCTCAAAGAATGAAATATATACTTAATTTCGATTTAAGTATATTGAATATTTTCCAAGTGTTGAAAATAAATGGATTGAGAATTACTTAATAAGTATGGAAATGTTTTCCAATGCAAAATGAATCGTTTTGAGGATTTATCTTTTTGAAGATAAATTGAAATGAATAATTGAAATTGTATATGCATGAATATTTTGTAATATAAATTCACTATGGAATTTATGAATGAAAAGGAGAATCTGTTTAAAAATAAATATTGATTTATTTTTGAAGTGTGAAAATTATATATCTTGTAAAGATATTTTGGGAAATAAATAATTTGGAAAATTATTTGGAAACTGGTGATGTGTGCATATCTATTGATAGTTCAATAACCGACTATCAATATTTCCCTTTGAATGGGTAATTGATGTGATTTGTTTGAATTTGAATGCCACACTTATTTTTGAATAAGCGCTCACTATTCGGGTTAACCGGGAAAGGACCATGGGGTCGTATAACCCATTCCGAATAGTGATACGACGTTATGAATAGCATTGAAGATCGGTGTTGAAGACCCGGTATTTGCGAAAGCAATAGGATGACCTATCGATTGTCTCTGCACTTGGTAGCTCCTGGTATAGAGATTCCCTAAGTGATGGGAAATTCGATCGGGATTGTGAATACCCGGATTGCAAGGACTTCTTTGTAAATGCCTTCGGTTTTGTTCGAGCCCGGAACAGACTTGTATGGATTGTATGTCTGACGTTACAAATTGAGATATAAAGCAGATTTCTTTCAAATATATTTCTGTTGGTGGCGGAGAATTTATTCTTTTAGCTTAACACCCTTCTCTGAGACGTACGAGCTCAGAGGTTATGTAGTTGAATGTTATCAGCGATACATTCCCAATTTGGTAATGTGACATGCTGAGTGTTGCTGTGAAATGATCATTGTGTTGATTTTTTGTGATAGGATCATTTATTTGATCGTCTATCCTGGTGATCATTTCTATGATCATTTGTTGACCCAAAGCATGGCTTTTGTATAAAGTATGTTTTTGTGGACGTGACTTCGTCGAACCTCACACCCCGGGAATGGTCAAAACAGGAAAGATGCAGCAAGGTTATGAGGGGTAGCGCCCTTTAGGATATGTGCATTTCCTTCTGGAAAAGGGTGGTACCATGGTATGGAGCCCAGATACTTACTCATGTTGAAAACACTTTATGATTGTGTGAATTGATTGCGAGCGCTCGGGTGAAAGGTCCCAAAGGACCGGGGGATGGCATATTCGGTCAGTTGTTACTCAGTTAGGGGTAACCCGGCCTTGTGTTGGTAGAGATCCGGTTTGGTTCTCGGGGATGTCCATCCAGAGGCATTCTCATGTGGCAATGGGAAGTTCCTTGGCCTGATCATTCGTTGGAAATCCAAAGAAACAATACGATCTTGTACGGTATTAGTTGTAGAACCTATCATTCACTTATGGTGGCGCCCCACTGTTTGGATGGTAGCTATAGTAGGCATACGATAATGGTCGTATGTTGGCTAAGATTTATATTCTACTTTCAAAATGAATTTTTCTCTACACTATGCACTAGTAATAATATCAAATGTTCTTTTTAATACGTATCAAGCATCTTTGACTATCATAAGGAGAAATCTCCTCCGATTCTGCGTTTGCATTGTGTGTGTGTGCGGGAGGCCTTATGGTAGTCTCATTTTTAAAAGCATTGCGGATTGACTTTAAAAATATTCCTCTATTTTGATTTTAAAGATAAATAAACTGTTTTGAGTTCTCACACCAGTCACATGACTGACTCGGAGTTTATTGTTTTCCTTCCTAAACTCTGGGTGCCCACCAATTTCCACACGGGCAGTCAAGAGTTAGGTTTATCAGGATATTCTGGATATTCAGGAGTTGCTGGAGGCAAGCTGGATGGCATGGCGTATTACTAGTATATAGTATTCTTTTTCCGCTGCATTGTTTGTTGTTGTTGTTGTTGTTGTACACTCCGATGATGATGTAATGTAATGTAATAACTGATATAGTTCTTTGTTTAAAGATTATTCATTTATGTATTATATATTGTTCCGCTGCGAATTGTGAGATTCTGTTAGTGTTCTGTTGTTTTCTATTCCGTTCTATTTTCTATTTTCTTTTCTCTATCTTTTCTCTCTTCTTCTACCTTTTTCTTTTTCTTAAACCATAACATTTCGGGTTTCCGGCCTTCGATTTCTCGGCAGTCGATAAAGTGAGTATCGATGTTGATTTTTCGAAAGTCGAAAATTTCCAGGACGTTACATTTGGTATCAGAGCATATGGTTAAGCGACAACCATGGTTCTGTTGGGTATTACTCATTAGAGATAGAGTCAGTAGTACTCTAGAATGATTTTGAGTGTAATAATAGCTATGAGAGCGTATTTGTTAGTGAATATAAAATTGTTTTATATTGTGATGATTGGTTTATTGAGTGGCATATGAACCTTCGTCGGCGCAGCCTCGAAACTGAATCGAAGGGGTTTCTAAACACTTGAATAGAACAATTCGACACAGTATTGTTTTAAAATGGGTAAATGAAGTAATTTTGCCTTGAGTATCTTTTATATATAAAGAAATGATTTTTCAGAATTATTAAAGTGTATATAAATTGATTGTTTAGTTGTTTGAATAGTCTAAGTAAAAGAATAATTGTATAAGCAAAAGAATTATAAGAATTGAATTATAATTAAAGTGATTTACAACTGTGAAATAAACTTATATATATAAGAAGTGAAACTATATGAATATATTTAGGAATATGAGTTATAAATAAAAATATGAGTTTGAATAAGTAATGAAATTTGACTTTGGTAAAGGTTAAATAAAAATTTACTTTAGAAATGGAGTATAACTTAAGAAATGTTGAATGAAGTTGATATTGTTGTCAAAGTAAATTAATAAAGTTAAGTAATAAATATGAACTTGAGTTATATAAATGAAATTCAACTTTAGAAATTGAATTGAATTAAAGGATTGAATAATAATCAATTGAATGTGAATAATTGAGATGGAATAATGAATATAAGTGTTAATTCATTAAAATCTAATGTTATTGGAAGTTGAATAATTGAATGAAAATCAATTTAATTGAACCAATTGAAAGTGAAAGTGTTAAACCAAATTGAATGAATATAAGTAAAGTAATTTGGTTGAAATTAATATACATTGGTTGATATATGATTGTTAGTTGATTGTATAAAATTCATTAAGTGTTAATGGAATTGAGTTAATGAAATTGAAAGCTAAAGTAATTGAAATTCAATTGGAAGTTAAATGAATTTTAAATAGAATTGAATTTGATTTGGAAGTGAACCAACTTGAATATGAATTAGTGAATATAAACTAATTGAAAATGAATGTTAGTAAAAACATCCACTGTTAATGAATCGAATGTGATTAAATTGAAAACCATTTCATTGAATATCAATGAGAATATGAATGAATATATATTGGTTATGAATGATAGATGGTTGATGTTTGCATTTGTTGCTTTTATTGCATTTGCTATGTTGGCATATATAGTTATTATGTTACTATATGATGTATATTGATATTATTTTCATATATGCATGATTCTCATGTTGTTTGTTGAGTGTTTAGTAGGTGCGGATCGCATTTGCTTCACATTTGGAGCTCGCTTTCGCGCTATATTAGCCGTATATGCTCGCTAATAAAATATAAGGTACATATCTCGGATTACATACTGTACTTTTATACTTTTTTCCCTTCGGGATGCCTCATTACTTGATGAGATGTATATTTGTGATATATATACTGTCATTTTTTTTTCGGATCGAGCCGCGCAAAGGAGACTATGGCGAATTTTTCCGGAAATTTAAGGCGTTAGAAAAAAATTTGAGAAAATTGGGTAAACTTTGAAAACTTTAATTTTGATTTGGAATTGAAAGTTAAACAATAATAGTTGTTTTTGAAAAGATAACTAAGTATGATTTGAAAACTTAGTAAAGTTATTGTAAGAAGTTTAACTATGGATTTATGGAAAGTTAATAGATTCTGTAACTTTTCTTACTTGTTAATTTCGAGGACGAAATTCTTTTAAGGGGGGGAGATTGTAACGACCCAGAATTTTTGATAATTAAAATTTGGATATTTAATTAATTTTAAATATTAATAAGTGAACTTATAAGTCGAATAAATTTTATTTCGAATAATTGGATTTAATCGATAATTAAATCAATAATTTAATATGTTAAATTATGGAAATAATTGAAAATTTGGGTTAAATATGATTGAAAATGATTTGTAAAATTTTATTTTATCATATTGAAGTTAGAACGATATTTTAGAACTTTTAAAATCGAATTAAAAGTTTATTTGTGAAAATTGAATATTTTAATATTTAAATCGACTAGTGAAAATAGCCAATTTTTGAACAGTCTCAGAATTGAACGAGACCAGTTCCATTTGATCCATAATAGTTGGTTATTATCGGATTTCAATTTTCGTGTCAATCGGAGTTATCGTTTGATCGTGGCAGCTCGAAACGCATCGAATTATTTTTAATATTAATTTGGCGAGTTAAAATAGCCATTTTTCAAACTGTCTCGTATTTCGACGAAACCAGTTTCATCGGATCCGTAATGTGATATTATTTTAAGGTTTCAAATTTCGTGTCCATTGGATTTACCGTTTGTCCGGTACAAATTAAAACGCCTAGAAAATCGTTTAAATCGGTTTAATTTAAATTGAACGTTTATTGCCATAACTCGCACAGATGTCCGAATTAGCTTCCGAAACCTGTTCCATTGTGTCCGGAACGCGGGGTAAACCCTAGAAACGTTGGTTACGGCGCGTGAATCGGAGTTCGGAATTTCCGGAATGAATAGTGTCGTTCGAAATTCTATAAATAACCCTCCTCTCTTTAGAAATAAAAAAAAACAAGAAAACCTAATTCTCTAAAACCCTAGCCGCCAGTTAATGGAATCAATGGCCGAAATCATCTCCACTTCCTCCCTCGTTTTCTTCAAATCCAAGCAACCATTCATAAAACTTTCAACTAGAATCTTGTAGAGCTCAGCGAGATCTTCGTGTTCAACGGTTATGATCGCGAACTTCATCACCAATCAACGGCAATCGAAGCTCAAAGTCCTCGAGTTCGTGCACGGTTTTCAAGGCCGAGGAAGGGCCGAGCTCGAAGCCACTTGGGTCGAGCACGGAGTGGAGAGTGGCGCTTCCAGTGGTGGTGTCTGATCATGGTGGAGTAGCTCGTGGTGGTCGCGTAGATTTGCCCTAGGGCCGGCTATCATGGGTTTGTTTCTCACGCATGGAGCTGGGAACGAACGGAAGGGGAGAAACAAAAATCATCGGCCTAGATCTGGTGTGTAACAATGGACGGCCAGATTATTTAGGTGGAAATATATATAAAAAAAAAGAAATTGTTAATAATTTATATAAAAGTTGTATAATCTTTAAATTGATGTAACTTTTTGCTGCGAGGTCGGATTGAGACGAAACGAAAAGCGTTGGCTTCATTTTGTCGAGCACTACGCTATGAAACTGGATTGGAAATTTTTGGATCTAGCGAAAATTTCGGGTAAAATTAAACGACTGTTTAATTTTATTCGAAATAAATCGCTAAAACGAAATTAAAATCAAGGTGAGAACTTCTCACTCAATCGAATCAGTTTCGATTTTATTTTAAATAGTTAGATTTAAAATATTTGAATGCATGTTTGAATGATGATTGTTATCTATTGATTGTTAAAATAGACATTATGCGCCGTTAGTAAGCGGATGTTATTTATTAAAAACATATACCGCGAATATTTCATAAACAGTGAAATTGGTATTATATATATATAGCAATATATATATATATATATATTGGCATATGTATATATTGGAGTTATTGATTTCCCGCATTTGTTTAGCGGATGAGACCCTATTGCGCCGTCTATTAAGCGGATAATATTTTAAATCCCATATACCGCGATAATTCCGTACTGGAGCGGAATTGGTATTGTGCTAATGTTTGTGGATGCAGGAAAACAGGTTGGAGGGATCCAACTGGATTCCTCAACAGTATTTATTTGATTTCAGATATTTTGATATTTGATGGACTATCATATCGATATATGATGTCGTTGTTGTCGTGATTGGCTATTTGGTATGTAGCATCATTGGACCAAATTTGGAACTTTAAAATGATTTTTAAAGTGATTTTTGAAAATATATTATATGTTTGGAAATGGATTCATTTTAAATAAATAAACGTTATAATTTTAATGTTATAAAAATTATGATTTTTGAGAAATATAGTTAAAAGTTGATTTTTTTGAAAATATGAGGCTAATGATTTTATAAAATAGTTTAAATTTGGATTTCTGAATTTATTATAAAAAGTTTAAAAATAGGATTTATAAAATTTAATTATTTTATAAATCAAAAATGATGAAATTATAAAGGTCTTTGAAGACGTTTTGAAATAATAATATAAATTGATTTATATTAAAAGATTGATAAAGTGATATTTATAAATTAAAAATATTGGAATTATAAAACGAGCTTTTATAAGTGTTAGAATGAATTGTGAATGGATTTCATAAATGAATGAAATTTATAGAATTATAAACGGTGAAGTTATAAATGGAATTTTATAAGCAGTAGGTTTATAAAATTTATAAAGTTATTGAAAGAATAGATTTGGATAAATAATTGAATCTTATAAGTTATAAGATTTATAATTATGAAGTTAAAGGAACGATTGTGCAAACAAATAAATTCTAAGTATTTAACTTATAGCATGAACTTTTGTTTTATAATTGAGTTATAAATTGAATAGGTTAATAAAGGAATTTATAAAGGAAGTTGTTATAAAATAAATAGAAATGGAGTTTATAAACGTTGTTTTATAAATCCGCAAACGACTTATTTTGATAAGTAAATTGTTGAAACCTATTAACGTAGTATATTCACGTTTTTGAATAGTGAATAATATGTTAAAGAAAATGTTTAGAATGTGATATTTTAAACAGAATTAAAACGATCTAACGATGTTTTAAAATGTGTTGAGATTCGAAACCATAGATTTCAACATTCATTGTTGAAATAGATGTTTTCGAGAAATAGAAGGAAATGGTGGACTATAACACTGTTGTTATAGTAAATGATTTTCGAAAGGAAATGTTTTGTATAGTATTGGGATTTATATATCTATTTTAATTTTGAATCCCTATACTAGTGATTTTGGGACGTCGTAACGATGTTTTACGCAACATTCGTTTTGGCCCAAATAAATATGTTTAAGAGAATGATTTCCTCAAAGAATGAAATATATACTTAATTTCGATTTAAGTATATTGAATATTTTCCAAGTGTTGAAAATAAATGGATTGAGAATTACTTAATAAGTATGGAAATGTTTTCCAATGCAAAATGAATCGTTTTGAGGATTTATCTTTTTGAAGATAAATTGAAATGAATAATTGAAATCGTATATGCATGAATATTTTGGAATATAAATTCACTATGGAATTTATGAATGAAAAGGAGAATCTGTTTAAAAATAAATATTGATTTATTTTTGAAGTGTGAAAATTATATATCTTGTAAAGATATTTTGGGAAATAAATAATTTGGAAAATTATTTGGAAACTGGTGATGTGTGCATATCTATTGATAGTTCAATAACCGACTATCAATATTTCCCTTTGAATGGGTAATTGATGTGATTTGTTTGAATTTGAATGCCACACTTATTTTTGAATAAGCGCTCACTATTCGAGTTAACCGGGAAAGGACCATGGGGTCGTATAACCCATTCCGAATAGTGATACGACGTTATGAATAGCATTGAAGATCGGTGTTGAAGACCCGGTATTTGCGAAAGCGATAGGATGACCTATCGATTGTCTCTGCACTGGGTAGCTCCTGGTATAGAGATTCCCTAAGTGATGGGAAATTCGATCGGGATTGTGAATACCCGGATTGCAAGGACTTCTTTGTAAGTGCCTTCGGTTTTGTTCGAGCCCGGAACAGACTTGTATGGATTGTATGTCTGACGTTACAAATTGAGATATAAAGCAGATTTCTTTCAAATATATTTCTGTTGGTGGCGGAGAATTTATTCTTTTAGCTTAACACCCTTCTCTGAGACGTACGAGCTCAGAGGTTATGTAGTTGAATGTTATCAGCGATATATTCCCAATTTGGTAATGTGACATGCTGAGTGTTGCTGTGAAATGATCATTGTGTTGATTTTTTGTGATAGGATCATTTATTTGATCGTCTATCCTGGTGATCATTTCTATGATCATTTGTTGACCCAAAGCATGGCTTTTGTATAAAGTATGTTTTTGTGGACGTGACTTCGTCGAACCTCACACCCCGGGAATGGTCAAAACAGGAAAGATGCAGCAAGGTTATGAGGGGTAGCGCCCTTTAGGATATGTGCATTTCCTTCTGGAAAAGGGTGGTACCATGGTATGGAGCCCAGATACTTACTCATGTTGAAAACACTTTATGATTGTGTGAATTGATTGCGAGCGCTCGGGTGAAAGGTCCCAAAGGACCGGGGGATGGCATATTCGGTCAGTTGTTACTCAGTTAGGGGTAACCCGGCCTTGTGTTGGTAGAGATCCGGTTTGGTTCTCGGGGATGTCCATCCAGAGGCATTCTCATGTGGCAATGGGAAGTTCCTTGGCCTGATCATTCGTTGGAAATCCAAAGAAACAATACGATCTTGTACGGTATTAGTTGTAGAACCTATCATTCACTTATGGTGGCGCCCCACTGTTTGGATGGTAGCTATAGTAGGCATACGATAATGGTCGTATGTTGGCTAAGATTTATATTCTACTTTCAAAATGAATTTTTCTCTACACTATGCACTAGTAATAATATCAAATGTTCTTTTTAATACGTATCAAGCATCTTTGACTATCATAAGGAGAAATCTCCTCCGATTCTGCGTTTGCATTGTGTGTGTGTGCGGGAGGCCTTATGGTAGTCTCATTTTTAAAAGCATTGCGAATTGACTTTAAAAATATTCCTCTATTTTGATTTTAAAGATAAATAAACTGTTTTGAGTTCTCACACCAGTCACATGACTGACTCGGAGTTTATTGTTTTCCTTCCTAAACTCTGGGTGCCCACCAATTTCCACACGGGCAGTCAAGAGTTAGGTTTATCAGGATATTCTGGATATTCAGGAGTTGCTGGAGGCAAGCTGGATGGCATGGCGTATTACTAGTATAAAGTATTCTTTTTACGCTGCATTGTTTGTTGTTGTTGTTGTTGTTGTACACTCCGATGATGATGTAATGTAATGTAATAACTGATATAGTTCTTTGTTTAAAGATTATTCATTTATGTATTATATGTTGTTCCACTGCGAATTGTGAGATTCTGTTAGTGTTCTGTTGTTTTCTATTCCGTTCTATTTTCTATTTTCTTTTCTCTATCTTTTCTCTCTTCTTCTACCTTTTTCTTTTTCTTAAATCATAACATTTCGGGTTTCCGGCCTTCGATTTCTCGGTAGTCGATAAAGTGAGTATCGATGTTGAATTTTCGAAAGTCGAAAATTTCCGGGACGTTACAACTTTGGTTTTGTGATGGTATTTGACTTCGGCCTTAACTTGAGGCTTCTGCGTGTAGTTGCAGCACCCACTGTGTTGTTAATTTGAGTTGATATTACTTTGTTCCACTGGCACATGAGTTGGTTCATTTCTTTCTATTGTTGCTTGGGTATTGAACTGTTTCATGCTTCTGTTTGGTCTGATGCTCCAAGTCACCACCTCTGATCAGTTGCATTATCGCCATGCTGTAGTTTGATCTTGGGTGCCCGTGGTCATTCGAGTCTTTGTTGGTTTGCAGTGCTTTATCATCAACATGCTTGTGGTGTTCACTATTTTATATGTGGTAATTGGTGAATTCTGTCCACGATTGCACTTTACCTGTACCTTGTAGGGTGAGTTGTTTTGCAATTTTACTTGTTTTGGCTAGTGCATTCGGCTTGTACATTGTTTAACTTGCATCCTTGAATCTGATGCATTGTGATATTTGAGTCAGTTAGCACTTTTGTTTCATGAATGTGTGCTGCCTGGCCTTTGTTCTGTGTTGCTATACCTCTGATACACTCACTCATTTGAGTTTGTACTTTGTCACTTGATGGCTTCAAGCCTGAACTACTTTGTTCTTATTTGGTATGCCACTGTTTTATGTACCTTGACCAGGTTGTGCTGTCCAGTTGAGTTCGGCACTTGAGTTGTTGTTGCTTGACTGTTTAGTTTCCTGGTTAATCGCTTGTTTCAACTGCAGTTTTATTGTGCAGTTGTTTCTTGCTTCCTTTTGATACTTGCAGTTCACTGGACTTGACTCTTTGCATTTTGTTATTGACTTGGCTTTGCAGTCTCGAGTCTGGCCCTTGTGACCTTGTGGTGGCTGCAGTTTTGTTGCAGTTTGCCCTTGTGTTCTTGTGGTGGCTGCAGTACATCCGATTTTAGTTGTTTGCACTGTATTGGGTTCTTGTGCCATGATGTGCAGCTGTGCATACTGATGTTGCTTCATTTTGTTTTACTAGTGCATTCGGTTGTACCTGTTTTTGCTGGTTAGAGCTTTGCTTTGAGATATAGTCCCTGTTCTCAGGTGTATATCTGATTTTGGCGAGGCAGTACACGCGAGCGTGTACTGCAGCCAAATCAGAATTGGCGTTTTAATTGATTTTAATTGTTCGACTCCATGTTTTGATTATGCAGTTGTGGTTTTTGTTGCATTAGAACTATTGAAGCAGTAACATTCCTTTTGGTCCTACTGCACTGTGTATATTTTAGTTCGGCGTCTTTGGTCTATGTTGCTGCATTTGCTTACATATCCACCACTTGTTTGCCTCTCTGGCTTCTAGTTGCTTTGAGCAATTGGGTCTGTTTAATTGCAATCTATATTTCTGATAGTGGTTTTGCACTTGAACCTCTAGCCTTTTGCGCTATTAGTTTCATTTTGTTTGCAGTTGTGTTGAGTCACGATAGCAGTGACTTGACCTCTGCAGTTTCGATTTGCTATTAATATTTGCAGTCATGATGACATTATATATTGTAGTGGCGAGGCAGTATACGCGAGCGTGTACTGCAGCCACACAGTATTGACGTTTTGGATCGATATTTCAATTACTTGAATTGTTTTGTGTGTCCAATTCAATATTTTGAAATTGTAATTTGATTTTTTTTGATTTGATCCTTTTTGTTGTTGTCTAATTATCTATTTGATAATTAGAATATGAGTTTCTAATTGTTTATTTAATAATTAGATTTTGTTGTTAATTGCCGTCTAGGCAATTCTGTCGTTTTTCTAAATTATGAATTTGCTGATTTGTTGTTTAACACTGTTACGTGTTATATTTATCGTTATCCGATTTCTTATTAAAGGATTGGATAGACGAGATGCATTTTGACTGCCGTCTATTCGTTATTTAATTATTATTGCTTCCATGCATTAATAACCGAGTTTGAATTAGACTGGCCGGTGTATTATTTTCTTTTGAATTTAATACTCGGGTCAAATCGAGTTATTACAGGTTGTAGATATCCTGCTTTGGGTTGCTGCTAGAGCTATGAAGTCTTTTCATATCTTTTGGAGTAGTCGTTGTCATTTTTAGTAGTCAGTGTATCTGATCTAGGATGATATGTATTCTTGTATATTATTGTCAATAATGTACTTGTATATATAACTTCCAGTGTCGACAGTTGTAGTTGTATCATATGTACTGTATCACATGTATTGTAACTGACATCAGTTATTATATATATGAGACTTTTTTTATCTGTGTTCCGCTTTTTTATTATCTATGTTATTATTATATTTATTGTCCTAAACTATTATGAACCATCGTAGTTCGTGTTGCCATAGGGATGGACCCAGTTGGGTTGTGGGCCCCACATTGTGGGCCTTACAAAATGTGGGACCCACAACTTCATAAAGTTAATATCTATAGCAACATTTTTGGAATGTTGCTACAGATACCTATGGGTGTTGCCATAGACCCAAATAGGGTTCTATTGCAACAATATTACTTATGTTTCCTTGGATAGTCAAAATGTTGCCTTTGAGGTCTAAGGCAACGGCAAAAATTGCATCACCCTATAAGTGTTGCCATAGACCTATGGCAACATTTTTGGTGCCTGAGCCAACATTTTTTTTGTGTTGTAGAAGGCCATTTATGGCGTAGTGCAAGGTCATAAATGTTCCAAATTAGAAGCCAACGAAGAATTCAAAGTAGAGGTAGTAAACAAAAGTTCAACCAAAACAATGAATTAAACAAGTCTAGACCAAAATCAGAAATTTGACCAAGGAAAACATATGCAAAATATTCAAATATATATACACTAGAGGATGCAACATATATATCAACAATGAACAAGTCAAGTTTAAGGAATCGTACGATCAGAAATCAACGGAAAAAGAAAAGTTCTAACAACTTCAAATCAAAATATTTAAAACGAAATATGTGAAATTGATCCACCATAAGTTCCCAAATCATAAATACAAATACTACTGTTTGAACTATACCTTTCACCCTAGCTACTCCAACCATTTTATCACGACTCAAAAGAAATAAATGAAAAGTAACTATATAACTTTAAAACATTAAACATGTCCCTTGGTGACCCCACTAATCATCCTATATATGACGTATTGTTCTAAACCTGACTCTAATGCCTGATGCCAAATGTAACAACACCACCTCTATACCCATACTATCCAAGAATATTATAGAGTAATACTGTCAGATAATACGGAGAATAAGACTGTATGGATACACATGCGAATATTCCGTTGGACTAACACTAATACATATTAAAACATCTAATAAATAACTAATACATACGTACACAGCATTGGTACATGGCAATATACACATGTGCCTCCAAGAAAGAATAATATATAACATATAGTAAAAATAATAGAGAATACAGAGTCAAGTGCAGCGATAACATATAATATTAAAATACACTGATGTTATAAGAATACAATGCAACTCAAAGTCAATTACATAAATATATATACATAAAATGAATTTGACATCATATACAATCCTATATTGTACTCCTCCAAGTCCGGTAAAATACAAGTTGGTCATGTCGTCCCTGTACCTGAAATTTCTTGGACTAGCGCGAGTATTATATAAATGATAAACGGGTAAGAATATAACTAAATCCAATGTTAATGAACATATGGTATTCGGTATATACTGGGCAATAACATAATAATGTTATCTCATACGAACTCAAATATCATATAACGTAAAACTTCACAAAACTCGGTATAAACTATAATCAACCATATAAACAATTCAATAAAAATCATGAATATTGTATTCAATGGGTGAATCATCCATGCAATAAAACATCATCGTAGAAAATGAAATCATCAAGTGAATCGAGCAAGTACATAGCAATGCCCTGGTACAATATCATAAAACCATATAATCATTGGATAATGTGAGGTAGCCCATCGAATCATCCAAATGATATCCAATATTATACAAATCACAAAAATAATCCATTAAAATCCAAATCATAATTGATAACTAAGGCTATCTGAAAATATCAAATCAGGGAAATAACATAATAATGTTATCTCATACAAACTCAAATATCATATAACGTAAAACATCACAAAACCCGGTATAAATAGTAATCAACCATATAAACAATTCAGTATAAATCATGAATACTGTATTCAATGGGTGAATCATCCATGCAATAAAACATCATCGTAGAAAATGAAATCATCAAGTGAATCGAGCAAATACATAGCAATGCCCTGTTACAATATCATAAAACCATATAATCAATGGACAATGTGAGATTGCCCATCGAATCATCCAAATGATATCCAATATTATACAAATCACAAAAAAATCCAATAAAATCCAAATCATAATTGATAATTAAGTCTATTTGAAAATATCAAATCATCAAATAGTATGGATATAACGGGGACAGACTACACTTTAGACTCAATTAGTCTCTAGTCCAGTCAAATCATTATAGGAAAGAGACATATATGCATATCCACTACACATATATACCATGAATCTAACATAGACTAACAACCGCCTACCGTAAGCCTGCTCAGGAACACAGGTCTACTTGCCAACTGTAGAGTAACCCTCTATTCCTATAGTCTTCACGGTATATCAATTTACTATACTCAGATACCTTGAACTAGATAGGGAGACCGACAATTTCCTACCGCTAGCTTGCTCCAGGAATCCAAGTTTACATGCCTACCACAGAGCATCCGTCTATTCCAATAGTCTTCAGTTAACTCGACGAATATCGTGACTCTATCCACCAGTGGCTCATCAACGCGTAGAATCTATCATGACACTACTTTGCACCTAATGTTAACAGACTGTTGGCCTAAGCAACACAATGTGCTATGGGCTACAATCCTTCTACTGCTACTAATACTATGATGTGCATCAAAGGGAGATACAACTACGGTGTCATGGATCTTGGACGCGACCCCATGATCAGGCCACCAGGTTGGATACTGGCCAATCTGATTCACTCCTCGAAAATAAAGAAAGTTGGACACAATATGGATGGTCATATAGTTCTCGTACCCTATCACTTCACATATCTCTAGTAACAAACTAACACGTGGCTCTCATAAGTCGTTAATATCTAACAATACGATACTCCTTACTGAGTATCACATGGACCTATGAGTGTAATCCCCGTTTTAGTGACATTTACTTACAATGAATAATCAAATAAATAATATAACGACATCCTATACCAGCACATGTTATTCAAATAATTATTTAGAGATCATCAAATACACTCGATCCACAATGGATATCTCTATATAACAAGTCTTATGGATTACCAGAAAAGTGTTATCGAAAGTCACATACCCTATGGTATCATTGAACTGTTGATTCACATTCCTCGTCATATAAAAATAAAATCTCACAAATCAAATATAAAGATGTCATCGTCGTATCATCTCAAAAATATATAATTTAGATCAATGCCAACAGTGAATCACTTACATCACCAGAATTAATATAAGAGGATAAGAAAACCAAAATTAGAATCTAACATAAATTAGATTATTCAAGTAAATTTAAATAAACTCATCAATACTTAACAATAAAGTTTTCCTAGCATATAATTTATGTAACAAAATAAATACTGAGAGATGGATGATAAATTTATATTCCAGAATTAATTAAATAATTATCTGAATTCAATAGTCTAATAATTGCAATACATAACTAATTTCTCTATCTTACATAAATCGGTCGATTATTACATATTTACTAAATACATTAGAAAACCTTACTTTTGAATCTCAACAATAGTTTATAAAGCTAATTGTAATTCAATCTAGTAAACAGATGAAGATTTATTAGTATTGTAGCATAAAAACAGATAATTCAAATGAACATAAGAATATAACAACAAACAAAAAATATAATAGTAATTATTTTCTCAATTTATGACCTTAACATAACATATATGGTACTTAGAAATAATTAATTGATTAGAGCCAAATATAATATTACTTTACAATATTTGATTAAATTCCAATTTATTATAAATTAAAGAATGATTAAATATTTTCTCACCTTAATTAAAATTACTAGAACTTGCATAATTCAAAAGATGAATACACAACATAAGCATAGCCAAACAACACTCATAGAGAATCACAGACAATTGCACAGGCTTAAGTGGTGCCTTATTAAGAATTTCACTATCTAAACAGATGTAAGCAATGTTTTCATGACCCTATCCTGCCTCGATCCAACCTCGTATAACCTTGAACCTTGGACTTCCATGGTCCAAACTCAATCGGACCTCATTCATCCATGAACATTGGTCAGACCTTAGAATCAACGGTCCAACCGTCATCTACCCGATTGAACCACGGTTCTTTTATTTTTTTTCCTACTTTCTCATCTTGTAATTCTCTCTCATTTTCATCTTTTGAATTGCTTTGAAGAAAATAAGTAAATATATATTTCAAAAATCATAATCGTTTCAAAATCTAAACCACTAACTTCATCACTTTGTTCTTCATTGCTGCAAAATCCTCTAATACCACTATAAGATTCGTCAAGTTTGGCTTCATTAAACTTTTATCCTTGTGCACTACTCTACCATATACAAAGTTGTAGTTGTGCACTGCAACAACACACAACTTCTGTTGTGGACCTTTAAAACCATCTACAGCTTGTGTACATAACATTATTATTTCAATATTTTTGTGTATAGTTTATAGTTAATGAGAAAAAATTTTGAAAAAATAAATCAGGGTTTCTGGAATTGGGTTTAAGATTAAGTTATTTTGGCTTTGGGCTTTGGAATTTAATTATAAGGAATATACACATATATTTTCTTTTATTCTTAACTAAATTCAATTTAATCCAAATGGTTGCAAACTCATTTAAAAATCATTCCTCTTCCCAAGCTCTTATCTTATTACATCTTTATCAATTTTGTAAAATATTATTTTCCATATTTATAACATATTTAAATTTAAATATCATAATTTAAATCCTTTTATCAAATGATTTACAAACCAATTTAATAAATAAACTATCAAATTCCAATTTAATGAAATTATAATTATTAGTAATTAATTTTTTTAATTTAATTTTTACTTCAAAATCGGGTCGTTACACTTATCGTTGACCAAGCACGTTCCGTTAGGCCACTGGTATGGTTGTGAAAATCCAGACCATATACCAGTTCCTGCCTCTAAAAACCGACGGGTTAGATGCCTATCTCTAAGCATCGGCTTCCAGCTACACCTTAGGTCTGGCGTTGGCTTGAACTGATCCCCAATTTGCCCTGCCTACTTATAGAAGCGATAGTAAGTGTTGGTCCTATGGCCCAGATTGTAGACACTACGATCCGACAGTTTGCACTGATTTAAACCTCCATAAATTAAGGCCTAGGTTTCCACTTCTAACTCATTATTTTTTTAAAGAGTGTGGAAGCTCTTCTACTTTCCTTTCCCTATAAAATTTATAAATACATAAGATTAGATTTAAATTGTGTGGATATACTTTGAAGAAGAATAGAAAAGGATAGAAGATAGGAAATAGATTTAAATCAGGTTGCTACATCGAAGGTAAACTTTAAATCTGGTGCTAATTAATAAATCTAAATCTCTTTTCTCTAATTCTAATTCTAATAAATCTATATAAATGTTATTTGTGGATCTGCATAGGGAGTCAAAAAATGGAAAATGCAAATAACATGGTTAGATCTGGATTAGCTCTAGGGATTTGGAAGCGCTATTTAAAGGTGAGTGGAAATATTATATATTTTTATATAATATTAGATTATACCATTGTAGGCCTACTCATATATGCTTGGGTTTAATAATTTAATTTTAAACAAATTCGTATACATGAAATGTTGAAAACTATAAACTTGCCTATAAGTTTTGTTGATAATTATAGAAGCTTAATGATTACATTTAATTTTGCAAATGCGAAGTGATTTTAGTTATCAATTTCACGTTTAGTTAACTGAAAACGTAAGGAATTGGGATTTTCTTTATTTGACACTTATGATTAAGACTGAATTAAATTTAATTGGACTTTTGGGATTTTATTGATATTTTAATTCATTGGAATGAATATCATTGTATGTGGATTTCCATATGCTATCAAGTTTAAGTTTAGCAAAAGTGTGATGTTTGAAATGACAAGGAACAAATATATGTTTATAAAAGGAAGAGATGTACAAAATAATGGTAGTTAGTGTATTTTGTATTGTCTATTTCAATATATAAAAGGTGAACTCCTCGCAATTACAACATCACACAAACCACCTCTTTGTGATAAAAATATAGAAATTTACTATGTAACAGATAATTATTAAAGTCTAGATTCCAATATTATAATGTAGTAAATCCCAAAGCTATAATATTTAAATAAGAATGAAACTAAAATGTTAATAAAGTTAAAACCAATGAAAAGGAAGTCTGAGAAATAGCCAAGAAACAGTAGGAAATGAAATGGATTAAGTCTGATAATTAAATAAAATGAATTAAGTTTGAAAATTGAATGAAATGGATTGAGTTAGATAATTGAATGAAATGGATTAAGTCAGATAATTGAATGAAATGAATGAAGTCTGACGATTGAATGAAATGGAATAGAAATCGAATTCAAACTAATGAATACAGTAGCAATGATATTGATGACAGAAAATGCGAAGTGGTGAACGAATTTGATAAGTAAAAAGTTAAATGCATAGTAAAATGAAGACCTAGGGTCAAACATAAAAGATGTAGAAGCAGTAAAGAGAATGTAAGAAAAATAAATATACATGAACTATGTATATACGTGGCATCATATATATGTTTATGATGGGTGTGAATAATTCTAAATTATCAGTTGTAATTATAGGTTGGGTTGCATA
Organism: Allium cepa; assembly: GCA_030765085.1. Taxonomy (NCBI): domain Eukaryota; kingdom Viridiplantae; phylum Streptophyta; class Magnoliopsida; order Asparagales; family Amaryllidaceae; genus Allium; species Allium cepa. Next base: position 305,893,360 of record CM060938.1, on the reverse strand, counting down.
TAGATGAAGGGATACCCTCAAGTTATGTTAATGCGTAGAACAGAACCTTTGTAATTATAGGCACCGAGTGGACCATTTGGGGATGGCGAGACTGTGCAAGCATTATAGAGTAGTCTGCTTCATGTTCCTTTAGAGGAGGGCATTGCCTTTATTTCATTAGGCAATCTAAATGGATGGTGGGTGAGATCGGACTTATTCAACAGGGCGTGCAAAGGACAGCAATCGTAGGTACCAAAACAAGTGTAGGAGATGCATATTTAACGAGCTCGACATCAATACCCTGTAGTCAATGGGAAGGACAGGGTTACGCCTAACTGATCTCTTCTGTCTTCTAAGACTGATCTGGTTGGATTATGCACTGCTACAGTTATTTTTTATTATGTTTGATAAGGCAAGACCGGTTAACCCATATCAGAGGTCCTGTAAAAATACGGATAGGGTGGAGGTGCGTGGGGCTAGTAATCCATGATATATGAAGCAGACAAAGGTGAAAATCCCCAAAGAACACAGGACCTTATGGACTGGAGGTCGTTGGTGCGCACTATAGGATTTCCTCGAGTTATACGACAATCATAGTGCAGCGAGGTGATGAATCCTTACGAGATGCTGAGCGATAGATACTAATGAGGATATTATCTAGGTCCATTAGTGGACGATGTAATATACATACTTATACATATAGATATAGATCTACATGGTGTAAATGGAAACGGTTCTTATGAAGCGATTGAGTGTGGGTTGTTACATTTGTATCAGAGATTAGGTTAATCGATTTCGAAAAAAATAGGAAATGTTGAGTGAACGTATTTGTATTTTAGCTACAAATATAAATATAGTATATAATAAAATTATAATAAGTCCATCTATAGAGTGTTGCATATGGAACCAGATGATACATGACCCCCTAGTTGGGATTTGATTCCCCTATGATTGTTGATCCCCAATTTGATTGCCAATAAACATGTACAATAAGTCCAAATAAAGGAAAACTGAGGGTCCATATGTTATAGATAGTGAAAGATGGAGAGTCTCCAAAAAAGGATGTGAAATGGTCACTCCTACGTTATAATTGGATTTGGAAAGAATGATGCCTTGAGAGAATAGTGAGAAGTCCACTTTGAGTCCAACTAAATAATAAAAAAGATTATGATAGAAAAAAAGTATAAATGTATACTTTGAAAAGGACTTTGAACGAAAAGCTAAGTAAATGTTGAATTTTGGAAATATATATATATATATATATATATATATATATATATATATCATAAAGGTTTTGTTAGAGATTTTCTTTTAAAAAAAGTGATAGAGTAATTTGGCTTGTTAATCTTTCTATATAATGAAATTTTTTTAAGATATTAAATATTTTTATGGGTGGACAATATGAGTGGTATATAAATCTAAATAAGGTCAATGATATGGAAAAGAAGACTTAAAGTCTTAAAAATTAAGCTGTTAGTGGCTACGCTATAATAGTTTACGTAAAAAGGATGGTAAATTAAGAGAAAAACAGTTGAAATTGGTGCAGCTTGGATTGAAGAATTGAGTAGTAGGAAATTAGGAAGTATAAATGAAAGAGAGGTTGAGTTATATTAATTAGGTTGGGATTTGACTTATTTTAATTCATTAGAATGAAAAAAGATTAAAAAAAAATATGTTCTTATGAATCAATCAAGTTACAAATAAAGGTGTTTTATTTGAAATAATAAGGAACATAAATGCAAAGGAAGAGATGTACAAATATCATAAATTCTGTATTTTGTACTGTCTATTTATAAAGAAAATGAAATATATTCTTTGTAATTTCACACAAAACATGAATCCTCTTTTAAACGATTCATAGAGAATTATAGCATTAACGATTCCTCTTGGAGGGAAAAGTAGTTCTAATGCACTGAGATATAGGATCCTTAAGTATAATAAAAAGTATTGGTAAATTATATTAAAACAATGGCACTAACCTAATTATAGAAGCTAAACAAAGGAAAATGGACATTTTTCGTTGTTATGTGCATTTATTTCTAGCGTCTGTCAGAAGTCCACCTTTTATGATGTTAGAAACTGTTCGAAAGATTAGATGTAGGGAGATTATGAGATGTAAGAAAAGTAATAGGATAATAATTGTCCTTATCTATTCCAGTTTTTATAATTTAAAAATTACAAAAGATGTTTTAGAAACATTGTAAATTCTATTTTTGGAATGAATGCTTTGGTGAAATAAATAAGTTTTTGATAGATGTTAGAACTAAAAATCCCAAATTTTTAACAAGAGTTGGAATCATCTTTAAAAGAAAATGCTAATTTTAAACATAGAATTGTTAACGTTTCCTTTTAAAATCTAGTGAATAAGTTAAATTTTAAAATGTAAGTTTTAGAAAGGGTTAAGACACCAAGTATTTTTGAATTTAATAAAAGTTTCTTTGTAGCACTTTTAAAGACAAAAGTTTTAGGATTTAATATTTCAAATTTTTTGAAGTATTAATAACCAAATTAGAATTTTAGATATGGAATAGATAGGAGTAAGTGCCTAGGTGAGACAGGAAAAAGAATAAGGCTATGAAAGAGATAGCTCTGATTACTTTTGGAATAGCAACAATAAATCCCCATAGAGTGTGAAGGACACTAAAAAAGCCTAGGAATGTTACTTTGATATGTGTGTACACCATAAAGAGGATATTAAAGAATATCTCTATAAGTTTTGGATACGTTTGTAGGAGGCTTATGGATAAAGGAAATATCAAGGATTTAGAATACTATCAAACGAACGGGATTAAGAGAGGATAGTAACAGAGGGTAATGGATCGTAAACACACCTGGAGGATACTGGGAGACTAAAGTTGGAGAAGCAAGAGAGGAATTAAAAAAAAGGTTATTTACCCAAGTTTAATTGCCATTTGGTATGAAGTTTTCATATATTGTATTTCTTATCCATCACAGTGAGAAGTTGCATAGTTATTTCATAATTGGGCATGGAATGGAAGAGATGAATAGACCTAATTCATCGTAAGTACTAAATGAAGGGTAAGATATGAAGGTTGTCGTATAGAGATGGCCTGTTAGAAACGTCCGTTCTTGTAGTACTAGTGGTAGTTAATGGTGTTGTGTTTCCTTCCAGTGTCATTTTTTCTTTTCGTGGGTTGTAAGCATTAGTTTTTGCTATGAATTGCGTACGTTTAGAAAAATATTCCTTTTTATGTATTTTCTTGGTGGACTGCAATTGTTACACCCCACATCCCTTAGTATACCCAAAAGGACACACTAAAAGATGTGGTGTGTTGTAGGTATAGCTAAAACTAGCAGAGACTAAGATTCATAAGACAAAAATAGATAAAAACAGTGGAAAAAATTAAAATGATAATTTGCTAAAAGTCAAACTTCATAATATGGAATTATAAAATCAAATATATCATATGTCTCAAAAATATCCATACATGTCTTCAAAAACCTCAGTCTCAATAAAATCAAGGTAAAAACCATCCCTCAAATAGTACCAGTACAACAAAAGAACTGAAAGCTGAAAATAAAGAAGAGAAATACAAAAGAGAATCTTCCGTGCCCAAATCTCCAAGAGTCCGCAGTCTACCTTCCTTGCCCCCGATTTCCTATGGGGGGAAAAGGGGAAAATAGAAGGCTGAGTCGGACTAAAGTCTAATGAATGATTGTAATTACTAGAGTCTTTAAGCAAAGTAAAAGTAATAGACTTTACAATGGTTCTAGTATATAAAAGAAAATAAAGGAAATATAGAGAAGGAATAAGTTGGAAATAAATACGAATTAACAAGATCAACATAATTGAATAACTATGATTGTCTGCACTTGTCTTTGATAGCTGCTTTGATTAGGCTGAATTCCTAATTCTATTTTAATTAGGCTGAAGTCCTTATTCTACCCTTTGATCGCCCTAGTACTCCATAGAATCTGCTGTCGACCGGACGTTTCCCTACATAGAGACTTTGGTGTCTACAAAAGACACACTTACTAAGTGCTTGGAACTCATAGCGATTACTGAAAACCGAAATGGAAGACGTATGCACAACTGCCACGATGCTCATGCTACCTATTGTTCCCTCTTTTGACCTTTTATTTACCCCATATAGCATAGGCATGCCCCTCACCTCACTTCAGGATTATGTGAAGCATCTCGTCTCACTTCAGCGTTATGTGAAATACTATATCCATAGAAAAATAGGGTAAATGCAGTTGGTACTGGTCCTTATCAAACAAAAACCTAGTTATGCCCCTTGTTCACATCCCCTTGATTTGAACTACCATAGATCGACCGTTTACTACCACTATAAGCGTACCCCTCACCTGTCTTCAATACTATGTGAAGCACCTCGTCTCACTTTAGGATTATTGAAACACCGTAACCATAGAAATATTAGGGGAATGTTATTTGGTACAGGTCCTGTTCTTATCTTTGCTTATTAACTTAGATAAATTATTTAAATAAACCTTTATTCTTATCAATTGCTATTATTGCTTATTAATTTATCCTAAATCTTAAAATAAGCGCTACTGTTTCCATAATTTGCCATAGTCTCCCCAGTTTACCATTTTATAACTTATGTTATAATCATGCTTATTACTTAACCCGAGGCCTAAGTGTGAAAATAAGCTTCTTTCTTCCTTTATTCTTTCTAGTTATGATTCTAAGTTATAACTAGGCTAATTTATTCAATTAATATCATAATTGACATAATTTCAGTCCAATTCAATTATTTATTATAGTCTTTACAATTTACATCTTATTTTCTTCATTCAATATTATTACTTATTTAATTCATAATCGCGTTTAATCTATCCTAATCCATATGCAAGAAAGAGGAGAAAGAAGAAAACTAACGCTTGCATATAAATCAAAAACATAGAAAAAGATGTAAATAAAGTACAAATATCAGTAAATAAACTTAAACACTGTAAATAAATAAAAAGGCTATACTAAACATTAATAAACTATAATTAACTGAAAAAGAATTGCTAGAAGAAATAGACTGAAATAATTCTAAAAACTGTAAATAAATTGCTAAAAATATTACTCCAAAAATCGTAGTAAAACTACAACTATTAGAAACCCTATTATTTTAAATTACTCAAAGAAATTTAAAATAAGTACAATCACTCACCTATGGTCCTTAGCTCTTTCCGTTGGCCTTTCGGATCAAGTTGTAGGGTATTAAAATATTTTTATTAAAAATATTCTCTCCTTGGAAAATTATTACTTTTAGGTTCCTTTCTAAAAAGGTGAACCCAAGCGGAGAAAATCTAAAATGAAAAAAAATGTTAGGCCTTGGGTCTAGTTTATAGGGGTAGTAGTGGATCTCAGGCCGTTGGATTTGGAGATTGAATATGGTGCAACCACGTCATAGGCTGAATAGGAACCATCAGATGGAAGCACAAAGGGTTCAGACGAGAGAAAATAATGCAAATGATGTGTAGAAACCGTAGGCGAACGAATTCTTCGCTCACCACATGAGGCGGGTCGACTGCCCTCCCTCCTAGGTCGATAGGCCGGTCGACCCAGGGGTGATTAGATCGACCTCTGGGTCGACCTAGCTCCTGTGTGTGTCTATATATATATATATATATATATATATATATATATATATTCATATTCTTCTTTAATTCGTGTTCTATATATGGAAATTAACCAAAAAATTACCACGAACATAATAGTGCAACTCCCGTGGCTCGATTCTAAAAATTTCGCAAAGTTATTTTATTATTCAATTAATTAATGAATTAATTATTATGCGTTAAATTTTGGATTGTTACAGTAATAATTTGAGAAAGCAATAAAAAGGAAATTTCAAAGAAAGCCACTTAACTAATGCGACGGAAAAAAAATAGTGGAAACTGAAAGGTAAATAATAAACTAAGAAAAATTTATTTAACTAACTGCTAAATAAAAATAAAATGAAAATGTATGTCCCGAAAAGAATAGAAATTTTTTGGAGAATGAAAGTCCAATAGACGAAAGGTAGGAGTACGGAGAGGTAAGCCACTGGTCAATGTCTCTGTTCCTCCAAGACTGAAATTTAAAATTCAACATGCATGCTAGTTGATATTAATATAAAGAAAGGATTTTAAGAACTTAAAATTTTACCACACAATTAAGTGAAGTCTGTTATGGACGATGGATGATTGGTAAACCCTGATGTCAGAAATGCGTTATTTATAAAATGTAATTGTGTACATATTTTGAAAAGATTAATGTTATGAAAATTTAATTTATGAAAATTTTCATTATAAATAATACAACTTTGAAAGAAAGTATACATATATTTGGAAATATTATAAAAGATAATGATTTTGAGTTTCAAAATTTTTGAAATATCGCATGTTGACATTAGAGAATAGCGTATAAGCTGGTTGGTGCAGATTTTTTTGCATAGCAGCGGTTACAGTAAAATAGATATAGTGAGCGACAAGGTAGCTGTTTTGCAAATGGAGCATTTTTTCCTGTATACCTTGTAGATGAATGAATTTTTTTTGGAAAGGATATTTTTGTAACATCGGTGTTTTTTAACTTTAAAAATAAAAGTTACCTTTGCAAACTGTACCTAGAGAAGAAGGAAAAATATCAGGGGCAAAGGAGTAGATATCATGGTACAATGGAAAAAGGTTACATAAGAGAATGATGAAAATATGAAAATTTCCATCTAGATCCTTTCCAAAAGTGTATTTTTCTAAATATGGATGTTAGCAATGGTGTGCTAGGAATTTGGATGGTGGGGATTGGATGAAATTTTTTTGAACTATGGTTCTATTTAAGGAGGTGTGGGAAATTTTGGATGAAAAGCCGTTTTTGATTTTTCAAAAAGTTGCATTTATGTAGAACTACTAGTATATTTAGGATGACAGCATCATATTTTCGATTTTTTTTTAAAAAGAAATCATTTATACAGGAAGCGCCAATTAGAAATTATTGTTCATGCATATCATATGTATTGTGATGCACTGTGTATACATGTACACTGATTGTTGCAAAATTGTTTGTATACTATTTGATTGCTGTTGTAGAACAAATGTGCAATGGTTTACATGATCGAATCCTTGCAGAATTTCGGGGATGAAATTTTTTAAAAAGGGAGAATGTAACACCCCACCTTTTTATGTTAATTAAAATATAAATTAATTGACTAATAACAAATTATGAAAATGGAATTTTACAAATATTGGAATTTGGCCACGATACTTATATCATTAGATTTGTAGTGATTTTCTGATCAATTTTCATGTATAAACTTTTCCAATCGGAGTTCAAACGAAAAAAAGTATCAGCATTTGAGTTTTCGTAGTTGGAAACAATTAAATATGCAATTAAGAAAATAATTTTAAATTAATTAATGATTAATAAACACTATTAAAGTTAACAGTTATTTGATAGTTAAGTAACTTAATTAAGGCAAGGGTAACGTTAACGGAACGCTAATTGATTAATTAGAGAAAGTAATCAAAATAAATAAGTGAAAAATCAAAATGCACCAAAAATATAAGGGTTAAGTTGACCATGACCTACCCACGGTCGACCATGAGCGATCGACCTAGGGCTTGGGGCGGTCGACCTGCATACTTATTAAGGCAACAGTAAGTGTCGGCCATATGGCCCAGATTGTAGACACTCCGATCTGACGGTTAGCATTAATTTGAATCTCTATAAATTAGGGCCTAGGGTTCTACTTCCAACTCATTATTTTCTAATGAGCATGGAAGTTCTGCCACTTTTCTTTCTCCTTAAAATTTTATAAATAAATGGAATTAGATCTAGATTGCACGGATTCACTTTGGAGAAGAATAGAAAATGATAGGGGATAGGAAATAGGTTCAAATCAAGTTCCTACATTGAAGGTAAACTTTAGATCTGGTTCTAACTAAATCTAAATCTTTTTTCTCTAATACAAATTCTAATTCTATACAAATGTTATTAGTGGATCCACATAGGAATTCAAAAAGTGGAGAATACAGATAATAAGGTTTGATCTGAATTAGATCTAGAGATTTGGAAGTGCTAATTAAAGGTGAGTGAGAATATTATATATTTTTATATAACATTAGATTATATCATTGCAGATCAATTCCTATATGATGTTTGATAATTTAATTTTAAGTGAATTTGTATATATGAAATGTTGAAGACTGTAAACTTGCTTATAAGCTTTTATTGATAGTTACAAAAGCGTAATGATTACATTTAATTCTGTAATTGCAAAATAATTTTAGTCATCAATTTTACGTCGGATTAGTTAACTGAAAACATAATGAATTAGGATTTCATTTTATTTGATATTGGTGATTAAGACTGAAAATAAATTTAGCTAGACTTTTGGTATTTTAATGATATTCTAATTCATTGGAATGTCTATCATTGCAAATGGATTTCCATATGCTATCAAGATTAAATTTAGCAAAAGTGTGAAGTTTGAAATAACAAGGAACAAATATATATTTATAAAAGAAAGATATATACAAAATAAAGGTAGTTATTGTATTTTATGTTGTTTATTTCAATAAATAAAAAGACAACTCCTCATAATTACAAACATCGCACAAACCACTTCTTTGTGACATTACTGTGTAAGAATTAATTGTTAAAGTTTAGATTCTAATTTACTAAAATGTAGAAAACCCAAAAGGTATAATATTTAAATAAGAAAGAAAATAAAAGTTAATAAAGTGAAAACCAATGAAAAAGGACATCTGAGTAATATGCAATAAAGAGAAGTAGGAAATGAAATGGATTAAGTCTGATAATTGAATGAAATGAATTAAATGTGATAATTTAATGAAATGGATTAAATCAGATAATTGAATGAAATGAATTATGTCAGATAATTGAATGAAATGGATTAAGTTTGATAATTAAATGAAATGGAACAAAATTCGAAGTTGAACTAATGAATGTAGTAACAATGATACTGATAATAAAAAATGAGAAGTAGTATGAAATTGATAAGTGAAAAGTTAAACGCATAGTAAAATCTCCAATACTATCTATAATGACATCTCTAGAGTGATAGTCTACAGAAGAATAATCAAGACAACCATTGCATCCATCAAAAAATCCTCACTATTACTCAATGCTCTCTAGATATATGATAACTGCAGCGGCCCTGACTCGACCTTCGAAAATCAGCATCGAATACGACACTCGTATTCAAATGCCGTAGATCCAAACGTCGAATCTGGTTCGTCGGAGCTTATAACACATCAAGTATAACAACACAGCGGAAGAAAAGAAATGAATATCATTGATATACAATATTCGATACAACAATGATACAATATGAATAAATATTAGAGATACAATGAATATCAAAAACAATAAACAACGGCGAAAAACAGATAGCCAAGAGATAACACCAAATAGCAACAGCAACTCTAGCTCCAAAAGCACCAATCCAGCAATAGCTCGAACCACCATCAAATTGCACCAAGCTAAGCAATTCTCGTCCATGAATCCAAAGACTCCAATATCCAGGATCTCCAAGGAATACCAAAGAGAAAGCTAAAGGCTACCAGATCAATATCTATATCAACTATCTGAAAAACCCAACTCTAGATTGCCCGTGTGGAAAATTTTGGGCACCCAAAGTTTAGGAAGGGAACAATAAATTCTGGGTCAGTCATGGGACTGGTGTGAGCAAACAAAACAGTTGGTCTTTAAAAACAAACAAAAGAATTTAAAATTTGAAATCCGCAATGCTTTTAAGAAAATGAAACTACCATAAGGCCTCCCTCCACACACACAATGCAAACGCAGACTTGGAGGAGATTGCTCCTTATGATAGTTAAATATTTCCGAAGAAGCCCTTGTAATCCGGGAATCCACAATCCCGATCGGACTTCCCATCACTTAGGGAATCTCTATACCGTAGCTACTCGGTGAAGAGACAATCGATAGGTCATCCTATCATTCTCACAAATACCCGGTCTTCACCATCGGTCTTCAAATGCTATCCATAACGTCGTATCATTATTCGGAATGAGTTATATGACACAAGGTCCTCTCCCGGCTAAAACGAATAATGAGCGCAATATTTAAAACCATATGGATATGGGATTTCAGTTAAGTCACAACTTAAAAATCCAAAGCTTTCTTTTCAAATGGTTTAAACCAATTACCATTTACAAATCCTTTTAAACACAAAAGATTCATTTCAAAAACCTTCAGTGGTTTAAACAATTTCCACATTTTAATCTTTCAAAACAAAAGATTCACCTTTAAGGCCCCTTTCAATTTAAAACAAGGTTCACCAATCTTTGACAAAGATTCATTCATAGCTTTTCAAAACAATTCCTAAAGATTCAATTTTAATTTTCAAAACCATTCAATTTCAAATTTGAAATCTTTTTATCATAATTATTATTTGAAACTACTTGTTTCCGTTTCAGAAAACCCAATTCCATTTCTAAAGTTATCTGGATTCAAAATTCAAATTTTAAACCATTTCAAAATATTAAATTCAAATATCTGTGACTTAACCTATTTCCTCGTGAAATCCATATTTGTGTGTGTATGGTGTAGTCCAGGGGTTAACACAATAGTGTAACATTATTCAATCATCACAGATCAAAACACAGAAATATCGATAAGCGGTATAATCTATAACGCTTATCTTCATTTGCAGATTCACAGATAAATGTATCACAGATAAATCAATTGAAGGTAATTCATACAAGGCAAACATTCATAAGCAAGGTCAAGCATTCAATAATCATTTATAGGTAAGATTAATTAATCGTTTAATCCTAATTAATTCAATTAATTTCCAATTAAATTAATTACTTATGAATTAATTATCCAATCCTGATTAAATAATTACAAATCATTTGATATAAATTAATTAATCAATCACCTTATTTAATTACATCAATTAATCAACTCATTATAAATTATTCCTCAATTAGTCCATTATAAATTACATCACTAATTATATTAATTAATGATCTCTAATTATATTTAAATTAAATTACTTTATTTAAATTAATTTAATTAAACACAATTATTAATCATCCTTGATTAATAACAAAAGTAATTATCCAAATTACTTTATTTATAAATCATATTCACTAATCGCCTCCCAGTAATTATCATTTATTACTTCCCTAAGTAATTATCTTTATTAATTACATTAAGTAATTACACTTATCTAATTATCAAATTATTTTCTTAAGTTAATTAAACTAAATAAATTAACTAACTTAAATTAATCACATTACCAAAATTAATTACAATTAGTAATTAATCCTTTAATTACTTTCATTAAGTAATTACATTCAAAAATGTATAAATTAATTAATCTAATTAAAAATTAATCACATTAATTTAATTACTTAATAACCCCTAGTTAATTATCTTCATTAATGAATAACATTTCTTTAATTTTCTTAAGAAAATATCTTAGATTAAAAATCATGATTAGTTAAGTTAATTAATTTAGTTTAATTAATTACAAATCTTAATTACCTTAATCTTTTCAATGAATTATGAATCATTAAATTCTAATTAACTTTAAGATAAACATTAATCTTATTAATGATTAAATTATAACTAACAAGTATTTTTAAAAACAATTTGCCTTTAAATTTCCCTTTAAATTCCATGTTAAATTTAAGATTTAAAATGAAATAATTTAACAAAGCCTTTATACAATTCAAACCCTTTAATTACATGTTAAAGAATCTATTTGTTTTATAAAGGAATTTAAAAGAATTTTAAAACAAATCCAACTAAAAATTTTCCTTTAATTTCAAAACTGAAATACAGATTTAATCTTTATTCCAGGTTTAACTTAAATCTTTAAAAGCTTTACTTACATTTTACATCTTCATTTTAAAATTCAATCATTTAACCATATTTTTTAAGTGATTAAACAATTTAAATTTAAAACTTCTTTTATTTTAAAAACTGAAATTCAACCCAAACCCTAGATTTTAAAATCTTAGATTTAAACTTATTTTAAATTTCTATTTTACAAATTATACTTTCAGTTCAAATTCAAAACCCAATATACCTTTGCACTTGAAAGTTTCTAAACCAAATTTAAATTTCAAAACTTAAAGCATTTCAAAACTCAGATTCAAATACTTTGTAATCAGATTAAAACTCATTTTAACTTCTTTTTTTAAATTTCCACTTTGTATTTTAAACTTTACTGTAAAATTTTAAAAACAACAGTACAGGTTTCTGTTTTGATACTAAAACCTGAAACAAAGCGAGATACCCGAGCAACCTTAACCTTACATCGAGTCAGATCCCACTTTGCTTCAAGTTGAGCTGTAGTTTTCTCGTGCTCGAACTCGAGCTATCCTCGTCATTCACAACCCAAAACATTTTCTGATGCACAGATTCTTGCGCGAGCATATGTACGCCTCAACGAGGTGATTCTGGCCATCTTTCTGATCATCAACATGTCGCAATCTATCACGCAAAACCACCAGAGACCCAGGTTGACGACATTATCAGAAAAATCAAAATCGAGACATTTTTAGTTGAACTGGAACAGGCAACCCCAACCATAATACCCCTCGTCCCCCCTTCTCCGGCCACCAGAAGTCGCGTGTCCCTGATCACCAGCTCCGCCACATCACCACGCAAACATTCCCCCACATCCGATCATTCCCGATGCTCCAAAGACGACACCACGATCTAGATTCTCAGCCTCAACAAAATCTAGGTTAAAAACCTATTTCGACCAACCTCCGCCACCACAGCTGCTAAAAAAAATCCTTTCGATTTTTGTCGAACTCCCCCATACCCTGACCTCCTCCAGCAATGATCTCGAGATTCCAGATTTCTTCGTTTACCAGCAAATTCCCAAATTACAAACCATGTTCAACTCCCAATTACTCGATGATTATACCCTTAAAAATTATGAAATGAATTCCTAAATTCATATTTTCAAAATACGAATGAGTTCTTATGATCAAAGTTTGAAAATCTCAAAATCAAATCTTCGACTTAAATTTATTTTTTACTGTTATTCATATTTTCCAGCAATTCTACTTACCATTTATACTTAACAGTATTTTTAAAATTAAGTTTAAACCCCTACTCTCATCTTTTGTTTAGAATCCAAGGTCTAGAATTGATTGTACATAGAGAAATTGATTTTTTTTATTCTAAGTGTGCTTGAGCCTGTGAATATAACAGAACAGCTTGTTCTTATATATACATACACACAGATGCATACGCATTTAAACAGAGGATTTTCAAGCATATGTAAATAAAATCAACATGCAAACCAGATTATATATATATGAAAGTTGAAGAATTTGTTCACCTGAGAAATGACAGAGCAGAGACGAACAAAGAACAGGTTTTGATCTTGCTTTAAATTCTGCGGTTTTTTTCCTTTTCTTTGATCTGCATTTTTATTTGTTTGAGTAGGTAGTTGATCTTGCATGCTTTGAGTTGCCTGCAACTTCATTCCCCTTTCTTTTTTTTCCAGAGAACTTGTTTATTTGCAACCTTAAGCTTGAAACAATTTAATCTTTGTTTTGTATTGTAACTTCTTATTTGAATCTGTTCTAGTAGTTGTTGCTCAGGTTTTCAAATGTTTGAAAGAAGATGGGGCTAATTTCTAACTTTTAAACATGTATTTCTAATTTAAATTAAAAGAAAATTTTCACTTTGCCACTTGTAATTACAACTAACACTTGTATTAATTTCCAAAAAAAGATGCTTACACTTGTTTACAAATAGGTATTTTATGTTTTTAACCTTGTAAAAAAATAAATTTACAATTTTGTTTAAATCCTTGTCTTGAATTGATTTAAATTTTTTAAACCTTTTCTTATTTTTATTTACAATTTTTTTATTTTAAACTCTTTTCATTTTATTTTCAAAAGATAATTTTATAAATTTTTATTTCCAAACCCTTGTGTTAATAAATTTACACTTGTTGATATTTTTACAAATGTCATTTGTTACTTAAATTATGCTTAAGTCCTTTAGTTTAAAATTTTAGTTTAAACCTTATTTCATTTAAATTTATGAAACATATTTATCTATTTTGTTTTCTTTACATTCATATATTCTTATATGTATACATATATACAAATCTAATTTTACATCTTAAATTCAAATTCAAAATTTGATATAAAATCAATTTATACTTATAAATGAATAAATAATCAAATATCTTTTTATAAATATATTTTTTACATTCCATTTGTCATCTATTTCTTTTAAAGTTCAAATTAAATTCTTATTATAACAAATGATTTGAAAAGTTATTCATTACAAATAAATATTTATATGTTAGTTAATATAATTTTTATTGAATTCAAATTCAAATCTCAAATTATAATCTACTTATAAAATATTCACTTTCGAATTCCAAATCATTAATCTTTATTTATTTTAAAGATAAAAACATTTACAAACACCTCCGTGATTAGAAAATGTCTCCCTGGTGATTTTTCTTAGCGATCCCTCCGTGATTTCCCTCTTTCGCTTCGTCCATTTCTTTTCTGTGTTCTCCTCTTAGCCTCTTATGTCCCTATCCCCTTCCCATCCATCGCTCCCTCTCTCTCTCCCTCTTCAACGCGATCTGGTCGTCTGTATATGAGTATGTCTGCTAAAGCTGCGATTTCTAATCCAATCTTTCTTTTGTCCGTTGACTTCCCGCCTCTGCTCGCTTGCAATCGATCTTCCATTACTCCAATTGCTCGATCGGTTTAGAGTTCCGAGGTTCATGCTACAGATGCTTGCAATGTCCTTCCTGTTTTTGTTCGCTATCGCCTTCAACTTGGATGCTTCGGCCTCCTCCTGATGCTATTGTGTGTCCGCAGGTGAATGCAATTTGTGAAATGGGGATGCAAGTTTCAAATGCAGTGTTTAGCAAAAAGGTAAATAGTGGTTTGTTTGGTAGAAATGAGGATTTGGTTTCGGCTGGTGTTTCTCGTCATTACGCATCATCTGCATGTCAATTTGCCTCTGAGATTATTGGCCCTGTTGACAGTGACAAAAGTGTTGTTGCTACTAAGTCTGATGCTTCTACTGTTTTGCCCAATGTTAATGTTCAGCCTTGTTCAACTGTTCCAATGCCGTATTGTCACAAATCTTGGTCATCTCTTTTCAAATCACTGCCTCAAAATGCGAGTGATTACAAACCAGCTGATTTTGAAATTGTCGAAGAGAATGGAGTGATGATCCCTCCTCCATTGGTTTTGCAAGACGAAGTTGATTTTTGGTCTGAGTTTTTGGTTGGTTTCTTCCTGGAACCAAATCACCGTCTTCGTAATCCATCTTCGGTTTTACGTAAGGCTTGGAAGCTGCGAGGTAATTTGCATGTTAAGCTGATCGACTCCTTATATTACCTCAGGTTTTCCTCTTTCGAAGATCGTCGGTTTGTTCTTGGTGCTGAGCGCTCATGAGCAAGTGCTTTCCATTCCCGTTTGGGTGTACTTTTCGTAAATCCCCTCTGTGCTTCAGCCTCTGATTGGGTTGAATTGGTTAGCTTGCAACGTCGGAAAATTGAAATTCTTTGATAGTAATACGGTTGCCCGAGAAAATTTGATGTATGCCAAGGCTTGAATTGAGATATCCCCCTTTAAGCCTCTCCCTGCTTCTATTCCTGTTCAGCTTGCTGTAGGGCATGTAGCGGAGGTCCGTGTTCGTATGGTTGGGTACCAGATATATGCTCCTCCTGTCACTCTTTTGGCCACCTGCCTATCTCCTGCCTCCACTCCAAAGGCTCTGCGACTCCTCCCAAGAGTCCACTGCCTCGACCCCCTCTTTAGAAATGGATTCCTAAGGCTCCTTCCGCTGTCTCTCATGTCGCTCCCCTTCCTGCGGCTCCCTTGTCTGATCTGGGTCCACCTCCTTCTGTTGTTAGGCCTGCCTCTCCTTTTGCTGCCGTGGTTCCATGTGTTTCCCCGCCTATTCCTATAGTTGTCCTGATACTTCCCGGTATCCTATTGATTGGGATGAGTCTGAGAGGTGTTGGGTTGATCGCATATCTGATGTGAGATTTAGCCCCGTGAATGACTATTTTTTCAGATTTGTTTCCGATGATCAGACGGACCTTAGATGCCTTTATTACAGACCGTCTGGTGAGTCTTTAGTTCTTGATTTGGATGTTGTGTATGCGAGTAAGAATTCTGACATGCTAGCTGATACTTCTTGGGATCGCTCTTTTATATACTCTCCTGATGCTTTAGGATACGACCCTACTCTTGCAATCCGTTTTAGCCCCTTTGCTGGCCTATGTGGCAATGTCCCGTTGGATTCTTCTGATGTTGGTGATCCCTCCTCTTCAGAGGAGACCTAGTTTTGGTGATTATCTTAGTTACTGTGACATATCTGTCACATACCTGTGCTGAATTTTCCTTTATACTTAGTAGTTTAGGCGCTTTTTCCTTTCTCCTGTACTTCAACTTTATTACTTTGGTAATAAAAGTGGACGGCCCACTATAAAACCGGCTCGCCTTGCAAAAAAAAACATTTATTTACAATCTTTATATATTAATGAATCAAGTTATCAATCTTTATATATATATATATATATATATTCATTCAAATCTCCAAATAAATTCAAAATTAAATTTGTAATTAAAATATTATTCAAAATATTTATTTCAGAATTTCCAATTAAAAATTCTATTTAAAATCATATTTACGTTCATTTTCATAAATAAACAAACAAATTTTATTAAATTTTTGGAAAACACCAGTTTAAATCATAATTAAATTCCAAAAATTAAATTTATTTCCAATTTCAATTTGATTTAAAAGCGAGAATGTTACAATAACTCATACGATCTTTCAACAGCCAGGGACTAACGGAAATCCTGGTTTTCATTGTATTCTCTTTAGCCTAAAGCTGTACTAGATCTATTTAACCATTCCAGGGTACACTGAGCTGTTCAACCGATCTGGAGTAGCCTTTTGACATATTCATGAGCGTCCTCAAAATAACCCTACTTTGAGTACATCAAAAAACACTTCAAGTATCAACGATCCCTTAGCACCTGTGTCCGAACCCTTTCTTTGCTCTATCCTATTTCTATTATCCTTAAGGAACCATTTTACACTCCATTAATAAACGATAAAACCATTTAACCATTCTACCCATGGATCACCTTTCTTAGAACCTGCCCTTTATGGATAACCATTCTCATGACTCTATTAAACATCGAGCCGCCATCATCTGAACCCAACTCCTTCCATCATGGAGTTTTCATCAAAGTCCCAAAATCGTCATTATGCCACTATGTCACCATCAAACCACAAGTGAACAAATGAAAAACTTTAGCACGATCTACAGGTCCACTGCTTCCCCTCTAGGAAGTTTCACATCCATTAGACCCAACAAAACAAACCAGTACATAGTTGATCAACTCGACATTGACTTACATACTTAGCTAATTTTGGCCAAGTTTCCTTCCTTGCTTCTAGTACTCCATTCCCAGATTCTTTAGATGTCAACCCATTCATCAAAATAACTCGGTCCTCACTCCAAAGCATTCTACTTCAAGTTCTAGAAACAATTCGGCATAATATCCAATACTTAACCGATCTCCTACATCTTGCGACAACCTTTACTAGCCATGCCATATACATCCATCAAGTTGGCAGATCCAACCGAGCTATAAAAATGACTCGGTATCGAGTTAATTGACCTCGGGACCGAGTTGTATACTTAGTTAATTTGGACTTGCGATTTGAGCCACTGGTTCCCTCCATGCTCTAGAGCCCTCCCTTCAATTTTCATCCAATTCTAACCAACATTGCCCCGATTTGCCAAATTCTCCAACCTATCTTTCTAAATATCCAAAACAGTAGCAAACCACATCAAAACACAACATACAAGTATAGAATAACATGCATATACATCTAATCATACAAATAATATACAAGAATGTGATAAACAAACCAATTCTAATCTACACCAATGTGATAAAAAAATATGAATAAAGAGAATTACTAAATCACTTTTGAAAACCATTTCAATGATTCACTAATTTAGGTTATAAACATATGATAACATGTAATTAAATTTGGAAGAAGATTTAAGGCCAAAAATCATGGTAAAATATATAATTCTACTATATAAACATGCATAGTAGAGTGAGGGCTCAAGAACCACTCACCAAATACCCAAAATACCAATCTTTCTTCTTAGAGCTAAAGTGGATAGCAAAGGAGAAGGATTAAAATCACTCAAAATGATAATCTCTAGCTTCTATATGCTAATCACCCCTCTAATCAATAATTCGGTTAAGTTTAGTAAGGAAAAGATGAGATTTTTGATAGAATTAGGGTTAATGGAGGTTTAGAACTACTTTGGAGAAGATGGAAATGACCAGCTCAGTTCCTACCGCCTTCCCTTAGCACAATTTTCGAAGTGGGTTAGTGGACCTAAGCACGAGCTTAGTTAATTACCTACTAAAATTTTCCAGCAGCAGCCAAAACTTAAAACAACTATAACTTCCAAACGATAGGTCTATTTTTCTATAATAACTGCTCTACAGAATGAGAAACTATTATCTTGAAGCAATGAAAGTGGGTCGAGGCCCTAGTTGGATCCTATCAAAAGTTATAGTCCAAACAGAATTTTCACAGTCAAAATGGTCACATAGAAATTCGATAAAAATTATATGTGTATAAAATGTCCCTGGGAGTCATTTCCTAAAATTTAAGGGTCATGCTACCTCATATGAATAAAATAAAAATATTTAAATACGGGTCATTACACTTTTCCCCTTGAATTTCACTCTCAAAATCGCCAAGTGAACCAAGGAATGGTCAACCTTAGTTACCCTACATGCTGATCAAACACATGCAGCCGTCAAACACATTAAATAAGTAGCCATGCAAATAATAATTTAAGCAAACCAATCTTAGCATACGAGATATTAAACAACCCAATATGATATCAAAAGAAAAAGCAAATGTGATGAAAGGTAGGTCTTACCATACAAAGAGCTTAGAATGAGTAACCTTCATGCTCTCCTCAGTTTACCACATACGATCGCCTTCACTTTCGCCCAATTGAACCTTCACTAATTCCACTGTCTTCCTCCTAAACTATTTCATATGACATCCAGTAATATGAACCGACCTACGAGGTCTTAAAGCTTCTGCTTCAATCTCGATATCATCCAGTTGATTCAGTGTAATCGTCATGCCTGAGTTTCTGCAAGTGAGAAACTTCGGAGACATAGTGTACAACCGCTATTTTCTAAGGTAAGTCAATCCTATATGCATGGTTTCCAATCCTCTCTGTTACTGAAAAAGGACCTACAAACCTCGATGTCAACTTTCCCTCACTACCAAATTTATTAACATTCTATAAAGGAGAAATCTTCACAAATACCATATCACTGACGAAGAATTCCAAATCTCTATGTCTCCTATCGGCGTAGCTCTTCTACCTATCTGAGCAGCTTTCATTCGCTGTCTAATGATCTCTACTTCTCCAAGATTTCTCTGATCATATCTGGCCCAAGTATCAGTTTCTCGGTCGCTTCCCACCAACACGAAAGAGATTTACATGGTCAGCTATACAATGCCTCATATGGTGCCATACCGATACTAAACTGATAGCTACAGTCATAGGTGAACTCTACTAAATGAAAGTGATCATCCCATGAGCCTTCGATATCGATAATTCATGCTCACAAGAGATGCTCCAAGATACGATTAACTCTCTCAGTCTTCCCATAAGTTTGTGGGTGATAAGCTGTACCGAGATGAAACTCGGCACCGAAGGCCTCCTATAAGCTCTTCGAAAGCCCATTTGTGAACAATGGATCTCGGTCGCCTACAATGCTCTTTGGCACATCATGAAATCTTATAACCCATTTCACATATGACTTGGTCAGTTTGGCTGCCGCTCTACTTTAATTGATAGATATAAATCTAGCACTCTTGGTTTATCGGTCGACTATGACCTAAATATTGTCATACCATGCTCGAGTCCTTGACGATTCATTAATGAAGTTCATCGATGCTTGCACCCACTTCCATTCGGTAACTTCAAGCAGTTACAACAATCCACTTGGCTTCTTCTACCATGCCTTCACCAACCAGCAGTTCATGCAGTTCTAGATGAATATCCCAACATCCTTCATCATCCCCTCCCAATAATAGATTTGCTTCATATTGCAGTGCATCTTACTACTACTAGGATGTATGATCAATATAAAATGGTGGCACTCTCATAGCATCTCATCTCGTAATCCATCAACATCGGGAACAAACAGTCTTCCATGCTTACGGAGCCAGCCTTATCGGTCGAATCTGTATTGCTTTATATCTTTAGACCTTACTCCTCCTTCTATATTCGCCATGATCTTCGCTAGTCTAGCATCTCGCTTTTAATAGTACCAATTCGCTTAATCAGAGTAAGCCTAATAGTCAAACTCTCCAACATCCCTGGCTCTAACTCATAATGGAGGCCGAAATCATAGCCAACAATATACTCCAATTGTTTCCACCTCATTAACATCGCTCCCAAACTGGCATGTCTTCTTCTCAATACATTCGCGACCACATTCCCCTTACCAGGTGTATAATAAATGCCAAAATCATAGGAGTCCAAGAATTCCATCCATCGCTGCTGGCGAAGATTGAGATCATCTTGGGTGAAAAAGGTACTTTAAGGATCTATTATCCATGAACAGCTCGAACCTTTCTCCTAATAATAGTGCCTTCAAACCTTCAAAGCAAACACTATAGCTGCCAACTCCAAATCATGAGTTGGATACTTCCTCTCGTGTGATTTCAGTTATCAACTAGCATAGGCGACAACTTTTCCTATAGACATCAATACTACACCTAATCCAATACCTCTTTCGTTTGTGTATACCGTGGGCTCCTTATTCCCGCTCGGAATGGTCAATACCAATGCACTCATCAACCTCTCTTTCGAACTTATAAATGCATGCCTGCACTTTGCATCCCTAACAAAAGTTTTATTATTCTTCATCAAATTTATCAACGGTGATGCTACCTTCGATAAGGCCTTGATAAAACGTCTGTAGTATCCTGCCAAACCTAGGAAACTCCTCACATCGTATCATTCTTGGTTTGGTTTCAATTGAACCATTGCCACCTTGGCGGGATCTACTATGATGCCCTGCTTCGAGACGACATGACCCAAGAACCTCACCTATCTCCTTTAGAAGTGACATTTTGAAAACTTAACTTTCTACTTGTGCTTCCTCAACACCTCAAGTGCTTCTTGTGTTCCTCCTTTGTTCTAGAATATATCAAAATATCATCCAGGAACACAGGCATGAACTTATTTAGGTGATTTCTAAAGACATGGTTCATGAGATCTACAAGGTATTCTAGAGTTCTAGTTAGCCTAAACAACATAACCAACCACTTGTAGAAACCAGATGACATAAAAAACGTGATGATCGGCACACTCTCTTTGAAAGAGTACTCTATGCGGTAGGATCGTGTAATATGGGATAATGAAATAGTCTAGGTAGATAAAGTAGGTAAATGCAAGGAGACACCGGGTTTTTATACTGGTTCGGACCTCTCGTCCTACGTCCAGTCCCTAAGCTTCACTTAGGAATTTCACTAACTAACACCCTCACTTCACCCGGAGGAATAGGTTTACAACTTACCCGAACAACCGAACGGGATTTCTTGCCTCAACTACCGAAGAGGACTTCAACTCAATTACTAAAATACAATATTCGACTTGTTGTGTTCTTGTAAACACTAATGAGTCTAATGTAGTACAATATTCCTATAATCTTATCCTCGAGAATATGCAATGTGTTTGTGAAGATTTAGGAAATGTGAATTGCTATGAATCAAAAGAATGTTATAAACAAAAACAGTGATTCAAGCAATAAATTGGTGATTGCTTTGAGAATATCTAGAGAATATGAACAAGAGAATAGTAAGATTAAATCAAGAGAATTCGGTGAATTAAATGACGTTAGAATCATGTATTTATACTTGTAGAAGAGATGCATATGTTGTCAAAGGTTGCAAACAAAATATGCTTCCATTTCCATTGATGAAAGGTTGCAACTCTTGGGAGGAAGAAGGTGTCTTTTCAGAGAAAATTCGCAGGTTTAAATTCAGTCGACTGAGCAGGAGATTCAGTCGACTGAAAATATAAAGAAAAATTTTCAGGAACAATTTCAGTCGACTGCACAGGTAATTCAGTCGACTGAAACTGTGCAATTTTGTATATGTGTACAGTTTCAGTCGACTGGCCATGTCTGTTCAGTCGACTGAAGTATAAAAGTATGCACAGTGAACATGTGAATGAAGTTTTTATGAATGCGTTCTAATGTTCGTGCAAATCTCTTGAGGATAGATTTTAACAAATAATCTTGACTAAGACACATAGAAAATCATACTAATGTTTATACTTTGGTCTTCATCAATCTTCTTCTAGCTTTTGCATTCTCTTCCTATTTGTTGAAGCTCATTGTCATTGATCAAAATCTTCGTGTATCAACATTCTCCCCCTTTTTGATTGATGACAATAGTATTCTAGAGATGTATATACTTACTTTCTCCCCCTGAATGTATGCACTATCTTTTCTACAAAACAAAGTTAGTACCGTATATTTTCTCCCCCTTTGTCATCGACAAAAAGGAAGAACTAACAGCAGTAATAATATATCAAAACAATCAATAAATCATAGAGAATATAAGCATGAACTAAGAGAAATAAAAATGTTATGACAGACAAGCATAAAATGGCTATTTATACAAGCCGTTAGAAAGTTTAAAAATAGACATCAAAACAACAAAATCACTCATCCTTATCCCAGTCATATGAACCTTCCCTTCCAGTTGGTTCACGTATGACGGGTCCTCCTGTTGATGGTCTAGGTGCTCTTCCTCCTTGGCCACAACTAGCTCCGCTTGCGCTGCTACTTGTATGCTCTTCGGATGTCGTCCATGTAAACGTGGGTGTCGGACGTTTGCCGCAAGATGTTGAAGCAGTAGTCGTGCTTGAGCACGAGATTGCATCCCAAAGCTTGTTGAAGAACCCTTTGATTTTATCAAGCTTATGATCTACCTTTTTAAGGCGAGTGTCAAGAATTTGTTGATTTCTTGACAATATCCCCAAGGATTGGTTGGTAGTGAAGCTTGGGTCAATAAGACGAATTTCATTATCTTGCTCGAGAAGTTCTTCGTGGCGAGGTTGAGGAGGTTGTTGTTGTTCTTGATGCCTTGCTTCCCATTCGGCAAGTGATATTATGCAAGGAGGTTGAGATGGGAGTTGCATTAGGCTTATGGTCCGATGGTTAATCTGATGGACCGTTGTATTCTCTGATTCAGGTAATGGCGTATCGACATTTAGGAGAAGTCGCATGATGTACTCTCCAAAGTAAATAGTGCGAATTTTGCCATTGTTGAAAGTGAGAAACTCATCAAGAATAAGCTGTACCCAATTAACTTCTATATTGCCAAAAATAGCATATAAAGCTCGATAGTTATTTTGGTAGACAATTTCGTATGAGCCCGTGCGAGGAGTAATCGTTCTCATTAGGGCTTTATGGAGGATTCTTGCCATAGGTCGAAGGGAGGTGGACTTAAAATCCGTAAAGTTGATGTTATCATCCATAAATCGATGGTTGATGTTGTCACGAATGTGTGGATTGAATTCTATCTCCTCGAGCTTTCTCCCAACATTTGGGGACTCTAAAATGTGTGCTATTCTTTCCAAGGAGAACCAAACTATCTTTCCACACACCATACTCCAAACACTGTTGTTTGGATTTCTTGGAGTTTGATGTCCAAGATTAAGATTAGCATAAAATAATTTTACCATTACATGATTAATGGCATGATCATTTCTTTTCAAATCTAGAAGTGGAGTCAAACCTGCCGGATCTGTTAATGCTTGAAGGTTGTAGGTTTGAAAGCTTTGAAAATCGATGAAAGAATGCTCAAAAATTCGAGAATTCTTCATCTTGTTCAATCGAGTGACAGCGGTTCCATCATAAAGCCATTGTGCTATTTGAGCATCAATTGGCTCGGAGGATGAAGAAGATGAGGCTCTTGATCTTTTTGGTGCCATTTGGGTGAGAATTGATTTGATTTTGAGGAATTTGGGAGCTAGGGTTTCGAAATTAATCTGGCGAAGATGTTTGTAGGAGGTAAAAGTGAATTGGTAGGGTAAAATGTGATGGTTAAAAGAGTACATTTTTCCTGGGAAGCAGCGTTCAGTCGACTGAATATGTTGTTCAGTCGACTGAATCAAAGGCCGAAGTTTCTGTTATAGATTCAGTCGACTGAGCAGAATATTTAGTCGACTGAATTTTTGTTGCTGAAATTATTTGTTTGAAAGTTTAGTCGACTTTGCAGATCATTTCAGTCGACTGAACTTCGTAAATATTGTTTTATGTCATATTTTCAGTCAACTAAGCAGAGCAAGGCCGTCCTATAACCATAACACCGTTATTAGACATATTGATAATATGGAAAATAACGCAAGCACAAGCACAACATCTGCCTATAGTTCTACATTTGCGGAAGGACAATCCACCCAAAGACCTCCTCTATTCAATGGACTAAACTATAACTATTAGGCTACAAGGATGAGAATTTATATGCAAGCAACAAGTTTCGAAGCCTGGAATGCTACTCAAGCAGAGTTCATTGTACCCACAACCGATTATCCTACATGGACACAAACTCAAAAGAATGAAGCTAGTGCAAATGCAAAAGCTATGAATATGCTATTTTGTGCCCTGGATAGAAATGAATTCAACCGTGTTAGCATATGTACTACTGCATATCAGATATGGGAAACACTAAAATTCATACATGAAGGCACAAACAAGGTTAAACAAACAAAGATATCCATGCTGAAGAATCAATTCCAAAATTTTAGAATGCGACAAAATGAATCCATCAATGACATGTACTCAAGATTTCAAGACATTCATCATGCTCTAATCGGACTAGGAGAAAGATACACGGATTTTGACATTGTGTCTAAAGTTCTAAATTCACTCACCGATGAATGGGAAAGAAAATTACTAGCAATCGAGGAAGCAAATGATCTATCTACAATGAAACCAGAAGAATTGATTGGAAATCTTATGTCATATGAAGTAAATATGCAAGCTAAAAAGGATCAAGCTCAAGAAAGAAAGAATGTGGCTTTTCATGCGGAAAAGGAAGAATCAGAGTCTGAAGATGAGGATCTAGCATTTATAGCCAAAAATTTCAAGAAATTCTTTAAGTATAGAAAAGGAAACAAAAACTGATTCAAAAAGAATTTCTTGAACAAACCTTCATCCTCAAACATAGAATGCTTCAATTGTCACAAGAAAGGACACATGCAAAAAGATTGTCAAGAACAAATGAAGGAAAATCAGAAAAACTTCAACAACAAAAACAAGAAGGATAAAGTCAAAAAGAAGGCATTTTCTGTAACATGGGACGATTCAGATTCATCTTCATCCGAAAATGATAGTGATAGCGACAATGAACAGGCAAATGTATGCTTCATGGCTCAAGAATCTGCGGTAAATAATTTAACTTTCGACGATTTAATTGAAGTAAACACTGAACTTTTAAGCACAATAAAAACTCTTAAAAAGAAACTCAAAGAAACTCATGAAAATCAAAACAAAGCTGAATTTGAAAGAGACATGTTAAATGATGAAAAGAAAATTCTTGAAGAAGAACTTGAAAAAGTTCAAGAATCTTATTCAAATTCAGAAACTCAATTATCACTTTTAAGTCAAGAAATTGAAACTCAAAAGATAAAGAATGATATGATGGTTTCTGAAAATCATGAGTTAAAAACTAAGATTTGACAAGTTAAGTTAGAAAATAATAGTCTTCAAGCTAGATTAGATAACATCACAAAAAATGTTTCTAACTTCAACAAAGGAAGAGAAAATTTATCTAAGATTTTAGAAAATTCTCATTCCTCTTCAAGTAAACACGGATTAGGATATAAAAAGGAGTCAAAAATTCCTAAAAAGAAAAATACACATTTTAAGTGGAATATGGATTCAAAACAACAAAAATTAATAAAGAAACCTATTAAAACGAAAGTAGAAAACAAGGTAGTTACAATTTGGGTACCAAAAACTAACAATGTATTAATAAGAAATAAATATATTAAAACATTTATGGATAATGTTCATCATATTAAAAACTATATTTATAAAAAGGACACTAAACCAAATTGGATTTGGTTTCCTAAAACTCTAACTTCTTAGGACCCTATTAAAAAGTGGGTACCAATAATTTCATATCTATTTTCAAGTCCCACTTAAAAATAAGAAATGGATATTAGACAGTGATTGTTCAAAACACATGACCGGAGACAAAGATATGCTTACAAACATCACATACTTTGATGGTGGCTCGGTTACCTTCGGAGACAACTCAAAAGGCTATATCATTGGCAAAGGAGATGTGAACAATTACGGTACATCAAATTTACCTTTTATAACAAATGTTTCATTAGTTGAAAATTTAAAACATAATCTACTTAGCATAAGTCAACAGTGTGACAAAGGTTTTAAAATAACTTTCTCGAATAATAAATGTAGTATTTTTGATCAAAACCAAAATCTTATTTTTGAAGGAAATAGAGATAGAAATATTTATGTTTTAAATATGAATATTAATCATAATTCAAGTATGTGTTTACTTGCCAAAGATAATGATCCTTGGCTATGGCACAAAATATTTTGTCATATAAATTTTAAAACTATTAGAAAACTTTCCAAAAATGAATTAGTAAGAGGATTACCCAAAATAAATTTTAAAATAAATAATTTTTGTGATGATTGTCAAAAAGGAAAATTAACGAAATCATCTTTTAAATCTAAGAAAAATATTTCAACTTTACAACCATTAGAATTACTACATATGGATTTATTCGGACCAACACAAGTTCAATCCATTAATCATAGTCGATACGTATTTGTAATTGTTGATGATTTTTCAAGATATACATGGACTATTTTTATGAAAAATAAAAGCGACACTTTTGAGCATTTTAAAACATTTGTCAAAAGAATTCAAAACATTAAAGATTTAAAAATTAAAAATATTCGAAGTGATCATGGAGGCGAATTCGAAAATGAAGTTTTTGAAACGTTTTGTAAAAAGAAAGGAATTAATCATAAGTTTTCTTTTCCTAGAACTCCTCAACAAAATGGAGTTGTAGAAAGAAAGAATAGAACATTACAAGAATGCGCAAGAACATTGTTAAATGGGTGTTCTCTACCAAAACATTTTTGGGCAGAAGCCGTTGCTACTGCATGTTATGTATTAAATAGAATTTCAATTAGACCTTTGACTAAAAATACTTCTTATGAACTATTCAATAATAAAAAACCAAATATATCTTATTTTAAAATATTTGGATCAAAATGTTTTATTTTAAATACAAAAGATCAACTAGGAAAATTCGATTCAAAAGCTGATGAATAAATTTTTGTAGGATATTCTGAACGAAGTAAAGCATATCGAGTATTTAATAAACGAACAAACTTAATTGAAGAAACTTTGCATATATCTTTTGATGAAAATTTCAATAAAAATGTAAATATGAAAGATGATGAAGAATTGATAAATATAGAAGAAATAAACCTTGAAAATAATAATGAACTAAGATCTCCGCCTAGAATATTACGAGATCATCCAACTCAAAATATAATAGGAGAAATAAATTCTCAAGTTAGAACAAGAAATCAACTAAATCAAATGGGTCATGTAGCTTTCATTTCATCCATAGAACCTAAAAATCCAAAAGAAGCATCAACGGATGATTATTGGATTATCGCAATGCAAGAAGAATTAAATCAATTTGAACGTAACAATGTTTGGGAATTAGTTCTCCGTCCTAATAATCAAGCAGTAATTGGAACAAAATGGATTTACAAAAATAAAGTAGATGAACAAGGTAATATAATTAGGAATAAAGCAAGACTAGTAGCACAAGGGTATAATCAAGAAGAAGGTATTGATTTTGAAGAAACATTTGCTCCCGTTGCAAGATTGGAAGCAATACGTATATTATTAGCCCTTGCTTGTTTTCATAATTTTAAACTTTATCAAATGGATGTTAAAAGTGCATTTTTAAATGGTTTTATTAAAGAAAATGTATATGTAGAACAATCTTCGTTATTTATACATGAAAAATATCCGGATCATGTATTTAAATTAAAGAAAGCACTATATGGTCTTAAACAAGCTCCTCGTGCTTGGTATGAAAGACTTAAAAGTTATTTATTAAACTCAGGATTTAAAATTGGAAAAGTAGATCAAACACTTTTTATTAAAAATACTGCCAAAGATATTTTAATAATTCAAATATATGTAGATGATATTATTTTTGGTTCAACAAATGAAAATTTATGTAAAGAATTTTCAAATATAATGACTAATGAGTTTGAAATGTCTCATATGGGAGAACTATCTTATTTTCTCGGACTTCAAATCAAACAATTAACAAATGGAATTTTTATAAACCAAGAAAAATATTGTGATAATTTAATAAAACGATTCGGTATGGAAAACACTTCTACAAAACCTACTCCTATGAGTACCACTACACATCTCGATCGAGATGAAAATGGCAAAGGTGTAGATCAAAAATTATTTAGAAGTATGATAGGTTCTTTGCTCTATTTAACCGCTAGTGGACCTGACATAATGATGAGTGTTTATTTATGTGCACGTTTTCAATCCGATCCTAAAGATTCACACTTAAGAGCAGTAAAACGAATAATGCGATATCTTAACCAAACTAAAGATTTTTGGTCTTTTCTATCCAAAGGAATGTTCGTTTGAGTTAGTGTCATTCAGTGATGCTGATTTTGGTGGATCCCAAACGGATAGAAAAAGTACAAGTGGTACTTGCCATTTCATTGGAAAATCACTTGTATCTTGGTTTAGTAAGAAACAAAATTGTGTCTCGCTTTCCACATGCGAAGCAGAGTATATATCAGCTGCTTTAGCTTGCACTCAAGTTATATACATGCAACAAAAACTTAAAGATTTTAATATAAATTTAACAAATTCTACAATATATTGTGATAATACAAGTACAATAAACTTGTCTAAAAATCCGGTTAATCACTCTCATACAAAACATATAGATATTCGTCACCATTTTTTACGTGACAATATCGAAAAAGGAATAATTAATTTAGAACATATTTCTACCGAAAATCAAATTGCCGATATATTTACTAAACCTCTATTAGAAAACTCCTTTATAAAAACTTTGTTGTGATTGCTTCTTGCTTTACTTTTCTAATTATTCAAGCTGCTATTATACATATATTGTTACTACTGTGATTACTGCGCACGTTAACTCTATATCTATATATTTGGCCATCATCGATCCAGTGCATAGCTATTAACACTCTTCGCTACTCTCAACTGGTGAAGTATTGTCGCGAGGTCCAACTAAGAGAACATCTTCGCATAATGGAGCTATTTGAGCAAGTCATCAATATGTAGGAGTGGCTACTTGTTCTTCATTGCCTTATTCGACTCATGGTAATCTACACATAATCTCAAAGAGTCATCAGCCTTAGTGTTGAATACTATGGGTTTGCCCCACTCGGTTATGCTTCTACAAATGAACCTCTTCTTCAACAAGTCATTTCTTGCACCTCCAACTCCTTTTACTCTTTGGGTGACATAGCCACAAAGGCATAACTATTGGCCTAGCATCCTTCACTAAGTACGTTCGAAACTTAATCTCTCTATGCAACAATAATCTGATTACTTCCTCAAACACATCCAGATACTCTCTAATGATAGGAACATATGACAATCCATCATGTGGAGTCTCAAGCAAATATAGAAAGCTAACCATAACCCCATCCTCCATCAGGCAGCCAATCACTACCTTCCACCCCTCCATAGCCTCAATCGTCATCAACAGCTTATCGCAATCCACTACTACCATATACTTTCTTAGTCAGTCCATTCCTAAGATAATTCCAAACCCAACGAAATTCAAAATAAAGAAATCGCAAAAAAAAGAGCATCCATGACTCGATAAAGTCAAATCACGACAAACCTTGCATAGGCCAATGGAGTCTCCAATAGAGTTTGTCACAATCGAAGGCTGGTCAACTATTTTGGGTCTCAATCCCAACCTATCTATCAAATCACTAGATATTAAGGAATGTGAATCCTTAGTATCGAATAAAACACATATACGAACATCGAAAATGTAAAGCATACTTCGAATAACAATGCTCTTTCCCTTCTCTTTCCCCAAGAGAGCACTCAACGAAGTTGGAATAGCATCTAAAGCATATGCCTTCACAACCTGTTTCTGCTGTAGTGGTTCAAGACAATTCTTCAGTATGTGTCCAAGTTTGTCACAGTTATAACACTTCTTCCTCCTATCGGTCTTGCAGTCTCTGATTAGATGACCCTTGTCTCCGCAACCATAATAAGTAGGATCCTGTTTAGCCTTTTTCTAAGTGTTCTTTCCCAGGACTGTTTTCTCTTTCCATTCCACTTCTTCTTTCCTCCATCGCTTTGTTGCGGTTTCAGCTCTTTTTATGCAACTACGGTTGATTTGAACTTGGGGTACAAACTCACTTGGTGAAGAGCTTCCTCGATAAGTCCCTCAAATGGATCGTTGATACGACTATACAACTTCTTCCTCAAGTATTCGTCCAAACCTATAATGAACCTCTCATTCTTTCTGAATGAAGTGGCGGCGGAAGACATCCCATACTTCGATAGAGCATTACCACCAACAACAACATTTGGAGTGGTCGCTTGGACATTTTGAAGCATGTTTGCCATCATCGTATTAAACATAGCTTGCAAGTGTGGGTTAGTACCCACGATCCCACTCCTTCCTTGACTCCGAAGATGGAGTTCCTTACAGTGTTTCTTGTTTGCCGACTCATTCTTGATTTATAACGAGAATGGTCAGTCTCTTAAAAAGTAAACCGTGTCAATGGTACTTGTGTGTGCATGCGAATTATTTACTAAATATATACTACTATATAGTTTTGAAACCAAAATTTATAACAAGTATGCACTCTCTCGTGTATATACACACACACACTCTCGATCCAGTCTAGGGTGATAACTCCTTCTCGATATCTATAGGACCACGGTATCAATGCAGGTTAATCGTAAAACATATGCTATGATACCAAATGTGACGAACGCCCTATGCCACCGGCACCTAAAATACATAAGATAGAGCGTTATTGACGTGGCCGAATGATGTAGAATGATAATCATGGTTTTCAAATGAAATAAACATCACAGAACCTATCATATATCTCACAGCGCATAGAATAAAAAATAGTATACATCATAGATATAAAATAGGAGAGGTGATAATAGCTAAATGATCCAAATATCAGAGTATAGATTCACAGAGTTATATAGCTAGTAATAGAGTTTATACAATATAATTAAACTCAAATAACTATTTCATAATAATAAGCAAGCACTGCTAAGGCTCCACAGTTTTGCACGGCGGAATAAGCGTATAAATCGATATATAATACGAGATAGCTCCATCTAGTTCATCCTCTGCACAGCTGCTGCATCGCACCTAAATATGCTCTCTAGTCTACTCATTTAAGAGTACCAGAGTTAATAAAAAGCAAAGCATAAAACCTCAAGTCCGACAATAGTCCGATATGAGCAATAAATGAATCTCAAAATACTATACAAGTCGATATAGTAAGGAACAAAGGGCACGAATCATACCAGACCTTTCCCTACAATAAAAGAGTTAGCACACAATAACATAATATGATACTCCATGAATACAATAAAGGTATGCTACAAACCAAGTGTGATGATGGGTGTTCAGGTATCCTTATCTCCAATACCTATCTGCAATGACATCACTAGAGTGGTAATCTATGAAATAACAATCAAGACAACTGTAACATCCATCAAACAATCCTCACTATCACTCAATGTGATCTGGATATATGATAACATGTATAACCTTTCAACGGCCAGGGACTAATTGAAATCTCAGTTTTCAGTGTACTCTCTTTAGCCCGAAGTTGATACTAGACCCATTCAACCAATCCGAGGTACACGGATCCATTCAACCAATCTGGGATAGCCTTTCAACATACTCATAAGCATCCTCACAATACCTATGTTTTGAACATATCAAAAAACAATTCAAGTATCAATGGTCCCTTAGCATGCATGTCCGAGCCCTTCATTTGCACCATCCAATTTCCATTATCCATGGAGAACCATTCTGCATTCCTTCATTCCATGATAGAACCATTCAACCAATCTATCCATGGGCCACCTTTCTTAGAACCACCCTTTGTGGATAACCATTCTCAACTGCTTTAGACGTCGAAAATTCATTAAAATAACTTGGTCCTCACTCTAAAGCATTCTACTTCAAGTTCTAGAAACAATTCGGCATAAAATTCCAATACTTAGCCAATCTCTTGCATCTTGCTATGGACAACCTTAAATAGCCATGCCCTATCCATCCATCAAGTTGACCGATCTAACCCAGCTATAAAAATGACTTAGTATTGAGTTAAATGACTTGGCATTGAGTTGTGTACTTAGTCAATTTGGACTTGTGGTTTGAGCCACTGGTTCCCTCCATGCTTTAGAGTCCTTCCGCCAAGTTTCATCCAATTCCAACCAACTTTGCCCCTGATTTGCCAAATTCCCCAACATATCTTCCTAATATCCAAAACATTATCAAACAATATCAAAACATAATATACAAGCATTTAATAACATGCATATACATTCATTCATACAAACTATAAACAAAAATGTGATAAACAAGCCAACTCTACTCTAGACCAACATATTACATACACATGTGAATATGAATAAGGAGAATTACTAAATCACTTTTGAAAACCATTTCAAAGATCCACTTATTTAGGTTTTAAACATTTGATAACGTGTAATTAATGTTAGAAAAGGATTTGAGGTCAAAAATCATGCTAAAATATTATAAAACATGCATAGTAGAGTGAGTGGTCAAGGAACACTCACCAAATACCTAAAATACCAATTTTACCTTTGATCTGAGGTGGACATCAAAGAGAAGGATTCAAATAACCCAAAATGATAATATCTAGCTTCTATATGCTAATTACCCCTTATTTAGTTAATATTAATAAGGAAAATGTATAATTTTTGATGGAATTTGGGTTAATGGAGTTCTAAAACTATTTTAAAAAAATATGAAAATGGCCTAGATCAGTTCCTACAACCTTTAGCATAAATTTTGAAGTAGGTTAGTGGGCCTAAGCACGCACTTAGTTAATTATCGCTAAAACTGGCTAGCAACATCTAAAATTTAAAACAAATATAACTTCTAAATGACAAGTCCGTTTTTCTATTGTGACCATTCTACGGAATGTGAAACCATTATCCTTAAGTACTGGAAGTGGTTTAAGACCCTAATTTGGCACCTATCAAAAGTTACAGTCCAAATAAGATTTTCAGGGTCAAAATCATTACATAGAAATTCAGTAAAAATCGTAGATGCGGAAAATGTCCCTGAGAGTCACTTTTCAAAATTTTAGAGTCATATAACCTCATATGAATAAAATATATTTAACAATCCTCTGATACGTAAAACACGGGCCATTACGCCGCTCCTGCTCCCGAATTATGTTCATTCGAAGCGCCATCCACAAACAACTTCCAATGAGAAACTTTATCTGCATGGTCCTTTTCTTCACCATCTCGCATAGTAAACAATATTTAAATTCTATCTATAAATAAAAGGTAAACAAATATTCAATAATAATAAAAGTGGAAAATATGAATGAATAGTATTGACCAATTTGAATGAACAACTATTAATGGTATTAAAGGAGGGAGAGTAAAGGTGTTACCTTCTTTAAATAAATAAAAAAGGAAACAAATTTTTCTTAAGTAAAAGTAAATAATCTAGGATTTGAGTATATCCTTTGATAGATGCTTGGATGTGTGTCATATCTTTTCGGACGTAGCAGATGGGTCTGATCCTTTTGTTAACGGTCGGGATTAAAATTGTAACCTATAAATAAACCCTTAACCTAACCCTAAATTCTCCATAAATCTTATAGCACCAAAACTCTGTCACTTTCTTTTGTCCTCTATATAATTTCTTTAATATAAATTAAAATAAAAGAAGAGAGATAGGTAAAAAAATTAAATAAAGGAATTTGGTCAAATCAACAAAGGGGAAATCCACACATATGGAAAAAGACGATTCCAAGTTATCAAATAGGAAGAGCTTAGGCTTTGAGATAAGTGGGAACAATTTTAGTAAGAGGATTATTACGGTTAGATTTAAACTATTGTAATTGATTTAGGATGTTAGAAACCTACTTTGAAACGTGTAAAAATCTAAATTGGAAACTGTAGTTATTTTAGAGTTGAATCCTTGTAATTTGTTAAAACCTGATTTGATATTGTAAATAGTTAAACCCGATTTGATATTATAAATGGTTAAACTTGATTTGATATTGTAAATTGTAAACCTGATTTGATTTTTCACATTTTTAAACTTCATTTGATATTGTTAATGTTAACCTGATTTGATGTTAGTATACCTCTTTTAGGATTAAATTGCAAAACCCTAAAATCAGTAGGTCCTAAATCCATAAACCCTAGATTTAACAAATTATCATTGAGATTAAAATCATGAACTGGTCAACCTAGTAATTCGGGTTCACTATTAATGGTTAACGACACGAACCAAATGTGAAGAACAAAGAGTAATAATAGATAGAAGAAAATATACATAAACCTAATTTTTGACTATGCTTGGTCAGTCCTAGAACCCTAGTGGTCGACCAGTAGCGGTCGACCAAAAGGGCCTAGTAGTCGATCATTCGAGATGGAAAATGCAAATCTTGAACCTTATCTAAAGGCCCAGGTTAATAGTTAAAAATTATATAATTTGAGATAAAAATTGTATGAATATAAATTGTTGCTTAAGCCTACCTTGGGACTAAGTATGTATGCTAAGGATGGTAGGGAAGCTAATTCCCTATCAGAGATGCTAGGTCATTGCGTTGTTGGGAAGATGTAAAATAACCAATTTAGAGTTGTTGGGCAATAGTTAAATACCCAATAGAGAGTTGAGTGTTCGACTGGGGAGATGTGTTGTACAATATAGGCACTTACTAAAAGATTCTACAGTTGACGCACAACACTTGTAGATGCCCGGTATTAACGGAAATTCTTATATGCACAGTTTTGACGCGATGTAATATAGGAGGACATGAACATTGTATAATAAATGGCCATGTAGAGACGAAAAAAAGCCTGGTGCTAACTGGGATTCTATACGGACAGTCAGGCCTGGCGTAGAATGATAAGTGGCTATAGAGTAGAAAGAAGCCTGGTACTAACGAGAGTCCTTATACGCATGGTTCTAACATGATGTGGTAGAGGTGGACATTGGCGCAATATGATAAAAAGCATTAACCACTATGATCAAGAGACGAACATGGATGCATACGATGAGTCACTATGTGAGTTTGTATTTCGGGGTTCTCCCTCTCCAGGCATAGTGATAGTTATAGGTAATTTTAGGAGAGTAGCTCCTATAGTAGCCAACGGGCGATGTTTTCATATTGGATAGCTCTGGGAGCATTGGTTGATCGTTAATGTGAGGTTCGATTTGTAGTTTGGCCCTTTTGTGTTAAATAAAAATCCTCAGGTATTGGACCTTACGACTTTATGTATACTTGTAGCACACCCTATATCACTTAGAGTAGTATTAAAGTTACTTCTCATGATCATCATGTATTAAACTTGTACTCATTCGCCACATTTTTGTCTACCCCACCTGCTTCTTTTCATTTACCACCAACACAGGATGGCAGTTTAGTAGATGACTGGGCATAGTATGTGGAGGAAGGAGCTTCACGTTGGATTTTTCATATCATTTGTTGTTTATCTTGTAGTTACCTATTGTATTAAAAGTTTATCATAATTTTGTTGTACTTAGAAAACAATGTATATGTAAATCAAGTATTTTGGATGTTGTTTTTCTAAAATGTCTGTTTCCTCTATTTATATTTTAATTCCTTCCACTATGAGATTTGAAATTGTAGAATATCTTAGAATTTACCTTTGTAATTATACTCTCTAAGGTTTTAAAATCTCAATAGCTCGTATTTCTCGACTTAATGTGTCTGAAAGTCACATTTGGCTATGGATCGGTGTGTCGAAAAGTGCAGGTTGTTACATTTGGTATAAAAGCTTAGGTTTAAGATCCCCTAGGATTTACGCACAAATTGAGCGAACGTACTTGAAAAGCTTTTGAAAAAATGGTTTTCGATTATTTTTGCAAAATATTTTTCAAGAAGTATTCAAAAATAGGTTTTGAATATATATAGGTATATATATAGGTAAAAAAATTTCAAAAAGATTTTCATAGATTTTATCTATATAACGAAATTTATTTTATTTGTGTATATACTATCTTTAGGAAAGTTGAAAATAATTCTCAGTCACAGATAGTAAGAATGAGCACAAGTTTTAGAGGAATGGCTATAGAAAATCTAGTAGAGGTTTTCCATACCAACTAGCAGTAGTAAGTAAATAATGGATTTAAGGTTGAGTAAAGAAGATTAGTAATATAAGGCCCCTATAATAGGATTATGATATTGATAACATAAGAGAAACGTGAATGAGGACTTTAAAAACTTAAGGAAAATTTCCCCAGTTAAAGTGGAAAGCCTATTTTCATATCGGTGATTGTTGCAAGGACTCATATTTACTTAAAGTTATGACTACAATATTTCCATATTGAAGTTGGACACTGTGATGGAAAATAAACTTGCGTTAACCATCTTTGAAAAGGAAGACAATCTTTATGCATTTACAGAATTATTAGGTATATGAGGGCTTACATAATTATGTTGCTATTGTCTACTTTAATTTAAGTGATAAACCAATAAAAACATTTTCTAAAATATCTCTACTACTAATAAAGAAAATTGGTTGAACTAATTTACTTGGTGTCTTTTTGAAATTCCAAAAATGACATTGCTTTCCGTTTACGTGTTTGCACTCAAAAAAATACCAATGTATACAATAATATAAACAGCCCGTGTGCAAAGCACGGGCCCATACTAGTAGTAATAGGGGATGTTAGATATTGTAAATAGAAAAAAAAACTGACTTATGATTTTACAAGCTTTACTGAAATTATTTCAAAATTTAAAGTACGAAATTTGATAACAAGTGATCTCTCAATAACTATTTTGGAACTTTTGTTTCCTCTTTTAGGCATATTTTTGCACTTACCCCAATTTGTATTTTACTCTTAACAATAGAACTTTTGAAGAAAAAAATTGTGAAATTTGAAAGATCCAACTTTTGAGCTCTTTTTGTAATTATGAAATGGTTATGTACTCATAAATGGTTTTTGTAAATATTTTTGTTATACTCTAAAGTAATAATAATAGTAGTAAGTTAAAAATCTCACATTATCTTTAAAAATACGTTTCAGTGAAAATTTCACATTTATGAAAGGAAATTTTTAAATAGTTTGTTTTATGTACATTTTGCTAAGTTAAGTTTCACCATTTTGGTAATTTAATTAAAGAAAATGTCATGGTCTTAGTAAAAAGAGAAACATTTGTCAAAAATAAAAAAAAGGCTTTACTGTTTTAATATGTAACGACCCGTAGATTTTAATAGTTTTAAATGGTTTTATTTAACGTAATTAATTGAAAACTTTGATAAATTTTATATAATAATATTTTGAGATAAAAATTTAATATTTGGATTACGTCCAATTAAACATAGCAGATTTTAAATTTTAAATTTATTTTATCAAAGTTTATTCCATTGTGAAATTCTATTTAATTCAAGCTAGCTAATAGATTGCTTTAATAAATATTACAGAATCAATTTCTTTAATAAATATTGCAGAATCAATGCATAGATGTTATCAATTTTATTTTTATGGTGGTACGTTCCTTTACGTTTCCTACCGGTTAAATTATAAATAATTTTCTTTGACGGGTCAGCTAAATCAAAGCAACGTGACTGTTGCTATTTATTTCTTTTATTAATTGCTACAACTATTTTCACCAAATCAAGGGTTGACCGTTACTTGGCTTTCAAATTTTGGACTCTGCATCAAAAAGAAACGTATAATATAATAAGTACTTCATAATTATTTTCAGTACGTTTCACAAAATTTTCTCTATCCGTTCTTTTCTATTAAATATATACTTGCAGCTATTATCAATCCATCGTTTCAATTTATTATATGGTCCGCTACTCTGCCTTTTCAGATTTGAACGTGCAGCTGGTGGCATTAAAAGTTGCTTTAATTATCCACTGAATTATCGTGACCATCCCACTACTCTATATTTATTCCTGTACGTTTTATCTTCGCTTAAATTTCTCTGTCCGTTCCTTTTTCCATTTTAATATCCTTGCCTTTCCATACTCACGTGCTTTCCAATCAAGCAATAAATTGTTTAAATATCCACCTTATCAACTTGACCGTTGTTATTGCATCACACCAGTGTAAAATTCAAATCTATCATTATTCTACCGTTTCTTCTTTAATAAATTATATGTAACAGTATATCATAAATGGACAGCTCATTCTCCACCCATTCATTTCTCCTATTCAATTAATAATGGAATATAAAGTTATATATTTGGTATACAATTCAAACAACCGTTACCATTAATACCTCCTAAATTCTAGCGATTGACCCCTCTATTTCATGGTTCCAATTTTACTTGCTGGATTACTCATTCCTACCGTTCGACTATATTAAATAATTAAAACGTGCAGTCTCTGAGCCTATTTAGCTTCATTTTTTCTTCCTCTCTGTTGCTTCTTGAAAAAAAAAGAGATTTTTCCCATTATAATGCTAAAACACATATGATGAAAAAATGAAAAAGGACCAGTTCTCCTTCCTATAGCTTCGTCAAGCCTCCGCCACCACAGCTCGAACCACCTGTCAAGAGCCACAACCCACTCCATGCCTCCTCCCCTCGCCATCCATACTTTTATAAACGGTATGCGTATCATACTGCAATATATGTTTCGTTTTTAAATGTTTACATATAGCATGAATATGTACTAGTACTATATATAGTCTATTTTGTTTAATGGATATGTTATACAAGCTGTGTTTTCTTTTGTCCAATGGATTTCGAAACTTATAATAAATATTATTGCATTAGTTGTTGTTTTCAACTTCCTGCAACACTTTTTTTTATTATAAATTTTAGCTTGCTGCAATTCTCTTTTCATCTATATTATTGTATTCTATTATCTAATATATACATTTTATCTAGTTATATATATTATACTATAAGGTATATATATATATATATAAGTTTTCATAACCCTTTATAATAAGCAGCTATGTATATAAGATTGGACCTGTTATATATGAAAGCATTGGTTATAGCAATTAAAAATATGCAAAGGAATTTATGGTGATATTTACTTATGAATAGAATAAGATACGTACCACCATCTGTATCTTCGTCTCTCTCCCCATGGTTTTTAATTATTATTATTATATATATATATATATTCTTTCTTTCTTTTTTCTCTTTTCACTCCTTTCATTTTGTAGCTTTTAAATAAATTGAGTCCACTCATACCATTATCTTTACCGATCCCGTTCTGACTTGTTCCATCAATTCTAATTATCAGCTTTGATCGTTGAATTCGTGCCGATTTTGCTTTGCTTCGATTCATTATTCAAATTTCAGTGTCTATAGCAGTATGCATATCCGTGTCATCTTCTGTATTCTCTGGGCTCGAGAGGTGAGTAATCACTCGCGATTAACATACTTTTATTCATTAAATTTGATTTCAATTGAAACGACAATTGAAATATGCTGCTGTAGTTATTTAAATTTGTTATATATGCTATTATCTATAACCGTTCACCTGCGGGATATGACACCATATCCTGTTGTTTATATTATATTGTTATTGATGATATATGCCTGTTATTTTATTGTATTTTCTGTTATCACTCTGCAAGTTCCCTGTAGTTTAGAAATCACTATGGGTTGAAATGATACATACCCGAACAGACTTTAGAATAGGAGAAAAATCATTATGGGTTGAAATGATAAACCCAAGCGATTTTCATTTAATTGAATTTGGGATTACGGGTTGAAATGATATCCACCCGTATATATTTAGTATACGGATTGAAATGATAAATATCCGTAGCACTTGACTATATGATAGGAAATATATACAGACACCGTTGGTCCATATAAATATTTTGAAAATAATTTCTATAATTTTGGAAAGAAATATATGGTTTAATAAATTTGATTCTTAAGATATTATATAAATGAAAATTGTATATACAGATTTAGTAGTAATATTTGATTTAAATTAGATTGATTTAATACATATAATATGGTTAAGTATTTATATAAATCTATATTTCAAATAGATTCTCTTGTAATAAATTGAATAATTAAGATTGGGAGATAAATTTGGGTTTATAAAAATGGTATTTAAATAAGGATTTATTTAATTAAATCGATTTGAAATTTTTGAATGGGAAATTTAAAGGGTATGATTTTATAACTGGATTTTTGATTTAAGTGATTTAATGAATATTTCACGTTTAAATAAATTAAAGAAAATATTGAGTAACATGTAATTTAAGGTTACTTAAATGATATTGAATCTAATAAGGGAGTATTTCAAGACTAAATAATAATGAGGTTAAATCGAGATCTATATGAAACTGTTATATAGAATATTTAAATATTAAAGCCTTGAACTATATTGGAATTTAAATGGTTTATGTTGAGATTCGGATCTGTATTTGAAATCAACGTGGTTGAATTTGTTATTTAGCAACTAAATTGAATTAAAATGAAAATTTAGGTTGAACTAAATTTGAATTTATTATGTAGAAAACTAAATTGAATGAAAATTTAGATGAAACGTTGAATACTTTAAGTTTTGAAATATATGGAAATATAAAGGGGTATTTGTGATTATAAATCCAAATTTGAGATCGATAAAATTTAAGTGGTTATTTTAGAAATTGAGTTGAATTTAAATTGATAAATTGAGATTGAATTTAATTTGAATGGGAAGGTTGGGTTGATGTTGGAACGATTTGTTAAGTTGAGGAAATTGAAAATACTTTACTGTATAAATTATTTAATATATATAAATACTATTTTGGGAAATATAGAGATATTTGAAGTGAAAATGAGATTTGGCTTTGAAGTATAAATTAAGCTGAAATGACCACGGTGTTATAGTGTATATTTCTACCTTGTAGAAAGTTCCATGGACCCTTAGAGGATGGTTATCCCAAACATCCGTTAAGTTATTTGTATTTCAGTTGATATTTCACTTGAGTTGGATTTATTGATATAAGAATGTAAATCCTGACTCGAGTGTTTTGTGTTTTGCTTTACGCTCGGGTCAGACTTAGTGATACAGCATTTGAGACTCACCTTTGGAGTTCAGAGCTTCATTTGGAAATCCAACTATCGGTTCAGATTCCAGCCTTTCCAGTTGATTGGTTCAGAGAAGTCATATGTTGCATTGGAGACTTCACTGCATTTGAACTATTCAGTTGTATTTTTCTAACTCTGATGTATATAGTAGCTTCATGAACTACTATTCTTTATCTATTCCACTGCATTATATTACTCTGTGATCTGTGATTGATTTATTTACTGTATATTTTAAGTTTTGCCAAATTTAAATTAACAATTCGGTATTTTGAATTATTCAAGTCGGATATGTATGGTTTTATTGTCGATTTGAATGGCCCAAAATAGTGGGTCGTTACAATTGGTATCAGAGCTTTGGCTCTAGGCAAAACTTAGCATATATAGTAAATTTATTTACAGAGTCACTTTCGCTCGAGTTGAATCTCTTTCTTTTGACTCGATTTCCTTTGAATTTTGGAATGTCCCTCGGTTCCGAAATTCATTCTGTCTCTCCCTATTTTATATTCGTTTGATTCCGTAGTATCCCATAACTCCACTGAATGATTTGTAAAGGGGGTGAAAACTCCTTTTCAATTGGCATTGACTCACCGAAGATTTCTGTACCCTCGGTTTACGATGCTGCTATATCTTGTTATGCCGAATTCTATATCTCTGGCGATCGAATGTCGAATTGCCTCAGAAATTCTACACCGATCTAATTTTGGAATCACGGTTGACCGGTAAAGGTCATCCACGATTTATAGAAGTATATCCATCTTCTACTTTGTAATTTAATTATCTCATCTTCGATCGAGTCTTTCTTCGAATCAGGATTCTATTGATTGGAGTTCCTCTAAATTAAATCTCTATCTTTGTTTTGAAATCCATTCTTGAATCATCCTTTGAAAATGGGGTTTTGTTTGTATTTTTGAAATTGTTTATACCGAAATTTTATTTTGATAACTATGATTTTATATATATATAAAAGTGAAAATGTTTTCAATAAGGATTATATACCTATATATATATATAAAGCAAATAAGAAATGTTATTCTATATAAAAAGGTTTTGAAAGGATTTGAAATTTTGAAAAATTATAAGAAATTGATTTATATAAAAATGATTTATAACTGTAGCCGGTGTTTTGAAATTGGTTTTAAGATTTTTGAAATTATATAATAATATGATTTGAAAGTATTTTCTGAATAAGAAGTGTTTCAAATGACTTAAACGAGTTCCAATGATTTCAATGAAATTTCAAGGAAGTTTTAAGAAAATAGAAGTCCAGAACTTACTTTGTCGCTGGAAAATAATTTCGGTGATGAGTGCACGCATCATCGACATTGATTTTCGAGTTTCAGAGTGGGGGAGAGGCCACTTTAGTAGCTTTGCTATGCGAATGATATTGTGAAACAAATTTTGATTTCAAATTCCGAAGTATAATTCGATATTCGAAAGATATATGTATATATATTTAAAATGATTTAAAGGAAACCAGTATTCAGTCCTCAAGTTTCGGATTTGATTTGGTATAATCCTATCTATTTATTTTGATTTTCAAGTCTTGAATTGGAAATTTGATTTCCCTAACTATTTTGAATGTTCGAACACTTCCAAATCGAGATTAAATTTTCAAAGCTAAGAAATTTCGAAGAGTATAAAATGTTTGATAAAGAATATAAATTTAGTTTTGAAATGTTTTGAAAAAAAATAGTTTTGAATAATGGTTTTCAGAAAGGTAAATTGGATATTTCAAATAGAAATAGATAGTTTAAAAGTTTTAAAGGGATAAGTATAAATTTGGAAACCATTTTAAGTATAATTAATTTTGAGAAAATATTTGGTTTTGAAAATTTAATTGAAATTAAAAACCAGAACTTATATGGTGATTTTGGAAATAAATTTGTTTGACTTGAATTATTTTAATTTGGAAACTGGGATAATTTTCTAAACCTATTATTTTTGGAACTTTGAAATTTAGATATTTAATTTGGAAGAAAATTTGGTGAAATCATATATAATTTTGAAACTGAATTGATATTGAAATGATTTGAAATTTGAGAACCTTATATTATTAAGCACTTGATTTGGGAGTGGTCGAACTTATATAAAATGGATTGTATAAGTATGAAGTTGATTTGAAATCTATTAATTTGAAAGGTACTCAATTTAGAAAGAGATTTTATATAATCGAGGTCTATATAAGTATGATTTGGTCTACTACTGATTTTGGAAAGTATTCGATTTGGGAAAAATGGAATCCTATATATAAGTATTCGATTTTTCCCAACAAAGAAATGTTGAATTAATATTTGAAATTTAAATTCTTATGGTTCTAGATTAATTATTCGTGCCCGATACTATTCCTTGCATCTACCTTATCTGCTCAGTTTAGTTATTCACCTTGATTCCGTTTTCCAAATCTACCTTCCTTCCTTGTTGGATATATCCTTTAAAATATTGTTTAATTATATACTACATGGTTTAATAGAAATTTTAGTGTTATAAATATTTTAGAAGTTATTTATCTAAAATAAAACATATTTAAAAAAATGATTTGTGATCTAATAATAATATTTGGAAGGTATCTTGAAACAAAATAAAAATTTATGAATTTTTGATTTAATATTTCAATAGCTTCTTTGTAAATATAAGTAATAATGTAAATAATTGTTTTCAAAGGAGTTTGAAAAGTATTAAA
Source organism: Allium cepa (assembly GCA_030765085.1). NCBI lineage: Eukaryota > Viridiplantae > Streptophyta > Magnoliopsida > Asparagales > Amaryllidaceae > Allium > Allium cepa. Next base: position 305,849,270 of record CM060938.1, on the reverse strand, counting down.
GTATTAAAGAAAATTAAATTTCAAATGAAGTTATTAAATAAATATTTCAAATAAAATTTATATAGTTTTAAATTAATTGTTTATCTTGTCTTTCAATCAATTTTATTTCTGGTTGTTCTGTTCTCTTACTTCCTACCTTTTCGGGGACGAAAAGTTTTGAGCAGGGAAGAGTGTAATGACCCATAGATTTTAATAGTTTTAAATGGTTTTATTTAACGTAAGTAATTGAAACTTTTGATAAATTTTATATAATAATATTTTGAGATAAAAATTTAATATTTTGATTACGTCCAATTAAACATAGCAGATTTTAAATTTTCAATTTATTTTATCAAAGTTTATTCCATTGTGAAATTCTATTTAATTCAAGCTAGCTAATAAATTGCTTTAATAAATATTACAGAATCAATTTCTTTAATAAATAGTGCAGAATCAATGCACAGATGTTATCAATTTCATTTTTATGGTGGTACGTTCCTTTACGTTTCCTACCGGTTAAACTATAAATAATTTGCTATGATGGGTCAGCTAAATCAAAGCAACGTGACCGTTGTTATTTATTTCTTTTATTAATTGCTACAAATATTTTCACCAAATCAAGGGTTGACCGTTACTTGGCTTTCAAATTTTGGACTCTGCATTCAAAAAGAAACGTATAATATAATAAGTACTTCATATTTATTTTCAGTACGTTTCACAAAATTTTCTCCGTTCGTTCTTTTCTATTAAATATATACTTGCAGCTGTTATCAATCCATCGTTTCAATTTATTATATGGTCCGTTACTCTGCCTTTTCAGATTTGAACGTGCAGCTGGTGGCATTAAAAGTTGCTTTAATTATCCAGTGAATTATCGTGACCATCCCACTACTCTATATTTATTCCTGTACGTTTTATCTTCGCTTAAATTTCTCTGTCCATTCCTTTTTCCATTTTAATATCATTGCCTTTCCATACTCACGTGCTTTCCAATCAAGCAATAAATTGTTTAAATATCCACCTTATCAACTTGACCGTTGTTATTGCATCACACCAGTATATAATTCATATCTATCACTATTCTACCGTTTCTTCTTTAATAAATTATATGTAACAGTAAATCATAAATGGACAGCTCATTCTCCACCCATTCATTTCTCCTATTCAATTAATAATGGAATATAAAGTTATATATTTGGTATACAATTCAAACAACCGTTATCATTCATACCTCCTGAATTCTAGCGATTGACCCCTCTATTTCCATGGTTCCAATTTTACTTGCTGGATTACTCATTCCTACCGTTCAACTATATTAAATATTTATAACGTGTAGTCTCTAAGCCTATTTGGCTTCATTTTTTCTTCCTCTCTTTTGCTTCTTGAAAAAAAAAGAGATTTTTCCCATTACAATGCTAAAACACATATGATGGAAAAATAAAAAAAGGACAGGTTCCCCTTCCTATAGCTTTGTCAAGCCTCCACCACCACAGCTCAAACCACCTGTCAAGAGCCACAACCCACTCCATGCCTCCTCCCCTCGTCATCCATATTTTTATAAACGGTATGCGTATCATATTGCAATATATGTTTCGTTTTTAAATGTTTACATATAGCATGAATATGTACAAGTACTATATATAGTCTATTTTGTTTAATGGATATGTTATACAAGTTGTGTTTTCTTTTGTCTAATGGATTTCGAAACTTATAATAATTGCATTAGTTGTTGTTTTCAACTTCCTGCAACACTTTTTTTTTATTATAAATTTTAGCTTGCTGAAATTCTCTTTTCATCTATATTATTGTATTCTATTATCTAATATATACATTTTACCTAGCTATATATATATATATATATATATATTATATTTTAAGGTGTATATATATAAGTTTTCATAACCCTTTATAATATGTAGCTATGTATATAAGATTGGACCTGTTATATATGAAAGCATTGGTTATAGCAATTAAAAATATGCAAAGGAATATATGGTGATATTTACTTATGAATAGAACCAGATACGTACCACCATCTGTATCTTCATCTCTCTTCCCTTGTTTTTTATTATTATATATATGTATATATTCTTTCTTTCTTTCTTTTCTCTTTTCACTCCTTTCATTTTATAGCTTTTAAATAAATTGAGTCCACTCATACCATTATCTTCGCCGATCCCGTTCTGACTTGTTCCATCAATTCTTGTTATCATCTTTGGTCGTTGAGTTCTTGTCGATTTTGCTTTGCTTCGATTCATAATTCAAATTTCAGTTCCTGTAGCAGTATGCATATCCGTGTCATCTTCTGCATTCTCTGGGCTCGAGAGGTGACTAATCACTCACGATTAACATTCTTTTATTCATTAAATTTGATTTCAATTGAAACGACAATTGAAATATGCTGCTGTAGTTATTTAAATTTGTTATATATGCTATTATCTATAACTGTTCACCTGTGGGATATGACACCATATCCGGTTGTTTATATTATATTGTTATTGATGATATATGCCTGTTATTTTATTGTATTTCCTGTTATCACTCTGCAAGTTCCCTGTAGTTTAGAAATCACTATGGGTTGAAATGATACATACCCGAACAGACTTTAGAATAGGAGAAAAATCATTATGGGTTGAAATGATAAACCCAAGCGATTTTCATTTTATTGAATTTGGGATTACGGGTTGAAATGATATCCACCGGTATATATTTAGTATACAGATTGAAATGATAAATATCCGTAGCACTTGACTATATGATAGGAAATATATACAGACACCGTTGGTCCATATAAATATTTTGAAAATAATTTCTGTGATTTTGGAAAGAAATATATGGTTTAATAAATTTGATTCTTAAGATATTATATAAATGAAAATTGTATATATAGATTTAGTAGTAATATTTGATTTAAATTAGGTTGATTTAATACATATAATATGGTTAAGTATTTATGTAAATCTATATTTCAAATAGATTCTCCTGTAATAAATTGAATAATTAAGATTGGGAGATAAATTTGGGTTTATAAAAATTGTATTTAAATAAGGATTTATTTAATTTAATCGATTTGAAATTTTTGAATGGGAAATTTAAAGGGTATGATTTTATAACTGGATTTTTGATTTAAGTGATTTAATGAATATTTCACGTTTAAATAAATTAAAGAAAATATTGAGTAAAATGTAATTTAAGGTTACTTAAATGATATTGAATCTAATAAGGGAGTATTTCAAGACTAAATAATAATGAGGTTAAATCGGGATCTATATGAAACTGTTATATAGAACATTTAAATATTAAAGCCTTTAACTATATTGGAATTTAAATGGTTTATGTTGAGATTAGGATCTGTATTTGAAATCAACGTAGTTGAATTTGTTATTTAGCAACTAAATTGAATTCGAATGAAAATTTAGGTTGAACTAAATTTGAATTTATTATTTAGAAAACTAAATTGAATGAAAATTTAGATGAAACGTTGAATACTTAAAGTTTTGAAATATATGGAAATATAAAGGGGTATTTGTGATTATAATTCCGAATATGAGATCGATAAAATTTAAGTGGTTATTTTAGAAATTGAGTTGAATTTAAATTGATAAATTGATATTGAATTTAATTTGAATGGGAAGGTCGGGTTGATGTTGGAACGATTTCTTAAGTTGAGGAAATTGAAAATACTTTACTGTATAAATTATTTAATATATAAAAATACTATTTTGGGAAATATAGAGATATTTGAAGTGAAAATGAGATTTGGTTTTGAAGTATAAATTAAGCTGAAATGACCACGGTGTTATAGTGTATATTTCTACCTTGTAGAAAGTACCATGGGCCCTTAGAGGATGATTATCCCAAACATCCTTTAAGTTATTTGTATTTCAGTTGATATTTCACTTGAGTTGGATTTATTGATATAAGAATGTAAATCCTGACTCGAGTGTTTTGTGTTTTGTTTTACGCTCGGGTCAGACTTAGTGATACAGCATTTGAGACTCACCTTTGGAGTTCGGAGCTTCATTTGGAAATCCAACTATCGGTTCAGATTCCAACCATTCCAGTTGATTGGTTCAGAGAAGTCATCTGTTGCATTGGAGACTTCACTGCATTTGAACTATTCGGTTGTATTTTTCTAACTCTGATGTATATAGTAGCTTCATGAACTACTATTCTTTATCTATTCCGCTGCATTATACTACTCAGTGATCTGTGATTGATTTATTTACTATATATTTTAAGTTTTGCCAAATTTAAATTAACAATTCGGTATTTTGAATTATTCAAGTCGGATATGTATGGTTTTATTGTCGATTTGAATGGTCCAAAATAGCGGGTCGTTACATAATAACTTTCTATTTTTGTGGAAATAAGGGTAAAATCAAACGTTTTGATTTGAAAAGGTAAAATGAAAATATTATGACCATCACCTAAAACTTAAAAGGAAAGAAATAGGTTGGAGTTGGTTAAAGATGATTAAATAGCCCACTAAGGAAAAAATTGACTATAGAGGGTAGAAGGACAGAGTACTAGGTCGAACTTTTGTAGTAGTCAAAGGTGAGCACCACTTTGTGTTTCTCCGCTAAGTATGGTTTGAATTGTAGAATCTTTTACATAATAAAGGATTAAAAGTATGATTGGAGTAAACCAATTCAAAATAAGGAAAGAGTAAGTTAGGATGTTCTAGTTGTATAAAAGAATATTGCGGATGTAAGTAGTTTTCGGTTTGAAGTGTTAAAGGGACAAGTGGGGTCTACTTCAATCTGTATTAGGAATGTTCAGTACCAAATACGCATTTTCTTGATTACATTAGACAATCTTAAATGAAATACTGAGTATAGGTTTGGCGCCATTGCAACAAGATATTAGTTGGTACTATATATATGGAAATAAGATATCTATAGGTCGCGAATAGTCTAGCTATTGTGTTGTCCCTTGAAGGCTACGGACCAAGTGGACAAGAATGCGAAAGTGCCTATTCTATACATGTTAGTGGATTTATGTCATAGTAATTGTGTCCCATGAATGCCTAGATGTGAATCTTGGGATTGTAGGGTTGAGTATTGCACATACTTAGATATGGAAATTAAGAGGAAAGTGGTCCATAAATTAATAAGGAATTTCATTAAGGAAATTGTATTATGATTCCTAATTTTATTGGGAAATTGATATGGGTTAGTAGATATAACAGGAAGTTGTTATAAAATTGGAGTAGGATTTAAGTAGTATTTTAATTTATCGGAATGAAGTGTGTAGCAATGTAAATTTCTATAAGTAATCCAGTTTGTTACAAAAGTGTACCGTTTGAAATTACACTGGAATATACTCAAAGGAAAGAGATGTACAAAATAAGGATTCATCGTATTTTGTATCGTATATTTCAATAATAAAAAAGATACAATTTCTTGTAGTTCCAAACATAATGCAAATCATCTTTTAGGTAATTTATAGAAAGTTATAGAGTCCACATTTTCTTTTAGAAAAATATATAGTTCCAATACATTAAAATGCAGAAATCCCTAAGTACAAACCAAAGTAATTGTCGTCGTGTCTATTGGATTAAAATAGCAAGGCCCTATTTCACGTTAAGCTATCTCAACCATAAAATAAATAAAATAATTGGAATAAAATGATAAGAGGTTATGTTTGGTAATAAGATCTCATTCATGGGATGACATCAAGGAATAGATAAAAAATTTGGAAGTTCAATTTACAAAAGGTATCCCAGATAAAGTAGTAGTCAAGATTTTGCAACGGATGGTTAATTCAAGAATGTGGGTCTCCATCAAGAGAAAGATATTGTTATTTGCACGCATTGGGAATGCGAGGGCTATTTTCATAGAAAATAAGATCAGGGAATTTTTGCTAAGATTTGGAGGAAGGAATCAAATGATTGTTCTCAGTCATCCCTCGAATTGGAAGAAGACTGCTTAATTAAGGAGATTCGTGGAAGACTAATTTAGCATATACATTTATGTTGCATAAAAATCATACGCGAATGAGGTGCCATGATTTTTGAAAGACTGAGTAAAGTGAGATGACTTAAGTTGAGTAAATTGAAAAAGAAGTTATGCTCTAAGAAATCACCAGGTTTAGTAAATACTTAAGTAGGTAGTACTATAGGTAGTAATGTTTGGACAATTGGAATGGTTGTAAACATATCTACAGGTCGTGTTATGGATGATGGATGCTAGTGGATGTATTGTTTAGGTTGTTTCTTTATACACTTAGGACAGTATATCCTCTAGGTAGTATGCAGACATTCACATTATCTCCTACAGATTATTTAGCTTGTATTATACATATGAATGCTTAGTGGTCGTTTATCTTATTAAGAATTATGCATATGGAAGTTACATATAGATGAAATGATTGTGCATACATGTAGAATTGCAAGTATATTTACTTAGGATATTACATATATTTGGTTGCACGACATGAACATTTGCATAATAGGAGGTCGACTAGATCGGGTGACCACCTATTTTTTTGCATTAGCATAGGTTCACGTTGCATATATGCATATACATTGCATTAGAAAATTCTAAGGACAATGGTTGTCCATGAATGATGAATGAGTAGATGGTTGTAGTTATTGATTATGTGTGTATGTTAAAATTTTCCGTCCTTAGGGATTTCGATGACGAAGTCCTTTTAAGAGACAGAGAATGTAACACCTTGTAAATTTTAGTAATAAATTAAAATATTAATAAGGGTAAAAATGTAATATCACATAAAAGGACAAAATAATAATTTTCTATAAATGAATGAATTTGGAGAATCTGACTATTCTATTATGTCATGTACATTTTTCTTGCCTGAATTCATATACAAGTTGTTAGAAACAGATAACGTATGAAGAAGATACAAAATGTTTACTGTAGGTTGCATTTCATGTTTTGCGCCTATTTTGAAATTAATTTTGAGAATTAGTTTAAGGATAACGGAAAACTTATTTGTTAAGAAATAAGTTGAATATGTGTAAATTACTTCAAGAAAAGATATGGTACAATGATGAGCGTACATTTAAAAGAGAAGGAAAAAGTTTTTATGCATGCGGATGTGAAAATGCTTCAAAAAAGAAAGCATTAATTATTATTGTACTTAATGGGTTGAATACACTAAAGAAAAAAATATGTCAATATATTTAAAAAGAGTACAATTTTTTCAATGAATATTAATAAATAAAGTGTTTTGCTAAAGGCACTCATTTTTCCACTTCCTAATACCACAGAAAAAAATTATAAACGCAAAAAAAAAATTGTATACTTTCTAATACCAAAGTCAGTTCATATGGCAATCAACCACCGTGTAAATTTGTTTTGCACGACAAATAACCGTCGACCAACACCGTTTTCCACGGCCATCAACCACTAAACTGCTGTTGTTTGATGGTTAATCGCTGTGGAAAATATTATCGGTCGACGGTTGATCGCGGTGTAAAAAAAGGTCGAAAATAATTCCTTTGATAACCCTTTAAAAGTCCATATTAGGAAGAGTATACTATAAAATTTTATGATATTTTTTAGCAATATTATTAGAAAGAAATAATGAGGTGCCCATAGAAACATACTAAATAAAAAAGAGCATATTTAACATAAAGAGAGAGGACATTAATTACCCTTTTATGAAATTTATTATTGTAATCAATATGTGTTTCGCGTTTTAAAAAGAGAAGATAACAAAATACTTTAAAAAAGAGAAGAATAGATCTAATTTTATGTATTTATAAAGTAAAATAACAATGTGTGCACAAAAGTAGAGGATTATTTTAAAACGAACGACAGCGTAATGAAATATGTATAAAAAGAAGGCATTTAATAAAAGTTACGTATTTTGAAAAAGAAGAGGATATGTCTAAAATTGTATGTTTGAAAGATAAATACAAATGAAAGTAAAATGTTATCTTAGGGGAAATGTATAGATAAAGACAATAAATAATAATGGGATTTATTACTAAACATAGATAGCTTAGGTTAGAAGGGAGGTGCAATGATATGTCTAGGAAGGATAAGAAGGCATGTAACTTTATGAAATAAAGGTAACAAAATATGGAAGTGGATTGTTATTTAAAAAAAAGGGCAAAAAGAATATGATATTTCTTTATTTTTTAAAGGATAAGGCCTTTAATTAATACGCATATTTATAGTGGAAATTAGGTCTCAACGACAATTTGTAAAGCGACATTAGTTTCTAGGATATCAATTCTAATAATTAAGTTTGTAAGACAACACATATTTGCTTTTAATCAAGTACTTTGGTCAACATTTTAATCAAATCGATCGTTAGAGAGATTTGCTTGCTACAATTGTCCAAAATAAATATTTTGAAGCCCGAATAACAATGCCACTTTCCTAATATTGTTTTCCCATTTAGATTCAATGCCAAATATTCTGTTCATATGCTAATACCATTTCTTCTTCAATTCTGCAACTAATATTCTATTTCTACTACAATCTCCATCACTGTCAATTCAAACATTCTACACAGAAGCAATCCTTTTCACCACCAACTACCCTAACCGTGTCACCACTACCAACCACCACACTATCAAACATCAATAAATCCACAACGTTGTCATTATTTTATCGAACATAGATCGCTAGATCCATCGCGACATCAATATTTTACCATATCTACATCACCAGACCCTTACAATCATCATCTGCAGGTATGAAAAATTAGGTTTTGATAACTTATCCACTTTTTATTACCGATTGAATTTGTTATAAATAATTCAAACTATTTGGCTCAAAGTATGATTCAATTGAGTCATAATACTTGTCAATAACTCTTTAGTCGTGATACTAAGATGAGCAGAGCCCTCCAAAATCTAGTAAGTTAAATTTAGAAGCGAAGTGTAATAATGATGTTCAAATATAGTAAGTTAAAATATATGAGGTGCAATTTATAATCTGCACTGCTGTTATTTTATGATATAATTCCATAAAGTTGGGAATTTTGAAATCTTAGGTTATATCGTAAGATCATTATTTTCGCTTCTTCCTGTTAATTTAATGTATATTAAATGCCATGATAAATTTAAAATTAGATAACGCATCACATGTAGCTGATCAAGTTAAAGTGTTGTAGCCGTTAATAAGTAATATAGTGCAGATATTAATATTAATATCATCTGTTTGATGGAATTCATATATTTATAGTTAAAAGGTTTCTCGAAAGACATTGACAGGGTATATACTTTGAAATTGCGGAGAAAAGATCAAGCATAATAAAAGTAGCTACATAAAGTTAGTGTAGTTGTATGAAAACTAATTCAAATTTCTTCTACAACTGGTTGTAATATCATAAAGTGAAAGACAATATATGTTAGAGAGAAATGTGTTAGACTCTCCATTGATTCATTGACTCAAATTAAAGTCGTTCATTACTAAATGCTTGGAAGTCGAATAATTTTTAAAAATCTGACTACACTACGGCAGTATTCTTAATTTGGCGTTGGACAAAGGCATATATGTTATTGACAGTAGTGTTAATTTCAAGAAAATTTGTAGTCATTAAATTAGGATTTGAATAAATAGAAATCTTTTATGATACATAATGCAGAATAATTAGACTGCTATTTTGAAATTTCCTTCTGCAGTTTATTGTAAGATTCATTACGCTATCCTCATGACCTCAAATCCATTATGTACCGATGAACCATCTAATCTCTTTTAGGATAACCGACTAAGCATGTAGGCAAGCACTTCCTTGTTCATTTTCTGATTAACAAATATTGGATTCAAACTGAAGAAGTGGCATAACAGTTTAAACTTTTAAAATATTGCTTTAATCCACAATATATCTAAGCTTTTGCTTATTTCTTTCTCTACACTATGTCTCTTTTATTTAAAAAATTTATGAAAAAAGATTTTCAAGACAGTTGTAGTAAATTGTTGAATTTAAATTCATTGTATTGTTTCATATATAATATAATTGAAAATAGAGTAATATAATTATGTACAAACATTGTTGGTTTGATGGATGTGTCATTTTATAAGTGTCGTGTCCTTCAATAATGTTGTTCAAAAGAGTCAGTGAAGCCTACCTTATAGTAAAATGTAAAGTATGTTGTTACTATAATCATCATCATCGAAGATGTTCAAAGAAATAACACCCAGAATCATTGATGTAAAAGCTACGATAAGTGAAGCTGAAGAATAACAACAACATTTGAAGTCCATTAGCGCCAATAAGGCACAATGATATAGGGCATTGAAGTCATCTTTCACAAGGGAGAACCGGTCTTTTGCTACGTCGACCACCATCACTATTAAGTAATATAATGCTATCGCCTTCCATCAACCACTGGACATTGACATCGAGGCTCATGATTTCCAAAGCAATGTTGAATGAAGTCATATCCTATCAATGTCGACATTGTCAGCGTCAACCATTCTGAGTGCTGCTTGTGATAAGAGTTATTAAGTACAGATTATGTTTTCGATCCAAATGTTTCTACCCATTGAAACTGCCTTATAAAGGAAACACAAGTTATGAATGTTGCCGAAGTTCGATACTACTACAACATCGACTCTTATGAACATTCTTGGGAGACAACATACATCTACATATGCGATGTTGATGACTGTCGTCATCAATGTCCACAAGTGTTGTTAATACTGCATTTTGCACGCTAACGAATATCGACATCGAGGGTCATTAATGTCGCCGCTATTCAATGCTGCCAACATCAATCAAAGAAGGTCTCAAAATATGGAATCGCCGTCATCGATATTCATTAGCGATGCGGAGAATCATCAATACATCCAAAAGGGTTGTTGAAGCCACTTTTACTAATGTCCTCTTTCATCTACGATAATACGTGGTGGTAATGAAAGTTGATCAACGAAGAATAGACTATCAACGCAAGGTTAGAGATGCCAAGTATCGACCACATTGAACCAATGCCGAAGTTTAGCTATATGAACACAAGAATGCTAGCCATGATGTTCGACAATGCTACTAATTTCAAAGTCGATAAATTGTCAATCTTGATGTTCGACGATGATACTAATGCCAAAGCCAATTGATGCCGAAGTCTACCACTTACTGAACTCTATAAATATGGGACTGGGGGCTTCCTAGAGGAGGCCGAATACTCTCTTCTCATTTCTTGATTTTAAACTTTTTAAACCCTAAATTGAATTGGGGATTTTTCCTGTTGTAACATTTGAACAATTGTACACTAAGGATTTGGAAATTAAACAAGGACATAATTTTTGACTCGATTTAGACTATGGCTTGCATATTCGATTGATTTAGCACATTGATCTACTTGAAATTGTGACTTGCATAGCATATTGAATTTCCTTTAAACTTATGATTTGACTACTGCGTGCATATTGACTTAGATTTACATACTACCTTGAATCCTCAGTGTCGTTGATGGCTAAATCAAGAGCCAATATAAATGCATACTTCTCCTTGATGATTTCATCTTGCTTCAACAAGGCCTCTCATTGATTAGCTCTACTTACTAATCACTTTTGGGGTTGATGAATTTATTCATTAAAATTTTGGTGTTAGAAGGAGGGCCCGAAACTCCGACTACATTAAAATCCCAAGTGGAACTTCACTAACCTGCATATTTAGGGCATGAAGAACTTTCGTAACCAAGCATATCCCATTCCAAGATAACCAATCTTAATCCTTAGCATCAAGCCATTTAATCGTGTTAAGATGTCAGAACAAGGATCTTCTGAACCTCGAACTATTTGGCCTGCCTATCATGTTACCAATGACCTCTGACTTTATGAAGAACAAGTATTTAAATTGACGACCTTGCAGGTTATAAATGAAATGAAGTAAGCAGCCCTTTACGATTTAGACAATTAGAGCATAAATCAATCTCACATAGACCCTACTTCAATTTTCGCCTTTGGAAGAAAGAGCTCGAAGAAGGATAATTTATTCTTGAAGAAAAGGAGGGACATCCAATTCTAAGCCAACAAAACTATATCTGAAAACGAAATAACAAGTGATTTTGACATATTCGCTCAGAAATGGCATAAGGTCATGATTCATTCGTTGAACTTTAGTAAAATTCAAAGGACATCAAAGAGGAAACTAATCATCGAAGAAGAGATACCTATAGCAAGCAGGAAAAGGGTAAAGCTTCAGCTAAGAGGGCTAGCCTTCAAATCATGACTTCCAAAGATTGCATTCTCACCACTTCTCTTGAAAACATCTATTTCCTGACTAAGGATGAGCTTAACTGTTGGCCTTCATAAAAGAGGAGACCTAAGTTCGAATGGAATCATGGAAAATCATATTTTTACAATCACCTTGCAAATGGTGATGATACCTCAATGTTGGAGCTTAGAAGGAATGATCATAAATTATCTAAGGCAAGAAAAACTCAACCATTTTGTATAAAGATGTTAAGTCAATCACCAATAAAGGTTTTATAAACAAAATAGGTGTTTCTACGTAGCCATCAAAGGCTCATGACCACAAGAAGTCCCTGGCCATAAAAGGTCCCAGCCATCAATGGCACCTGACCGCAAGAGGCCTCTTACCATCAAAGGCCTCATCCATCAAAGGCTCATGACCGCAAAATGTCCCTAGTCATCAAGGCCAAGTAGTGATTCTTATCTATAAAAATCAGGGGCCAAGAAAGTGCTTCCTATCAATCTATCTTCTGAAGGAAGGTTTATCAGATATGAGCCGAATATGCTCCCAAGCAAATACAACGTCCAGTTATAAGATAAGGATTTTCAAACTTCAACTATTATTTGCAAATATGGATTTATGGTCTTCTTCTTCCATATATGGATTTCGGGTCTTCTTTCATATATGAATTTTTGGTCTTTAGTTATTACTAGATATGAATTACTGGCCTTCTTCCGGATATGGATTTCTGGTCTTCTTTCAAATATGGATTTATGGTCTTCTTTCAGATATAAATTTCTGGTGTTTTATTATTGCCAGATATGGATTTCTGGTAGATATAGATTTTTGGTCTACTATTATTGTTATCAAATTTGGGTTTCTAATTTTCTTCAATTCCCAAAATAACTCTCAGGTCTTATTTAAGTCAGTTCTCAACTCAAATTCATTTAACATGAATCTCTATTGCTACCGGATATTTAAATTGAGCTCAATCGGTAAGATATTTGATTCCCTATGCAAGCGTAAAGTTAATCTACACATTGGAAACTCAAATATGGAAAAGTAAAATAAGCAATTTCAAATTAAAATTGGAATTGTTTCGCGATTAAATACCCTGTATTTGAGGTAACATTCATTAAACTGTAAATTTACTTATAATATAATACGTTATGTACAAAGTGGCAAGTACAAAATTCAAATGACAAAGGGAGCTAGTTTAAAGCAAATCATCACTAAAACTCGAGGTTCTGTGCAGTCTTTTCTAAATCTCGGGCAAATATAGGGTCAACAACATGGCAGCATTCAAGAGTTCTTTGAATGTATTATCTTTTTTCGAACCGTATTTTCATCGTCAATTGAAGAAATCTAAACATTGAAAGTGCATTGGAGAGTCCTATTGGCTCCTCGTAAAGTTTTGACTGTGCTATTCAACTCTTCGATCTTTTGTTTGAAAGTATATCTCTCATGCTCGAGCTTTTAAACTTTGCTCTTGTATTCGCTTATATGTTTAGATACTTTCTTGTCCTATTGCTTTCCAAAATGTTGTATGACCTCAATTTAACCGTTTTGCTCCATGATGAGATTGTTTCATTTCTTAAGCTCAGAGGCATGTTTAACAAAGTAGGGAATTCTTGGCTCGTCGAAGAACGAGATCTAGTAATTCTACCAGGGGTGGGGATAGGAAGGCCGGCTTCACCCGTACTTGCAAAGAGCTCTAATGATTAACATGGAACTTGACTCATTATTAAGTCTACTTCAAGATCGTTTATTCTCTAATGTAATTTAGCTTTCTGTGTGTCAGCTCCGATTGAAGGACATGACTCATGAATTAAGTTAGTTTTCTCTTTTAACGCATGAAGCTCTTTCTCCCTTTCTTCAAATAGCTTCTAAATGCTAGTAGTCATTTCCTTATAAGTCCTAAATGCCGATTTCAAAAATAAGTTGTTCCTATGCCACTCTTGCACTACAGGATTATTCGGGAATTGCAAAGTTGAGTCGTCTTGGGATGATCATTTTTCTTCTATGTAAGCGAGCAACCTGTCCTTAATCTCAATGATTTGCGAAGCATCTAAAGAATTAGATGTAAGCACTAATTGAGTTTCCTACTAAGAATAAGGGAGACAATAACTAATATATAGAAAACAAAATTTTCTATTAATAATATGCAGAGTTCACAAGTAATACAAAATTAAGGTTGCATCATAGTTCTATTTTCAAAAAATATTGATCAACATTCAAAGTCCCAAAACTATAGTTTTAGCTTTTTCAAATGACTTAGCAGAAAACATAATTTTAGGATCGAAGGAAGCCTTTATTCCTTCCCGGGTGTAAACAGGAGGGAACCGACGATAATCTCCTTCCCCAACTGGAGAGTTATCATGACCACGTATTATTTTGGTGTGATAAGATCAGATTTCATTGTGCAACTTGTCCTTCTGATCACTAAGAAAGTCAAAATAGAAATAAGGGTCATGCATGTGGACCTCTTGTAAATCTCTAAAGAAGCAATGTCTTGCCAATTGCGATGTTTGAAAATCGAAATGTTTTTCATGAAATCTCTCTTTAATTTGACAAATTTACTCAAGAGGTCATTAGGAACCAGACTAAACGAGAGGTTTTTATTCTGTACAACATGTTGAATTGAAATTAAACTAAAGATAAGAAAACCAAAACGATGAAAACTACAAGTAAAACAAGAAGCATATCACCGTTGAATAATCATTCAGGTTCATAGAAAATCAATTTCTTATATATTTCAGAAATATATCTCTTCTTATTATACCTGAGTATTTCGGTGGAAAAAGAGCTAGAAGAAAGTGTATAGATGCCACTCTAGGAAGGTTCCAACACACCTCGGGTGGGGATCAAACTCATACTCATACAAATATTTGCAAGGGAAGCATCGGACGAAAAACCTATGGTTGTCACCTAAATATGAGAAATTGATAAATTTACCTCTACAATAAGTTTTGCAAAGAAAATCCACCAGGGCGTTTCTATCATCAATTAGCATCCAAAAGAATCATCGGTTCGAAATTCCCCTTCACGAGTATTTCTCGGTGATGACAGATTTTCTTCATCCGAGGAGCAATTTCTCTTTCTTTGAAGAATCGTAATCTTGATGCACTTTCAACAAATTTCGTATATTTTTCGGACAACTCATTATAATCTTTCATTTACTCATCCAATTCTCTATTTAATCGATCAATTTTTGTTTGTTTCTTTTTAAGTACAGTTTCATTGTAGTATTTTGATTCTCCTCTTAACTAAAATAACTGATATGTTAACTAAAAATTATTTCGTAACTTAACACATTTGAATATGAGAAAGCGGAACCAATGACAAAGAGATTTTCCCTTTGTTCTTGGGTCTTTGGTCTCGAGAAGCACTGCCTATTTTGAGAGAATCATTCTTTGGAAGATCCGGTAAGTTGGTAGCTTCAGCATCTTGGACAGTTGAGTCCAAATTTGCTTCAATGGATCAATCCTTATCACTTAGCCCTTTAAAAAATCCCACTCCATCACCTCCATTACCTTCACCATCACCATCATCATGATCGTCATTGTCATCATTATCATCACCGTCATCTTCCTCTTCATCAAGTTTTAGCTATTCATCAATGGGAGCATCGTCGAATGTCAGCTACTCTCTAGCGTTAATTTCTTCCTCAGTAGGGAACTCTGCCTCAAGAGCCTTCTTGTCTTTCTTTATTCTAGGACTTAATTTCCTCTTGCATTTTTCACTCTAGGCAGGAAGAGATGAAAAATCCAAATCTGGGAATTTCCTGATGTTGTTGGCATATGCCACATATAGAGCATCTTCATAACATCTCTCGGCGATCTTAGAAAGAACGACATTAAGAAATGAAGCGACCATTTCCTTGGCATCATTAATGATGTTATTTGAGTAATCTAGGAGGTTAGATTTTCACTGTAGTTGATCTTCTAATGATTCGTTATTGTTGGCTAGTTCTGAGTTTTTCTTGGCAAGCTCGGAGTTTTCTTTAGTCATCTTCTCCAAACCAGCTTTGAATCTACTGAACAACTCAAGATCGCTTCCAGATTCTTCATTGCTCTTCCAACAACTCTCTTGCTTTCCTTTCTTCATCAAGAGAAGAAGAAAGTTTGCCTTTTTCTAAAATCGCCTTATCTCTTGCTATGGCAATGTCGATCATATCACTTTGGAGCAAAGAAACTTTTCCCTTTAAGCTGAATTACTTTGTTGGAAGGCCCCTAGGAAGTGCCTCATAGAAGGAACATATACTTTCCTACCTAAAATATGTAATCCATATAAGTTAAAACAAAATCCATAAAATTAAAGCTAACCTAGTGAATAGAAAAACGTACTGATATGAGCTATTTGAGAATAAGGTAGAGGTGGTGATCATAATAAAATGGAGGTTGTAGTGATATTCCAAGAGAAGAAATGGAAGGAGACTGAATAGCCAACTGTGCAATATCTTCAAAGTTTAATGTTAAAGTTTGAGTTTGAACCCTTATGGGGATAGGGGATCATTTGGAGAGAGAGTTAGATCGAGTTCAGCGCACATGCGACTGATTGACATTGGGGAAGAAGAGAATGTAATATTAAGAAGTGGTTGGTGTTGAATATGCGCTTTGCGCTATATGATTTTTGTTTGATGATAATAAACATATATACATTCATTTAAATGTATTTGTTAATGTACTATTTTTCATAGAATAAATAAATACTTGTTGAATAAAATAAATTACACAGAATTTGAATTTGAATTCAAACAAAATAAGTTAAACAGATTTTGAATTCAAACAGAAATTTTATTCAAACAAATATTTATTACAATTTTGAATAGTATGTATTTGGTAATGTACTATTTTGTTTTTTCATAGATTAAATAAATATTTGTTGAATAAAATTAAATTACACAGAATTCGAATTTGAATTCAAACAGAACAAGTTAAACAGATTTTTGAATTCAAACAGAAATTTTTATTCAAACAAATATTTATTACAACTTTGATAGTACAATTTCAAGCTCTCACTATACATATACAATTTTGACTACAATACATGACATTTCACATTTACATCACAACCTAACTACATATCACTCACACTCATATTTTTGTCTTCAACTATAATCCAGTTTGAATCCAGCATCTGAGTAATCTGCAAAAATATTTTCAAACGCAGTAAAATTGAAAGAGAAATATTTTTGAAATTTGAAAGAAACGATGATTTTGAAAACATTGTTTGCCTCAGTTATTTGGGTTGTTCGTCATCATTTTTGACTGTGCAATATCTGTGCATATCAGTATTTTTATCAGGGACGGGTAATTATAAGTGGCTGCAGTACACACGTGTACATTCGTATACGTGTGCACTGCCTCGCCAACTTGTGTGCAAAAAAAAAAATCAAACAAAAGCACAGAAATCTAAAACAAGGTCAAACCCAAGATAGGTTCAACTCAAGGCAGTAGTGTATATGAACACAATTAAACTACAACAGGTCAGAGGTGAAAACAATGCAATACTGAAGTGATGAAGTGCATATAAACAACTGCAACACACATGCACGACTTATCACAGTGAAACTCAAGCAAGCCAGACCAACACTGCAACTCAAAATGAAACATGTATGCAGCATCAAGTCAGAACACAGTGAAAACTCGAGTCACAGTACAGGCCAACATGTTAATGCAAGAACAAGTCAGCAGATACATGAAAAATGGAAGTAACTCATGCAACAAAATGTCACAGCAAGATGAGGGAAGAAACCAGAATGGAGCTGAGACTGCATGAACATGAATGCATCAATAAACCAACTGCAGAACCTCAAGTGACATGGTGAAGTAGTACAAAAAAGCAAGTGCAATTTGAATCAACATGGCCAAGACTACTGCATGCAACATGGAATGCAAAGACAATGCACCACTGCAAATTCAAACAATGTCCAAACAACAAACATGAAAATGAACCAAAGTAATACAGCAGCCCCAAACATCAGTGGACACAAACAGAAACATCAATGCAATGCAACACAAATGGGTTCACATATACCAAGCCACAACCAACAGTGCCAACATGAACATAACAGGTGAAGCATCACCAAAGACTCAACAGGGAACAACTAAATCAACTGCAACAACTCAAGTGCTACCAGTGAAACACAAATGAACGAATATCACAATGAATCAACAATACATGCAGGTGAACAGAAAACTTTGAATCAAAACATAATCAAGACCAGTTGATAACAGGGAACACAAGTGTGGCAAATGCAATATGGTGAAGCAGCATTGATACAGCAAAGTCAGAGACTACAACATCAAAGTGCAGTGCAACATGAACCAACTCCAAAATGTATCACTAACATATACTACAGGGATGAACACATGAGAATGGACAAGGCACCAATCAAGTCCAGCTACAAGTTGCAGACTCCAAGTTGCAGACTCAAAGCAAACATGACACCAAGCTACAAAACTCAATGGCAAATGAAGCAATACAGAATAAAATACAAAGGCATAGCAAGAGTCACAAGACCATCAAGCAGTGAGCAAGTGCAAATCGAGCTCCAGAAATAACAAATGCAGACACAAATTTCAACAGTGTAGTGAAATGCAGTGGTATGCAGCAGAGAAAATATAAAAGCAATGGTGATGGCCGAAGCTAATACAGAGTAGTGGATTCGCATACCCAAAATCAAGTCGAAGTCAAACATTATTCAGCATCAAGCCAAAGCCGTGATCAAAATTTAAATGTTGAACAAGTCAAAATCGAAGCCGTGTCAACCAAGCATCAAAATACGAAATTGACAAAGTCAGGTCAATCCCAAGCATCAATACAAGATCGAACGACTATTGACAAATTCAACTATATTCAGACGAACGTAATTCAAGGAGTTCGAACGCATATATAACCAAATCATCACTGGCAAATTAAATCATCGAGTTCAAGTATCAACTTAGAAAAGCAAAAGGAGACAATACATACCGAATTCACAAGCAACGAACTCGATCGAGCAACTGCAAAACGAGCAATAGTCAACCATCAGAGAAGTAGCGAGTTAGGGCAACATATCTCAGATCAATTGAAGAAACCGAAGCCCTAATTGCAACAAAGAGCCGAAGCCCTAACTGGAACAAAGGGAACGTAGCCCTAATCAGAACGAAGCCGCCATTATTCTCACGAACGAGACAAAAAGGGGATCGGGCTGGAGATAACAAAAAAAATAAGGAACGGGTTTAAGTGGGCCGGCCTTATTTTCTAAAGGCTTTGTTTTTTTTAATTAGGGTTATTCTTAGGGTTTAGGGTTATTTATTTATGTGTTTTTTAATTATCGTTTTTATTTTTCGAATCAAAACTTTGTAAATCACCACCTAGGGTTTAGGTAGTGTCAGATTGTCTAGTTAGAATTAGTTCAGTGAGCAGGGTGTGCGAGTTTGCAAAATTCTATTGTAGGCGGGAGCAGAGTTTGCGAGTAAGCGAAGCTCTATAGGCGGGAGGCAAAGTTTGCGAGTAAGCGAAACTCTATAGGCGGAGCAGGGTGTGCGAGTCTAGTAGAGTGTTTGTGAGCGTGGAGCAAATGTTTGCGAGCAGGGTGTGCGAGTCTAGTAGAGTGTTTGTGAGCATGGAGCAAATGTCTGCGAGTCTAGTAGAGTGCTTGTAAGCGTGATACTGTTTAATTCTAATAGAAATCTGTGAATGCAGCAGTAGGCAGTGGTTGCCGAAGCTGGGTAAATTTTGTGTGTGATTTATTTTACTGCATATTTATTTCTGTAGTTTATTTCTGCGTTTGAATCGAGAAAATTTGCTATAACCCTATTCACTCCCTCCCTCTAGGGTTAATCTAGATCCTACAAGTGGTATCAGAGTCCGGCATATTTTTTATTTAACTCTAGAGTCATGAGTCTACAAAATAATGCTTTTTCTGAGGGGCAATCTATTGCTAGGCCACCCATGTTTAACGGGAACGATTATGCTTATTGGAAAGTTAGGATGGGTATCTATCTTAGTTCTGTTGATTATGATGTTTGGGATATTATTGAAACTGGCTATAAACCTCCCACTATAATCGTTGGTGATACTGAGATTCCTAAACCTAAGGATAGGTGGGATGCTAACGATAAGAAATTGAAAACAACAAATGCTAAAGCCATGAATGCTTTGATATGTGCTTTTGATAAAAACGAATTTAATAGAATTTCTCATTGTACAACAGCACAGGAAATTTGGCACACTTTGGAGGTGACACACGAACGAACTTCTCAAGTCAAGGAGTCTCGTCTAGCCCTATTCAGCAACGAATACGAAAACTTTGTGATGGACAAAGGCGAGAGCATAAAAGACATGTTTGGACGCTTTTCAACCTTGGTATACAATGCTAGAGCGCTTGGGAAGGTATTCACTGACGTAGAGCTTGTGAGGAAGATACTACGAGTTTTACCAATGAACTTTGAGGCAAAAGTCACAGCAATTCAAGAATCGAAAGATCTGAGTAAACTAAGCATGGAGGAGTTGATTGGCAACTTGATGACATATGAGCTTGAGTTAAAAGCAAAGGAAGAACGCAACAACTCCGAACCAAAGAAGAAGACGATTGCCTAAAAAAGTAAAGAAGAAAGCGATGAAGAAGATCCAATTGAAGAGCTTGCAATGGCTGTCAATAATCTTAGAAGATGGTCTAGATTCAAGCCACGCAAGAAGAAAACAAAGGGAAATAGGTCAAAAGATTCCGAAAATTCTGATAATGAACTGACGTGTTATAACTGCAACAAGCCTGGCCACATCAAACCAAAATGTCCACTTCTCAAAAACAACAAAGAAAAGAAAAAGGCGAAGAAGGTATTTGCAGCAACTTGGGATGATGAAGAAGGAGAGGAAGCTTCGGATAGCAGCTCAGAGGAGGCTAACTTGTGTTGCATGGCAAAATCAGAATCAGAAGCAACCTCCAACGAATCTAGTGAGGCAGGTGAGTTTTCTTATAAAGAACTTGTTTTTATGTGTTCTGATCTTACTAAGGTAGTGGATACTCTTGAATCTAAAATTGAAAAACTGAAATCTGATAGGAGAGAATTTGCTCGTGAAAATTTTAGGTTAAAAACTGAACTTGAAAATATTCAAAACCTAGAATGTAAAAAATGTAAGATTTTAGATTCAGAATTATCAAAACTGAGGAATAACTTTGAAAGTCTTGAAAATGAAAACTTGAATCTTAAGGAAACCATCGACACTAGGAGAAAGGATTTTATTAATCGATGCACCTCACTTGTCACTGAAAACTCAACGTTAAAAACCAAAGTCCAAAATCTTGAGAAATCCCTGAATAACTTTTCAAAAGGAGAAAAATCTTTCAAAATGTTATTGGGAAATCAAATTTTTTCTAACAATAGAAAAGGACTAGGTTTTGGAATATCACAAGATGATGATAAAAGTAAAAGTGTTTTTGCTCGATCTGAAATAATTGGAAATCATGTTGAAAATCATAATCATAGGAACACAAAATTTAATCAAGTCAATTTAATGAGCACGTTTTGTAGAGAATTTGGACATAATCGAAATAGTTGTTGGTATAGACCCAAACACGTGAAAACTATACCAATTTGGGTTCCAAAAGGCACAAATATAAAATCTTTGAAAGTCAAACAAATTTGGGTGCCAAAAGGAACATATATAAATAGTTTTGAGTCTCCAAAAATATATTTTTCACTTTCTGCCACTAACAACAATGGACCTATAAAAACAAATAGGTCACATAAATCTTTTATCGTGTAGGTGTGGTGGCAGGCTAAGGAACAACAACAGTGTTCTCTGGATTTCGGCTGTTCCAGAAACACAACGGGCGACAAAGCAAAGTTCCTTAGCCTAGTACAAAGGTGACAGAATCACAATGGACAATGACGAAAAATTATCGTAAAGGTAAAACAGGTAAATTTATTTTTGAACGATATATCAAATGTGATAATCTGCACCATACTCTAAATTAAAATCAGCCAATATTGAGATAGACAAAAGATGATGATTTTGATGCTATGATTTTTTTTTAAAAATATTGACTAACCATCTTTAAATAGAATTACTTGGAGTAATTATGATGGTTGACTGATTCGGACTTAATTGATATGATATTTTTTTTTTGACTTGTTCTTATTTATGACATTGATTTGTGCTTAAATGATGACCAATCAGAATTTCAATTTTGAACTAATTTATATAAATTTGTTCGGTCAAATGCTGGTTACTCATGCTACACGTAGATATATTGGTTCTGACATTTTGATCACTGCTTGTAAATTTGCACGATTTCAAATTCATGAGAAAAAGGATTTTAAGAAATTGTTTTTGAAATAATTATGATGTTGATTGACTGTTGATTACTCATGAATATAATTGTTTATTCTATGGTTTCTGAAATTAACATCATGATATTTGTTTGAATGTTAACACGGCTTAAATTCAAATTCAAAAGAAGGATGTTATGTTTGAAATTTTTGGTGCACACTTCATGGTTCAACGAGTGAATATTGAGTGAAATTTAAATTCAGATGCAGATTACACTGGTAATATAGTTGATAGAAAAATTACTAGTGGAATGTGATTAATTTTTTAACATTCATTTGCTGCATCGTTTTTTTTAAAGAAAATATCTGCATATTTTTTTCATTTGAAATAATTTTCAATTAGCAGAAAATTTTCTTATAAAACCCCCTCGAGAAAATCATGTTTGACCATATTTACAGATTAATCATTTTTGAAAAATTGATTTTATAATGTTTAATTTGATTTTAAATGACAAATTTTTGACTAATCTAACTCTCTTTGATTATCGAAAAGATGAATAGTGATTGAAAAAGAGATGAGTGTTGATATTTATCATATATTATAACTCGAGAAAGTATAATTAGAAAATTTCTTTAGAATTTCATAACAAGAGTTATAAAAACTTTTTGTTGGGTAATAATTCCATGGCCATTTCTATTTCTATCATCTTTCTATCGACCATTACTCATCAAGATCATATTTAGTATGTAAATTTGTGGTAGTTTACAAAGGAAATCATTTGTTCTTCAATATCTTAAATCTGTGAAGGAAATTATTTGTGCTTCAACTTATTATATTTAGCAATAAAAATAAATATCCAAAGTATTCACTCTCATTTAAAAGTCCTCACGGTTATGCATGGGTGAATTACTTGGATTTTTGATTATGTGCTTCCATGCTCATTTAAAAGTCCTCACGGTTATGCATGTATGGAACGCATATTAAAAATAATTGATTTAATAGACAAGTTGATTCTAATCCCATTTAAAAGTCCTCACGGTCATGCGTGGTTAGAAGATACTTGATTTCATTTTTTAAATTAAATTGGAATACTACTAATCTCATTTAAAAGTCCTAACGGTTATGCATGGTTAGTAGATATTCAAATTTTCAGAAATAAATATACCACAAATAGACATATCTATATGAATTTTTGATGATTCTATCTCCATCACTTCTGAAAGTGGAATATGCGCTTGATAAGGGTAATTATGATTTTTGTTTGAGTTTTATTGAAATTTGATATTTATATTTAATTGAGTTAAATGTTTGATTCATGTCTATCACTTCATCCCTATTTTTATAACACTGTTATTCTTTTGCTGATAACAAAAGGGGGAGAGAAAAGTTAAGATTTTGTCAAATAGAATCAAGCAAAGGTCAAATAATTTTCACTTTGCATATAGGCTCATTTACATATTTTTATTTGTATGCATATATGTAGGGGGAGCCATATATGTAGGGGGAGTATCACATAAAAAGGAAGCATTCAAATAGGGGGAGCAAATGAAATTATCAAATACATTTAATATATTCAAAATCTTAAATATATGTTTGTTATCATCAAAAGGGGGAGATTGTTGAATATGCGCTTTGCGCTATATGATTTTTGTTTGATGATAATAAACATATATACATTCATTTAAATATATTTGTTAATGTACTATTTTTCATAGAATAAATAAATACTTGTTGAATAAAATAAATTACACAGAATTTGAATTTGAATTCAAACAAAATAAGTTAAACAGATTTTGAATTCAAACAGAAATTTTATTCAAACAAATATGTATTACAATTTTGAATAGTATGTATTTGGTAATGTACTATTTTGTTTTTTCATAGATTAAATAAATATTTGTTGAATAAAATTAAATTACACAGAATTCGAATTTGAATTCAAACAGAACAAGTTAAACAGATTTTTGAATTCAAACAGAAATTTTTATTCAAACAAATATTTATTACAACTTTGATAGTACAATTTCAAGCTCTCACTATACATATACAATTTTGACTACAATACATGACATTTCACATTTACATCACAACCTAACTACATATCACTCACACTCATATTTTTGTCTTCAACTATAATCCAGTTTGAATCCAGCATCTGAGTAATCTGCAAAAATATTTTCAAACGCAGTAAAATTGAAAGAGAAATATTTTTGAAATTTGAAAGAAACGATGATTTTGAAAACATTGTTTGCCTCAGTTATTTGGGTTGTTCGTCATCATTTTTGACTGTGCAATATCTGTGCATATCAGTATTTTTATCAGGGACAGGTAACTATAAGTGGTTGCAGTACACACGTGTACATTCGTATACGTGTGCACTGCCTCGCCAACTTGTGTGCAAAAAAAAAATCAAACAAAAGCACAGAAATCTAAAACAAGGTCAAACCCAAGATAGGTTCAACTCAAGGCAGTAGTGTATATGAACACAATTAAACTACAACAGGTCAGAGGTGAAAACAATGCAATACTGAAGTGATGAAGTGCATATAAACAACTGCAACACACATGCACGACTTATCACAGTGAAACTCAAGCAAGCCAGACCAACACTGCAACTCAAAATGAAACATGTAT
Source organism: Allium cepa (assembly GCA_030765085.1). NCBI lineage: Eukaryota > Viridiplantae > Streptophyta > Magnoliopsida > Asparagales > Amaryllidaceae > Allium > Allium cepa. The sequence goes on along the minus strand of CM060938.1, from coordinate 305,824,277 downwards.
GCAGCATCAAGTCAGAACACAGTGAAAACTCGAGTCACAGTACATGCCAACATGTTAATGCAAGAACAAGTCAGCAGATACATGAAAAATGGAAGTAACTCATGCAACAAAATGTCACAGCAAGATCAGGGAAGAAACCAGAATGGAGCTGAGACTGCATGAACATGAATGCATCAATAAACCAACTGCAGAACCTCAAGTGACATGGTGAAGTAGTACAAAAGAGCAAGTGCAATTTGAATCAACATGGCCAAGACTACTGCATGCAACATGGAATGCAAAGACAATGCACCACTGCAAATTCAAACAATGTCCAAACAACAAACATGAAAATGAACCAAAGTAATACAGCAGCCCCAAACATCAGTGGACACAAACAGAAACATCAATGCAATGCAACACAAATGGGTTCACATATACCAAGCCACAACCAACAGTGCCAACATGAACATAACAGGTGAAGCATCACCAAAGACTCAACAGGGAACAACTAAATCAACTGCAACAACTCAAGTGCTACCAGTGAAACACAAATGAACGAATATCACAATGAATCAACAATACATGCAGGTGAACAGAAGACTTTGAATCAAAACATAATCAAGGCCAGTTGATAACAGGGAACACAAGTGTGGCAAATGCAATATGGTGAAGCAGCATTGATACAGCAAAGTCAGAGACTACAACATCAAAGTGCAGTGCAACATGAACCAACTCCAAAATGTATCACTAACATATACTACAGGGATGAACACATGAGAATGGACAAGGCACAAATCAAGTCCAGCTACAAGTTGCAGACTCCAAGTTGCAGACTCAAAGCAAACATGACACCAAGCTACAAAACTCAATGGCAAATGAAGCAATACAGAATAAAATACAAAGGCATAGCAAGAGTCACAAGACCATCAAGCAGTGAGCAAGTGCAAATCGAGCTCCAGAAATAACAAATGCAGACACAAATTTCAACAGTGCAGTGAAATGCAGTGGTATGCAGCAGAGAAAATATAAAAGCAATGGTGATGGCCGAAGCTAATACAGAGTAGTGGATTCGCATACCCAAAATCAAGTCGAAGTCAAACATTATTCAGCATCAAGCCAAAGCCGTGATCAAAATTTAAATGTTGAACAAGTCAAAATCGAAGCCGTGTCAACCAAGCATCAAAATACGAAATTGACAAAGTCAGGTCAATCCCAAGCATCAATACAAGATCGAACGACTATTGACAAATTCAACTATATTCAGACGAACGTAATTCAAGGAGTTCGAACGCATATATAACCAAATCATCACTGGCAAATTAAATCATCGAGTTCAAGTATCAACTTAGAAAAGCAAAAGGAGACAGTACATACCGAATTCACAAGCAACGAACTCGATCGAGCAACTGCAAAACGAGCAATAGTCAACCATCAGAGAAGTAGCGAGTTAGGGCAACATATCTCAGATCAATTGAAGAAACCGAAGCCATAATTGGAACAAAGAGCCGAAGCCCTAACTGGAACAAAGGGAACGAAGCCCTAATCAGAACGAAGCCGCCATTATTCTCACGAACGAGACAAAAAGGGGATCGGGCTGGAGATAACAAAAAAAATAAGGAACGGGTTTAAGTGGGCCGGCCTTATTTTCTAAAGGCTTTGTTTTTTTTAATTAGGGTTATTCTTAGGGTTTAGGGTTATTTATTTATGTGTTTTTTAATTTTCGTTTTTATTTTTCGAATCAAAACTTTGTAAATCACCACCTAGGGTTTAGGTAGTGTCAGATTGTCTAGTTAGAATTAGTTCAGTGAGCAGGGTGTGCGAGTTTGCAAAATTCTATTGTAGGCGGGAGCAGAGTTTGCGAGTAAGCGAAGCTCTATAGGCGGGAGGCAAAGTTTGCGAGTAAGCGAAACTCTATAGGCGGAGCATGGTGTGCGAGTCTAGTAGAGTGTTTGTGAGCGTGGAGCAAATGTTTGCGAGCAGGGTGTGCGAGTCTAGTAGAGTGTTTGTGAGCGTGGAGCAAATGTCTGCGAGTCTAGTAGAGTGTTTGTAAGCGTGATACTGTTTAATTCTAATAGAAATCTGTGAATGCAGCAGTAGGCAGGGGTTGCCGAAGCTGGGTAAATTTTGTGTGTGATTTACTTTACTGCATATTTATTTCTGTAGTTTATTTCTGCGTTTGAATCGAGAAAATTTGCTATAACCCTATTCACCCCCCTCTAGGGTTAATCTAGATCCTACAGTTGGGAGTTTGAGCCTCCTTGGGTATCTCAGTTTGAACTTCTCTGGGCTTTTTCGGAGCTTTGCCCAAATGTGTTGCTTCGAGACTTGGATCAATATTTACATGCCCCATCTCATCTATGATAATGGGAGTGAAGTCACTTGCAAATTTGGGCATCTTATCTTAGGGAGGAAAAGGAGTCTCAATAGAAACATCATCACTGTTTTATCTTCATCTAATTCTTTAATAGCATGGACGATGAATCTTTAAAGGAGAAAGTCTTGGTTGGTTGAGATAAAGTTGGAACTTCATCTTTACTTTTTCTCTTTCTGGAAACTTTTTCTTTGACTTCTGTTTCCTTGGGAGTGATAACAAGAGCAGATGAACCTAAAATGAAAATGAAGTTAGTAAGATGATAATGTTAAAATTTTCATTTTAACTATGTTAAAACTTACCATCAGCATCAAGCTGAACTGGAGATTTGAAGGTGAAAGATTCTGAATTTCCCATCAACAATGAGCATCCTCCTCTAGCACCGAGTCTGACCTTTGGGGCTTCTCCAAGACCTTATAGAAATCCAAAATGATCGAACACTTATGGAATTTAGCTGAAGTCATTAATCTAAGCTTGTTGCACATGCTTTCTATTGCTTTAGTTAAGGAAAGCACGATTTCTTGGTCTTCAAGTTTTAGCTGTTTAGGAGCAGAATCTAGAAAGAAGCATCCATAGTAAAAGATAATGAGTGAGCAATGTATAAGAAAAAAATGGCAATAACAACTTACTGGGAGTATAAATGACTCTCTAATGTTAGATAAACATTTGACAGAAAAGTATTGAGTCTCCCATTTCTTTGCTTTATTAACACCTTCAGAAATCATGCTTTTGGGTAAGAATGAATGCAATATAGTTCACGATCCGATTGATCACCACCTTTAGTAGGGGTTGCTATGGAATGGAGGATTTCAACGCCGAAGGATGGGCGCCCTGCTTCTTGAGCTAGAACCACTAAGAAGGACATATATATGTATGAGTTAGGCAGAAATTGGATGAGGGTAATGTCTAAACGCTCTAGATATCTTTGAAGGAAGCTTGAAAATGGAAGGTAGCCAATGTGCCAAATATATGCCGCGGTGAAGGTAAACTATCCCTCAGGTGGATTGGCAGTACTGTCTAAAGGACCTGCAAGAATGGCTTCTATTCCAGTAATGTCAAACTGTCCAAGAATAGAATCCACTTCTTCCTGAGTTGTTATATATGATGGATTCAACATATTGTCTTCTTTCTTGCCGACTGAGGGTGAAAGTTTGTAACCCTTACTAAGATTTTTAGTAGCCTTCATGCTGACTTATTGACCTTCCATTAACTTGCCAGATGATATTATTCTAAATTTGAGAAATGAACATGTTCATGTTATAGAAAATTTAATACATTGTTGTCTAAATAATCTATTATTGTCTAAATGATAAATTTTGAGCTAGCTATGAGAAAACAATTCATATATGGCATATGAAAATTTTGTTGGTAAATCCAAATTTCAATCTTAATAAGAAGAGCCCTAGTAAAGAATAATATAAAAGTTGAGTAGAAATGGACATGTAACACTAATAAACTCATTTCAACCACACTGTGACCTATGATTTGAAATACTAATAAGCTTTGCAATTATAATCGACAACGAAGCATTGAATGTCGTCGACATTAATTGGTGACGACTACGTATATTGTCAGCAAGTTAAATGGATAAATAGTTCATAATGTGTTGATGTCGAATGAAGCTTAATTCATGACATGAGAAGTACTCATGAAACAATAATGATAAGCAAGAAGCTCGCCAACATTGAATTAAGGCTTTACGAATCAATGTCTAAAGAAAGCGATGTCGACTATGATTGAGCGCCATCGCCTTTAACTGGTATACGTTTTCTTTTAACAATGGAAAGTTATCATATCTTACCTTAATCACTAACACTATAAATATGGTAAGTTATCAAAATAAAAATGGTATTATTAATGCCGTGGGACATGCAAGTGCCGGAACATCGACTTTAATTCATGAAAAGACTATTGATGTCTCATTCTAATTAAATGACGTTTATACTTCTGTATGGATCATTGATTAATAAGTAATTAAGACAAGAGTTAATGAACAAGAATTATGTGAGAAGTAATAGCAGTTAGGCAATATTAATAAACCTAAGTCAAGAGTTATAATGACGACGAGTATCACAAAGCATTAATAAATACTGCTACTATAGTTAAAATTGAAGTAACGAAATCATCGACGTCAATGAATAATGACGACGAGAGATAACGTCTATCAATAAATGGCAACAGTGTGAGTTAATATAAATCGGTGAATGACGACATCAACATTAAATAGCTCTGTAACTGATTGTTATACACTATCTTTCAGCAATAGAAATTATCACATTAGATCTTGATCAATAATATGATAATGAAGAGTCTTGTCGGCGTTGAGGATCATGCCAGTACTATAACATCGACGTTAATCAATACTAAAATATTCGATGTTGCATCTAATCAATTTAAGAGTCCTAATAACAATGACATTTTAATTATGGATGGATTGCTCAAAATATAAAAGCTTTGAGTCAAAAACGACAGCTAATGAAATAACAAGGTAATATAACGTTTTTCGATTTTGAGTAAAATGACAATTGCTGAATGTCCATGTCGATATTATTGAGACGGCGTCGTGAATATAATATCGAGTTTTAGGCCTGTTATGTCATTTCATATCGATTGATATCAAGGTCTATTTATGCGACAGAGAAACATTACACTGATAAATTAACAGCTACAAAGTTACTCAACCTACTTCAAGTCTATCAGTTGCATCATGAGCGACGACACCGACACAAGTCTAAGTAGTAACCAGTCTAGGTTCATATGTTACCCATTTCGTCGTAAAACAGAAAATGCTCAAATCAACACCACTAAGAAACCAATCCAATATTATAGAAGGTTAATAATAACAATTCACAACAAAATTTGGTTATGAAGACCAGATGAATGAACTCAATTGCTGATTTCAAAAGTAATAAAGTCCGAGCAAAACCCTAGTCATGATTTCAGTATAAAATTTATGCAATTTAATTTATGAGTTTATTGAACGAAAACTTTACCTGAGGTGGAAAATTGCTACTAAAGGGCTTGGGCTAGCGGCTAATTTTGAGAATTTAATTATTTGTTCAAGTTTTCGAAATTGCATGTAAAGGAGGAAAGGAAGAGAAGCTTATGTATTTATAAGAAGTAAGCAAATGAGTGCCGTTGGATTTGATTTAAATGTACAGATATATCAGCACAAGAAGACCAGAAGGCGGGAAAAAGAATGACACCAAGAATATTGACTTGAAAAGTCAACGGTTTTTTACATCAGGGGAGGGCAAATGTTATTGCCATCATCGTCGTTGAAGATGTTCAAATAAATAACGTCGAGAATCATTGATGCGGAAGCTACGATAAGTGAAGCCAAAGAATAACGACATCACATGAAGTCCATTAGCACCAATAAAGCGCGATGCTCTGGGGCATCAACATCGTCTTTCATAAGGGAGAACCAGACTTTTGCTACATCAACCTCATCACTACTAAGTAATATTATGCTACCGCATTCCATCAATCACTGAACATTGACGTCAAGGCACATGGTTTCCAAAGCAATGTTGAATAAAGTCATATCCTATCAATGTCGACGTTCCCAACGTCAACCATTCTTAATGTTGCTTGTGATCAGAGTTATTAAGTACTGACGGTGTTTTTCATCACAATGTCGCTGCTCATCGAAACTACTTTATAAAGGGAAACACAAGTTATGAATGTTGCCGAGGTTCGATACTACTACAGCGTTGACTCTTATGAACATGCATACATCAACATATGCGATGTTGATTACTATTGTCATCAATGTCCACAAGTGTTGTTAACGCCGCATTTTGTAAGCTACTGAATATCAACATCGAGGGTCATCAATGTTGCCGCTATTCAATGCCGCCTACCATCAATCAAAGGTTTCAAGATATGGAGTCATCATTGTCGATATTCACTAGCCATGTTGAGAACCATCAATGCATCCAAAAGGGTTGTCAAAACTGCTTTTACTAATGTTTTCTTTCATCAATGATAATATGTGGTGGTAACGAAAATTGATCAACGAAGAAGAGACTATCAATACCAAGTTTAGAGATGCTGAGTATCGACCCTATTGAACCAAGCCGAAGTTCAGCTATGTGAATACAAGAATGCTGGCCTTAATGTTCGACGATACTGCTAATATCGAAGCCGATAAAGTATCAATCTTGATGCTCGACGACGCTGCTAATGCCAAAAGCAATTGATGCTGAAGTCTGCCACTTGTCGAACTCTATAAATATGGGCCTAGGGGCTTCGTGGAGGAGGTCAAATTCTCTCTTCTCATTTCTTACTTGTTAAACTTCGTAAACCCTAAATCGAATTGGAGATTTTGCCTATTGTAACACTTAAACAATTGTACACAAAAGGATTTGAAAATTAAATAAGGACATAGCCTTTTGACTCGATTTAGACTATGACTTGCATATTCGATTGACTTTGCACATTGATTTACTTGAACTTGCGACTTGCATAGCATATTGAATTTCCTTGAACTTGTGATTTGACTATTGTCGTGCATATTAACTTAAACATCGACCTCCATATTGACTTATACTTAGATTTGCATGCTGCCTCGAATCCTCAATGACATCAATGACTAAACCAAGAGTCAATATGAATGCGTACTTCTCCTTGACGACTTGAACTTGCTTCGACAAGGCCTCCCATTGATAAACTTTACTTCCTAATCACCTTTTGGGGTCGATGAATTTTATTCGTTAACATATATAATGCCAACTAAACTTGGATTCGATATTTACATGCTCCCTTATTTTAGTTTTTGTATATTCAATTTGCCCTGCCTCAAAAAACTGTGGATTGTGGGTATAACTGAATAGAATTGTTGGTGTAAAAAAGAAATTATGTAAATTAGTAGTCGTATCATCAAATCTTACATTAGCAGAGACTGATATTTGCTAGAACACCATAGATAATGTGAAATTGAAGATTCTGCAATATCAGCAGAGACTGATATTTGCAGGGAAGCAGTTTGAAGATGGAGTCTACCATGGGCATCTAATTGCGGGTTTGCTACCATCTATGTGATTTGTAATAAGTACTAGTTTACTACCTATTTTATCAATCTAATTTGCTGTTTGAAGCAGTTTGATTGTGCTTTCTGCTTGTCAAAATAAAATTGGAACTGGGTATTTATCGGCTTGTCCAAGTGAATTTTTTGATTGCTTTGAATCCATACAGCCTATTTAGGCACCATATTACGCCATCAATAAGGTAAATATATCTATAGTTAACAGTACTTATATTATTTCCTCGTTTTGCTTTCAATGTTTATAGAATTATCCATGTATTGGAACAGATAATGGCAGGGTTGTTATATCAGTACTTACATGCTGGTACGCATTGAAAATGGTGGTTGGTTGGCTGAATACTTCTGAAATCATGTGAAAAATGTTATACAGAAGTACAGCATAGAAAGACATTGGAGATCCCTTAATGAAGAAACTGGTGGCATGAATGATGTTCTTTATAAGCTGTACACTATAACAGAAGCGTTTCAGATTGTGATAGGTCCAAGTGCAGCGATGACACTTCCATACTTGTTGTACATAAAAGTTGAACTTAATCATGTTATTTCAAGTTATTTTTTATGATATATATGGCCATGATTAAAACATTGAATACTCAGGTTGTGATCTACATGCGTCTAACATTATGTTTAGCTTAATGCCGAAATAGGCACTAAGATCCACACTCTTACCAGATGTACAATGATAGCTTCTTTTGTACGCCTTTCTGTACTCTAGTTTTCAATTCATACGATCTTTATCTATACCATTTACTTCTGCTATTTATTCCCAAAAATAAAGCTGGAGATTTTCATAAATCATTCTAACTATTAAGCTACACTCATTTACAATTCTGAACTCCAAAGTCAGACTGAAAGCAGTGTATAGTTAGTGGTTAACACGGCCATAGAGGAAATGACTACCTCGAATACTTATTAACCTCTATTAGCTTAGTAGCTTGCATCTAACCATTCAATTCTTTTAATCTTTTTTACTATGTATAGATCATCAAGGATTATTATTATCCTTTCACAAAAGTTGTCTTCTATGTCATTTAATGGCAGTCAACATCTTAAATACGTCTCATGATAGTACAACTACTTTGATATTGTATGTTTTAATTTAGGAAAATAGATAATGTATGCGCATTCCGGTCTCTATTCAACAAAAATAAAAGTCTCTGATGTTGAACCAGTTATTTGAAGTTTTAGGGGGTATGGCGGTGTGATTTTGCAACTTAATTGCAATGGAGGTGGATGTTTGAATAACGTACGGTAGTTCAAAAAAGGCTTGCTACCGTTGCGTATGTTTGTCTCATTCATGTCAATGGTATGTTTTCTAAATATTTTAACTTTTAAATTCAAATTCAAACTCAAAATTTCAAATGGCAAATTAAAATATTTATTTTTTTGTGCTTTGTGGAATTCAGACCTTGAATTCAACTCGTAATTTGAATTTACCTTACGAGTCAAAATTTCATCTATATCTTTAAAATTTCTCTCTCAATTTCTTCCAATCTTTTTTTTTTTTGGCCATTTGAATTTATAAAAGTTCAAATATTTTAATTTTTTTTTTTTTGGTTTTAAAATTCAAATTCTAATTTCAAATTGCCTAATTCCAACTCAATTTTCATATTTTAAAATTTCTAAACTTCAAAACCAAATCTAAAATGCTAAATTTATTTGAACATGTTATCTTTATGTGTAAAAGTATCAAATTAATAAAGATTTGCAATAAATATCTTTTTCAAAATTATGAAATTGAATGGAACTGCAAGCACACGCTCTCTACATGGATTGAGTGTGCTGAGCATTGATCTTTTATTGATTTGAAGTACAAATGCTAAAATTAATCTTTCCTTGGTTACCCTTCTTCTTTTTCACATCCAGTTTTCAATTGGTAATGAACCACCTCTATCAGATCGATGGTCGACCAACAACTTCCCATCTCCATGTCGGCATCGTCCTTCAATCTTGGATAAGATTTTCTCCATCATTATGTTACTAGTTTCGAACTTGATGGGATTTGCTCAAATTCCCGCACAACCCAATCCTTAAAAGTTCAAATTCAAAGAGTTCGTTATAATTCGAATTCTAATGTGAAAATCGAGTTTCGTTGATTAGTTTTTGCTGAAATTCTAATACAAAATTGGTTATAATTCAAAATTGGGTAAGACTTTCTCTATTGCTATGTTATCGATTTCAAACCTGACGGAATTTTCTTAAATTTCAACGAATTCGAATGCTAACAATTCGAACTGAAGGATTTGTTCAAATTCCAGAAAAAATTTGATCCAAAATTGGTTATAATTCTGAGATCTAAAACGAAATCCAAATTTGTTGATTAGCAATTGCTGATAGATTTTTGCTTGTCAATTGAATTTTGGTTGATCAAATTTTTGCTGGACTTTTTCAGGTTGAATTTTATTGTTGTTGCTACATTGGTAACTAATTTGTTGGACACTAATATTGGTTGGTCGATGAATTACTCAATGATTTTTAGTTGAATTCAACAACTGAAATTACTTGAGTTCTAATTGGGTAACTAAATTATGAATTACAGAAATGCTGGATAAAATTACTTCTTGATGAACTAGAATTTGGAGTAACAATATGAGTTTACGAATTAATGAGATAAACTATGAATGCTGAAACTATTTTCATTTTGGATGAAGTTATTGATTAATTCATGGATGAAGTTATTTGTTATCTTTTTAACCTTTTTTCTAGAAAGATACAATCCTTTATGTTAGAATATTAAGGTTTTATTTTTTTTCTGAATGTTTGCGTCAAAAATGGCCACAAACTCCAGAAGTAATGAAAGCACCGGTGTTTGCACACAGATTTTCAATATTTCGACACAGATCTCAGATTCGGATAAAATAGAAAATAAGAATGAATAAAGCAGGAAAGAACACAAGGTTTATAGCGGTTCGGCAATCTCCGGCCTACGTCCACTTTGAATCAATCCTTTTATTCCCTTTTAGTATAGTTACAATTACAAACCTTTAGTATCAATTACAAAAATGACAGAGCTTCTGCTGCAGAGAAGGAGAAGATCCCTTTTTAGTTGCCATGACTCTGCTATATATAGGTGTAGATCCGAAAATATCGGCCTTAAGACTTGAAATACCTCTTCTTTTGCGCAAGTGGGCCTGCCAGACCGATCCAGAGCGATTTGAGATCGATGCGTGTTCAATTCGTATCGATTCGAGAGTGGTCCAATCGAGTTGAAATTGATCATGAAGGTTCTCGAGCGCATCAGGAAGCTCATCTCCAAATTTCACAGCATTTGGACTTGTAGATGGTGAGTTATGATCGATGCAAGTTTGTGATTCGCGTGAAGGCTGCCGTGTTCGTATCGATCTCCAGCTCCATGTTCACCTCTCTTCGCATCGATATAGTTCGCATCGATGACGTGTCTCGAAGATCCAGGAAAGATCCACCTTTCGTGCTGTGTTGACAGATTCCTTCGTATCGATCGATACAAACACGATCGATACGAACATGGCTCCTGAGTCCTTCGTATCCATATGCTACCATCGACCTGTTAACGCCTTCGGTCTTCTTCGTATCGATGCATGAGTGTGTTCTTCGTATCAATCAATAATCGATCGATACGAAATGCTCATCCAAGTCCCTGTGACTGTTGCTTCATTCTTCGTATCGATCCCAGCCCTGATTGATACGAAATGCATTGACATACTTCGTCATCCAATCGATACGTATGTATCAATACGAAATTCATGCCCCAGTTTGTCCTGATCGATATGAACGTGTCGATCCAAAGTAAATAGCCGAATCCACTTTTATCGATATGAACTGTATCGATACGAAACTAGTTTCTTCCAATATTGATCCATCCATATTTCGAGCATACGAACTCCGACTGATCTGAAATTTAAAACGCAGTCTCTCCTAGCTTTGTCCATCATTCTCAATCGATTCCATCTTGATTGGAGCCCGGCCAAATTTTAATGACATCGATCATAGCCTTTGAGATCAATGCTCAACTACACTTGCCTTGTTTCTCTATTTGATCGCATCCATTCATTTCATAAGGATTGATTTGATTATTTATTTAATAAATCTGCAATGAATGGTTTGATTTTAAAAGATATATGGCACAGAAATTTTGAAAACATAAGATTTTATCTTATAATTGAAGCAAACCATTAGTTTGTTTGAAGTTCAGCCTATTTTATTGGAATGAGACAAATAATGATAATAATTTAATATGTGTTTCAAAGAAAATACCATCATTTTCAGTATTACACATTAACCATGATTGTTTATGAAAAAAAAAATTGTCAACAAGCCAGGGCATAATAAGCATTTGTTGCAGGCGGAATCACGGTCACAAAGGGGTGGGCTTAGAGCTCCTTCTGCTATAGATTAAAACTATGCTCAACCTATATTTGATATACCTTACTTTCTCAGAGCAACTCCAACTACATACCATTCAGTTTTAATATTAATAAATTGCTGAGCATTTAGTAAATAGGTGTGCAACGCTAGCACATATGACCTGTACACTTATTTAAGAGACGTCTGAATTAAATAAACGCATAAACATTGAACATCTATTTAATAAACTTTTATTTTCAACTGACTGTTGTTCTCTGAATATAAAACTTTACTGGGGGTGGTGTTCTAACTGTGCTAATTGTGGGTAGCGTTCCTTAGCAACAAGCGCTAAACAATTCAAATACGGGAAACTCTCGAGCAGGGAAAACCCCCTCTTTTATCTTGCGGAAATCGTTAGCTCGAGTTGATCAATATTTTAAATATTTATTTGATTTTCAGATAAAGTGTACACAGTACACGAGGACTACTTTGGTAATTAATCCACGTCATTATTAATGGCCAACAAAGCTTTTGACGTAGATTGTTATGATACAACTCTTTAATATTTAGTATGCGTGCTGCATGAAAAAGCAGTACATAAAAAAAAGGTGCATAAAGTTTTATCATCTTCTTATGGACAGTAAGGGTCCTTTTTAATATCCAAATATCTGATAACCATAGACGTACTAAGTGGATATACTTTATCCATTTGAAAACGTTTCAGAATTTTCTCAATATAGTTTGACTGATGAATCAGTATGTCATGAGTATTATGCTCGATCTGTAGACCGAGGCAATATTTAGTTTTGCCAATATCTTTCATTTCAAATTCTTTCTTTAAATAATTTATTGTTTCATCAGTCTCTTCTGAAGTTCCAATCAAATTTATATCATCAACATAAACTGCTAAGATAGCAAATCTCTTTACCGATTTCTTTATAAAGACACATGGACAAATGAGATTGTTTTCGTATCCTTCTTTTACCAAATATTTACTAAGACGGTTATACCACATCCTTCCACATTGTTTCAAGCCATATAGTGAACGTCTTAGTTTTAATGAGTACATGGACTTTGAATTTGCTTCAGGCAATTTATATCCATCTGGAATTTTCATGTAAATATTGGTATCTAATTCACCATAAAGATAAGCTGTCACAACATCCGTTAATCTTATATCGAATTTTTCAGAAACTACAAAGCTTATTAAATATCGAAATGTTATAACATCCATAACAGGTGAGTAAGTTTCCTTAAAGTCAAAACCTGGTCTGTGCAGGAAACCTTGTGCGACAAGTCGTGCCTTGTATCTTACGACTTCATTTTTATCATTTCGTTTTCTCACGAATACCCATTTATAACCTACTGGTTTAACATTTTCTGGTGTTTTCTCTATTGGTCCAAATACACCATGTTTTTGAAGTGAATCTAATTCCGCTTGGATAGCATCTTTCCATTTTGGCCAGTCGTGTCTTTTTCGACATTCATTTATGTTATTTGGTTCATTATCATCATTCTCATTATAGTCATGACTTTCAATTATTTCAGTAGCTACCGCGAATGAGAATACATCATCAATTATTATTTTATTTCGATCTCATATTTCTCTATAGTTTGTATAAAATATTGAGATCTCATTATTATTAGGTACCATTTTATCGTTGGAAGCTTCTTTTATCTCTTCTGGGATAATAGTTCCTTCCGCACTTCTAGGAGAATTGGGATTTTCATTTAAGTGATCATTTTAATCATTTATAACCTCTTCAGGAGGTTCCATAATTGATGATTTTTCATTAGACTTTCTTTTTCTAGGTGTCAAGTCATTTGAACCAATTGGCCTTCTACATTTTTGTCTCGCTTTAGATTTATTTGCTGCTATATTTACTTTTGATCCTCCAGGGACATCAATCTTTGCTGGTGCATTTGCTGCTGGAATGTGAGATTTAGTTATTTTTGCAATGTCACTAAATGCATCTGGCAGTTGATTTGCAATATTTTGAATATGAAAAATTCTTTGTACCTCATATTGGCATTGTTTGGTACGTGGATCCAAATAAAACATAGATGGATTATTCCATGATATTTCACGCCGTTCTACTGGAACGGACTTTCCTCCCCCTAACGGCGGGTAGATAGTCTCATCAAATTTACAGTCTGAAAATCTTGCAGTGAAGGCATCACCTGTAAGAGGTTCAAGGTAACGAATTATCGATGGGGAATCAAATCCCACATAAATTCCCAACCGTCATTGAGGACCCATTTAGTACGAAGTGGGGGATTAATAGGTATATGCACAGCACAACCAAATTTTCGTAAATGTGAAATATTTGGTTGAGATCCAGTTAAGAGCTGTGATGGTGAAAGCTGATGATAAGATGTTGGTCTAATTTTAATCAATTTTGATGCATGTAGAATTGCATGTCCCAGGCCAAAACAGGTAGCTTTGATTGCATCAGCAACGGTCTTGCAATAAGTTGCAAACGCTTAATTAATGATTCTGCCAGACCATTTTGAATATGGACATGAGCTACTGGATATTCAATTTCAATTCCCAATGATAGACAATAATCATCGAATACTTGAGAAGTAAATTCTCCAGCATTATTTAGTCGAATTGATTTAATTTGACGATCAGGGAAGTGTGCTCTCAATTTTATTATTTGAGCAAACAACTTGGTGAATGCCAAATTTCTTGTAGAAAGTAAACAGACATGTGACCAACGAGTTGATGCATCAATCAATACCATAAAATATTTGAATGGTCCACATTCAGGGTGGATTGGGCCACACATATCACCTTGAATTCTTTGTAGAAATGTTGAGGATTCCGAAGTGATTTTACTATATGAAGGTCGAGTGATTAATTTTGCTTGTGCACATGGGACACATAAGTAATCACTTGGTAAATTCAATTGGTTTGATAAATCATGCCCATTTGGTAATATTAGCATATCCAGCTATAGTGGAGACTACGTCCACGACTACGTCCTCTACCTCGACCTCGATCCCTACCTCTTCCAGAGTGGGCAAAATTAGCATTAACTTCAGGTAATGCAGTTGAACCAGTTGGTCTTGAGGAGTGATTTTTTATAAGCAATTCATTATTTTGTTCAGCAATTAGTAAACATTCTATGAGTTCAGAATAGTTTGTAAAATGACGCTCTCGATATTGCTGTTGCAGGAGTATATTCGAGGCATGAAATGTTGAGAAAGTCCTTTCAAGCATCTGTGCGTCATCCACCTTTTCTCCACATAATTTCAGTTTAGAAGTAATTCTAAACATAGCAGAATTATATTCTCTTACGGATTTGAAATCTTGAAACCTTAGGTTCAACCATTCTTGCCTAGTATTTGGAAGTATGACCGTCTTCTGGTGGTCATAACGCTCTTTCAGGGAGTTCCATAAGTAGAGAGGATCCTTTTCCGTTAAATATTATGTTTTTAAATCGTCGTGGATATGACGTCTTAGAAATATTAGAGCTTTTGCTTTGTCCTGCTGGGACATAGTATTGCCATTTTTAATGGCATTTTCTAAGCATTGAGATTGCAAGTGGATTTTAGCATCCAGTATCCATGACAAACAGTTGTCTCCAGATATGTCCGACGCTTTGAATTCAAGTTTAGTAATGTTTGCCATGAATCAATCTATGAGCACAAAACATCAATTGTTACTCAGTAGAGGAAAAAAAAATCAATTTTGAAAGTCGACGAAAAATAAAATAAAGGTTAAAGTGACAAGGATATGGACTTTTTCATCAAAATTTAACTGAGATAAACCGTAAGTGTATAATATATGGACCAGATTTTGCAATGCCTGAAATCATGATTGTCATGTTACAAAGTCACTAAAAAAAATGACGAAAAGGTAGTAAATGACATAAAAAAAATATACATTCAGAAATCCAAAAGGATTCATACAGCGATGTGATAGTTTGAAAAGTAAAACAATACACTGCATACAAAGATTTTATACATCTAGGTTACATCAGAAATTAATAGCTCATATCTGAATTCTCGCAAGTCTATGAATAGAAAGGAAGAGTATACTCTATAAAACAAGGAGGCAAAAAGTAAAATGGAACAACAGAAATCTCTTCTTAAAGACTATGAACATACTAGCCATCAATTTAGACTAAAACATTTTAAAAAAAATGAATAAATAAAATGTTGCCAAACAAGCATTTAATTCAATCATTTCGAAACTAATACTAATAACAAAAGTTCTTTTTTTTTACTGAGAATAGGAGACATAAATATGTAACTATTTGTTTACATTTTGCAGTTGACATACAGAAATAATGAAAGAGCTGTTAAAAACGCTTAAAAGGAAATTGGAATCAATGCATGGATCAACCTTTGTATTAGGTTGGTATATAAAATGATACATAGTACCAATGTTACTGTTAACAATAGATGACACGGATAGTATTTATTGAACTTTATAGCATAGTACTTAGTAAGGTAAAATAAGATAAATAGAGAACTTCATTTGCCTCGTTTTACGAAAATATACTGACAGTGAGTGCAAGTGAATAGCTTACTTATTGATGTAAAACAAGAAGATAGCTTTCAGTAGAGATATAATGACAATAGTACTCAAAGTTTGTTATCATCTGAGCTAAGATGTAAACATAATGTTTTTATAATGGAAAAAGATAAAGCATCCGTGTATCTACGGAGACTAGGTATTATCTAAATAATAGGTAAAAACATATGAATAGGTAAAAGGAAGATATTTTTAGATTTGAAAATAAGTAACAGTTCATTATTAATTTAGTACAATGAATCAAATGAAAAAAAAAACTACCTAATCCAATATAATATGTTACATAATATAGCATCGTGCTGATAACGTGTTATAAAATAAAAAAAAACAGAAACAATAAAGAGAGAAGTCATTTTATTATTCACCTCGGATAACTTTACAATACAAATGAGGGAATTTTACATATGTAGGCCAGTTTTGAAAAGATATAACAAATATAGGCCAGTTCCAAAAGTATTTACAAATATAGACCAGTTTTCGTTTTGCTAGTCTATAGCGTTGGCGATTTTTCGAAAATCGCCAACGTGCGATTTTTCAAAAATCGCTCAGGTAGAATAATTTGTTTTGCTTTGGGCGATTTTTCAAAAATCGCCAGAAGAAACTGCTATTAATCCAAGCAGCCACCTACCATCTTCTTTCACTATCAACTTTACCAAACTTATCATCAAATTCCTGAAAGTTTGCAAACCCTACTTCATAGAAAACCCAAAAAAAGTTCGATTCTCACAAGATACAATCAAAGCTTCTGAACAAGTAAGTGTAATCTTCGGTACAGGGTAATGTATATCGATTTACGCTTACTAAAATCCTAATTCGGAGCTGTTGTGTATTCTAACCATTGTTGACGTACTCGCAGCTGAAACAAACATGGATGATTGGGAGATAGACGACGAGACGATGTCGAAATGTTACGATGAGTTTGAAGCGCGAAGGGACATTACACATCTAACTGATGTTGAATTTGTTCCGAAAACGCAATTTGGGCCAATACGTCAAAAGTTCCATTGGGGAAGATCATCTCTCAACACTCGCTTACGTGAAGTTGTAGCGAACCAAAGACCGGGCAAGCAAATTTCTTTTGAAGGTAAAGTACTTAGTCCTTGTAATCCTGTAGGGCCTA
Source organism: Allium cepa (assembly GCA_030765085.1). Taxonomy (NCBI): domain Eukaryota; kingdom Viridiplantae; phylum Streptophyta; class Magnoliopsida; order Asparagales; family Amaryllidaceae; genus Allium; species Allium cepa. The sequence continues at coordinate 305,806,885 of CM060938.1, read as the reverse complement.
CACTGCCATCCGGTGCATATCTAGTTTGCAGATGTGGCGATGAATGCGTGGTTGTCGTAGCCAAAACTGAAACCAATGTTGGACGAAGATTTTACGGTTGTGCTTCTTACGAAGATCACATTATGAATCATGGCGAAGTGGGGTGCTGTAAATTTATGAAGTGGATTGATCCTCCATTGTGTGCTCGAGGAGTGTAATACGCCCTCGAAATGCAAGCTGAAGTTAGGCGTTTGAAAAAATTAGTTGAAGAAATGAATAGGAAATGTTGGTAGAGAAGAAAATGTCATATTTAGCTTATGTTCGATGGAAACATTTGACAAACGGTTTCATATCATGAACTCTATGTTGGGTACTTCATTTATTTTCATGTAATCGATGGATATTTTAACCTTTCGTAGATCATACGTTAGTAGTTTTGTGTTGTTAGATTTATTTATTGTTAGTACTTTGTAACTGAGGGATAATCTCACCTATTCGTAGAATGTATGTTTGATTTTGTCTGAAATTGATGGTTATATCAAAGTATTTGTCGTTGGATGAATTTATATGATCATATAGAGTTGTTTGGAGGAATCTCTGTATCACTTCTATTTTTTTAGTGAAAACAAACAATTGCCAAAATAGGCAGCCCACTGTTCTGAATGTGGCGATTTTTCAAAATTCGCCAAAGGCGATTTTTGGAAAATCGCGTGCTATTAGTTTGTTTTTGCGATTTTTCAAAAATCGCCCATTGGCGATTTTTGAAAAATCACCCGCTGTTTCGCCTGTTACAAAACAGACAGGCAGCAAGCCCTCCCCCACTCACTCTACAACTTTAAACCAAGCTCCAAAAAACCCATTTCGGTTTTGAGCTCTCTCCCTCCCAAAAATTAATATTTTCTTTGTTTTTTAACCAAATTCGAAGCTCATTTGGACCATGGTTTCAACATCCGGAATAGCGGAGGATATTGGTAATGCACCCATCTCCAATTTCTTGATTTAGGGCATTTTTAGGGTTTTCTAGATTTCAATTTCTTGTGAAAGCTAAGTGTTGTAGATTACATTACGAGGTATTTGCAAGTGAATGTTCATTCAATTGCGTGTGCTTTAGTGTATATTGAAGAGAATTTAATTTATGATAGTTAAGGGTTGTATGCATTAATCTTTGCGTTGTAGATTACATCGAGATGGAGCCCGGTCCAGTAGACCCGAGCGTGTTGTACCTACAGCCTAGACACCGCACGTCTAGTGAAGCGTATATGATGGTAATTTCCTATGATTTTCGTTTCACAAATTGTGTGAATGCTAATATCTGTACATGTAATGTTAAACAGAGCGAAGAAGCAGATTTCACCATCGATCACTCTATATCTCTCAAGAAAGTCACTTCACATCATCCTAGAGTATTAAAAGAGATTGATCGAGCAGGCTTTTCGACAGTACTGCGGTTAGGCTACCTCCAGTTAGATCATCATCTGATCACGGCTCTTGTCGATAGATGGAGACCGGAGACATCTACATTCCATCTTCCTGTCGGAGAGATGACGATCACATTAGGGGATGTGGCCGTGCTTTTAGGTTTGCCTATAGAAGGCAATCCAGTGATGGGTGAGGACCATCATGATTATATTCAGTTGTGCACGGATTTTCTCGGTATTACTCCTCCTCCACAACAAGTAAGGGGTAACAACATGGTAGAAGTGAAATGGTTTCGACAAGCTGCAGCTGATGATATACCTGCCGATGCTACAGAGATTCAGATACAGCAGCGGGCACGAGCCATTATCCTACACATCATTACATCCCGTTTAATGTGCGATCATTCCAAAAATCGTGTGGACTTGAAATGGCTGCCATATTTAGTCGATCTCGATCAGTGTGCCCAGTACTTATGGGGTAGTGCTGTTTTGGCGTACACCTATATGGAGCTCTCCAATCTCGCTCTTATGGTGACTAAGCTTATAGGCGGGTGTTTGAGGCTTGTTCAGGTACACGTATAATTTATCTTGCTCCTTCGACCAAATTTGAAATATGTTGTATGTAGCTAAATTGTTTTTCCCTATAGATTTTGTCATGGACATATCTACCTGTCGGACGGATCCAAGTCCGAAATGTTGTCGATCACACATACCCTCTTGGATCTCGGTATAACTTCATGTCCTTTGAAAATTAATTTTGTAATTCGAAATTTGTTTACGCTAAAATATTATTTCTTCGCTTGTTGACAGATGGGTTGGTCCAAAAAAGACATCTCAGACCCCCCGGCGGAATGTACGCTTTTACCGCAATGATCTAGACGTTCTAGACCCAACTGCAGTGACCTGGAATCCATACACGCAGGATGTATTGGAGGGCCTTCCGGCTATATGTACGGCCGTTAAATATCTGTGGATTGCCAGGCTTCCACTTATTTGCACTACTCGTTGCGCACATCACCTACCCGATAGGGTCATGCGCCAGTTTGCAATGGCGCAGTATATTCCAGAAAACGCGCCAGTCTATATCGACGAGTACCATGTTGGGGAAATTGCAAATGCTATGGAGATATGGAACGAGCGTCATTTGTTTACGCAATTTGAAAGAGAGCCGATCACCCCTCTAGAGACATATATGCGGTGGTATTGGCATATCACGCGTAGGTATGTTCTTCAGGCGCCTGTACAGGCTGTTGCCCATCATCCATACACCCCCCGTGCGCCCCTTGAGAGAAACGTTGTAAGTAGACTGAACCCCGTTAAGTTAACCATATTTTCGAAAAAAGATAACTAATTGTCTTTGCGTTGTACATGCTGATGGCATTTACAAGGTGTTGGAAACCGTCGAAAAGCTCGAACAACGTCTAGATCACGATGCGCAGTCGAAAGGAATGTGCATGAACATCAAAAACATTTTACGCGCAGTCTTGGGAAGAAACAAATTAGAGAGGCCAAGACGTCATTCCCCCCTATACCTCCACCTCCAGCAGACATACCTCCACCTCAAGGGGAGGCACCGCCGCTCCTACTTACTTACAGGCGGCGACACAGAAGAGGTGAAGGAACTTCGTACGAAGAAGGCCCTTCGACGTCCCAACAACCGGAAGATTTCACCCATGGACCTTCTCAACCACCATGTACATTTGATCCTACCACCGAAATCGAGGAAGAAGAGTACATGTCTCAACGGCCGGAACGTCGTCGTCGCCGTACGCCTATGGAACTTCGTCGCTTGCGTAGATGATACGTGCATTATATTGGATATGGCTATGTAATTTGAACGGTGTTGTGTACGGTATAATTGTGTATGGTATGAACATGCTTTTGTGTACTGATTGGATATGGCTACTACTGATCTTTTTGTATGGGATGGAAAAGACTGTGATATTTGTATGCATTATTATGGGTGTGGACTTGTTGCTGTTTGTGTGCAGTATTACTTTCATATTTGTATGCAGTATTACTTTCATATTTGTGTTGTTGTTTGTTAGCAGCAGATTGTTGAAGGCGATTTTTCAAAAATCGCACTTTTCCTGCTGCAACTGCCAAACAGGAGCAGCTTGTTTCATATATAACAAACAAAGCAAGGACCTGCAATATATAGCATTTGACAAATTTTGTTACAACAGCAAACAACATGACATATTAAGTAGACAGTAGAGTTCAATTACATAGAAGTCAAATAATACAAACACATCTACACGGCAGTAACACATCGCTTACGATTATGGCCTAGCACACCGTATTTGGTACACCTGTTTGATTTTGACGACTGTCCTTCATCCATCACACATTTCATCCTTGTAGGCCGTGGCCTTCCCGGTTGCTGTCTCACAGTCGGCGGCAATATGTGAGGACCATTATATGTGCCCCAAAATCTCCGATCACGCACGGGATGAAACTCCGGCTTATAAGCGGCTTTGTAGCTGTCAACGGAGTACCAGCTTGACGCTAAGTCATGATGTGCTCTATTAGCCCCACCTGTTTGCGCCGAACAAGCTGCCATTACATGACAGCATGGTATCTTCTGCAGTATCGGAATGTTGCATGTGTACGAGCAGTTGGTGCCGTCGATTATAACTTTATATTCATCACCAAAGTAGTGAATTACCTGCCATTCGGTTTGACTAAATCGTACTAGTCTACAGCGACGTGCTTCACTGGCTCTTTCTGCTATTTTGGCTTCCCACTTTGGAGTCAAGCGTGTCGCTAGTTCATCTGCAATTTGGCGACGCTTGCAGAAATATTCAACTGAGCGATAGAATGTTCGTGCAACCAAGGCCTTTATAGGGTAGCGATCTAGCTCCTTTCAATACACCGTTAAAACTTTCAGAAGCATTAGTTGCCATTACATGAAAGCGTCCTCCATCGTCTTTGCAAAAGCCCAGTTTTCTTCAAAATTTCCCAAACTACGCTCAATCCACTCATGCGCACGCCTACTTGTTGCTTTGATCTCTTTTCTAATTTTCATGTACTCCGCTACCTCAGACGCGCACGCTGCCGAATAAAATAACCCTGTCAAACACTTATCTCTGAATCTTGCCGCTTGAAAGTTAGCTTTTATATGTCTTGCACAATAACGATGTTTGTGCGGTTGTCGCCATTTTCTGTGTAAAGCTTTTAAAATTCCTTTCATCCTATCAGATATGAAAGTAATATAACGACCGCGAACACTATGTATGAATTCTAGCATGTAGGAAAAAAACCAACCCCAAGAATCACACGACTCCGATTCAACTACTGCGTATGCCAAAGGATAAAGACAATCATCTGCATCTATCGCGGTTGCTACAAGCAATGTGCCTTTGTATTTACCGTACAAGTGCGTACCGTCAATACATAACAACGGCCGACAATGCGCAAAACCTGTCATGCAAGGCCCAAATGCCCAAAAAGCTCGATCGAACACTCCCACTTCATCACGTGTCACGTGACCTATAGAGTCAGGGTTCGTTCTTTTTATCTCATCAAAGAACTGCGGTAAAGTTGAATACGATTCTGCCCAATCGCCATAAATTCTCTCAATTGCGTTGCTTAATGCTCGCCATGCTTTCATGTAACCTATGTTGACAAACAACTGATCGTGCACAAGAACTTGGACTGTACCAGCTGAAATATCCAAATCGGCTTTGACAAAAGACATGATTTTTATCACAAGAAATTTCGAAGTTGCTTGTTTATGGTTGGAATTAACTATTGGGTTGACACAAGTGTGTTCGCTTGGATACTTCCAAATTTCCCACCATCCCGACTCGAATTTTTTCGAAACTATGGCATGTATTCTCCACGGACAATTACCTTCAACGGTGCATATTGCGGTATATTGTATTTTGTTCGACTTTATTGGTTTGTATGAAACGGCATGCAAAATTGACCATTCCGTTAATTGTTGAAGAAACTTCTCTTTTGTCTCAAAAACCATTCCAACACTGAAACCAGCTTGAACGCAAGAGGTCGAAAATCGTTCACCAGAAAATTGAAGATTACCTACAACAGATCTTGCCAACATTTGAGCGGTGCAAAGATCATCATCCAAAGGCACTTCCATCTCTGCTACATCACTATCTGTATCATTGTCATCTACTGCAGGGAAGTCATAATTCAACGGCTCGTTGTTAACTTGCATTCTTTGTAACCAAGAGTCTTCGTTAACATTCATAGAAGCAACGACCAAGCTATCTACATGACGTTCTTCATCCACGGCTGCATTCCCACCAACATCCATATCATTGTCAAAATTTGCATACGGAGAATAAGTGGATGGTCCGGCACTCCATTGCGCACCAGAATCAAGTGTCGTATACCTAATTCATATATAGAAGTCAACTAAACGACAATAGAAACCAAATGAGACGAAAAATATAGCCCAATCTGCAAACATACCTTTGACTCATATCATATAGTTCGCATGGATTAGGATACATTGACTGCGACATATTTGCATTAACATGTTCATCGCTTTCGTCATGCTGAATGTCTTGTTGTTGGAAGCTGTTTAAATTATGGCGTAACATAAGAAAAATTAACTACATAATAGCACATCTATAACTTCACCAAATTTTTTTTTACCTTGGAATCGTATTTGCGTCCATAGGCGGGTTGCAATAAATGTTGTTTTCTTGCGTAAACTGTTGCGCGTCTTCGTACGACATAAATCCGTACTGCATAGATGGAGGACGGTTTATGCCATCGTTTGGAAAAGGATTGCTATAGCTAGGAGATACGTAGTCAGTAGATGGATCCGCAGTCTCCAACATCTGCGTATAGTATCCAATTCCAGTACTCACGACGGGAGATGCCACCTGATGTTCTTGTTGCTGCTTTGCTACTTTCCCTACGTATAACTCAATAGATTTTGCAACATCAGAAAACATTACTTTTACATCGTCATCGTCCGCCAATGCTATTGCTTTAGAACCCGAGTCCGTAGGCCAGTTAACCACTAGCTCAAGTTCAAATTCTTCTTTATTAATCTTCGTCGTTCTGTACACAGTAACTTTTAATTCTATCAATTTGCAAACTTTTCGCACTCTTCCTGGTTTACAAATACCCCCAACATATTTACCATTCCTTTGATCATCGACAAGTGGTTCGCCGTCGTAGTACAAAGTGTAGGAATCATATTTCTCGCCATTCTACAGATCAATATACAAATCGTTCAGTACGTACACATTATACCACTTTTCTAGCTTACCATAACCAATTATTAAGTTCACCAAAATACAGAAATTAGAAAAAACAATTAGGGTTTGGTGAATTTACCTTGACCAAGCTGAAATTTGCTAAGCAACGTTGACTCGATCTACAGATTTAATACTGAACCAAAGTTTTAAAGAATATGAAGAAAGATTTCAGAACAGATCTGCCATTAAAGATTTTTTTTTCGAGGAAATGGTGGAAATGAGAGAGAAAGGGAGGGCTGTTTGTGGTTATTTCAATCTGAAAAATCGCACGTTGGCGATTTTTGAAAAATCGCCCAAAGCAAAACAAATTATTCTACCTGGGCGATTTTTGAAACGTTGGCGATTTTCAAAAAATCGCCAACGCTATAGACCAGCAAATTGAAAACTGGTCTATATTTGTAAATACTTTTGGAACTGGTCTATATTTGTTATATCTTTTCAAAACTGGCCTACATATGTAAAATTTCCTACAAATGAGCTTTATATTTATAGACTCCAAATCTAAAAAAAAAATTACAATACCGTCTTTGACCATTTAACATATTCATCCATATTATAAATATATTATAACACATCTCCTAATATCCAAATATAATTCCTTCAAAACCGAATATATGTGCTCAAAACTTTATGCATTTGGATCCTTGTGCTTTTCGAAATTAAAAACGTTTTGAAATCATGTTTTCGAAAGCCAAAATATATATTTGCAAGATCACATATACTCAAAGCAAGTTTCAAACTCGAGATCTAATAAGCGTTGAAACAGGGTTTGATAATCTTTATGGGCAACACAGATCTGTCAATTTTTTTTTTTTTACATCCATCACTTTCGGCATAAGCTGTCTTTCGAGATATGATGATTTTCAATACGAACTCTACGGACCCTAACAATGAAACTTTAGTAAGATGCTCCAAATTTGAAGTTCTCTGAATGTTCACATTAAACTTGGACTTCAACAATGAACCCGAACATCACTTTGACTTGGACAACGAACCAAAATGTCAAGAAGATTTGAGGCTTCTTAAGCTTTGGCGTGAAACTCAATAGTTTTGACATGGAGCTTGAAGCCTTTGAAATCCTCTGCTCATTTAACAATTGATGCTGTCTTATTCTGGCTTCAACTCATGGTTTCAGATCAACGTCACGTTAGTTCAGCGTTAATAAAGTCGAAGCCGCCCTACTTCAGTGTCAGTCCGAAGTTCCCAAATTGACGTCGACTTTCTACGGCGACGTTAAAGTTGAACCCACCTTACTTCAGCGCTAATAACACCTTCGACGCGATTAGCCTTATCGTCAATAATGCCTTCGATGTGATTAAACTCGGTCTTTATAGTACCTCCGACACCACCAAACTCGGCATCATTACTTTGGACGTTAATCTCATTTATTTCAAGATCTAAATCCAATTCGTAGATGTATAAATTAATGTCACATGGCTTCATGTTGGGTTGAAGCATGATTGAGGGTAATTGAAAATCAATTCAATCGGTTTCGAATTGATTTTGAACAAATTAACAGGGGAGATGGTACATGGAAAAAGGGAATAAAGCAAAGAAAAGAGATGGAAGGAAATAGGAAGAAGGCAAAATAGTGGTTGATATAATTTAGCATATAAAATGTTTAATAAAGGGTGTCAGGTTGCCGTGAATCATATTGTCGAATGGCAGAGTGATATTTCAAGATAAAATAGAGTAATTATCTTTACAGTTGATTTTTCTCTGGCGCTTTTTTTTGGATGTAGGAGAGCCCGCTAATCATTTTCTCTAAAGGACAAATTATCGTTTTTTCTTTCCAGTCCACTTTCGCGCGCTTTTTCTTCTTCTTTTCGACCAAAGTTTTCAGTCGCGATCAAATATCTCTTTCGCAATAAAAATATCGATCTACTTCGTTCGGTTATTTCAATTTCGTCCGTTTGAAAATTATACTTCATCGATCATTTTTTTCTTACGTCCGTTTTGTTGATCTCGTTCTTTTCATATTTGTACCGTGATCTCGTTTTTCTTCAAATTGTATTAATTAGGTATGCTTATATTACTCTATTTTTTGTTGTTTTTCTATTCGAGTTAAAAAAAATTGACCGTGATTTCAAACTGTGTTTATTTTTTGTAACGTCCTGCCTTTTTGTACGCTTTGAATCGACGATAAAACATACACGTCAGACTTAAACCATACAGAAGTGCGAACTGTTATAGGTTAAATAAGAAAAAGGAAGAAAAAAATAAAACAAAACAGAATCTTGCAGCGGAACGATAAAATATAATAATCAAAATATACAGTTCATGAAGCTGTTTTACAAAAACATTTGATTATATTTATACAATACATATCAGAGTTACACATACCAGAAAATAATAAATAAAGCAGCGGAACAGTATGAATGTAGTGGAATACTATAATAAATAATAATAAATCTTCGTCTTCGTCCTCCAGAATACGGTCTTCAAAATCCTGAAATGCCCAGGCTGACCCGAGCGAATTGAAAAGACAAAACACTCGAGTCAGAACTAAAAGATCTTATGTAAGTTAAATCAGCAGTCAATAATATGAGTAGAACGACGTCAGAGATGTTTATGGGATTTGACATCTCCTATCCAGTGTCTAACGTGAGTGCAGTAACTTAACAGATGCTCGAGATTCACATCTCTCAAGGATCCGTTAAACTATTTACTATGTAGTAATATTTCGCTATTATAATAGTGTCTATAGTAAAATAAACTTATTTTTAAATAGCGTTAAATGGTTACCCATATCGCCCTTATAACATAATAGTCTCAGTAGTCCATCCAATATCACGGTCCCTCCTGATCGAAAAGCCACCAGAGGACACCACACGGGCTACGGGAGAAAACCAAACTCGTACAAGACGCGATATGGTAGGTGACACGACACAACTAGGCAATGCTAGGGTAGATATACCAATTATGCTTTCGGGCCGGTGGTAACGCGTAGCGCGCAGCTACCGCCCACCTCGAGCCACACCCCCAAATCAAAAAAACAAAAGTGGCCACCGAATCAATCCAAAAGTCGGAGTATAATGTCAAAGGGATGTGTCCGATAAAAGGTGCTACCTTCATAGCCCGTCGATCGCTCCTATTTTAGCCACCTTATGCCAACTCACGGGAGTCGGGTCCACGTATTTACCTCAAAGGAAACGCTGCCACCATCCTACTTCATTCTAGAAGCTCCACCGCGTACACGGTTGTTAAAGTGGTTTTCGAAGTTGGCAGAGAGTATGACAACTTCTGATCCCGATCTCTTCAACAACCAACCGTTATTATAACACTGCAGTCATTTCAAAATAATTATACTTCAAAAGCAGAATAAAATATTCATTTCAAAACCATATAAATACGATATCATTTCCATTTCAAAACCAAATCAATATGATATCATTTTTATGAAACCCAAATCAATATAATAACATTTTTATTTCAAATATATCCCTTCCAAAAATTATTGCACTTTCAACGTTATAACACTTCGAAATCAAATTTTTTGAATATAATACCTTCCAATCATAATAGCTTGAAACTCCTAACTTTGAAACATAACTTACACCACTTAAATGGTTTAAATATTAAAATACTTTATAAAATAAAATAGCTTCTTCAATTTCACAAATCAATTCCAAATACCGGTATGAAACCCCAAATAAACCATTTCGATTTTCATATATTTCAAAGCTTTAAATTTCCACAATTTCAAAACTAATTCTTTGATAATTCCATATATATATATATATATATATATCAAATTCAATTACTATTATTTAGATTTGAAATGTTTACTTAATAAATCAAATATCAATTAAGTAAAACTTTTAAACTTCAAATAACTGGATATTCTTTCAATTTAATTAACTTGATATATTCATTTAAATCAACTCGATATTTATTTAAATCACTCTAAACCAAAATCAAGTTATAAAAATCATACCCTTTAAAATCTCAATTTTTATTTAAATTTTACATCAATTTTATTCGAGTAAAATTATTAAATACTTTAATTCAAATCAAATTCATATTTATCCTCCAACCCTAAATTTTTTATTTAAGTCATTATAAACTCTGTATACAATAAAATTTAAACAGATACTTAACCATATTATATAAAAGCAATCAAACTTTATTATTAAACTTGTTTTTATTAAACAAATTAATACATAGCTTAAATTCAAGAATTTAACTATATATAAAATAATATTTATGTAATATCAAAAATCAATATTTATTAACCGTATATTTCTATCCAAAACCATAGAAATCATTTTAAAATATTTATATATAGACCGATGGTGTCTGTATATAATTTTCTATCCTATGATCAAGTGATACAGATATTTATTACTTCAATTCGCAATTTAAGATAAAAATACCGTTATATATCATTTCAAACCGCAATCTCGAATGAAATAAAATGCATAACAATTTGCAGTCTATAACAATATAAAATACAACATCCATTCACCCAATATCAACCATCAACCATTTATCACAGTCATCATCCAATTTAAACAATAACATCAATATAGAACAGATGATAAATTACAAGTAATTACTAATAAATTAATTTAACTGGCAGTTTATATGCAATAATAAATTCAATAACAATTTAATTCAATAAATTCAGTTTAACTGAAATGATGATAAAAATATACCAAACAGCAATAAATAAATTTCTAATCACATCAGAAATTAATTTAACACACATAAAAAATTTTAAAAGTTGTGAGTGGGTTGAAACACTCACCTTTTGAATTTAAATTGAATTTAAATCCAATTTAAACCCAAAATTTCCACAGTCTCCGAATTCGTCCAAACCAGCGTCAGAGTCTCCAGAATTTCGATACGATCCTAGTAGATCAAACCTAACTTGAATTGGATCTCGTACGTGAAAATTACATAGCTTAGAACGATTGAATTTCAAAATAAATAAATAAATAAAATAAAATACTAAAACAAGCAGCTGCCTACTCACCGCCACGTCACACTGTATACGCGAACCCTAAGTCTTCTTCATGACCAACCCACACGCAGCCGCCACCCAAATCATCAACGTCGCGCCGCCTGCACCCCTCATCGACCAAATCAGAGCTCTCCATCGCAAAGCTAGAGCCCAGCCGCCTGCAACTGCGGTGGTGCGACCACCGATGGTGGCCTCCAGCCATCACGTCGTCGCCGTTGATTCTAGCCAAAATCGATGATTCTAGCAATATCTACCCCAAAGGAACCGTGTCGATCGAAAGCACTCGACCTCCTCTGCGCGCCAAGACTTCCTGATCGATGAATCGTGGAAGATCCACCGCACGATCAAGCCCTCACCAAAGAACGGCCGAAACTAACTCGTCCAATTCTGGCCACATCAAAACCCAGATTGAAAAACGAATCACAAAATTGAGATGCGCTCTTCGAGAGCTTTCCAACGTTATAAAATATGATATAATTTGTGGAGTTTGAAATTTTGATTTGATTTTGAATTGCAAGTGGATCTTGAATTTGATTCTCTGCCATTGAGGAGGAGAGACAGCTGAATTGAAATTGTACATACAGAATAATGACATAAGAAGTAGGCTAGGGTCAATAATAGGGTATATATAGACAAGCTGAAATTAGAATGGACCGGATCGATTGGATATACGCGTTGAACGATAAAACGGCTCGAAAAAGCCCGTTCTGACTCCGGAACGAAATTGGTTCAACCCATATATCAAAATGGATGTTTTTAAATATTTTAAACATAATGGAACAAGTTTCAAGTTCAAATTCCATCGTATGAATAAGTTATGCTAAAAATCAAGTTATTTCAATTTGATTTCAATTGATTTCAATTAAATTGATTTCTAGGCGTTTCGAGTCCGTACGATCAAACGACAAATCCGATCATCACGAAACTTGAAATCATATAATAATTCACTGTTACGGATCCGATGAAACTGGTTTCGTCGAAATCTGAGTTAGTAGCCGAAATGGCTATTTTCTAGTCAATTAATTAAATTAATATTAAATTAAATTAAATCACTTTCCCATTCAATTATCGTTATTTACAATTTCTATCACTCTGGATGATTTAGAGATTTAAAGTCCTTCAAAATAAATTTTCTTATGAACTTACTATTGGACATTTCACAATTTACAACATTAAATTTCCATTTCAATTAATTCAAAAAATTTAAATTTTAAATTCCCAATTAATCCATATATTTGATTTCTAATCTTGTCATTGAATCCGTTCTCTTTATGGGAAAATTATCATTGGTTTGCTTTTATTATATTAATAATTCCCATTTCATTCTAGTTTTCAATTAATATAGAATTTAATTCAAGTTACTTACCATAAAATTCATCTATTACTGATTACATCCCAATAAATAAAAATTGATTCCAATAAATTGATTTGGTTTAATTGCCATCTGTAGACTAGGTCTATTATTACTCTATATATCTAGTTACATTAGTTTTATATCCCATTACACTAATATACGCCTATGTACATCTTACATTTGTATTAATGTTACATTAATATATTCAAATTTCTAACTCCTTTGTTATTAACTATCTTATTTCCATTTATTATATCTTTGCCAAATATATACATTAATTACGACTAAAAATTCTCAATAAATTTATTAACTTGGTTTCATGCTTTTTATTACATCAATTACTGCCTTATAAATAAATTTACGTTTCTATTCAATTTAGATTCACCCTTTCCGTTATTATATTAATTATCATTAAAGTAACATTTAATTACTTTTATTTTTAAATTGGTAAATTACTGGTAACGACAACCATTTGTCACCATTATACTCTTTATAATACTTGTATGTTTATTCTTCACAAACAACTACTATCTAATATAATATTTCATATATTAATTCAAAAATTACACTTGTTTTTCTCACATTCCCATTATAACTAAGTCATAACATTTAAATTATTTTATTTAATTGGATTTTCATTCAAATTCATTAATTGTTAACTTTAATTAACCCTGTTACGTTTCCTCTTAGTTATTTTCATTATTACATCACAACTCATTAATAATTCACAAAATTTTATTTTCTTAATATTAAATTTCAAAAATCTTATTAAATTAACAAATTTAATTATTGAAAATTTACGGGTCGTTACGCTCTCCCCCACTCAAAACTTTTCGTCCCCGAAAAAGAAAAAGAAGGGAAAAGAAGAATTAAGAAATCAATATATCTTACTTAAAATTTTAAATTTATAAACAAATAAATTTAAAAAATTAATTAATTTAGATAAAACATACCAATTTATAACCGTTAAATCTTTTTATACTCAAATTAATAAAGTTTGGAAAACATTTTCAAAATTTTCTAAGTCCAAAATTTACGGAAAATTTCGGTAGAGTCTCCTTTGTACGGAGAGGCTCGGAAGAAAATATAATATCAAATATAACAATATATAACATATGTTTTCCAAAATAATATATATCCTAACACGGGAAAACACTATAATAACGTAGAAAACCGTAATCCGAGAACGTATCTATTTGTCGGGCAATTAACGCTTATTTTATGAACCCAAATGCAATAGCAATTGCTTCCATAACCTGTATTTCACTTATATAATCCAAAAAGAGTTAATAATTATATAGAATGTAATGTTTAAAGTTGTTTCAACCATAACAACCAAATCAATACAAACAACAGTCACTTGCAACAAGGCATACAACCATCACATAGAATCAACACAAATCAATCATTCATTCATATCAAACAAAACAAATAGTTGTTCGGGTTCAAACTTTAAATTGCATAGAATAGGAAAATAAACTACTTAGTGCACCATTTACTCAACAGTCTTAGATGAAACTAAATAGATTATTCATTCATCCAAACAATTTTAAAGTATCCTTTCCCAAACAACCATAACTAAACAAACAGCAATTTCAAATAATAGATCGAGTTCATTCTTATTAATTTCGTTCATCTAATAATTTATCTTTTTAATTTACATTTTATTTCTTATAGTTTCATTTACTTTTATTTATTTCTAGTAAAATCTCATTTTCATTTACTCATATCATGTAATTTTCCTTTTATTATATTACATTCCTTTATTCACTACTTAATTTTATTTATTTACAGTATTCATCTTTCTACTTATTTTTAAAATGAATAACTTCAACATTCACTTAAGTCTATAATTACTTACTTGCAACATTTACCTTCTATCATATTTTATTATATAAGATTTCCATTATAACTTAAGTTTATAACAATTACAACATCAAATTCTTATTTATTAAAGAATTTCATTGAATACTTCATTACTTCAAATTTACTTGTAAAATTTCCCATTGCATTTTCTTTTAACAATTTAACTTTTTTATAGTTGGTAAGTCATGTATACGTTAAGGAATGCAAATTGAAAATTACACAAGTTTATCTTATTTCATTTTAATTGACTTAATGTTCAACAATCATATCAATAGTTTTAGGTTACGTATTTCAACTTTCTTTTAATTTTATTTATAACCCAGCATTAAATCTTTTATTTCCTTTAGAGGTTCCAATTATTAATTAGTTACCTTCCATTTCACTACAATAATTGCAACTACCAATTAACGGAAACTTAAGAACTAAATACCGAGTTTAATTTCAAATCATTTTAAAATAATAGATAAATATATACTTACAACTTATATATCCAATTATATTTAAAACAACTTAAAATTTATATTTGTTTATCAAAATAATTCTGCAGTAAAACTACTACAGTGGCCTTCCCACTTAGAAACTCGAAAATGAATGTCGTTGATGCATGCACTCATCACCGAAATTATTTTCCAACGACAAAGAGGGGAGTACATAACTTATTTCTTCCAAAATTTATTTAAAAAAATTCTTTCAAATTATATTGAAATATTTATATCAGAAAATACTTCTAAATATTATTATTATTATTATTATATTCCAAAATCATTTGAAAGAAAGTTTCAAAGCCCGGAACTTAAGTTCTAAATTTCCAATCTTTCATTTATTTTATTTTCAATCTTATTTCAACTATTATTTATAAATTTCATTACCTAACAACCAATATATTGCAACCAAATATATATCATTTATAAAAATTTATTTTATATATACAGAAAATATAATAGGCAAAATTATTTCGTTCACCTGTTTTCAAAACAAATATTATGTCAGTCTGTCCTATTAAGTGTTTAGAAATCCCTATTGATGTCATAGCGTCCCATGCACCAATCAAAATTTCTAAATACAAAATGGAACAAATCAACACAATATCGAAATCTTTTTGTAACACTAACAAATACGCTCTCTCATATATATACACTCAGCGACTCATCATAGGCTATTACTACCCTTTTAATAAAGAGTCAGACCCCACAAAGCAAAGGTTTATCGCTAAACCAAAGCTCTGAAACCAGATGTAAAGTCCCGCCTTTTTGTACGCTTTAAATCGACGATAAACCACACACATCAGACTTAAACCATACAGAAGGGCGGATTGTTATGGGGTAAATAAGAAAAAGGAAGAAAGAAATAAAACAAAATAGAATCTTGTAGCGGAACGATAAAATATAATAATCGAATATACAGTTCATGAAGCTGTTTTACAAAAACATTTAATTATACTTATGCAATACATATCAGAGTTACACATACCAGAGAATAATAAATAAAGCAACGGAACAGTATGAAAGTAGTGGAATACTATAATAAGTAATAATAAATCTTCGTCTTCGTCCTCCAGAATACGGTCTTTCAAATCCTGAAATGATTAGGCTGTCCCGAGCGAATTGAAAAGACAAAACACACGAGTCAGAACTAAAATATCTTATGTAAGTTAAATCAAAAGTCAATAATATGAGTGGAACGGCGTCAGAGATATTTACAGGATTTGACATCTCCTATCCAGTGTCTAACGTGAGTTCAGTAACTTAAGAGATGCTCGGGATTCATATCTCCTAAGGATCCGTTAAACTATTTACTATGTAGTAATATTTTGCTATTATAATAGTGTCTATAGTAAAATAAACTTACTTTTAAATAGCGTTAAGGGGTTACCCATATAGCCCTTACCACGTAATAGTCCCAGTAGTCCATCCAATATCATGGTCCCTCCTGATCGGGAAGCCACCAGAGGATACCGCACGGGCTACGGGAGAAAACCAAACTCGTATAAGGCACGATAGGGTAGGTGACACGACACAACTAGGCAATGCCAAGGTAGATATACCAATTACGCTTTCTGGCCGGTGGTAACGCGTAGCGCGCAGCTACCGCCCACTTCGAGCCACACCCCCAAATCAAAAAAAAAACAAAAGTGGCCACCAAATCAATCCAAAAGTCAGAGTATAATATCGAACGGATGTGTTCGATAAAAGGTGCTACATTCTTAGCCCATCGATCGCTCCAGTTTTAGTCACCTTATGCCAACTCACGGGAGTCGGGTCCACGTATTTACCTCAAAGGAAATGCCGTCACCATCCTACTTCATTCTGAAATCTCCACCGCGTACACGACTGTTAAAGTGGTTTTTGGAGTTGGCAGAGAGTATGACAACTTCCGATCCCAGTCTCTTTAACAACCAACTGTTATTATAACACCAAAGTCATTTCAAAATAATTATACTTCAAAAGCAGAATAAAATATTCATTTCAAAACCATATAAATACGATAATTTCCATTATGAAACCAAATCAATATGATATCATTTTTATGAAACCCAAATCAATATAATAACATTTTTATTTCAAATATATCCCTTCCAAAAATCATAGCACTTTCAACGTTATAACACTTCAAAATCAAAATTTTGAAATATAATACCTTCCAATCATAATAGCTTGAAACTCCAAACTTTGAAACATAACTTCCACCACTTAAATGGTTTAAATATTAAAATACTTTATAAAATAAAATAGCTTCTTCAATTTCACAAATCAATTCCACATACCAGTATGAAACCCCAAATAAACCATTTCAATTTTCATATATTTCAAAGCTTTAAATATTCTACCATTTCAAAACTAATTCTTTGATAATTCCATATATATATATATATATATATATATATCAAATTCAATTACTATTATTTAGATTTGAAATGTTTACTTAATAAATCAAATATCAATTAAGTAAAACCTTTAAACTTCAAATAACTGGATATTCTTTCAATTTGATTAACTTGATATATTCATTTAAATCAACTCGATATTTATTTAAATCACTCTAAACCAAAATCAAGTTATAAAAATCATACCCTTTAAAATCTCAATTTTTATTTAAATTTACATCAATTTTATTCGAGTAAAATTCTTAAATACTTTAATTCAAATCAAATTCATATTTATCCCCCAACCCTAAAATTTTTATTTAAGTCATTATAAACTCTGTATACAATAAAATTTGAACAGATACTTAGCCATATTATATAAAAGCAATCAAACTTTATTATTAAACTTGTTTTTATTAAATAAATTAATACATAACTTACATTCAAGAATTTAACTATATATAAAATAATATTTATGTAATATCAAAAATAAATATTTATTAACCGTATATTTCTATCCAAAACCATAGAAATCATTTTAAAATATTTATATATAGACCAATGGTGTTTGTATATAATTTTCTATCCTATGGTCAAGTGATACGGATATTTATCATTTCAATCCGCAATTTAAAATAAAAATACGGTTATATATCATCTCAAACTACAATCCCGAATGAAATAAAATGCATAAAAACTTGCAGCCTATAACAATATAAAGTACAGCATCCATTCATCCAATATCAATCATCAACCATTTATCACAGTCATCATCCAGTTCAAACAATAACATCAATATAGAACGGATGATAAATAACAAGTAATTACTGGCAGTTTATATTCAATCATAAATTAATTTAACTGGAAGTTTATATACAATAATAAATTGAATAACAATTTAATTCGATAAATTCAGTTTAACTGGAATGATGATAAAAATATACCAAACAGCAATAAATAAATTTCTAATCACATAAGAAATTAATTTAACACACATAAGAAATTTTAAAAGTTGTGAGTGGGTTAAAACACTCACCCTTTGAATTTAAATTGAATTTAAATCCAATTTAAACCAAAAATTTCAACAGTCTCCGAATTCGTCCAAACTAGCATCAAAGTCTCCAGAATTTCGATATGATCCCAGCGGATCAAACCGCGCTTGAATCGGACCTCGTACGTGAAAATTACATTGCTTAGAACGATTGAATTTCAAAAAAAAAAAAAATGCTAAAACAAGCAGCGTCCTACTCACTGCCACGTCACACTGTATACGCAAACCCTAAGTCTTCATTCACGACCAAACCCACGTGCATCCGCCACCCAAATCATCAACGTTGCACCGCCTACACCCCTCATTGACCAAATCAGAGTTCTCCATCGCGAAGCTCGAGCCCAGCCGCCTGCAACTGCGGTGGTGTGACCACCGATGGTGGCCTCCAGCCATCACGTCGCCGCAGCTGATTCTAGCCAAAATCGGCGGTTCTAGCAACATCTACCCCAAACGAACCATGCCGATCAAAAGCACTCGACCTCCTCTGCGCGCCAAGACTTCCTGATCGATGAATTGTGGAAGATCCACGGCACGATCAAGCCCTCACCAAAGAACGGCCGAAACTAACTCGTCCAATTCTGGCCACATCGAAACCCAGATTGAAAAATGAATCATAGAATTGAGATGCGCTCTTCGAGAGCTTTCCAACGCTGTAAAATATGATATAGTTTGTGGAGTTTGAAATTTTGATTTGATTGTCTGCCATTGAGGAGGAGAGACAGCTGAATTGGAATTGTACGTACAGAATAATGACATAAGAAGTAGGCTAGGGTTTATAGCAGGGTATATATAGGCAAGCTAAAATTAGAATGGACCGGATCGATTGGATATACGCGTTGAACGATAAAATGGCCCAAAAAAGCCCGTTCTGACTCCGGGACGAAATTGGGTCAACCCACATATCAAAATGGATGTTTTAAAACATTTTTAACGCGATGGAATTGGTTTCAAGTCCAAATTCCATCATATGAAGAAGTTATGCTAAAAATAAAGTTATTTCAATTTGATTTCAATTGATTTCAATTAAATCGATTTCTAGGCATTTTGAGTCCGTACGATCAAACGACAAGTCCGATCGTCATGAAACTTGAAATCATACAATAATTCACCGTTACGGATCCGATGAAAACCGTTTCATCGAAATCTGAGTCAGTGGACGAAATGGCTATTTTCTAGTCAATTAATTAAAGGGTACTTTTGGCACAGGTCCTTATTAAGTTTCAAAATTCATGAAAAATCCTTCACTAAATTTCAATGTAAATTAGGTCTCTATTTTTTATTCACGATTATTACAGAGCATGATGCAACTTTTCGTAAAAGTTGCTGACATTTCCGCAATTTTTCTGTACACTGTGAACATAGTGTATGAAAGTTATTGAAATATCAGCACTTATTTATAAAAGTTGCTGACATTTCAGCAACATTTATGTACATTGTGAACATAGTGTATGAAAGTTGCTGAAATATCAGCACTTATTCATAAAAGTTGCTGACATTTCAGCAATAATTTTTCTTTGTTTTTAGAAAATATGGACCGGATTTGCAATGAAACTTTGACAGGAAAAGTTGCTGAAATATCAGCACTTATTTATAAAAGTTGCTGACATTTCAGCAATAATTTTCTTCGTTTCCAGAAAATAGGGACCCGATTTACAATGAAACTTTGGCAGGGACCCGCTTTACAATATGAAAGTATGATAGGGATGCCAACCTAATTTCCACTTAATTAAATTAATTTTAAATTAAATTAAATCACTTTCCCATTCAATTATCGTTATTTACAATTTCTATCACTCTGGATGATTTAGAGATTTAAAGTCCTTTAAAACAAATTCTCTTATGAACTTATTATTGGACATTTCACAATTTACAACATTAAATTTCCATTTCAATTAATTCAGAAATTTAAATTTTAAATTCCCAATTAATCCATGTATTTGATTTCTAACCTTGTCATTGAATCCGTCATCTCTTTATGGGTGGTTTGTTTTTATTATATTAATAATTCCCATTTCATTCTAGTTTTCAATTAATATAGAATTTAATTCAAGTTACTTACCATAAAATTCATCTATTACAGATTACATCCCAATAAATAAAAACTGATTCCAATAAATTGATTTGGTTTAATTGCCATGTTTAGACTAGGTCTATTATTACTCTATATATCTAGTTACATTAGTTTTATATCCCATTACACTAATATATGCCTATTTACATCCTACATTTGTATTAATGTTACATTAATATATTCAAATTTCTAACTCCTTTGTTATTAACTATCCTATTTCCATTTATTATATCTTTGCTAAATATATACATTAATTACGATTAAATATTCTCAATGAATTTATTTACTTGGTATCATGCTTTTTATTACATCAATTACTGCCTTATAAATGAATTTACGTTTCTATGCAATTTACATTCACCCTTTCCGTTATTATATTAATTATCATTAAAGTAACATTTAATTACTTTTATTTTTAAATTGGTAAATTACTGGTAACGACAACCATTTGTCACCATTATACCCTTTCTAATACTTGTATGTTTATTCGTCACAAACAACTACCATCTATTATAATATTTCACATATTAATTCAAATTTACACTTGTTTTTCTCGCATTCCCATTATAACCAAGTCATAACATTTAAATTATTTTATTTAATTGGAATTTCATTCAAATTCATTAATTATTAACTTTAATTAATCCTGTTACGTTTCCTCTTAGTTATTTTCATTATTACATCACAACTCATTAATAATTCACAAAATTTTATTTTCTTAAATATTAAATTTCAAAAATCTTATTAAATTAACAAATTTAATTATTGAAAATTTACGGGTCGTTACATTTTTACAAATGATATGCAGTGTTGTTGTTCTCATTGTTTGTTCGTTCGTCTATGGCAAATTGTGGAAGTAGCAGCAGGTTTTTTATTATTATTCGTTTCTTTATGTAGTGTTGTATTTTAATTTGCTTTTCACTTAATTTATCTTGCATTTTCTTGCATTAATGTTGGGATGATTGGAAAAGTATTATTGCTTGGATTGTATATAAAGTTGTGATAGAGTGGAAAAGTATCATATTTTAGGTTCAGCTTTTGGGTATCATTTTTATTTTTTCTTAGTATCATTTTTTTATTATCAGTAACTAGGTATCATTTTTGTATACGGTAGGTATCAGTTTGTGAAATTGAATAATTAATGTTGAACATATTTTTACTAATGTTTATTTTTTATTTTTTTTGGCAGTGGGGATAAAAGTCTTCTTTGTCTGTTTGTGTTGAATAATAACGCTTTTAGCACTCGATTATCTATTGATTGCTCTTTGTATGATTTGAAGAATGAGATATAAGCTTGGGATGATTGGAAAAGTATCATTGATTGGGTTGTATATACGCTTGTGATGGAGTGGAAAAGTATCATATCTTAGGTTCAGTTTTCTGGTACCATTTTTATTTTTTCTTAGTATCAATTTTTTTGATTATCAGTAATTAGGTATCAATTTTTTATACCTTAGATATCAGTTTTCTGAAATGGAAAAACTATTGTTCTAAATTGAACATGTTTTTGCTAATGTTTTTTTGGCAGTGGTGATAATATGGCGTAGGTAGACCATCAGTTAAGCTTAAAGGAGGATTTTCATATTTTCAGAACAAGCAAAAAAGTTGTGGTGAGTGCAAAGCAGCTTGGTCATAATAAACAGAATTGTTAAACTTCGAAGAGGATATGATTTGATTTTTCATTTTGAATTTGTTCAGATTAATAAGTGGATGTGTGACTTGTTTTGGTGGTTTATTGCAATTGAACCTTTTGTTATTAATTTGTATTCAGTATAGCATATTATCAAATTGATTTTAATTTCAAGTATTTAGTATAAGTGATAGTATCGGTTTTAGTATCAGTTAAATATTTTTACAATATCAGTTCTGATGTTTGTTTTTACAAGTAAGAGAAGCTTTATTTTAAGAACAGAACATCATTACTTTGTAAGTATAAAATTGCAACAAAACATCATTACTTCACAAGTACAAATTTCAATAGAGTTGCATTACTTTACAAGTATCAAATTTAATTGTGGAACATCACAATGTGAAATCAGTTCTTTCCTTTCCTTTCTTCTTCTAAGCTTGATATGTATTTAGATAGACTCCAGCAATATTCATCATCTATCAATATTGCATGTACAATCTTTGCTCTTGTGGATAATATTTCCTTCTTTTCAAGTTTTATTGGTATTCTTCTTTTGTTCAGTGAAACGATGAATATCATTACAAATATTCCACAGTCAAGCCTGTCGAAACCAAAATGTAATGTTAGTATTAGTTTGCATAAGTTGTATTATCAGGTTTACAATCAATACAAAACATTGAATTTCAGGGATAATGGTACAGGCATATAGTATGCTTTGAATTAAAATATTTAACAGTTTTACTAGCACACTTAGTATCGATTTGTGCATGAATTTTTGCGTTTGTAGTTATTACTTTAAGATATATTTGCTAAATATTTTGTTTTATTTTTATTATGTGGTTATCTTTTTTTTTTGTAGGTGTCAGTTTTGTTTCTGTAGGTATCAGTTTCTTTTATGTAGGTATCAGTTTTGTTTCTGTAGGTATCAGTTTCTTTTATGCAGGTATCAGTTTTGTTTCTGTAGGTATCAGTTTCTTTTATGTAGGTATTAATTTTCTTCCTGTAGTAACTGTTTATTTCCGAACTAAATGTTTTTGAAATTGAGAGATAATATTTTTCAATATTTTGTTATGAATCAAATTCAATTAAATATAAAAGGCATACAATGATGTATAGAATTATGTATGAAATGTTATAATGCAAAAACACAGATAGTTTGAATAATGAGAAACTTTCAATTGATTATTTCTAGTAGTTTCAATTGTATTGTTCATTTTGTCGTCAGTAGATATCATTTCAACCAAAAAAACTTACGTGTCTTCTGCTTGTTGTGCACACTTTATTTGATGCATATCATCTGGTTTCACCTCCATGCCTGCTATGTTATTGCTTTTTCAGATTTCTTTGAGCATTTCTTCTATTTTTTGTCTCTAAGAAAGAAAAAATGTCAAAAAGTTAGGTCATATTCACCTTTTTTATCTGTAATAAGTAATTTTTTTAAAAGAAGGAAAAATCTCATACCAATTTTATAGCTTCTTTTAAACTGGATGTGGATTAACAGAATCATCGTCATCCTATTATTTCAAAATAAAGATAATAAGTAATTTGTGAAACAAATTATGTTGAAATGTAACAATAGGTTGCGTATTAGCTGCGGTGAAATATCTTCAGTCAAATAAGTAAGATTCCAAGTTTGCAGTAACTAGGTATCAGTTTGCAGTAAATAGGTATCAGTTTGTACTACGTAGGTATTAGTTTTCTGTAACCAGGTATCATTTTTTTCAAGTAGGTATCAGTTTTTAATAAGTAGGTATCAGTTTTTAATAAGTAGGTATCAGTTTTTTTGTAAATAGGTATTAGTTTTTTGTACATATCAGATTTCAACTAAATGATACTGATTATTACCCTAAATGATAATGACTATTATTTCTTGTAATGAGGTATCTGTTTGTTGTAATTATTAGCCTTTTCTTTTACCAAATGATTTACAGGTATTATTTTTGCAATATTTATCATGCTATAAAGTTAGTATGTTTCTTATTTTACCGAATTGAGTTGTTCTTCTTCTGATTCTTCATCTACAGCTTTTTTCCCTTCTTTTTTTTAAGATTTTTCCTGTTTAACATTTTTGATAATATTAGAATACATTTAACAGTATGAAATTGTTAGTATTAGTTTTATAATTTTGCAATTTAAGTTACCTCAGTTTCTGTTTGTATTTTGTTCTGAATCATTTTTTCATTTTTTCTTTTTGTTCTTTGTTCTCTTTTTTGCATATTGTCTTCAACTACTTTCTCTGCAGGTATTTGTTGCGGCATGTTCTCTTCTTTGTTCTATGCAAAAAAATTCAATGTTCCTATGACAAAACTATACTAACTTTGTTATGTTTGATTTTATAGTATCAGTTACCTTTTTTGGTATACTTTCACTTATTTCTGGTCTGCTTTCAATTGCTGTATTTTTTTCATGTCTTCTCTTTGTTTTTTTCTCTATTTTGCTTTTTCTCTTCCACTGATGAAGGTTTTTTAAGTTTTAACTTGTTGCTTTTTCCCGTTATTGTCGTCGATATCGTTTGCAGTAAAGGTAGCTTTTCCTCTTCTATCATTGTGTTTTCTTCTTGAATATCTGCTATTGGAAGTGATTCGACATTTCGATTTTCACTTTGTTTCTTCACTTCTGATGTAGTTAGGTTTTTATTGACTGTCGATTGTTGTGCTCGTTGTTCATTGACTTTCGATTTTTGAGGTTCTGTTGGAGATGTATATTTGTTTCTAGTTTGCATGCCATTTTTTCTTTCGAGCAAAACTTTCGTCCAATTCTGAGTGAAAGGAAGGAGGAGGAAGACGAATGAAATACTTTGTTTTGTTTGAAATTGTATTTGGGCTTTGAGCTTTGTCCTTACGGTAAAAATTTTGTGTGCGTGTCCTTGTGACTAATTATTTACTTTAATTTGTCCTTTAAATTTTTTTTCCCTTATCTTTAATAATAGTTGTAATACCTTTGACTTCGCACTTTTTTGGTATCAACGTAAACAACCAAACATTCCCCTCTACAAATATTATTAACTATTAATATTACTTAAAAACATGATCTCAGTTTTTTTACCAATTCAAAACGCACTTATCTTAAATTACTTAAATTGGGATCTAACGAATAAACTTTTTTTCAAAGTCGTTTTTTTACTAATTAATAACAGAAATAAAAAATTTAACCAATAAAAAATTAAATTCATTCTTTATATTTAATAATAGAAATAAAAATTCAAACTAACAAAATTAGATGGTACAATTTAGAAATAAAAATTAAAACTAACTACATATCATTTCAACGCAAAAATATGATTAAATATTTGTGCAAATTTTATTTTTTTACTTGAGTTAAATTTACACAATTTATAAAAAAATAATTCACGCATGAAGTGCGATCCATCATCATGCGCTAAGCGCGTGCCGTAATGCTCGCATTTGATAATGCAAGTGGATGGATATATTAAAGGAAAGAGTGGCATAAATCATGGGATGTGGAATAGAATACAAGGAGGTCACGTGATGGAGTCATGCCATAATAATGGACGGGGTCGAATGAATTAACCTGGAATTGTCTTCGCATGTCCTCATTTTCCTACAAATATGCGACCGCGGTTAAGTTGCAAAATTTTTAATCTATTAAAAAATGAATTTAAATTATTTTGAAATTCGAATCTGCTTATGTTATTTTGATCATTTTTTGAACATACGGAGGTTTGAACCCTCCTTCTAGTGCCAAAATGTTAATAGATTTCTTTATCAACACCCAAAGGATGGTACAAAGTGGCATATTTA
Source organism: Allium cepa (assembly GCA_030765085.1). Classification (NCBI taxonomy): domain Eukaryota; kingdom Viridiplantae; phylum Streptophyta; class Magnoliopsida; order Asparagales; family Amaryllidaceae; genus Allium; species Allium cepa. The sequence goes on along the minus strand of CM060938.1, from coordinate 305,780,686 downwards.
AAGAAATTCCAAATATACCCTTGGTTTTAGGATGAATCACAAGTTCATTTAAATCACAATCCATAAATTCAAAAGACAGAATATGCAAGTCCACTGGTCAATAGGCAAATAGGCAAGTATATGAGTCAATAGGCAAATAAGCTCAAGTCAAGTCCTTTATTCAATCATAATTTTTTTATAAGATGTGCAAATATGTAATTTCTTAATTGTTTAAGCCCTAATTGACAAATATGTCTCATTCCCCTTTATTAGCTTTTTACTATGAAAAGGTGTTTAAAGAGAGAAAGAAGTTAAGGGCCCATGTCCATACGAAAGTACATCTCTATTTATAACGGTTGGAAGGAGGCAGACTTGCTCTAATTGATGATGTGGAAATTTATAGTGCCATAGAGCATATAATGGAATGTGATGACTTTTGAAACTTTATGAAGGAAAATGCAATAATTTTCTTGAATTTGCTTTTGTAAATGGTTTTATTCTTCCTTTTTATTATGAGCTTCGACATCCTGTAGAATGGATGTTGTGTGACAACGACAATCATAAAATGCGGCACCGATCAATAACTTACGACATGTGTCATTCTTATGTAGAAATGCTCTTAATTGATTGTTGGTGGCATCAGTTGGAAGCGATGTTGAATATTGATGACAAGCGGCGTCGATATAGTGTAGCATTGGCATAAAGCGGCTTCACTCAGTATACTGTCGGCGTCATTAATAAACTTCGACACCAACAAATTGTATTGACCGGTAATTTATGGAACGCAACATCGTATGAAAAAAACGGATGAGAGAATGGCGATTCTAACTACGATGTCATCGATCCCAAGTGGTATCATTAAAGCTTTATTGGTGACGAGCTAACTTTGGTGATAATAAATGAATAGCGGCACCGATGGTTCATGTGGATACTAATAGTATTTACCATCAATATCGGATGTGAAGCCCTTATTGATATGCCGTGTCTTCCAAATGGTAATGAAATAAGATGTTGCTTTATCACGGTCTTGTTGACTTTGCGGCATTCCATCAGCAAAGGCAATGAAGGGCGATGATATTAAATAGACGCGCCAATGAGCAAGTGCGGTCGTGGAAGCGGAGTGGTATTACTTAAGGCTTGATATTAAAAGGATGTGTCTTGTTAAAGGAAAGCAACATTGTATAGATGCGATGTCATTTAGGGAGCAATATAGTCGGGAAGCAGCATCGCAATTGCCTTCGGCTTTAGTAACGTCATGGACATTGACATTCATGTTGGTATCACTTGAGAGATGCTCTTGGCTCTTAAAGGCGACATAATTTCTTACTTTGGTCTTTATCATTGTAATAATTGACCTTTCGATATTATCCTTTTCCTTTTACGCTTATTCTCTTTGAAAATTATGTGGATAACACCAGACTTCATCTTTTCTATTTGACTGGTTTAAACTTTGGATCAATATTCAATGCATGACATGCTGTCTTCGACGATATGTCACACATATCCAAATGCATCAAAGCAAGCAGGAAAATTTTTTCTGGGGAAAACTAACCAACTCCTTCCTTAAGTTAATGTTAAGCTGATATCCAAACTTTAGAACCCATATCGGATCATCCACGTAACGACTCGGAATTTTGGATCGCTAGATGTGAACATTTAATTCATTTTAAATGTTGAATATGTACTATAATTTGATTTTTGAAGATAAAAAGAGTTTGGTTAAATTAATAAGATTGGTTAAATTTCAAATATGGCAATTCAATTTGAAATTGAAATTTGAATAATAAATAGCTTAATATTAAAATTTGGATAATGAGTGAATCTGGGTGTAAATAAATATAAAAATGGTTTCTAAAAATTTATTTATGTTGATTTTGATTTAAATAGTAATATTGGACCATTGGATGGAATTAATAGTCGATAGATTGAAATTGGAATTTTATATTAATTTAATATTGGAATTTAATAATATATTAATGCAAATAATCAGATTTTGATTTAAACTAGATCAGAATGATTTCTAATGTGAATATAAATTTTATACAAGTTATAATAGAGTTAATAAAATTTTAAAGGAGAAATTTTAAGTGATTTCGACGATCTTGAAAATCGCTTGAATTTATCGACGAGTTAAAGTAGCCTTCCGGGGCACAGTCTCGGAATTCGACGAAACCAGTTCCATTGGATCCGTAATAGCTAGTTATTATCGGATTTCAATTTTCTTAGCAACCGGAGTTGTCGTTTGACCCCGGAAGTTTAAAACGCATAGAAATACATTAGTCGATTTAATTAAGAATTGATCGTTTATTTCCGTAACTCGCGCATACGACCAAATTAGCCTCCGAAACACGTTCCATTGTGTTCGGAATGCGGGTAAAACATTATAAACGCCTGTCGGCACGTTTCAATTGGAATTCGTTTGTAAAGTAAGTGATTTGTGAAAATATTATTAAATTAACATATATAAACGTATATATATATATACACACACACACACACACACACACACACACACACATACGTGTTTCAACAGAAATCGAACCCTCGTTTTCACGAGCCGTCGTTTATATTTTTAATGGCTGAAAACATTTAAATTTCATCTTGATCTTTCTCCTAATCCATAAACTATTATCAAAGACCTTCTACATGATAATCAAAGAGCTCGTTGAGCTCTACAATTCGATCGGCTAAGATCGAATATCTGTGAGTGGATCGTCGATGGGAGCGCCACGAAGGGGATGTGTTTAAGCGTGAAATTTGAGAGTTTGGGATCGCTGAGTTCGTACGTTTTCGGGTCGTGAGTGGAGCTGGCGTAGAGGTGTGGAGGGGTGGTTGCTGATCGAGTTCCGATGGCCTGTAGGGGGTATCGGCATTGATTTGTGAGCGGGATGGTGGGTTTCATTTAAGCCCTGTACGAGAACGAGAAGAAATAGGAAGAGTGTCCGTGATTTCCTTTCCTAATTGAACGGCCACGGTCTCATTTTGGTAAATAAAGTAAAAAAAAAGATTCTGTTTTAAACAATTATTCAAACTATAAAATCCATATCTTGTGCTTGTGTTATCAGATTTCGACGAAATTGACGGCGCCGGAATCGTAGCAACGCGATCTACGCTGCAGTTCAGATCTGAGATCGATTGAAATTCGTGAGATTTTAGGTTAAATCGAAGGCAGTTGATTTAATTTAAAATTTTGAACGCTCGCCGAAAACCCAAGGTGAGTTTAACTCACTCACATATGGAATATTAGTTAATTTAAATTGTCAATATTTAAATGAATTGCTTGATTGGTTGAATATGATTGAATTGATATATGTTGTTGTGCTAATATCTGTGGATGCAGGGAAACAGGTTGGAGGGATCCAACTGGATCCCTCACAAATGGAAATTAATTTATATTCTGTGATATACCTTATTTATTATTCTGTGGTAATTTGTTTAGATCCTGATATGCTGCGTTTTATCTATATGCTGTGATGAAGTAAATTAAAATTTAAATTGTGTTGCGCTGTGATTGGGTGAATACAACCTGGGAATTTTAAATATAAATAGATGAATTGGGTTTAAAGAATATAAAAGAAATTCTTAAGTAAAGGATTTTAAAAGAGATTAAATCCAAGGAATGGGTTGAAAAATTTCAAGTGTTTGAAATTTGATTTCCAAAGGAATTAAGAATTGTTTAAATTAATAGCGAGATTTATTTTAAAGAATGAGAAGTGATGTTTTCTCCTGGAAATTTTGTTTTGTTTTAAGAAAGCTGTCAAATTTATAAATTTGCAGTTTAAATATGTTTAGAAAGAAATATTATTTTAATTTTTTTTAAGAGTGAAAGCAAATATTTGATTAAGTATTATGGTATTTAATTATTTTTAAAAGAAGTAAAGTAGTATTAAGTTTTCAAAAGGAAAATTTAATATGAATATTTGATTTAATAACCTTATTTTAAAAGTTAAATTTTATTAAAATACTTAGGAAACCATGTATATTTCCTTAAGTATTGTTTTCAACAAAATAATTTCTAGAGCTTATTTTAAATATTTTAAACGTATGTTTGAAAATGATTTTCAGGAAATAACATTATGTTTAAAATAAAAGGAGCTATTTTTAAAAGTATGGAAAGGATTTTACGGGATGAACGTAAAATTGAATTGGAATAAAACGTGCTGGATTAATAAAAAGAATTCTTTGGTTATTCTAAGATGGAAGTGTATTCCCTAAAAGCCAAGTGTGTTTTAAAAAAAAATAGATTTTTGAAACGTTAGAGATTTGAAGTTATATTAAAGAATGGTTTTCAAGAAAATTATTTAAGTTGTTAGAATTTTAAAAGTAAATATATATCAAAGTAGTTATAGAAATAATTATTTTTAAAGGATAATTAGAATTTATGTTTTCAAGAATATTATTTTTATTTATACTTTATAAATGGTTCTATTTTAAAGATAACCAATCAAAGTATTATTTAGAAATTGAATAGAGTTTATAACTTTATTTTGAATTTAGTATAACTTAACTTTATTTATTTTAAAGATAATAGTTTATATTTTATTAAGCAATTTTATCTTAGATATATATATATATATATATTTTGAATTAAGCATATAGTAGTGTTAATATAAATGTTTTAATATATTTTCAAAAATAAAGTCTTTAAATTATTTTAAACCTTAAATATTGGTGCTTGGATGTTTTAGAGGAAATAAAGATTTGAGAATCTATTCCATGAGAAAATTGGATTTGAAAAGTGTTTCAAAGAGATTTTGAAAAGGAATTATATCTTGTAAAGATATATTGAGGAAATAAATATTGTGGGCAATTATTTATTGTGTGATGGATGTTTGTGAATGTTAATTGATAGTTAAATCACCGACTATCAATATTGGACAAATGCGTTGATCATTTCGAAGAGACCGGGATCAAGATTTATTTCTCGAAAACCACTTCGATCCGGTTTGTACGTTTCATGGAAAAACGTGTTCGGAGTCGAAGATGGAGCAGTGAAGTGCAAGGGCTAGTTGCTACTAATCCTGAGGATATTTTCAAAATGGATGTAGTAGGAATAGTGCCTTCGGTTCCGTTCGAACCCGGAATGGACTTGTATGGACGAATGCTTTCGGAATATCGTCAGGTGGACGATGGGCATTCTAAGGGATATGTTCTAAAAAGGTAACTCTTAGCCTCAAGACTCATCAACCGAGAATGACTGAAAATCAGGGGTTATGCAGCAAGGCTTCGTGGGTAGCCCCCACTTGAGAGTAAGGTCATCCCTGTCTAGATGTCCCTTTTTATTTCGGCTTAGTGGTGTGGTTGCTGATCCCAACCGTGGGGTGATCTTATTCGAAACTGTCCAGTAAGGGATGGTTCCGGTCTTGTGTTGCAGGGGAGCGGGCGTACTCCTCGGTACTGTGATCTAGGCCACGTACTGTGATAGGTGGTACCCTAGTGCCTAGTCATTGTTGGAAATCCATTCTCCCCACGAGCCTTTTACGAGTTTTGTTTGTATTACCCACACTGTGGCTAGTAGATGGAATTTAATAATGTAACAATTTCGGCTATTTTATAAGTATTTGTATATAGACCCTATTATAATATCAGAGGATTTCTATAAAAAGTGTTTTAGCTATCGTAAGGTAAAAACCCGACATGTTTATTTGTGGCGTGGTCTTACGAGATGCTTTTGTTTTTCGAATGATTTTTGAAACTTTAATAATCAATTTGGATGCATTATTATTATCAGCTGGTATTCCTGACTGACTCGGGTGTTGTTTCATTATAATGCTCGGGTCAGACCGAGTATTATATGTTTAGGACAGGAAGCTATGCAGCAGAAGAGGAGCTGGAGTCCGAGACGTATTATACGTACTTGTATATATATCCGCTGCTCTGAATTGTATGGAATTGTCTGACTGGTAAATGTTGTTTGTATGAGATACTCTGATGATATGTTGTATAAAAAGATATAGTTTTCATTTTGTGTAAAGCTCTATTATTGAGTATTATATTTTATTCCGCTGCGATGGTTAGATTCTGATATTGTTTAGTTCCTTCTCTCTTCTACCTCTTCTTCTTTAACCCTAATGGTTCGTATTTCTGTTCCACTTGAGTTAATTAATGTAGAATAGTGTTGACTCAAGGGGTACGGATTTGCGGGCTGTCACACTTGGTATCAGAGCTTAGGTTGGCGACAACCTAGGCTTTGGTGGGGAAATTACTCATTAAACAGAGTCAATAGTACTCTATAATGGGTTGAGTGTATTAATAGATATGAGAGCGTACTTGTTAGTGAATATAAAATTATTTTTATACTGTGTTGATTTATCGGTTGAGTGTTTATGAATTCTGGTCGGTACGGGAAGTACAACCGTATCGATAGAGTTTTCTAAACTCTTAAACAAGATAAACCGACATAGTATTGTTTTTAGAGAGGGTAAATGAAATAATTTTATCCAAAATTATATTTTGATATAAAAGGAATAATTTTATGAAATTATTATATATATATCTGGATGATTGGTTGCTAATACTACAATTAAATAAGAATCTAAAATTTAATCTAAAGTTTGAAATGGTTATAATCAAATCAAATTCCATGAGTATAAATTATACAAAAGAAGAATAACTAAATTTGAATTAAACCAGAATTTAAATCCCGGAAGTTTTGGAAAGGATTTTAAATGTAATTAAAATAAAAATTTGGAAGTTTAAAATCCTGGGAAAAGTTTGAAATGTTCGCTAAGGTGTTTGAAGGCAATAATGGAATATTGTTTTGGGAAAGAATTTTGAATGGAAACTATTTTGAAATAAATGTGGGGAAGTAAGGAAGCACTGAACTCACTTCAGTCGCTAGAAAACAATCCTGATGATGCTGGCCACATCATTAGAATTCATTTTCGAGTTTCTAAAGTGATGGATTGCTACCAAAATGGTTGGTTATGATATTGTTTGGACTTGTCGGGTATAACAGTTGTTTGGAAATTTCAAAATGGGGAAATTGTTTTGGTACAACCAAGTTGTTTTGGAAATTTGGAGATTTGATTGATATACCAATTGAGTATAAGTTTGATATATTTCAAAATGGTTTTGGGATAAAACCGGGTAATTGAATTCTGGAAAATTTTATTTAAATAATGTGTAAAATTAAAATAAATCAACTATTGGACTTATTTGGTGAAGTTGAAATTAATAAGAAGAAAATGAAAATTTTAATCTTGGAATTAAAATTTAACTTGAGTAAATGGAAGTAAATGAAATATATTGAAGTGAATAGAAAATTTGAATTTAACTTGGGATAAGTAAAATAAATTGGACCTAGAATAAAATTGATTCGGGTTAAAATTGAAATGTAAAATGACTTTGTAATTGTGGGTCATTATGTAAGGAATTGTACCCATGAGCTATTAAGTATTATACTTATAGTTTGAAATTGTGGATTTAAAATTTGCAAAGGATTAAGGTGAAATAAAATTTGTATCCTTAAGAATTTAGAGATACATATATATTGTAATGACCCGTAAATTTCGACCATTTAATTTGTTAATTTAATTTGATTTTTGTAATTTAATGAAGAAAGAAATAAAGATCTTATAAATTTATAGTGGAGCAAATGATAGAAATAAAATGTTTCACTGGTAATAAAATCAATTCTGGACAATTGTAATGAAATTCAATTTAAGAATAGTGGAAACCATTATAATTTGCTAATTTAATATGTTTGTGTAATTAATACTGAAAGAAATAGAATTTGAAATAGTATTAATGAAATAATAACTAAAAAGAATTGCAATTGTATAAATGGAAGTAAATTGAAAATAAGTGGAGGTAAGTATTGAATAAATTATGGAAATAAAAACCTAAATGTATGTTTGGATAGAACATAAGTGAATAAATCAGTAGTATGGAAATAAATGCCAACATTTAATTGAAATTGTATTTGAGAGATAAAGGAAAGGATTAAATTGATTTAATGCAATAAAACATTGTAACGGTATTTGATCGTAAATTTAGGTAGTACATTATTAGGAAATAAATTTAAAGGTAGGATAACAACTATTATAAATTACCTAATTAAATGGGTCAATGAACTTATTGGAAATAACGTTCATTTAAATGTTGAGTAATTAAAATGTTGTTATCGATAATAAGCGTTACTTTAATAATTTTGATTAATTGAGAAATTAATACGGGAAGTATGTAAATAATAACTAATAAAGTAATACGTTATAGAGTGAATATAACATAAACTATAGAGTAAATTAAAGGGTTGAATTGAATCTAATCCGGTTAATTAGGAGCTTATAAAAATAAATTGGATTCAATTTATAATAATGGGAAATTATATGAAATGAAGTATGCATTAAAGAATTGTATTATGATTCAATGTTATTTATACCCGTAAATTGTCTATTGATTGAATAACAAGATTTTTAAAATCAATAAACGAATTTATTGAGGTTTCAATTTATAATTAATAACATTTAATGTGGAATCAATTATATTTAATCGAATTAAATTGGGCAGTATGGTAGATTTGATTTGTCACTTAAAATGGTAAATTTTATAAGATGCAAATAATGCTAATCCTATTTAGAATATGTCAATTGGCTAACTTAAAGAATAGAAAGCTAGATTTATTTATTTAATTGAAGGAAAATTTTCAATAATTGAATTTATTATAAATGAAATATAACAGTTAAATTTTACGTTGGAGGAAATGTAGATGAAATCTAAGAAAATAAATGTATACAATAGTGAACCAATGTAAATTGCATCTTTTGATAATAATAGACTGACTAATAGAATGAAAAGTGAACTTAATAAGAATTTTGGAAATTTTATTTATAATTTTGAATTTAAGAAAATTGAGGATTTATGTTGAAATTTGTAAATTAATCTTCGCTAAATTTACATTTTAATTTGTTTAAAACCATCGTAAATGTTTGAGAAGTATAAAGGCGATAAAATTTACAAATTTTAGAATTGGAATTAAAAATTTGATTTGATCAATTAATTGTAAATTTATTTAATTAATATAAAAATAGCCATTTTGGCCACTGACTCGGATTTCGACGAAACAAGTTTCATAGGATCCGTAACGGTGAATTATAATAGTGTTTCAAGTTTCGTAGCGATCGGACTTGTCGTTTGATCGTACGGACTCGAAACGCCTTGAAATTTATGCAATTCAAATCAATTTGGAAAATATTATTTTCAGCATAACTTCTTCATACGATGCCATTTGGATCTGAAACTTTTTCCATCGCGTTCAGAATATTTTAAAACATCTATTTTGATATATGGGTTGACCAAATTTCGTTTCGGAGTCGAAACGGGCTTTTCGGGCCATATATCGTTTAGCGCGCGTACATCTATCTTATCCGATCAATCCTATTTCAACTTTGTCTATAAATATATCGTTATAAACCCTAATTCCCCTCATTTTCATTTGGTTCTCAATGGCAAACAACATAATTTCAGATCCAATCCCAAATCAAACCCAAAGCTGAAAATCCAAACTTCTCAGAAAAATTCAAAAAAAAATATGCTGAAGCTCTCGACTAGCAAATTCACTGGTGGTGTTCGTTTTTCATTTTGGATTGTCGTTTGACCGGTAAAAACTGAAGAATTTTCGGCCGTTTATCACGTAGAAATCAAACTCGACGGATCGACGAACCGTTTCTGGGTTTTGTAGAGGGAACCGAGGGGAGTTGGTCTGTGCAGTTCGTTCGTGGAGTTAACGGTTGGATTATCAGCAAATTGCGAATTAGGGTTCGAATTTGAAGGTGGCGGCTGCTGTGTTTTGGACGTGGTGAGGCGATCGATGTCGTGTTGCTTTGGGGCGCGGCCGTGGCTTCTGGCGTGCGGCGTGTCGTGGGGTAGCGGCAGTTGGTGCCGTGCGAACGAAGGATGGAACGCATGCGTACTGTAGGAAGATGTGGGTTGCGTGTTTCTGTGGTCTCGTGTGCGTGCGTGATGAGTTCTGGAGGGTGGGTGATGAAAGTTGATGACGTGGCATATAAAAGGTGAGAAATGTGTTCACTTTTATTTTTTTATTTAATTGAAATTCAATCGCATTTTTCGCTACATATTTCACATACGAACTCCGTTTTACGTGCGGTTTCTTTTGTTAGGATCGTATTGAAATTCCCGACTTGATGACGCTAGTTTGGACGAATTCCGAGACGGTCAAATTTTTGGGTTTAAATTGAATTTTAAATTCAATTTAAATTCAATGGGTGAGTGTTTTAACCCTCTCGCAACTTCTAAGATTTCTTATGTTGGGTAAATTGATTTATGATGTGTTTAAAATATTATTTGTAACTGTTTGGCATATATTTCATCATTTTCTCAATTAAATTGCATTCATTTAATTTACGCGTTATTTAATTTATTATTGCATTTAAAACTGCCAGTTAATTGTTAATTAATTTATTTATTGTATTTAAAACTGCCAGTTAAAATTTTAGTTAAATTTTATTGTTGCATATAAACTACAGGTAAACAGTTATTTAATTCATTATTGAAAAATTTATTGTCAGTAATTAATTATTATTTATTGATGTGATTGTTTGAATTGGATGATAAATTGATGAATGTTTGATGATTGATATGATGGATGAATGGATGCTGTATTTATATTGTATAAACTGCAAGTTATTATGCATTTTCATTTCATTCGGGATTGCGGTTTGAAATGATATACAACCGCATTTTTATTTTAAATTGCGGATTAAAATGATAAATATCCGTATCACTTGACCATATGATAGAAAATTATATACAGGCACCACGGTATATATATAATTATTTTCGAAATGATTTTTTATGGTTTTGGAAAGAATACGGTTTATTAAATATTAAATTTTGATATATATATATATATAGTAAAAATTCTTGAATTTAGCTATGTATAAATTTGTTTCAAATTTTAAAATAAGCTAAATAATGAAGTTGATTTCGTTTATATAATATGGTTAAGAATATATTTGAAATTCTATTTTATATAGAGTTTATAATAACTCAAATAAAAGTAAGGTTGAAGATAAATGTGAATATGATTTGAATTAAAGTATTTAAGAATTTTCCTCGGAAAAAAATTTGTTTTGAAATGTAAATAAATTAAGATTTAAAGGGTATGATCTTATAACTTGATTTTTGATTTGAGGATTTAAACGAATGTCAAATTTATTTAAAGAATATTTTCAAGTTAATTTAATTAAAAGAATATCCTGTTATTGAGGTTTAAGGGTTTGACTTAAATAATATTTGTCTTATTAAGTAAATATTTCAAATTTAAAAAAAAGGAATTTGGATTTGATATATATTAAATTATCAAAGAATCTTTTTTTGAAATAGTGGAATATTTAAAGATTGAAATATATGAACTATAAAGTTTTGAAATATAGAATATTTAAGCTTTGAAATATATGGGAATTAAAATGGTTTATTTGGAGGTTCAAATTGATATTAGGAATTTATTGTGGAATTTGAAGAAGCTGTTTATTTTATAAAGTAATATAGTATTTGAACCATTAAGTATTTAAAAGTTATGTTTCAACGCTATGGTTTCAAGGTGTATATATTTGAAAAATATTATGATTTTGGGAAAGAGGTATTTATAATAAAAATGATATCATATTGATTTGGGTTTTAAAATATAAATGATATCGTATTTATATGGTTTGAAAGAGATGTTATATTCTGGTTTTAAAGTATAAATTATTTTGAAATAACCGCGGTGTTATAATAACGATTGGTTGTTAAAGAGACCGGGATCGGAAGTTGTCATACTCTCTGCCAACCCCGAAAACCACTTTAACAACCGTGTACGTGGTGGATATTCCAGAATGAAGTAGGATGGTGGCGGCGTTTCCTTTGAGGTAAGTACGTGGACCGGACTCCCATAAGTTGGCATAAGGTGTCTAAAACATGAGCGATTCTCGGGCCAAGGGGGTTAGCGCCCTTTATCGGATACTCCTCTTCGATATTACACTCTGACTTTGGATTGATTCGGTGGCCACTTTTGATTTCTTTGAATTTAGGGGAAGTTTGTCCGAGGTGGGCGGTAGCTGCGGCTACGCGTTACCACCAGTCCGGATAGCAATTGGTATATCTACCATGGCATTGCCTAGTTGTGCCGTGTCACCTACCCTAGCGCGCCTTATACGATTTTGTTTTGTACCATACCTATGGAGTCCCTCTGACGATGCCCAGTACGAGGGAGATTACGGTACTGTATAGACTATGGGAATATATTTTGTGTTAAGGGCTATATGGGTAACCCCTTAACGCTATTTAAAAGTAAGTTTATTTTACAAATAGACACTATTATAATAGCGAAATATACTACATAGAAAATAGTTTAACGGATCCTTAAGAGATGTGAATCCCGGGCATCTTTTAAGTTACTGCACTCATATTTATTTCAGTCGATTTAACTTACATAAGATATTTTAGTTCTGACTCGAGTGTCTTGTCTTTTCAATTCGCTCGGGTCAGTCCGAGCGTTTCAGGACCGAAGACTTTAGCTCTGAAGGACGAAGACGGAGATTTCTATTATTATTATTTATTATTGCACGACACTCATACTGTTCCGCTGCATTATTATTGGTATGTGTAACTCTGATATGTATTATATAAATATAATCAAATGTTTTTGTAAACAGCTTTATAAACTGTATATTTGATTATTATATTTTATCCTTCCGCTGTGAGATTCTGTTTTGTTTTATTTCTTTCTTGTTTCTTCTTATTTACCCCATAACAATCCGCCCTTCCGTATGGATTGAATTGGCATGTGTGTCGATTTAAAGTATGTGAAAAGGCGGCCTTTTACATATATCGAAATTGGAATTGTGATTATAAGATGTAAATGGATTAAAATGAGCAATATATGCTTTCAAGTGCATAAGTTGGTGAACTAAGAATAAAAAAAATTAGATTGTAAAACCAAGTAAAATGGAATTATAATCACAATTGGAGAGTAGTTGAATGGTATGGTGAATTCAAACTTAATCTCAAAAGAAATGTGATCTGAAATAAGATGAAGAAGAAATAAAATATAAAGGATGTGAATGAACTTAAATCAGTAAATAAATTTAGAACTTGTATATGGAGAATTAAAATTGGATTGAGTTGGATTTAACTTCGATTTAATGGAGTTGACTTGAATTTGGATTGAATCAAAATCAAAATTCAGTTGTGTTATGAATAAAAATGAATGTAATTAAAATTCTTATTTAAGATAGTAAAGGAAATGGCAAAAATTCAAGATGGCTAAATAAATTTGGTTGAACTTGAATTAGAATTGGAAAAGAATTAAATTGAAGGAAAATTTAATTCAGAGAAGTAAGAATGATATTGTGTGAATGAATTTTAACTCAACTAAATTCAAAGAAATTGTTTGAGAATAAGTTTAGCGTAAGCTAAATCAAATAAAAAGAAGCTTGAAGGTGAATTTAGTGTAAACTAAATTAAATAAAATATGTATTGGCATGGATGAAATTTTGGTGGGTTGTTAAGAAAATTTTGAAAAGAAAATAAAAACCCAGTTTTGGTATAGAATTTAGTTTTGGCAATAAAAAGTTGAGAATGTAAATGAATAATGGAATTAGATTACAATAGTGATGGTTTGAATTGTAAATAAATTCAAATGAGTGAAATAATTTAAAGTGGTCTCTTTGCTAATAAAGTAAATTCAAAATGGATTGAATAAATAAACAATTTGAATTAAAATTTGTAAATGAATTAGAATTTGGTTGGGTGAGAATCGAATGGAAATAAAATAAAATTGATATAAGAAGAAATGGAAATATTGTATGATTTAAACAACTTGAGCAAATTGGAAAAATAGTTATGGTTGAGCTTTATAAGTGATCTTGAATGAAATTTGTTTAGATAATAAGATTTAAATGCAAGTGAAAAAGAATTTTGATTAATTATTGAGATGAAATAAGAATGTATGAGTTGTATATAACCCAGAATTGAATGATATTAATATAAACCTATATGGATAATGAATTGGTAATGTAGGATTGGAGATTTAATTCAACAATTGTGATAAATCAAGAATGTTTGGGCTGTAAATAATATAGAATGGGATGTTACTAATTTAAACTTAAATGATGAACTTGAAGTGAGAATAAGAAATTGAATTAAAAATTGCAAGGGAATAAGAATGCTTGGATTGTGAACCATTCAAAGTTGAATAAAATTAATATGAATCTAAGTTGGAAATTAATTTTTATGGTTATAAGCCTAAGTGATGGTCACTTGCTCGGATAACCTTAAATTTGCATAGAATTGGTAGTTTTGTTGTATTCGGAATTGAGTTGGTTTAAAGAAGCAAATAAAATTGATTTTTGAATCAAATTGGAAATTGAATTGAAATAGGTTGATGTTAATGAAACACATGTTAATCATATTGATGAGAATATGGTTTGAGAGTAGTAAACTTGAATGTAAATCATTCAAGTGAATTAAAATGAAGTTTGGACTTGAATAAGAAATTAAAAAGTGATTGAAATCTTTGAATTGCTGATAAAATATGGTTAACATTGTTAAATTATGAAATTTACTTGTTTAAACTATGAAATTGATGAGTTTGGTTAAATTAATGAATATAATGTTATTAAAATTCTCATATTATTGGAAAATGATGTGTTTGTTTAAGTACAGGTACGGGAGGCAGTAGATAGAGTTGGAGTGTGTATTTGCAATATAAATTAGCCGCATGCTTTTAAAAATGCTAGTAAAGGTACGCCTACGCAATAAAAATAGGAAATATGAACTGTTTTTGGTTATTCCGACCGTGTGGGTCGATGTATATATATTTATGTCTATTGTGAAATTGCAAAAGCTCCTCTGTTCAGGGGAGACTCTGCCAAAAAATTTCGGAAATTTTGGGAGTTAGAAATTTTTTGAAATTTTTGGAAATGTTTCATTAATGACAAAGTTGATTTCAAATTAAGAATTAAAATAAAAAGGATTTTGGGATAGGAATTGAAACTAGTAGTTTTGATTTGAAACTGAGGAATTTAGGGTAAAGTGAAATTGAGATTTTCACTAGGTAGGTTTTACTATTCAGTTTGGAACATTCTTCTACCTTAGCAAATTTCGAGGACGAAATTTTTATTGGGGGGGGAGGGGAATGTAACGACCCGGAATTTTGGGTCGCTAGATGTGAATATTTAATTCATTTTAAATGTTGAATATGTATTATAATTTGATTTTTGAAGATAAAAAGAGTTTGGTTAAATTAATAAGATTGGTTAAATTTCAAATATGGCAATTCAATTTGAAACTGAAATTTGAATAATAAATAGCTTAATATTAAAATTTGGATAATGAGTGAATCTGGGTGTAAATAAATATAAAAATGGTTTCTAAAAATTTATTTAAGTTTATTTTGATTTAAATAGTAATATTGGACCATTGGATGGAACTAATAGTCGATAGATTGAAATTGGAATTTTATATTAATTTAATAATGGAATTTAATAATATATGAATGCAAATAATCAGATTTTGATTTAAACTGAATCAGAATGATTTCTAATGTGAATATAAATTTTATACGAGTTATAATAGAGTTAATAAAATTTTAAAGGAGAAATTTTAAGTGATTTCGACGATTTTGAAAATCGCTCGAATTTATCGACGAGTTAAAGTAGGCTTCCGGGACACAGTCTCGGAATTCGACGAAACTAGTTCCATTGGATCCATAATAGTTAGTTATTATTGGATTTCAATTTTCATAGCAATCGGAGTTGTCGTTTGACCACGGTAGCTTAAAACGCATAGAAATACTTTAATCGATTTAATTAAGAATTGATCGTTTATTTCCGTAATTCGCGCATACGACCAAATTAGCATTCGAAACACGTTCCATTGTGTTTGGAATGCGGGTAAATCATTATAAACGCCTGTCGGCACGTTTCAATTGGAATTCGTTTGTAAAGTAAGTGATTTGTGAAAATAATATTAAATTAACATATATAACGTATATATATACGCGTTTCAACAGAAATCGAACCCTAGTTTTCACGAGCCGCCGTTTATATTTTTAATGGCTGAAAACATTTAAACTTCAACTTGATCTTTCTCCTAATCCATAAACTATTATCAAAGACCTTCTACATGATAATCAAAGAGCTCGTTGAGCTCTACAATTCGATCGTCTAAGATCGAATATCTGTGAGTGGATCGTCGATGGGAGCGCCACGAAGGGGATGTGTTTAAGCGTGAAATTTGAGAGTTTGGGATCGCTGAGTTCATACGTTTTCGGGTCGTGAGTGGAGCTGGCGTAGACGCGTGGAGGGGTGGTTGCTGATCGAGTTCCGGTGGCCTGTAGGTGGTATCGGCATCGATTTGTGAGCGGGATGGTGGGTTTCATTTAAGCCCTGTACGAGAACGAGAAGAAATAGGAAGAGTGGTCGTGATTTCCTTTCCTGATTCAACGGCCACGATCTCATTTTGGTAAATAAAGTAAAAAAAAAGATTTTATTTTAAACAATTATTCAAACTATAAAATCCATATCTTGTGCTTGTGTTATCAGATTTCGACGAAATTGGCGGCGCCGGAATCGCAGCAACGCGATCTACGCTGCAGTTCAGATCTGAGATCGATTGAAATTCGTGAGATTTTAGGTTAAATCGAAGGCAGTCGATTTAATTTAAAAATTTGAACGCTCGTCGAAAACCCAAGGTGAGTTTAACTCACTCACATCTGGAATATTAGTTAATTTAAATAGTCAATATTTAAATGAATTGCTTGATTGGTTGAATATGATTGAATCGATATATGTTGTTGTGCTAATATCTGTGGATGCAGGGAAACAGGTTGGAGGGATCCAACTGGATCCCTCACAAATATAATTTAATTTATATTCTGTGATATACCTTATTTATTATTCTGTTGTAATTTGTTTAGATCCTGATATGCTGCGTTTTATCTATATGCCGTGATGAAGTAAATTAAAATCTAAATTGTGTTGCGCTGTGATTGGGTGAATACAACCTGGGAATTTTAAATATAAATAGATGAATTGGGTTTAAAGAATATAAAAGAAATTCTTAAGTAAAGGATTTTAAAAGAGATTAAATCCAAGGAATGGGTTGAAAAATTTCAAGTGTTTGAAATTTGATTTCAAAGGGAATTGAGAATTGTTTAAATTAATAGCGAGATTTATTTTAAAGAATGAGAAGTGTGCTTTCTCCTAGAAATTATGTTTTGTTTTAAGAAAGCTTTCAAATTTATAAATTTGCAGTTTAAATATGTTTAGAATACTTTTAGAAAGAAATATTATTTTTCAAATTTTTTTTAAGAGTGAAAGCAAATATTTGATTAAGTATTATGGTATTTAATTATTTTTAAAAGAAGTAAAGTAGTATTAAGTTTTGAAAAGGAAAATTTAATATGAATATTTGATTTAATAACCTTATTTCAAAAGTTAAATTTTATTTAAAATACAAGGAAACCCTGTATATTTCCTTAAGTATTGTTTTCAACAAAATAATTTCTAGAGCTTATTTTAAATATTTTAAATGTATGTTTGAAAATGATTTCCAGGAAATAGCAATGTGTTTAAAATAAAAGGTGCTATTTTTAAAAGTATGGAAATGATTTTACGGGATGAACGTAAAATGAATTGGAATAAAACATGTTGGATTAATAAAAAGAATTCTTTGGTTATTCTAAGATGGAAGTGTATTCCCTAAAAGCCTAGCGTGTTTTAAAAAAAAAATAGATTTTTGAAACATTAGAGATTTGAAGTTATATTAAAGAATGGTTTTCAAGAAAATTATTTAAATTTTAGAATTTTAAAAGTAAATATATATCAAAGTAGTTATAGAAATAATTATTTTTAAAGGATAATTAGAATTTATGTTTTAAAGAATATTATTATTATTTATACTTTATAAATGGTTCTATTTTAAAGATAACCAATCAAAGTATTATTTAGAAATTGTATAGAGTTTATAACTTTATTTTAGATTTAGTATAACTTAACTTTATTTATTTTAAAGATAAAAGTTTATATTTTATTTAGCAATTTTATCTGAGATATATATATATATATATTTTAAATTAAGCATATAGTAGTGTTAATATAAATGTTTTAATATATTTTCAAAAATAAAGTCTGTAAATTATTTTAAACCTTAAATATTGGTACTTTTATTGTTTCAGAGGAAATAAAGATTTGAAAATCTATTCCATGAGAAAATTGGATTTGAAAAGTGTTTCAAAGGGATTTTGAAAAGGAATTATATCTTGTAAAGATATATTGAGGAAATAAATACTGTGGGCAGTTATTTATTGTGTGATGGATGTTTGTGAATGTTAGGTTATAGTTAAATCACCGACTATCAATATTGGACAAATGCGTTGATCGTTTTGAAGAGATCGGGATCGAGATTTATTTCTCGAAAACCACTTCGATCCGGTTTGTACGTTTCGTGGAAAAACGTGTTCGGAGTCGAAGATGGAGAGTGAAGTGCAAGGGCTAGTCGCTACTAATCCTGAGGATATTTCCAAAATGGATGTAGTAGGAATAGTGCCTTCGGTTCCGTTCGAACCCGGAGCGGACTTGTATGGACGAATTCTTTCGGAACATCGTCAGGTGGACGATGGGCAATCTAAGGGACATGTTCTAAAAAGGTAACGCTTAGCCTCAAGCCTCATCAACCAGGAATGACTGAAAATCATGGGTTATGCAGCAAGGCTTCTTGGGTAGCCCCACTTGAGAGTAATGTCATCCCTGTCTAGATGTCCCTTTTTATTTCGGCTTAGTGGTGCGGTTGCTGATCCCAACCGCGGGGTGATCTTATTCGAAACTGTCCAGTAAGGGATGGTTCCAGTCTTGTGTTGTAGGGGAGCGGGCGTACTCCTCGGTACTGTGATCTAGGCCACGTACTGTGACAGGTGGTACCCCAGTGCCTAGTCATTGTTGGAAATCCATTCTCCCTACGAGCCATTTACGAGTTTTGTTTGTATTACCCACACTGTGGCTAGTAACTGGAATTTAATAATGTAACAATTTCTGCTATTTTATAAGTATTTGTATATAGACCCTATTGTAATATCAGAGGATTTCTATAAAAAGTGTTTTAGCTATTGCAAGGTAAAAACCCGACATGTTTATTTGTGGCGTGGTCTTACGAGATGCTTTTGTTTTTCAAAGGATTTTTGAAACTTTAATAATCAATTTGGATGCATTATTATTATCAGCTGGTATTCCTGACTGACTCGGGTGTGGTTTCATTATAATGCTCGGGTCAGACCGAGTATTATATGTTTAGGACAGGAAGCTATGCAGCAGAAGAGGAGCTGGAGTCCGAGACGTATTATACGTACTTGTATATATATCCGCTGCTATGAATTGTATGGAATTGTCTGACTGGTAAATGTTGTTTGTATGAGATACTCTGATGATATGTTGTATAAACAGATATAGTTTTCATTTTGTGTAAAGCTCTATTATTGAGTATTATATTTTATTCCGGTGCGTTGGTTAGATTCTGATATTGTTTAGTTCCTTCTCTCTTCTACCTCTTCTTCTTTAACCCTAATGGTTCGTATTTCTGTTCCACTTGAGTTAATTAATGTTGAATACTGTTGACTCAAGAGGTACGGATTTGCGGGCTGTCACAATCCATATCCATTAGAACATTCACCGTCGGCTTAGTTGGCACTGCTCGCCCTTCCCATGACTTCTTTCTAAGAACCATAGCCTTATCAAACCTGCTATGGTTCCTGAGCCAGGGTTTGGGGTTTTGTTGCTATGCTTGCAAATCATGAATGTAGAGAGTCCCCTCCCTATTCTTTCCTTTCTCCTGTCACTTTGCTTTCCTCAGCTCCACATCATAACATTCCCTTCCTGCATTATGGTCTCCTCTTACCAATCGGACCCCATTCTTCTTGGGGAACTTCATCATTAAACACCAAGGAGCCAGTGTGTAATGACCCGTAATTTAATCATTTTTAAATCTTAATATTTAATATATTTTAAATAATTAATTAATTGATATTATAACACAAATAAAACTCTTTTAAATAATAGCTAGTGATCAGAAAATGATTTTCAAAATTTGTTTACAAAAATAATTAGTTCAAACAAAAATAGAAAATGTGTCCGGAAGTTGTTTTTTGAATTTCTGAATTTAAGGTGTCTAAAATTTATCAGAAACATGGTGCCCAATATGGTTAACATATACACACTTTTACTAAATAATTTAAGTATGGTTAGTAAAAACTAGTGTTAGATATTTATTTACTTAAGTGAAAAGGAAGGAGATGTGATATTTTATTCAAAATTTAAACAAAAATGAAATAAGAAAAAGCAAATGTCACATTATATGACACACAAGTACATGCAAGTGTTTTACACATTGGGTAATAGGGGGAGGGGGTGGGTAACATGTGCTTTAAGGCATGGAGGAGGGATGTGATGATGTGGAGGAAAATGAATAGTGGGTAGGTAATTTAAGGGTAGCATAGTAATTTATTTATTTCATTTTATATGAAAACAATTTACTAATTATTTTTCATTTCAATTTCATTTTTCAAACCTTCATTCAAGTTTTTTATAAACTTTCATGGCTTCCATAGTTGATTGCAAAGTTTAAAATTCCAATTTTTTCATTTCTTCCTTAAGTAAAATCAATGAAACAACCATCTTCCTTCTCCACATCACCTCACCAACCAAAGAAGACCCATACCCACCCAAACAAAGGTTGTCCGAGCCCAAAACCGCCCAAGGCCGAATCACTCAGTCCTTGTAAGGCTCCAAAATCCCATCTTTTACAAGTTAAAGCTTGGATCTAGTGTCGATTGAGAGTTCGGTGATAGTTCGACTTAATTTTATTGCTTTTTGGTGAGCAAATTTTCACATTTTAAAATAAAGTTTTGACCTTTACTATATTAATGGAAATATTTTTTTTTGTATGTGCTAAATACGTTGGATGCATTGACTAGTTGACCACCATGAAAAGTTAACATCTTGATGATTAGTTGGAAAGTTATGTTCTTGTTTACAAGTGCCGATCTATATGCTATATAAGTTGCTATTTACTTTTGTTTATATGCTAATACTATATTATGTGATGCTTGGATAAATAAATGACATATGAAAAGTGTTTACGGAAGCATCCGTATAGCGACTATCGCTATATCGACACTTTTGAAACCAACAATTTTTTTTTGGAATCTTTGGTTTAAAACTTGTGTTTGGGTTTTATAAAGATAATTAATTATTAACATAAAGATGTGATTAAATCTAATTAATTATTTTAGTAATAGTATTTTAAAATTAATTATTTAAATAATGAGATAAAGATTTATTAATTAATTAAATAATGATTATGATTATTTAATTAGACAATGATGTGATTAAGATTAATTAACAATTTTATTAATGATGTTTTAAAATCAATTAATCATTTTAACTAATGATTGTTAGGGCTAATTAATTATTTAGCTAATGATGTATGAAAGTTAATTGATCATTTTGTTAATGATGTTTTAGGATTAATTAATCACTTTAATAACAATGTTTTAAAAATTAATTAATTACTTTGATAATAATGCTTTTATAACTAATTAATTATTTTAATTATAATGATTTAAAATCAGTTAATTATTGTAATAATTGTGTTTTAGAAATAAATTAATCATTTTAATTAATGATATTCGAGTTTACTTAATGATATTTTAAGTAATTAAACATGATTAAAGTTAATTATTTTAAGTGATTATTTTAAACGTGAAACCTCGGCATAAGTTTGGTTTTAAAGTAAAAGTATCGATTTAGTTATGAAAAAGAAATTTCCGTAAACGATATCGCTTGTATGAAAAAGATTTAGTCATACCCTTAACACAATCATCGAGGTGCAAAAACTTGTCACTATTTTGAAAATTAAAAACACCGTCAAGGCAATGCCTAGAGGTAGCACTACCTTCACTTGCCCGACTTTACTTTTAACTAAGAAATAGTACAAGTTTGAAATCGATCAGTAGTGGTAGGAATATGAGATTTACCATCCATAAATGATCGTTTTTAATTATTCTTGATAGTTGATTTATTAATTATCGGTTCAACATTCTTTTTTGAGTACTGTCAATTTAAGACAATTAGTTGCTCATTTGAGCATTGTTATCCTTTTAAAAAATTAGTAAAACTTGAAAGCAAGTTGGGGCCAAATTATGCGAGGTTGCTTCATTAGGGTATATTCACATCTACTCTACGTTGGTTTAAGTTATACATGCACTAAGATGTGAAGTACTTGAATACTTGGTAAGGTTAGCGGGGTTTGGCTTGGAGTTCCTGAGAGGAGCCATATGAGAGAATGACCTTCTCAAATATATTGACTAGTGGTATACTTTCGTTAATAGGCGTACCCTCCTAGTCATTTGTTGGAAATTTTCCTTTCCTTATTTTATTCCAAAATTTTAATTTTACCTTCTTAATTGCATCAGGAGGTATCGTGAGCACTTCGTGATGTTTAACTATCTATATCCAATATTATGATTGGATGTTGCTATTGTGAGGGGAAACTTGTTCCATAGTTAACGGCGTGGTCTCACATAATATATTTATTTCCACCCTTTCTTTTTAGAGATTTGGTCATACCAAACTTATTGTCTGACCTGAGCTGTTTATAAACTCTCGGGTACTCAATTTTATTTGAGTAGTCCAAGAGTAGTAGTTTCTTTGGGCTCTGTGAAGATGGTGGACGAGCATGAGGCTCCTTTATCTTCTAGTGACCTATTTTCACTATATGTTATGATAATTATGTATGTATATTATATCAGTATGTGTAAAGGCAGAATGTATAACTACATAGTTTAATGGTTGTAGTACTTTTATGTAACTCTGATAACTCCATATTTAGTAGTAATCGATTACTGTATTATTTTGTATTATACGACTGTTCCATTGTGAGTTGTTTCTATTCTTTCATATTCTGTTCATTTATTTTTATCCACGACAACTTGCCTTTCGAATGCTTGGACAACGACACACAAACACTTAGGATGTGTTAAGTATCATTCTCAAGGGTCGGAAAGGTGGTTCGTCATAGTTGGTATCAGAGCTTTGGTTGATCGAACACTTTAGCTTGATTAGGGTACAACTCATTAGAGATGGGGTAAGTGATTCCTCAGAATGAGTTAATCCTCATAGAGCATATTTGTAATTTTCTTTATAATGATTATATCTATTCTCTAAAGCCTCGTTTTAGATCCTTTGGAGTTGATTTTCTTAAATCATTTCAATCCTATTATTGTGTTCTAAAGATACCTATTATATGTCCAGGTGATAAAGGATGAATACAAGAAGGAGAGGAAGGGGTGGATCTGGATCTAGCATAGCTACAACTGGCAGAGCAGCTAGAAATGGCCCAAGTGTAGGTTCCGTAGAGGAAGTGGTAGCGCAAGTTCAACCTCCTATGAATTTTGCAACTTTTGGCAAGAATTACACCACTTTGGATGGGAAACCATTCTATGGTAATGAGATATTCTTGGAGTGCAGACTTAGCTTAGGTCCTGTGAAATGATATTTAGAGATCTTAGGTTGGAAGACGTAGAGAAACATCTATTAGCATTGCGATAACTTCAAAAGTCGACGCTGGACTGGTGGGATTCTGTAATAGCTAATACTCTAGAGAAGAAGTTCCCTTGGGCATAGTTTAGGGAAGTCTTTTGAAGTGCAGCTTATCCCAAAAGCTGGAAGGACGTAGTTGTTCAGGAGTTTTCTAGATTTTAAGCAAGGGGATATGATGGTGACGCAGTACGAGCACAAGTTTAATGCATTGTCCTATTTTGGATTTGGATTAATAGATACACCGCTTAAAAAGAACAAAATGTTTGTGAAAAGGATGCGATCAAAGTTCCATCGAGAGATGACTAATCATATCAATGGTACATTCACCAACCTTATCAGTATAGCTCTGAGGTTTGAGGCTCTCGATATTGATAAAGAAGTCCAGTATGGAGTAGTGCTAGCAATCAATACCAACCCTTTATCAGTGATACCAGTCGAAGCCAAGCCAAATTTCAAACACAAAGGAAAGTAGCAGTCAGAAAAGAAACCCAGATGTGGAGCCTCATCATAGAAGAAGCCGCGAGGTTGTCTAAATTTCTTTGTTTCGGAATAAATATGATAGGTAACTTCGCAAATCATTGTGCTAACCCTCCGAGCGATCCAATCTACTACAATAGTAATAAACAAGGACATATGAAGAATGAGTGCCCTTTTACGAAGAAGGGGTTGCAAAGACATGCTTTTGCTATTAAGGAGATACCTTCCACTTCATCAGGATGGAAGGGGAAACATGTGTTGCAAGGTATACTATCCATCAATGGTCTTCCTATTAAAGTGTTACTCGATACAGGTGCCTCTCATATTTTTATTTCGTTTAACCTGATAAACAAGCTAAACCTCAAATATGTTATTCTAATTAATCCTTTTGTGTGCCAAACCCAATTAGGGGTCCAAAAGTCTTGACATAATGTCTTTCCATGTGCCTATTTCTTTTTAAAACCATTCATTTCCCTTTAATCTGTTTGTTCTTAGGTTCATGGGTTTTGAAGTGTTGTTAGGGATGGATTGGTTGTCTAGGTTTAGAGCGATCTTGGATTGTGTTCAAAGGATCATTAGAGTTAGAGACTCTAGAGATGTTGGTGTGGATATATTTTATAAGGAGCCAAACAAGTTGATGAGTAGTTTCTTGTATTTGCTCGAAGTAACTAAGAAGGAGCGTAGGGATATACCAATTGTTTGGGATTTCATGATATTTTCGATGAAGTGCAAGGTTTACCTCCCTACCGTAAAGTGGAGTTTCGTATTGACTTAATTCCAAGAACCAAACCTATTGTTCAACCTCCACGAAGATTGGCTTTAAAAGTAAGGCAAGAGTTAGAAAACCAAACATTTGACTTGTTGCAAAAAGGATTGATTAGACGCAGTACTTCTAGTTGGGGATCACCAGTCGTTTCTGTTATCAAAGAGGATGGTTCTTTAAGATTATGTGTAGACTACCGGGAGTTGAATAAAAGGACTATTAAGAATAAATACCCTCTACCTAGGATTGATGACATGTTTGATCAACTCCATGGCGCTCAGGTATTTTCCCAACTAGATCTTGCTACCGGTTTACACCAATTAAAGGTAGCAAAGAAGAGTGTGCCCTTAACAACTTTTAGGACTCCAGATAGTTTCTACGAGTAGTTAGTCATGCTACTTGGGTGGACTAATGCACCTTCTTTCTTTGTGGACTTAATGAATCCTTTATTCTGAGATGTTCTTAATAAGTTTGTTCTTGTTTTTATTGATGATATTCTTGTCTATTCGAAGATGAAGAGGAGAACGAGTATCATCCCCGAGTCATACTCGATACCGTAAGGAGTCATCTGTTCAAGGCTAAGTTTGCTAAGTGCCATTTTTGAACATTCGAGTTTATGTTTTTGGGGCATGTTGTTTCAGGAGAAGGCATATCAGTTGACTCAGCTAAAATTGTTGCAGTTCAAGATTGGAAGAAACCTGAAAATGCGATAGAAATTAGAAGTTTCTTAGGATTGGCTGGTTTTTACCATAGGTTCATCAAGGATTTCTCGAAGATTGCTTCTCATTTGATGAAGTTAATAAAGAAAGATGTTAAGTTCATATGGATGCCTAAGTGTGACCAAGCATTCAAGGAATTGAAGGAGAAGTTGACCAGCGCTCCTATTTTGACTACTCCATATGGTAGTGGGGGTTTAACCATATATATGGTTGCTTGTAGTTCTAGTTTGGGAGCAGTTGTGATGCATCATGGGAAGGTCATTGCCTATGTGAGTCGACAATTGAAGCCACATGAGAACAGTTATGCTACGCACGATTTAGAGCTTTTAGCTGTTGTATTCGCACTTAAGATATAGAGGCATTATCTTCTCGGTGAAAATTTCGAGTTATACATGGACCACAAATCCTTAAAGTATATTTTTACCCAGAAAGACTAGAATTTGAGGAAGCAAAGATGGCTAGAGTTTCTTACTTCTTATGATTTTGATATTCTGTACAACCCTAGGAAAGCTAATGCTGTTGTAGATGCATTGAGTAGGAATGTTGCGATGGTTGCTAACATGGAAGTCAAGCCAGTGTTGATAGAGAGGATTATAGCTAGTCAAAAAAGAAGATCCTATTTTGGCTTGACTTAAGGAAGATGTGCAAGAAGGTATTTTGTCTAGTTTTGAGATCAATCCCATGGGCGTATTGAGAATGAACGGGTAATTTGTGTTTCGAATGTTAATGGTCTTAAAAGAGAAATGTTAGCAGAATGTCGCCATTCGTAGTTAACTTTCCACCCAATAGTGACCAAGATGTTCAAGAATATGAAGAGATTCTTATGGTGGAAGGGGATGAAGCAAGATGTTTCGATCTTTGCGAGTCAATGTGCAAATTACCACAAGGTAAGAGTGACCAACGGAAGTCAGCTAGACTACTTCAACCGCTTGAGATCTCGAAGTGGAAGTGGGAGTAGATCTCTATGGACTTTATTAATGGACTTCCTAGGTCAAGAAGAGGGAATGAGAAGGCATTTGGCTTATCGTCGATTGGCTGACCAAGAGTGCTCATTGCATTCTGATTAAGCTGACTAAGACCACCGAGAGCCTGCCGAGTTTGTATGTGAAGGAGATTGTGAGGCTTCATGGTATTCCTTGTAGTATTATAAGCAGCCGAGACTCGATATTCACTTGCAAGTTCTGGGAAGGACTGCAAACTGCTTTAGGGATTGAGCTAAATCTAAGTATAGTATACCATCCATAGACATGTAGACAGACGAAGAGAGTGAACCAGATCATGGAGGATTTATTACGGCATGCATTCTTGACTTTGGAGGTTCTTGGTAAGATCATTTACCCTTGGTCTAGTTCACTTACAACAAAAACTATCAGGCAAGTATCAGCATGGCCTCTTTCGGAGTTCTTTATGGTCATCTGTATCATTCTCCTTCATGTTGGGTTGACTATGATGATATAATTATTCTTGGGACAGACATGATCTTAAAAGCAAGTGAGAAGATAGCTGATATCAGAAGGAAGATAAAGGAGGTGTAGAATTGGCAGAAGTGTTATGAAGATCGAAGGCGTAAGGATCACGAGTTCTCAGTGGGAGATTCAGTGTTTGTGAAGGTTTCTCCATTGTAGAGCGTTGTGAAGTTTGGGAAGTCAGGAAAGTTATCCCCTCTATTTATTGGCATTCTTCCCATTCTAGACCAGATTAGTAGGCTTGCTTATAGATCGAGGATTATTTTAGAGATTCGTATCCCAGGTTATTGTCATCAGTTGCGTGTATAATGTTGTATTTTTTGAGTGAACTTACTGGTTGTGTGAGTCACTTTCATTGTACTTGTTTGGTTGAATGATATCATTTGATCTCTTTTAATATCTATTGTTGTGTATGATAAATTTTGGGTATGAAATTTCCTTTAAAGGGAGGAGGATGAAACAATCTGTAATTTAATCACTTTTAAATCTTAATATTTAATTTATTTTTAAATAATTAATTAATAGATATTATAACACAAATAAAACTCTTTCAAATAATAAATATAGGAAAACGATTTCAACATTTTTTTACAAAAATAATTAGTTCGAAGAAAAATAGAAAATGTGACCAGAAATCGTTTTTCGAATTTCCAACTTCTCGGTGTCTAAAATTTATCGGAAACATTATGGCATTATGGTTAACATATACACACATTTACTAAATAACTTAAGTATGGTTATTAAAAATAAATGGTAGATATTTATCTAATTAAGTGAAAAGGAAGGACTTGTGACATTTTATTAAAAATTTAAATAAAAATGAAATAAGAAAAAGAAAATGTCACATTATATGACACACAAGTACATGTAAGTGTTTTACATGTTGGATAATAGATGGATGAGGGTGGGTAATGTGTGCTTTAAGGCATGGAGGAGGGATCTGCTTATGTGGAGGAAAATGAATGAATGGTAGGTACTTTAAGAGTAGTTTAGTAGTTTGTTTATTTCAAAAAAAAATTCTAATTCTTTTTAGTTTCAATTTCATTTTCCAAACCTTCATTCAAATTTTCTATAAATTTCATTGCTTTCAAAGTTGGTTGCAAAGTTTAAAAATCCAATCTCTTCATTTCTTTCTTAAGTAAAATAGATAAAACAACCATCTTCCTTCTCTACATCACCTGACTAACCAGACAGGGCCCATATCCATCCAACCAAAGCTTGGTCGAGCCTAAAACTCCAAGGCCAAACCACTTAGGCCTTATAAGGCTCCAGAATCCCATTTTTTACAAGTTAAAGCTTAGATCTAGTGCGATTGAGAGTTTGGTGATAGTTCGACTTAGTTTGGTTGCTTATTGGTGAGAAAATTTTCACCTATTTAAAATAAAGTTTTGATCTTTACTATATTAATGGAAATACATGTTATCGTTTATCTTTGTATGTGCTAAATATGTTGGATGTGTTGGCTAGTTAACCACCTTGAAAAGTTGACATCTTGATGATTAGTTGGAAAGTTATATTCTTGTTTACAAGTGTTGATCTAGATGTTGCATAAGTTGCTATTTACTTTTGTTTATATGCTCATACAATATTATGTGATGCTTGGATAAATAAATGACATATGAAAAGCGTTTACGGAATAGCGATTATCGCTACATCCGCACTTTTGAAACCAACATTTTTTTGGAATCTTTGGTTTAAAATTTGTATTTGGGTTTTATAAAGGTAATTAATTATGAACATAAAGATATGATTAAAGCTAATTAACTATTTTAATAATGATATTTTAAAATTAATTAATCATTTTAAATAATGATGATTAAGATTTATTAATTAATTAAATAAGGATGATTGAGATTAATTAATTAATTAGATAATGATTTAATTAAGATTAATTAATCATTTTATTAATGATGTTTTAAAATTAATTAATCATTTTAACTAAGGTAAGGCTAAATAATTATTTAATTAATGATGTATTAAAGTTAATTAATCATTTTGTTAATGATGTTTTAGGATCAATTAATCACTTTAATAACAATGTTTTAAAAATTAATTAATTACTTTGATAATAGTGTTTTTAAAATCAATTAATTATTTTAATAATAATGAAAAATCAATCAATTATTGTAATAATGGTGTTTTAAGTATAAATTAATCATTTTAATTAATAATATTTGGGTTTAATCAAATATTTTAATAAACGATATTTGAAGTAATTAATCAGGATTAAAGTTAATTAATTATTTTAAATGAAGATGTTTGAAGTAATTAATCAATGATTAAAGTTGATTAATTATTTTAAGTGATTACTTTAATTATTTAAACATGAACCTCAACATAAGTTTGGTTTAAAAAGTAAAAACATTGAATCGGTAATGGAAAAGAAATCTCCATAAAAGATATCGCTTATATGGAAAGGATTTAGTCATACTTTTGACACTAAACATGGAGGTATAAAAACTTGTCACCATCTCGAAAGTTAAAAGTGCCATCAAGGCAATGCCCAGAGGTAACTCCACCTTCACTTGCCCGACTTTATTTTTAACTAAGAAATAGTACAAGTTTGAGATCGATGAGTAGTGGTAGGAATATGAGATTTACCATCCATATACGATCATTTTTAATTATTTTCGATAGTTGATTTATTAACTAACAGTTCAATTTTCTTCTTTGAGTATCATCAATTTAAGATGATTTATTGCCCATTTGATCATTGTTATCCTTTATCTAAAATGACTAAACCAAGAAAGTGGGGGCGGGGGAGGGGGGATGGGTGCAAGTTATGTAGGGTTGCTCACATTAGGGTATATTCACATCTACTCTATGTTGGTTTTGGTTATACGTGCACAAAGATGTTAAATACTCGGATACTCCGTAAGGTTGGCGGGTCCATCTTGGAGTTTCTGAGAGGAGTAAGAGGAGAGAACGACTCTCTCAAGTATATTGACTAGTGGTATACTTTCAGTAAGGGGTACACCATCCTAATCATTTGTTGGAAAATTTTCCTTCCTTTATTTGGTTCCAATATTTTAAATTTACCTTCTTAATTGCATCGGGAAGTGTCATGAGCACTTTTTGATTTTTATTAATTTGTATCCATTGTTGTGATTGGATATTGTTATTATAAAGGGAAACTCTTTTCGTAGTTAGAGGTGTGGTCTCCCATACTATATTTATTTCCACCTTTTTTTTGAAGATTTGCTCATACCAAACTTATTGTCTGACCCAAGCAGTTTGTTTCTGTAAATTCTCGGGTACTCAATTTTATTTGAGTAGTCCAAGCATAGCAGTCTTCCATTGGACTCTCTAAAGAAGATGGACGAGTAGAAGGCTCCTTTATCTATCCAGTGATCTATCCCATTATACATTATAATAATTATGTATGTATTTTGTATTAATGTGTTTAAAGGCAGAATGTATAACTGCCTAGTTTGATGGTTGTAATATTTTTGTGTTACTCTGATAACTCCATGTTTAGGAGTAACCTGATGTACTGTATTATTCTGTATTATATGTGACAGTTCCTTTGTGAGTTGTTTCTATTCTTTCCTGTTTTGTTCTTTTGTGTTACCCTACGATAACTAGCCTTTCGGATGCTTGGACAACGACACACAAACAATAAGGATGTGTTAAGTGTCGTTCTCAAGGATCAGAAAGGAAGGTCACCAAACAGTGCTACTTTAAATTCTACAAGGGCTAGTCGGCACATATAAGCGTTGTATGCCGAGTATTCATACATAATAACGATTTTATAAATCTAGGCTATCCTACGATCTCCTTCACCCAACTCCATAGGCAGATCGATCATCTCGATTGGTTGTTTCACCTCATCGGTAAACCCTTGGATCTAGGTTTTGCAAGCTGTATCCTCCTTAATATTAATTTTCATTTGATCAACGTTGTTCTGAACGGTATGTTCATAGAACTTCCAGTATCCACCAAGATCCTATGTACTCTTACAGGTCTGAAACTTGCTGTTATCATCTTGGGGTCGAAAGTTGGCCTTTCGACTCCATTAGTATCTCTATTTTTGAACGCAACGTCATCCATTATCAGCCTTTATTGCTTAGCCGGAGCTCTATCTTTCATGCCAAAGAAATCCTCATATGGTACACACTTTAGTGAGCTCGCATACCCTTCCATTCCCTTACATCTTTTCTTTGTTGGATAAGTTCCTCCGGTTATGGTATTGAAAACCATCCTTCCATCATTTCTCCTGGGCCCTTCTCCACAGTCCATGCCGATTCCCTTGGGAAGATGGCCCTTGGGGTCTTGTGGTATGACCATCTTCATGTGGTTCTTTGACGTATTATTGGAGCTTATTCATCCTTATCAGTTATTCAATGAGATCCTTCAAATTCCAACACTCGTTCATGTTGTGTTTATGGGTTTCATGGAAACGATAGTACTTTCTAGAGTGTCTTTCCTACTCAATCGCCTCCAACCTGCGCTA
Source organism: Allium cepa (assembly GCA_030765085.1). Taxonomy (NCBI): domain Eukaryota; kingdom Viridiplantae; phylum Streptophyta; class Magnoliopsida; order Asparagales; family Amaryllidaceae; genus Allium; species Allium cepa. The sequence goes on along the minus strand of CM060938.1, from coordinate 305,749,235 downwards.
TTTTTTATATCATTCCGCTCCTTCAGTAGCAAGGTATATATTTTTCAGTGTATCATTTAAAGGAATATAATCTTATGGTTTCAATTTCTCTAGCATTTCTTATTTTCACTAGACCTATCACTAGGCCTTAATTCCTTTTCTTTGGTTATTAGACTTTCCAACATTAACCACCATGTTATCAAAGCTTTCTCCAGCTTGTGTAATCGCCATGTTGCTCTGGATAACTTCCTTCAACTATTCATCATTAGTCTTTCATATTGCTGGATTCGCCTCTTCCAATCGTAGAAATTGATTAGCCTTTTAGTAAAACTCCTCCATAGTCTTTGGTTGTTTCATCTTCAACCACTTGCCAAAATCCATGTCCGAATGTAACCTGGACCAACACCATAAATACTAATCCTCCTTTGGATTACTCACTTCTATAATAGCAACATTAAACCGATTTAATAATCATTTTAGTGACTTTTTAGGTCTTTGAGATATGCGTGACGAGGATATCATGTCCTTAGGTCGAGCGGCATGGAGCCGGAACTGCTCTAAGAATTTCCTAGCTAACTCATCGAAAATAGGGAAACATCTACATCAAATTACATTCATTGCCCTGGCATCATCCATGTGCCATTCATGCTTGAGCAAATGTTACCTAAGGTCGGTAGTTTCATTATATGATGGCATTGTCGGCATCGTGAACTTCTTGGGATACTCTTCCCTCAGCATATTTTTCATGCAGAGTTTTGCTTGGCGTGGAACCCCAATCCTCATATTTTCTACCTTTTATTTTCTCGACCAACTATTTAACCATATCTGTTATATATTCCACGTTGGCACGGTACTTTAAAGGATGAGTATCAAGGGTTGCGCTAAGTATTTGGCTCTGGAAACAATCTTGGTTTGCCCATGGATGTTTAGGTTCTCCAATCTTTGGGGGAACTACTCCTCCGGTCTTTCATTGACATCTACTTGGTTCTATTACAATGTTTGAGCTCTAGCACCATTAATTCTAACATCCAAGTCATAATCATCCACATCGTACTGTAGATCATCCTCCAAATCACACAGGTCCATACCCTCGCTCCATGTCCCCCTGGTACTACAAAATTTCTTTCGGTATCGACCTAATTCTGGTCGGTACCGAGTGGATTCTTTTTAGAGGAGCACTCTGACTTCCTCCTTCAATAGCTTTTGCTACTCCAACAACTCCTTTATTCTATTTTTTCTTTTTATTCCACCAATTCCAATAATAAATAGATGAAATCTCTTCTTCAGACCTAGGTAGGAAAACTTCTCTCCTACTCCACCCAGTCCTCTGCGGTTGTTGGGTCGGTAGTGTTATGTTAGCATCCATTTTTTCCATCAAAGCTTTCTGACTATCAACCAACTTTTGAGTCAACTCCTGCATCATCTTGTCAAACTCATCCCTAGTAACCATGTCTCATTGAGCAGATTATCTGTTACAAGCTGTTGGTTACTGACTTCCATCTGATGAACATTTCCATTATCACTACCAGCTCTGCTCCTAATAATCTTCCTAATCTTCTAGGTGTCGTGGATTCCATTAACAAGTTTCCAAATTCCTTAAAGCAAATATTTTGAATCTAACCATTGGATTTCTCAAAACCCAAAATAGCAAGCTAGAACTAATCCTGAGAATTGTTTCTCAGCGAAAGCACCAAAATATTGACGTAAAAAAGGGATCAACACCCAAAGACCTATAGAAATGTTGGGAACTAGCAGAAACTATAAGAAAAGTAAAGAGAACACATTAATCTTATAGTGGTTCAGCAAGATCTGGCCTATATCTATTATAGTTTTTATTAATTATAAAGTTTAGTAAGTTAGAGTCACTAGTATAAGGGATTTAATAATGTAGCCTAGACATCGAATAGTAGCTTCCTCAGTGACCACAATGTGGAAGAGATTGAAGATGAAGAGGATGAAGTGCCAAAGGTCCTTTTTCAATAGAGTAGGATATGTATTTATAGGTAAATCCTTTAACAGAACTGAAGGACTATGAAATATCAAGTCCAGATCCAGATCCGAGGGTGTGAGAGAGGAAGGTGGGATCCACACACTAACAAACACCTCTCGATACCGAGTGAAACCACTCCGTGTCGATTGGTTTTTGCTAGGGAAAATTTGCCTCCTTCTTCCACTTTGCCTTGTATCTTCAGTGCATTATCTTCCGAGCACTTTTTCCTATGAGATTGAGCCCTTCCTGATATTTCTTATTCTTGCCTGATTTCTTTGCTTTCTTTTAAAGGAATCCTTCGACTAGTTTTTCCATTCCTTAAGAAATGTATCCTATGACTACCACTTCGAGCTAGAGTCTTACGTATGAGTGTTTTGGTGGTTCCATAAGGGGCAAAAACCTCTTGGCATCGAGTGGTTATTTTGATTCCAGTTCCACTCGAACTCCTTGAGTGTCCGTTTAGTGCCCTTCTAAGCATGTCCCTAAGTTTGTCGGTCGTTTCACCTTCACTTAACATTCTAATTGCAGTGAAAATTTACTTAGTCAAAAAGCCGGATAATACATACCTTGTTAATGGTGAACAAAAATTGCATCTAAAATAATTTTGTTTTAGCATCCTAAAATTAATCTCCTTACGTAAATTGTACTTAGAAAAGTTGTAATAGATTTGGGGGCAAAAGAGAAGATTCCAATGTGCAATGAATAATTATCCAAATGAAGGGTGGAAATGTAAAATTCTCCGTATAAATTTCATTTCCAGCATAATAGTATAAGTTTAAAAAATTGGATTTTCAAAATTTTGGATGTTGTAAATTGTGTATTAGGTATTGAATGACAGGGATTGGATGCAAAATTTGATGAACCATACTCCTACTAATAGAGTTGTGGAAATTTTTGTGTAAAGACAAGGATTTTTGAAAGCTTGCATACATATAGAACTGTCAATATATATAGGTTGTTTGCATCATATTTTTAAAAAGTTGCTAAAGGAAAGCATTCATATAAGAGGCGATGATTTAGAATTATTCAGCATGCATATCATTGTGATACACCATGCACTTGTACACATTTGCAGCAAAATTGGTTGTACACTAATTGGTTGGATAGTTTATAATTCAACCCTTGAGGAATTTCGAGGAAGAAATTCTTTTAAGGGGGGAGAATGTAACACCTTGTAAAATAAACAGCAATTAATAAATAATTATTAAGGCTCAAAAATGAAATTTAAGCAAACAGTGGAATTTAACTACGAAACTTTCATAATTGCATTCATAGCAATTTTTTGAGCAACTTTCATATTTGAAGTTTTACGATCAGAGTTCAAACGAAGAAGTTATTAGTATTTAAAGTTCTCAGATCAAAAATAATTAAAAAGAAATTAAAAGGGAATAAATATAATTAATTGCGTAGACCCAACCGGTCGACTCCCTCCTTGGGCCGATCGACCGCTAGTGGTCGATCGTCTATAGGGGAGCAGTGAATCGGTTGTGACAGTGGTAGCTAGGGTTGAATCTTGGCCAAACGATCCAGATTAAATTAATTTAGATCTAACGGATACGATTGATTTGAATGCCTATAAATACATGCCTGCCCCTTCACTTTTCTTCTCATATTTTCTAAAGTGTTGCTCTACCATTTTCCATTTCCCACTATTTCTGTTAATTATAAAATGTTATACCATATATATATATATATATATATATATATATATATATATATTGGAGAAGGGTAGAAAATAAAAGAGAAGAAGCGAGTTGATACTGTGGAAGAAGATAAATTTTACAATTATAAATCTATATTCCACTTAATTCAAATCTTCTCTCAAATCTTTATGTGATACCCGAATTTCTGGGCATCTGTTAATTGGAAATTAAAAGGATTAAATTTGTTAAAATACTTATTAATTGAACAAATGAAATTCTGATATATATAGATATCTGGATATATAAATGAATCTAAAATTTAAAAAAAAAAATTGAATAATTAATATTTGAAAATAATAAAGATTGAATATATATAGATAAGAAAATTTTAAGTAGAGAAATTTTTATTTTTCTTAAAAAAAAATTAAGATATGTTTGCTTAAAAGTATATATTTATATTCATGAGTTGATTTTCTTTTTATTTTGAATTAGAATTGGAATTCTGGATTTTAAATTAATTTTTTTTAAAGAAATACTTTAAATTATTTTGGATTCAAAATAGGATTTGTCTTATATTATTTTCCTTAAAGGAAACCCTCTTTAAATTAATTAAGAAAGTGATTGTTAATTGATTAAATAAATACAAAAGCTTTATAAATATTTCAAATAAATATATCATACATAAGATCTAATAAAGAATATTATATAAAATATGCATAAAACATATTAGGAGCATTTTAATTAAAAATGTAAACAAATTCACTTTGTATTTTAACAAATGTAAACAATCTATAAAACAAAATGACATGTGTAAGTTAGTGCATACAAGCGTCCATTTCTTTTTCTTTAATTCTAATAAATCATAATGAACACCATATAAACCTTAATTCCATCTCTTCTATTTCTTTTGCTATCTTCACATTTTCTAAACAAAGAAATTTAACCAGTAAACTATCTTTAAACAGAAATCAAAACCTATTTTCTGAACCAGTAACCATCATTCAACCTGTAGATTAAACCTTGTAATTCATCTCTTAAGATCAAACAAAGCCCTGCAACTATTTCAAAGCCAGCTTGCTAACAACTTCAAACCAGAAGAAAATAAAGAGGAGCAATAAAATTTTCAAAAAAATCCAGGACCTGTAACAGATCAAGCAGTCAAATTCCAGATTTAAGCAAAAACTTTCAAGACTCCTCTATTCAACTGCATCTAAGGTGAGTAACCTCATATAAAGAAAAAAAAGGGGTTTAAGTATGAAATATCTGTTTGCATGTGATTAAATAGAAATGAGTATGTTATGAATGTTTATAGTGTGATGAAATCTTCTGTGTATACATTTGTGTTGCTAGGTACCTGTTTATTTGTTCTGATTTTTTTTTTTAAAAAGAACTAAGAAAAAATCCTTCACCACTTGATCTGATATTAGTTAGGGATTATGATTTAAACAAAAGTTGTTTGTTTATTAAAGATGTTTAAAAATTATAATTAAGAGAAAATAAAATCTGATTTACTCTGTAAACCCATAAGAACATTAATTACTTGAGATAAGTAAAATATCAATCATCTTAAATCATCAAATCAGGTTTATAATTTGAATGCTCATATGAAATCATGATTTTTAAAACAAGAATCATGAATTTTAGTAGAAGATTTAGAGATCAGTTTTGGTTTGATCAGTTTTGGAGTTTTGGGGTTCCTCTGGTGATCCCAATGGAATTGGTGGTCGAATTTCGGTCTGAAGGGAGAAGGATGATCGGAGGTATAGGGAAAAATGTCAGAGTATTGATCAGATGGGTGTGGCGATGGTGGTTGGCCAGGAAGGTTTCTTAACCTAGTTTTGGTGGAAGTTCAGGAATTGCTTCAGCATTTCTTCTATGATGGATCGAGTGTTACTAGAATTTGGGCCTTGGAAGTGTAGACGTAGGCGAAGCTTTGGCCGGAGCCTCTGGAGTTCTGGTGATCGGCAAGGGATGGTCGAGGTGATTTCCAGGTTGCATCTGAGTAGCAGTTTTGGGTTGAAGGCCTGGATTTTGATTTTATGGGGGAAACAAGGTTCTGGTGATCGATTTGAGGTGCTTGGGTGATCGATGACTTGTTTAAGTCATCAGGGTTGATCGAAAACCGATGATCGGCCGGTGCATGTGCACTATACACATTTGTGTTGATGGGTGTTGTTTTTTTGGTTTGAGCAGTGTTGTACTCAAGCTTTACTCGAGTATTTTGAGTGGATGACTCGAAGCAGGAGGGTTTGGGACTCGAAGTAATTTTGTTTGGCCTCGGGTCGAATTTTGATTGTTACAGGTTTCTTTAAACCTGTCTGTTTTGAATTTAAACTGATTTTAAATTGGAAAACAGTATTTTAACAAATTTTAAAATAAGAATTTAAAGATAGGATTCAAATTAACTTTTGAATTCTAGTTTGAAATTAAATGAAGTTTTATAAAATTTATAACATTTAAACAAAATTTGAGAGGGGTAAGGTATAGTTTAAAATGAATTTGAATTTAAATGATTTGGTTTAAATTTTTATATAAACTTCTTTATATGGTAAATGTTTCTCTAACATTTGATTTTAAAAAGGTTTTAACTTGGTTTAAATTTGTTAAAGTCAAATTATTAATTATTTCAAATCTTTATTTTGAAATGGAATTTAGAAGTAAATTTAAGGATAAGGTGTTTTTTTGAAATTTTTTGTAAAGGATGATTAAATCATTCATAAAGGAAATGATTTTCTTAAAGCCAATTTAGATTTAATGATTTGAGATTTCATTAAATTAATAGGTTAATTAATTTAGAATTTAATTAATGAAGTTATTAAGGGTTTTAAAATTTATTAATTATGGATTTAAGTTAATTAAATTTAGGAACAATTAACTTGTAAATTGAGAATTAATTAATTTGAAATTAATAAGGTTTGACTAAGTTTAATTACTTAGAGAAGTAATTAATAATTTTTAATGAAGGTTATTAACTTAAGATTATTTGATAAATAATTAATGTAATAAATTTTAATAATTAATTAGATTAATTAGTTAAGAATAATCATATGTGAAATTGTTTAAGTTTAATTACTTAATTAATTACTTAATGTAATTAATTGGGTTTAATGTGATTAGTTTAGATTAATTAATTAAGTTTAATTAATTTAAACACTTGATGATTGATGAATAATTACTTAATGTAATTAATGGAAGTGTAATTACTTAAGGAAGTAATGAATGGTAAATTACTGGATGTAATTAAAGATGTTGATGATGGAAGTAATTTGGATTAAATTCCTATGTAATTAATCAGGGGATTAATTGAGATAATTAATTAAGGGTAATTAATTTTTGAAATAAGGTAATTAAGGGTAGTTGATTACTGAATGGATTAATCAAGGGATTAATTAGAGAATTAAGGATTAATTTATTTAATGCAGTAATTCAGGGTAGTTAGTTACTGGATATTATTAATCAAGGGAGATTAATAATTATGGTTAATAATTAATTAATAAAGCAATTAAAGGTTAATTACTGTATTTGGTTAAGGTTAAATTAATTTGTGAAATTAATTAAGGAATTATAGAATGATATTGGGAGCCTTTGATTAATTGGTATCCTTAATATGTGGTTCGTGATGTTATGTGGTAAGATATGTTTGATTTAAACTGTGATGATGTGGCTATCTATTGATGATGAATTACTGTGACATCCTGTATTTAAAGTTGAATTGTATTTCACTTGAATAATTTAAGTTAAGATGACATTGGGTTCGAAGAGACCGGAGTCGGGTATTAGTAAATACCCGAACCCACTTCGATTCTTTATAAACTGATTTGTGAAATCAATAAATTGATATGAAATGATTTTAAGTGAATTGGACCATAAAATCTAAGTTCTGACACTTGGAAATTGATGAGTATAATAAGTGTTGTCTATACCAAAGCTGTGGATTTGTAAAATTGTTATGAGTTACCCCGGGTTAAGAATTGGTTAATGTTTTGGTGTATTTCATATTATATGGGTTTACTCACGCTGGTTTCCAGCCTGACCCGGGTGTTACTTTGATGTAATGCTCGGGTCAGACCGAGTATTTCAGATTTTCAGGTAAGGACGTTCTGGAGCTCAGGAGGCGAGCTGGATGGCAGGGACGTATGGAGAGTTTCCACTATGATATCGTATATATCTGAGACATGTTAAACTGTATCTGTCCAATGCTGTATAAAATTGTTGTAACCCTGATATATCGATGTAAATTGATAGATACAGTTTTCTTTGGTATAACTATTATTATTGATATTATATTTTATCCGCTGCGAATGTGAGATTGTGTGTTTCTTTTCTGTTCTTCTTCTATCTCTTTCTTCTTTTCTCTAGCTATCTGGAATTCTCGGGATCGAAAATTCTGGGTCGTTTCACTTTAATTCTATTGGGTATGTATATATCTTGTTATACATATTTTTGGGTTGGAACGGAAAAAGAGTCAATTAAAGGGATGAATTTGGATTTGGGAAATTTGAAAAGCTTGAAAGATGAGTGGAAAATTATATGATTTATATATAACACTGAAATTTATATCATTGAATTCTATTTAATTATTATGCCTATGTAATATTTATTGAGTTTTCGGCACAAAATGAACATATTCAATTGAAATCTCGCCAACATATTCTATAAGTTAGGTAATTGGGATGCAATGGTATTTACAGCCTAATCTAGAAATTTGAAAATTAGTCCTTAAATTTGTTAAAGTAGAATATTGATAAGATTGCAATTTATAATTGGAATGTAAATTGTTAGTATTAATTTAGATTTCCTAATTTGACTTGGAATGTGAATTTCTATATTTTAATTTATTGGGAGCATTGTGGGTACAATTTAGTTGTATCTATTTCCATGTGATTTCCATAAATTATTTAATTCACAACTATGTATAAAAAATGCGTCATTTGTAATAATAAGAAATATACCAAAAAGGAAAGAGATGTGTGAAGTATGGATGTTCTCCTCCATATTTTGCACTGTCTTCTTTAAGATTAAAGAGATAATTCCTTATAATTTGAAATGGAGAAAATGCCTCACTTTTGGGTAATTTATAGAAAATTATAACGATAATCCTTTTTGAAAAGGATAGCTCTAATATACTAAAATATGAAAATAAATGTTCTTTACAGAATGCACATATAAGTGTATGTTTTGGAATTTCTAAACATAGGAATTAAAGAGTTAGAGATAGGAATACGCACATACATACGTTTAACCGTGCCTACCAATTAAAAATATAAAACCATGTGTAGGGTAACAAATAAAGCGTAATATATGTCGATATCCATATTAGTTATAATTACAATGACTAGTTGTTAATTGTATAGTAAATCATAGGACTAGAAGCTTGAGATGGAAAAGAGATAGCAACTCCAAAATTTATGAACAATGACTGAAAATTAAGTAGGCAATAAATGTATAGTTAATTGGGAGTTACAGGAATTAAATGGGGGCATAAATGCATTTAATGGGATTGATTAAAGAATTTAACATGGTATTTATGGGAAAATAGAATAAGCATAATAAGTTGAGTTTAAAATGAATAAATCAATTTCATTAGTGATTGTCCAATTTGAATAATAATGACCATTTGTTATCGAAAATTGGCATTTGTGGGACACAAGAAGGAAATAAGGAATATAAGAAATCAGCGTATAAAATAGGAATAGGTTCACAATGGATAAGTGAAGTTAATAATTGTAAATAAATTTATGAGGCAGTATAATTTTCATAGTAGGAAATTATACAGCCTCAATAATACATTTAGGACGAGCGTGAATTAGTGGGCTTAACCCAATATTTTGGCTAGGATAATTGGTTTGGTTTAGTATGGACTGGGATGCGAGGTCAGTAGTATTTCACAATAAAAGTCTGTCATTCACCTAGAGGCTACCAGCAGTTTTATGTATGTACTATTGATGTGGGACATCCCCAACTATAAGACCCATGGAGAATGGATATATGTTTGCCTATAGGTATAGGAAAATATATCAAGGATTCGCCTTGGATTTGACGGGACCTACTTCATTTCTAATAAGTGGTATTTAGTAACTAGGATAGACATTTTTCTTGACTTACATTAGGTTAGTCTAAACAGTATATCGACTATAGGAGGCCGGCAGGCTACGTTAATGTTGTTGTTGGACTGGTATTTAGTAGTAGGGCTAGCATATAGGCTATGACCACCAGCGGTTCCATGCAGTCGTTAGCAAAGACTTGGGTTATGCCCTGATGGATTTCTCTTTCCACAGTGTAGAATCCATATGGGATGCACAAGGACAAGTTTTATTTATTGTTTTTTTGTCAAAAGTTGGCTAGTAAACCCTTAGATGAGTCTATGAAATACGCTAGTAAAAAGGAAAATTAAATCATAAAGCCGTATCTAGGAGTTATCGACCTTTGTAGCTAGAGTCGTATTGACTAGCGATTACATTATGGAGTGTCCGCTTTAGGGTTGAGATATTAAATGGTCGTTGGGTCTGCCTCCTCCATATTTAAGAAGTATTAAGTGGTCGGGGTTTCTTTTGGGTAGTACAACGCTTATATATATATGTAGTTATACCTCGGAGAAGGTTGGATATATCATACGCGTTTTTGGAATTAAATGGATAAGCCGTGAATAATAGACATAATACTTCAATAAAAATCAATCGGCATAAATTAGTGTTATGGATAAAATATGTAATTTACCAGTCATCAGAACGTTGTTCTGACCCCCTCCTTATTACAACCTACAAGATAGATTTAGTGGGACAAACTACTAGTGCAAGAAGGGAACGGTAAATGAAGAATTTTTCTCATTCATCCTCCACACTAACAAGGCAACTAGATATCCAAGGAATAATATTTATTTCAAGGTAGTAGCCTTAGTTTGTATATGTCTTATTATATTTTTCCATTTCTTTGTGAGTTTATGTAGATAGCTCTCTGATATACTTATGTCCATTACAAATTACCAACACCAATGATTCGTAATCCAACGAACTTGGGTTTCGATTTAGTCGAATATCGGGTCCATTAAAGTGCGGATTTTTATAGTGTCCTTCTTAAAGAGCGTGATTCCTGATTCATTGGAAAGTTTCCACTCTTCGAATTTTCCATACTGAATCTTTTCAGTGTGGTGTCTATGTTTATGGATTGGGACAAACCCAATAGCTTCTTGGATCTATCTCTATGGATCTTTATGCTTAGTTTATATTTTATTTCATCTATATCCTTCATGGAATTTTTTTTGGAAATCCAAGCTTTCATTGATTGCAACAATGAAATGTCATTGCCAATCAATAGTAGACCATCAACGTATAAAATTAAGAATACGATAGCACTACCATGTTCCTTTTGATATATGCATGCTTCTTCTATTTTCTGATAAAAACCAAACTATTGATTATTTTATCAAAATGCTTATTCCAACTCCTTAAAGCTTGCTTAAGTCCATAAATGGACTTTAGTAGCTTGCAAAACTTGCCCTCACTCATATTGACCTCGAAATCTTTAAGTTGCAATACACAGATGGACTCTTCCAAGTCAACATCGAGAAATGTCATTTTTATGTCCGTCTACCATATTTCATAGTCATAGAATGCAACAATATCTATCTTTATATGAATGGATTTAAGCAGTGCATCAGGTGAATAGATTTTTCATAACCAACTCTTTGAATTTAAAGAAACCATTTTGCAACTAGCCTTGCTTTGTATGTCTGCAGCTGTCCATGTATATTTAGCTTTTTCTTAAACATTCATTTGCAACCGATGTGTTTTTATTCCTTTGGGTATATCAGCCAAAGTCCATACTTAGTTTTCAGACACAGAATCCATTTCGAATTCATAGCTCCCAGCCAAAGTGCAAAGTCCTTACTTGGTAATGCCTGTTGGAATGATAAAGGACTGTTGTCATCTAAGACGCAGTCCTCTTTTTCGTTATTCATGAGTAAACCATAGCGTCTCTCTGGAGTAGGAGATTCCCTACTAGACCTTCTAATATGTTGTGTTATTGTATATTGGTGAATTTGGTTATCCCACTGGTTTGTGCTCCATGTTAGTGTGATATCCCGGAAATTTGGCAATATAAATTTAATAATCCGTGTTAAAAATTTAATTGATTTGATAATTTTTGATAATAAAATTTTGAATAAATATTTAAAATTGGAAGATTTTATCTTTTTAAAGCAAATAAATTGTTTTCTGTTTATAATATATAATTGTATATATTGTAAATTGATAAACTTTGATTTGGAATTTAGTAAATGAATCAATTTTGTAATTCTAATTTTTATTTGGTAAAATGGAAATTTTGATTTAAATTTAAACATTTAACTTTTCAAAGCAATTCAATAAATATCTATATGGTTTGTAAATACTTAAGGTAAATCTTATTTGTTTTAAAATTTTATTTAATTAACTTAAATATGAATTTAGATCAGATTAACATAAAAGCTTTGTTTTATTTTCTTTTTAAAATATTACTTGAAATTTATATGTAAGAATTAAAATACAATTTACAAATGATATTAATATTGAGTAATAGAAGTAATTTATAATCTCTTTTATAAATCATTTAAAATTGGTAAAATTTGTTATTTTCAAATAATAATTATAATACTTAGTTCTTATGAACATAAATAGATTTTTATAAAAATAGGTTTTGTTACTTTTAAATTTAATGGTAGTTATATATGCATCTATATATAACTTGATTTTTGAATTAGGTTTTATAATTTAATTTAAATTTGAATTTGATGTTGTGAAATTTAAAAGAATAAATACTTAAATTTTTTTTGAATAAGCTTATATTTATAATTTGTTGTTTCATTTCTTTTTAATTTAAAAAAGAGATAAATTCATTTATATATACATAAGAAATAATAAATTAAGGTTTAAAAGTTTTTATAAACAATTTAAATTTAAATAAAAATACTTAAAATTACATGTGTTAATCTCTTAACACCTTAATAGACATGTGTAAGCCATAAATTAATCAAGTGACAAATGTTAAGTTTGAAAACAAGTGTCCTTTTTATTTTTATTTTTCTTTTATTTTAATTAAATCAAAAAAATTCTTATATAAAAACATTTTCCCTCATTCTCATATTCTTTTCTATTCTTCTTCAAATCAAAACAAAAATCTGCAAACTTTTTCTTCAAAACAGAAAATCTTGTTCAAAAGACATTCCTGCAAATTTCCTTAAAATCAATCTTCTTCAAAAACCATCTGAATCATACTCAAACTTGAAATGCAAATCATATAAACCTGTAGCTCTTCAAAAGCATTAACCTAAAAGCAAATTGCAAATTCAAAAGCCTGCAGTTCTCCTTCTTTTCTGTTTTTAAATCAACCAAACATGCATGCATTTGAAGATCACTGCTTTTCTGTTTTGAAACTTCATCAAGCCTGCATTTTTCTTTTTCTGGAAAGCATACATGTAGCTGTTAATCAGGGAAAGCATTTGCAGTAAAGTCAAGATTTAAGTTTTAAAAAAAAATAAGGAAGCAACTCAAAGTTTTGGAAATTGAAACAATTCAGTTTCAAGCATTTTCAGAAATAAGCTCTGCTCATAAAATTCTGGTGAGTAACATCACTCTTCTTAAATTTAAGTATGAATCTAGATGCTGTTTTACTTTGAAATAAAATGTTTGTATTCCATTTACAAGCTTATTACTGGTATATATATGAATGTATGTTGTAATGCATGCTGTAGTGTAAATTGGTTTTCTGTTCTTAAGTTCCAGGTTCTAGAATTTGCTTTAAATTTCATTTCAGTTGATTTAATATGTATTAAGATTTAAGATTTCAAACAAAATATGGTTGTGTTATATAAGCTAAGTTTAAATTTTATTTAATATAAGAAAATTCTGAATTATCACAGGAAACTCAATAATAACAGAACCAAACTTTTGAAAATAAGAATTTGATCATCCAGATTCTTTGGTTTGAGATTATAAACCGATTTCATGATCAAAGACTTGAATTTCAAAACCAAAATTAGATTTTTTAGTTTGAATGTGATTAAGTATTTCTGGTTTGACCAAAAAAGGTATTTTGGTATGATACGGTCGATCTAGGAAGTTTGGGTGGCCAGTATCTTTTCTGGTGATGGAGTGTTGATCAAGTATTCAGGGAAAAATGGTAGTAGGTGGATCTGAGCACTGAGGCAGTAATAGTCTAGGATTGAAATTTTAAACCCTAGTTTTCTGTTTATCTAAAAATTTGATCGCCGCAATTTCTAGAGGCAATCGAGCCTTCCCAGATTTAAGTTGGTGGTAAATGGAGGGTGGATGAAGTGGTGGCCGGAGGCGTAGCTTCTCTGGTGATCAGATTTTGGAGTTTGAAGCGAATTTCAGATTCGACATTTGTTCCAGTTTTGGAGCTCGAGGCTTGTTTTTGATTTTGAGGTTCTGCAATCGATTGGATGGTCGGAATTTTGTTGGAGGATGGACGCCGACTTGCGAGTGTCGTCGCGAAAGGTCGGAAATGGTTGCAGCGGTGGTGCAGGTGCACGGTGATGGTGTTGTGTCAGCTATGGTTTTGGGGAAGATGTTACTCAGTGATGTTCGAGTAGAATTGTGTTTTGCTCGAAGTATTTGAATGTTGGACTCAAATAAATTTGTTTGTGGGCTCAGGTATTTTGGTTGTTGCAGGTTTTGTTAAATCTAACAGTACTTTGAAGTTTTAAATAATTTCAAGATGAAATGTTACTGGAGTTACTCGAGTTGTTTAGCGTTTTGCTCGAGTTATGTTAGAATTAGGTTCGAGTGAATTATGTGTTGCTCGAGCTAGTTTTGTACATGTTAAAAATCCTATTATATTTTCAAATTTAAACTGAAATTAAAATATTAAGAAAAAATTTAAAATATGTTTTAGATCTAATTTTAAATTATGGATTCAAGTTTAATTTGAATATTAAGATGGAAATGAATAAGTTTTTAAATTCAAATTTGTTTAAAATACTTTAAAGGGGTTTATTGTTTAAAAATGTCTTTAAAGAAATTTGAATTTAAATTGGAAATTGGAATATAAAGAAATGTTTTAAGCAAAGTTTAAACTGATTCAAATCTAAATTTGAATCTTTGGTTTTAAATAGATTTAAGTTTTATAAATTTAAGTGTTTAAACAATTTTGAATGATTAAGTAAAAATTTAAATGTTTTGAACTTCAAAAGAAATTTGTTTAAACTCTTGTAAAATTTCTTTTATAAGAAAAGTATTATTTATTATGTAAATTTAAAGGTTTTAAATTGATTTTAAAACTTGTTGAAGTTAAATTATAATTTAATGATTTGTTATGCATTTAATTATTAAGGTAATTAAATGAATAATTAATTTATTTAATAAATTAATGGAATGAATAATTACTTAAAGTAATTAAGGTTTTAAACTTAAGTTTAAGA
The DNA here is from genome assembly GCA_030765085.1 of Allium cepa. Lineage (NCBI taxonomy): Eukaryota > Viridiplantae > Streptophyta > Magnoliopsida > Asparagales > Amaryllidaceae > Allium > Allium cepa. The sequence continues at coordinate 305,734,207 of CM060938.1, read as the reverse complement.
TTAATTATTCTTAGAATAATTAACTTGTAATTTATGAATCATTAATTAAATAAGATTTGATTTTAATGATTAGTAATTAATTAATCAAGTAATAAAGGTTTAATTAAGTTACAGATAATACTTACTTGATTAAATAATTAGGGGTTAATTAATGGATTATTAATGGTTAATTAATTCGTAATTAATAATGATTAAAATAAGTTAATTACTTTAGAAAAATAATTAATGAATTGTTAAATAGTTAATGGGGTTATTAACTAAGGATTATTTAATAATTAATTAATGTGATTAATTATTAATTAGATTAATTAATTTAATGATAATCATTTGTGTAAATTGTTAAGTATAATTACTTATGGAAGTAATTGAGGAATTAATTACTCATTGTAATTAATTGAGTTAATTTGATTAGATAAGTTAATTAATTCAATTTAATTAATTTAAATAATCATTTGATGATTTGTGAAGTATAATTACTTAATGTAATTAAATGGAGAGAAATTACTTAGGAAAGTAATTAATGGATACTTGCTGTATGTAATTAATTGAAGGTGATTTGATGATGAAGTAATTTGAGTATAATTACTTTGTAAAATTAATCAAGGGATTAATTAGAGATAATTAATTATGGAGTAATTAATTTATTTGGTGAAGTAATTAAGGGAAGTTAATTACTGAATGGGGTTAATCAAGGGTGATTAATAATTATGTTTTAATAAAGATTAATTACTTAATGTAATTAATTTAATTAGAAAATGTAATTAGAAATCATTAATTATTATAATTAATGATGTAATTAAGAAGGGATTATTTGGAAATAATTAAAAAATTGAAAGAATTAATTAATGTAATTAACTAAGGATTAATGTAACTAATTTTAGTTAATTAATTAAGGAAGTAATTAAAGATTAATTACTGTATTTGGTTAAGTATAATTAATTTGAGAAATTAATTAGTGGATAATTACTTGAATGTAATTAAAGGTTAATTAATCAGGGATGATTAATTAAAATGAATAATTGGTTGATGATTAATTAATTGATTGATAATTAATTAATAATGATGTAAGCAAGATTTATATTGATGAAGTAATTAATTTAATTCACTTTAAATTAATTAGAAATGATGTAATTAATTTAATTCATTTTAAATTAACTATATTTGGTGTGATTATTAATCATTGCTTATATGTGAATGGATGATATGGATTGCCATGAATGGTTTGAATCTCAGAAATGAGATAAATAATGTTGAGTGATATGGATGCATTGGTTGCATTGTGATGATGATTTGGATTACCTTTTGATAATGATAATATGAATTATCTGTTGTGATGACTATCTATTGTGGTATATGTATTATCTATCTGTGTATATACATAATTGAATTGTTTTAAACCTTTAAAACAACTTGGCCTTAAAAGATACGCTTTGGATTTCGATGAGGCCGGGATCGAGTTTCCAGATTTGGATATCCTAAAACCACATCGATCCAAATTAACGATAGGTCGTGAATCTCTTGTGAAGAGTGAAGACTCGAGGTGTAAGGACTTTTCGTCAGTATAACTCTGAGGGTGATTCCGAGATGAGTTTGACGGAATAGTACTTTCAGATTTGAGATGAAGATTCAGAGTGCAAGGGTTATCGTCGTTAACTCTGAGGGTGATTCCAAAATGAGTGTAACGAGGTAATGCCTTCGGTTTCGTTCGAACCCGAAATGAACTTGTATGGATTGAATGCTTTCAGAACATCATCAGGTGGACGATGAGCGTTCTAAGAGATGTGTTCTCTAAAGGTAATCGTAGCCTCAAGCCTCATCAACTAGGAATGGCTAAAACAGGGGAGGTGCAGCAAGGCTAAGTGGGTCATGCCCAAGTAGGACGAGATTTTCCCCTGTCTAGAAGTCCCTTTTTATTTCGGCTGTGTGGGCGGTTGGAACGTACGCCAACTGCGGGGTTGTCTTGTTCGGGACTGTCCAGTAAGGGATGGTTCCGGTCTTGTGTTGCAGGGAATTGGGAGTGATCCTCAGTACGCTGATCTAGGCCACGTACTGTGACGGGCGGTACCCCGGTAGCCCTGCCATTGATGGAATCCAAAATCCAATAAGTGCCAACGGTTTTGATTGTATTACCCACTTTTGTGGCTAGTAGCTGGAATTTAATCATGTAACAATTTTGGCTATTTCATATTTACTTGAAAACCCTAGACCTATTATAATATCACTGGATTTCCTATTAAATGTTTTGGTTAGTGTAAGATAAAAAAATTTCCATGTTTATGTGTGGGAAGTCTTACGTGATACCTTTCTTTTCAAAAGTTTTTCAAAGTTAAGCAACTTTAACCTGTTACTTACACCAGACCTATATCTGATCCTGAGTTTATCTTCTATTTTCTTAAACTCTTGGGTACTCAAATTTTTACGAGTAGCCAAGGGATTCAGGTTAGCTTTGACGAATTGTGGAGGAGCAAATGGAGCAGGAGGCTTCTACGTTGTAGATATATAGTTCCGCTGTGTGTTCTCTATGTTGGTCTCTCTTTCTTGTGTTGTATTGAGTTGTATAACTAGACAGGTGTTTATAACTGTCTAGTATGTGATGTAAATTCTGTGTAACTCTGATTAGTGTTGTATAATATATATGTTATTAATATAATTTATTCGTTCCGCTGTTGAGATTATGATGTTGTTTTTCTTCTTTCTTCTCTTTCTTTTCTCTTTTCTATCCCTTTCTTTCTTCAAGATGATACGACTTTTTGTGGAGAAAAAGTCGGGTCGTCACAGGTGGTATCAGAGCGCTAGGTTGAGTGAATACCTAGGCTTTGAAGTGATTTCTTTCTTGAGAGAGCGTATTTGTAATTTTAAATATATATATATATATATATATATATATACACTTCTACCTATTTGTTGGGTTACCCGTACAGGTTTTCCAATATAAGTTATAAAGGTAGATTAGGTAGTGGGGTGTGTAACACGACTACTACCAATGGTTGAGTTTGAATGTTTGAGGTTGGAAGTGTATCTGTCGAGACTGTAGACCTAATACCGTCTCGAGTGATTTATGCAGAGTATAGAGATTTCATAGATCTCTGAAGGTAACCTGTTAAGATTCGGAGTCTATCTTTGAGTTGGATGAGTAGATTTTGGATCTATCGGCTAGGCAGAAGAAAATAATGGTATCTTGATACCTCAGGAATTAGTAGCTGTGTGATGAGACGTAGTGACTATGGATGACTCCGAAGATTTTTCTTTGGAACAAGTTTGGGAAGTATGTCTGCTTCGATGTTGTGGCCGGGTTCAGCAGGATGTTTTTGTCTGGATTGAGGTCCGAGTTTCTCGAAGAGCTTTGGATTAGGAAGTCTTTGGCGTCGGTGTCAGCAGTGTAGCTCGGAGTGTTCTGTGCTAGCAAGAAGGTCTTCTGGTTAGCAGTTTTTCTGAAGATGGAGTTCAGAAGCAGCAGAGTGGATCTATTTCTTCGATGGATTGGCTAGATAAGCGTAAGCTGTTTTGATTGGTAAAGAGAGAACAGTTTTCTTTGGATATTGGACTGGTTGATCGCAAAAGTGACTTGCGATAGTTTGAGTGTTCTCTTGAGATCCAGAGGTTTGGTGAAGCAGCTTAGGATCAAGTGGGACATCTGTGTTTTCTTTTATGGATCTGTTGGACCATATTTCTGAGATGTGTTGTCCAGTTTGTGCTCGATTTTTTTTTCATCTACTCCAGATCAGAGTTGTGTAGCGGAAGCAGTTGGTGAGTGCTTTTGTTTTGTCTTTTCCGAATAGGAAAAGTAAGTTAGTCTTTTGATGTTTGTGCAGTAGAGTTGGTGTTCTTGGTTTGGGATTGATCTTGAGGAGATCATTCTTTTGGATTGTTTTGGTCCAGTTTGTTTCCGAAGACATCGGCGAAGGTTGAGCTGATTGGGAGAGATGAAGGCAACCCAGGATTGTCAGAAGTATTTTGTGGATAAGAGCCAAAGGAATTTGGATTCTGGATTCGGAGATTTAATTTTTAGTAAGACCGGGTAAGTCAGCTCCGAGGTGTTTTGGATCTTTTCTGTGTTCTTGGGAGGATTGGTGTTTGATTTGCAAAGTTGAATTGTCAGTTTGGATAACTGGGATTTGATGTGTTTCACGTATCTCTGAGGGAGTACGTGTATGATTTATCTCTGGTTGTGGAACCAGCAATTCAGGAGGATGTGTTTGTTGAGTCAGACTTGTCTGTAGTCTAATATCCTGTTTAGTTTTGTAGATCTAGTTGGATAGGAGCTCTGTAGCTTAGTAGTATAGATTGTTTGGATTCTGTAGAGTGAGTATCCCGATATTTTTACTTGGGAAACTCTAGGAAATTCTATCCAGAATTTTGTCTGTTGTTTGATTGGATGAATTGGTTGCTATGGTTGTTAGCATATGGTTGATATATGCTTGTGTTTTAAAATAAATCTTAAGATAGATTATTATATTACCTTTGCTTTTAAATTTCGGGGACGAAATTCTTTTAAGTGGGGAGGAATGTGATATCTCGGAAATTTTGCAATATAAATTTAATAATCCGTGTTAAAAATTTAATTGATTTGATAATTTTTGATAATAAAATTTTGAATTGATCTAATAATCTTCTTTTAATAAATATTTAAAATTGGAAGATTTTATCTTTTTAAAGCAAATAAATTGTTTTCTGTTTATAATATATATAATTGTATATATTGTAAAGTGATAAACTTTGATTTGGAATTTAGTAAATGAATCAATTTTGTAATTCTAATTTATATTTGGTAAAATGGAAATTTTGATTTAAATTTAAACATTTAACTTTTCAAAGCAATTCAATAAATATCTATATGGTTTGTAAATACTTGAGGTAAATCTTATTTGTTTTAAAATTTTATTCAATTAACTTAAATATGAATTTAGATCAGATTAACATAAAAGCTTTGTTTTATTTTCTTTTTAAAATATTACTTGAAATTTATATGTAAGAATTAAAATACAATTTACAAATGATATTAATATATTGAGTAATAGAAGTAATTTATAATCTCTTTTATACATCATTTAAAATTGGTTAAATTTGTTATTTTCAAATAATAATTATAATACTTAGTTCTTATGAACATAAATAGATTTTTATAAAAATAGGTTTTGTTATTTTTAAATTTAATGGTAGTTATATATGCATCTATATATAACTTAATCTTTAAATTAGGTTTTATAATTTAATTTAAATTTGAATTTGATGTTGTGGAATTTAAAAGAATAAATACTTAAATTTTTTTGAATAAGCTTATATTTATAATTTGTTGTTTCATTTCTTTTTAATTTAAAAAAGAGATAAATTCATTTATATATACATAAGAAATAATAAATTAAGGTTTAAAAGTTTTTATAAGCAATTTAAATTTAAATAAAAATACTTAAAATTACATGTGTTAATCTCTTAACACCCTAATAGACATGTGTAAGCCATAAATTAATCAAGTGACAAATGTTAAGTTTGAAAACAAGTGTCCTTTTTATTTTTATTTTTCTTTTATTTTAATTAAATCAAAAAAATTCTTATATAAAAACATTTTCCCTCATTCTCATATTCTTTTCTATTCTTCTTCAAATCAAAACAAAAATCTGCAAACTTTTTTCTTCAAAACAGAAAATCTTGTTCCAAAGACATTCCTACAAATTTCCTCAAAATCAATCTTCTTCAAAAACCATCTGAATCATACTCAAACTTGAATTGCAAATCATATAAACCTGTAGCTCTTCAAAAGCATTAACCTGAAAGCAAATTGCAAATTCAAAAGCCTGCAGTTCTCCTTCTTTTCTGTTTTTAAATCAACCAAACCTGCATGCATCTGAAGATCACTGCTTTTCTGTTTTGAAACTTCATCAAGCCTACATTTTTCTTTTTCTGGAAAGCATGCATGTAGCTGTAAATCAGGGAAAGCATTTGCAGTAAAGTCAATATTTAAGTTTAAAAAAAAGGAAGCAACTCAAAGTTTTGGAAATTGAAACAATCCAGTTTCAAGCATTTTCAGAAATAGGCTCTGCACATAAAATTCTGGTGAGTAACATCACTCTTCTTAAATTTAAGTATGAATCTAGATGCTCTTTTACTTTGAAATAAAATGTTTGTATGCCATTTAGAAGCTTATTACTGGTATATATATGAATGTATGTTGTAATGCATGCTGTAGTGTAAATTGGTTTTCTGTTCTTAAGTTCCAGGTTTTAGAATTTGCTTTAAATTCCATTTCAGTTGATTTAATATGTGTTAAGATTTAAGATTTCAAACAAAATATGGTTGTGTTATATAAGCTAAGTTTAAATTTTATTTAATATAAGAAAATTCTGAATTATCACTGGAAACTCAATAATAACAGAACCAAACTTTTGAAAATAAGAATTTGATCATCCAGATTCTTTGATTTGAGATTATAAACCGATTTCATGATCAAAGAATTGAATTTTAAAACCAAAATTAGAATTTTTAGTTTGAATGTGATTAAGTATTTCTGGTTTGACCAAAAAAGGTATTTTGGTATGATACTGTCGATCTAGGAAGTTTGGGTGGCCAGTATCTTTTCTGGTGATGGAGTGTTGATCAAGTATTCAGGGAAAAATGGTAGTAGGTGGATTTGAGCATTGAGGAAGTAATAGTTTAGGATTGAAATTTTAAACCCTAGTTTTCGGTTCATCTAAAAATTTGATCGCCGCAATTTCTAGAGGCAATCGAGCCTTCCCAGATTTGAGTTGGTGGTAGATGGGGGTTGGATGAAGTGGTGGCCGGAGGCGTAGCTTCTCTGGTGATCAGATTTTGGAGTTTGAAGCGAATTTCAGATTCGACGTTTTTTCCAGTTTTAGCGCTCGAGGCTTGTTTTTTATCTTGAGGTTCTGCAATCGATTGGATGGTCGGAATTTTGTTGGAGGATGGTCGCCGTCTTGCGAGTGTCGTCGCGAAAGGTCGGAAATGGTTGCAGCGGTGGTGCAGGTGCACGGTGATCGTGTTGTGTCAGCTATGGTTTTGGGGAAGATGGTACTCAGTGATGTTCGAGTAGAATTGTGTTTTGCTCGAAGTATTTGAATGTTGGACTCGAAGAAATTTGTTTGTGGGCTCGGGTATTTTGGTTGTTGAAGGTTTTGTTAAACCTGACAGTACTTTGAAGTTTTGAATAATTTCGAGATGAAATGTTACTAGAGTTACTCGAGTTGTTTAGCGTTTTGCTCGAGTTAAGTTAGAATTAGGTTCGAGTGAATTATGTGTTGCTCGAGCTAGTTTTGTACAGGTTAAAAATCCTGTTATATTTTCAAATTTAAACTGAAATTAAAATACTAAGCAAAAATTTATAATATGTTTTAAATCTAATTTTAAATTATGGATTCAAGTTTAATTTGAATATTAAGATGGAAATGAATAACTTTTTAAATTCAAATTTGTTTAAAATACTTTAAAGGGGTTTATTGTTTAAAAATGTCTTTAAAGAAATTTGAATTTAAATTGGAAATTGAAATATAATGAAATGTTTTAAACAAAGTTTAAACTGATTCAAATCTAAATTTGAATCTTTGGTTTAAAATAGATTTAAGTTTTATAAATATAAGTGTTTAAAATTTTTTGAATGATTAAGTAAAAATTTAAATGTTTTGAATTTAAAAAGAAATTTGTTTAAACTCTTGTAAAATTTCTTTTATAAGAAAAGTATTATTTATTATGTAAATTTAAAGGTTTTAAATTTATTTTAAAACTTGTTGAAGTTAAATTATAATTTAATGATTTGTTATGCATTTAATTATTAGGGTAATTAAATGAATAATTAATTTATTTAATAAATTAATGGAATGAATAATTACTCAAAGTAATTAAGGGTTTAAACTTAAGTTTAAGATTAATTATTCTTAGAATAATTAACTTGTAATTTATGAATCATAATTAAATTAAATTTGATTTTAATGATTAGTAATTAATTAATCAAGTAATAAAGGATTAATTAAGTTACAGATAATACTTAATTAATTAAATAATTAGGGGTTAATTAATGGATTATTAATGGTTAATTAATTTGTAATTAATAATGATTAAAATAAGTTAATTACTTTGGAAAAATAATTAATGAATTGTTAAATAGTTAATGGGGTTATTAACTAAGGATTATTAATAATTGATTAATGTGATTAATTTTAATTATTAATTCGATTAATTAGTTTAAAGATAATCATTTATGTAAATTGTTAAGTATAATTACTTATGGAAGTAATTAAGGAATTAGTGACTCATTGTAATTAATTGAGTTAATTTGATTAGGTAAGTTAATTAATTCAGTTTAATTAATTTAAATAATCATTTGATGATTTGTGAAGTATAATTACTTAATGTAATTAAATGGAGAGAAATTACTTAGGAAAGTAATTAATGGATAATTACTGTATGTAATTAATTGAAGATGATTTGATGATGAAGTAATTTGAGTATAATTACTTTGTAAAATTAATTAAGGGATTAATTAGAGATAATTAATTATGGAGTAATTAATTTATTTGGTGAAGTAATTAAGGGAAGTTAATTACTGAATGGGTTTAATCAAGGGTGATTAATAATTATGGTTTAATAAAGATTAATTACTTAATGTAATTAATTTAATTAGAAAATGTAATTAGAAATCATTAATTATTATAATTAATGATGTAATTAAGAAGGGATTATTTGGAAATAATTAAAAAATGAAGGAATTAATTAATGTAATTAACTAAGGATTAATGTAATTAATTATAGTTAATTAATTAAGGAAGTAATTAAAGATTAATTACTGTATTTGGTTAAGTATAATTAATTTGAGAAATTAATTGGTGGATAATTACTTGAATGTAATTAAAGGTTAATTAACCAGGGATGATTAATTAAAATGAATAATTGGTTGATGATTAATTAATTGATTGATAATTAATTAATAATGATGTAAGCAAAATTTATATTGATGAAGTAATTAATTTAATTCACTTTAAATTAATTAGAAATGATGTAATTAATTTAATTCATTTTAAATTAATTATATTTGGTGTGATTATTAATCATTGCTTTTATGTGAATGAATGATATGGATTGCCTTGAATGGTTTGAATCTCAGAAATGAGATAAATAATGTTGAGTGATATGGACGCATTGGTTGCATTGTGATGATGATTTGGATTACCTTTTGATAATGATAATATGAATTATCTGTTGTGATGACTATCTATTGTGGTATGTGTATTATCTATCTGTGTATATAGATAATTGAATTATTTTAAACCTTTAAAACAACTTGGCCTTAAAAGATACGCTTTGGATTTCGATGAGACCGGGATCGGGTTTCCAGATTTGGATATCCGAAAACCACATCGATCCAAATTAACGATAGGTCGTGAATCTCTTGTGAAGAGTGAAGACTCGAGGTGTAAGGACTATTCGTCAGTATAACTCTGAGGGTGATTCCGAGATGAGTTTGACGGAATAGTACTTTCAGATTCGAGATGAAGATTCAGAGTGCAAGGGTTATCGTCGTTAACTCTGAGGGTGATTCCCAAATGAGTGTAACGAGGTAATGCCTTCGGTTTCGTTCGAACCCGGAACGAACTTGTATGGATTGAATGCTTTCAGAACATCGTCAGGTGGACGATGAGCATTCTAAGAGATGTGTTCTCTAAAGGTAATCGTAGCCTCAAGCCTCATCAACCGGGAATGGCTAAAATAGGGGAGGTGCAGCAAGGCTAAGTGGGTCATGCCCAAGTAGGACAAGATATTCTCCTGCCTAGAAGTCCCTTTTTATTTCGGCTGTGTGGGCGGTTGGAACATACGCCAACTGCAGGGTTGTCTTGTTTGGGACTGTCCAGTAACGGATGGTTCCGGTCTTGTGTTGCAAGGGATTGGGAGTGATCCATGGTATGTTGATCTAAGCCACGTACTGTGATGGGCGGTACCCCGGTAGCCCTGCCAATGATGGAATCCAAAATCCAATAAGTGCCAACGGTTTTGATTGTATTACCCACTTTTGTGGCTAGTAGTTGGAATTTAATCATGTAACAATTTTGGCTATTTCATATTTACTTGAAAACCTTAGACCTATTATAATATCACTGGATTTCCTTCCGTTTTTAATTTATGCAGTCATTTCTCATTTATATGACCTAGCCTACAACGCCAAAGATAGTTTCTATTTACGTCAACTTCAGAAGAGTCACTCATAGTACAAACATAATTAGTATTAATCACATAAATTCCATTGTCTAGAATACCATCGCAGACTTTACTACCATTCAACATAATGTTCATTAGTGAAATATATAACCAGTCTCAGACAATCTAGACACAGAAATATTACCATAAATAAAGTCTTTCACACAATAGAAATTGTTTAATATTAAAAATAATCCATTTGGAAAACGTAAATAAAAATCATCCACTGTTGTTGCATCAACTAGAGATTCGTCAGCAACTTGAAGCCTAATCTATCCCTTTTGACACAGACATCTGTTCCTAACTCCTTGTAGCGAATTATAGATTTGAGTTCCAGATCTAGTATCTAAAATTCAAGATAATTTAGCGAAACAATTTTCAATCAAAAATATACTTGTAGGAGTAGTAGAACTATTCAATTTCTCATCTTTAACGATCTTCAAGTACTCCGGATAGTTTCGTTTTCTAGTGACCCTTCTTGTGATAGTACTGACATTGACCCTTGTTAGTTGGAGTAGCCTTCTTGTTCTTCTTGTTAACCTTTTTTTCGCTTATTCGAACATTTCGAAGATGATGCGTTCCCCTTAAACGTGAGCACCATGCCCTAATCCTTGGACGAGGACATGGCCGACCTCATCATATTGAGGAGCTCTACATGACTTACGTTCAAATAGATCATATTATAATTTTATATGAACGACTCAAACTAAGGAGTGAGAGACCTAGGATCAATCCAGTTGTAACTCATTGTCTATCATCACGTCCAATTGAGAAAATATATCAATATAGCTTTTCATCACTATAACGTAATCATCCACTTTCATCACCTTCATCATTATCATATTAAATAGTGTAACAACCCTGTATTTTGTCATTATTTTATTGTATATTTTAATTATTTTTAATGTAAGATTTTGATTTAAAAAAACTTATTTTACTTATCTGAAATGATTAAATTTATTATTTAAATATAATCTTGATTTTTATATGAGTTATAATTCCAAACTTGTGTAAGTTGAATATTTGCCTGAAATGCTGATTTTGGTCAAAATAGTCAAACTGTGACTTTTAACTTAATATTTTAAAAGTTTAAAAATTTAATTTTTTTCTTTTATTATGAAAGTACATAAAATTCTAAGAACATCACTTTTCGTTTCGTTGAATTTGGATGTAAATTGTGAAAGTTATACCCTTTACAATATTGTGCGTATATAGGGTTATTTAACAACGACTATTTTAAATTGTATAAATTACTTCTTCTTTGTTATATTTTATTTTAATATGTGATAATATGTTATATTATGTATATTTTGACTTTTAAGTATTTTTAAAATGATAATATAATTTTTCTAAAGTTCATTTGAATTTATTTCTAATTTTAAAAGCCTAGTCTATAATTTTATGCCATTTTCTTAATTTAATAATATATAATTAAAATTTATTTATTTATTTTATGCACTCACTTTTATTTGCTGTGTTTTACTTTATTTTATTCATTTTACATGTATTTAAATTAAAGTAAATTTTTCCAAAGTGTATTGAAGTTATTTCTAATTCTTAAGTCAAGTTTTCACTTTCTGTGCTATTTTTCTTATTTTAATCATATCTAATTAATATTTAATTATTAATATTTTGTTTATATGTTATATTTTCGAATTCTAACTGAAATTTATAAGTGTTTTCAGTTATTTAAGATGTATATGAATATATATAGGAAGTTTAAAAGGTTTGAAAGCAAAGAAACGTAAAACCGTTTTAACGTTTCTTCTTCCGTTTCTTTTCCAATTAATAGATTTAATTTCCTTTGACCGTCCTTTCTTTTTTGTAGCTGTGCATTTCTTACCTCATTTTCACATGAAAACATTCCTCTGCACTTCATTTTTCACGGCTAGAAAGGTTTGGTAATGGCTCATCTTTTCCTCTTCTTTTTGCTCTTCTTTTTCCATTGTTTTCTTATATTTTGCCTTGTTTTCGCATGTGTATTGCTTGGCCTCTCCACCATAGTCACGGACACCACCTCCTACACCTCTTCCCTTCCATCATCACCAGCTACCCCTCTGGTCTTGACAAGGCCGAGCCCACCATGGTGCCAAAACTCCAAAAAATGCAACAATGCCCTTGAACAATGCTAGTTTGACCACCTTTGCCTCATCTCCTTCAACCACCACCTTAACCACCGCCATAGCCACCTCCACCACCTCTGACCTGACCTCCACCCTCTGCCACATCACCCAACACCCTCTAGAAATCAGACCATGACCAATCCGTGCCCATCCATTGAAGCTAGCACCACAAAACTTCCACAAAACTCCTTAAAACATTGCCTAGACCACACATATCATCACCTACCCTCCATATCTTGCTTTGGCCACCCCTTAGCCACCACCACCAGCCACTCCACCATCTTTGGCCGCCGCTCCAGCTACTGTCCAGACCTGTACAAGCATGGCCAAGCCACCACATGCCCATGGCCGATCCAAGAATGTCACAAAAACTCAACTTATTTAACCTTGACCCTATATATGCTTTATGTTGCACCACTACACCTTCATCTCCACTTGTTGCCTTGCCTATATGATGTTAAACCTGACCTATATGATGTCATACTTGAGCCAAAGCATCATCATAGCCAAGCATAAGTGTCCCTTAGGCCAAGCATTGAAGTGGTTGAAGCAAGGACCAATCTATCTTGTTCATTTTGCTTTGTATTTCAAAATTGTTTCAATGTTATTTTATGTTGAATGTTTATATATTGTCTTGTTTGTTTTGTTTTGGGTTGTTGATACAAAAATCATATCTTGGCTATCTTTCAACTCAAATCAAAAGTCATGCAATTGTGCTTGTCGTGCCTTTGGAGTCGTGCTTGTATGTTGTTTTGGTCTCTAGCTTTGAAAAATGTGAGTCTTTCTCACCCTGACATTTATACTTATGAAAGTGAATTGATGACAAGTATTTAGTAATAAAAATGTTTATGCAAGTTAATGAGAATCATATGATATGTTATGCCATGTTATTACCATGTTAAAACTGTTAATTTTCACCTGACATCTGATATATGACTGTATATTACGATATTGACATTGTTTATATTATTTCTGTATATGATCACACTGCAAGTTCCCTGTTAGAATAAAATCATTACGGACTGAAATGATAGGCCTGAATGGTTTTTTTATTTTTCATTTTGATTTGGGATTGCGGGTTTGAAATGATAGAACCCGGATTTTTCTTTTTAAACTGCGGATTGAAATGATACATATCGGGATCACTTGACCTAGGTTAGAAAACTATATACAGACCCGTGGTTATTCTATAAAGTGTTTTGAATATTTTTGAGTATTTTTAAAATATAAATTTATGAAATTTGATTCAAATGGATTGTGAAATGTTTTAAATAAATAAATTGTGATTTTTCTATGTGTTAAAAATGTAATTTATGAATGGTTAAAATTTGATTTGTGAAATATGCCCTAAGTTTGGAATGTGGAATTTTGGTTAAAATGATGTTTAAGCTATATAAATAAAGTGGACTTAATTATATTTGGAAATTGGTAAATATATTTTTGATTTAAATCTTAATTTAGATGATTTATTAAAGTATTATCGAATTTTTCTATGAATTTAAGTGGTTGAATAAATGACTGTTGAAAGGTGAAATTTTAAGATATAACTTGATTGGAAAAGGTGAATTTGGTTTTAATTAAAGGTTTAAGTTAATTATATAAAAATAGGAAATTTGGTTAAATTTTTGTCAAATGAAAATAAAATATAAGTGTTAAGTTTATTTGTCGAAATGTGAAGAATTGGAAACTTTTACACTTGAATTTATTTGGTAAATTATTGAAATTGGACTTAGTTATATGAAATTTATTGTATAAAAATAATATGTCAAATGATATGTTAATGAACATTTAATGTTAAAAATGAATTTTCTAAAATGTTTATTTGTTTTTAATTAAAGTTATTTAATTACTGGAAATACAACAAAACCTAGAATTTACTCTTAATGGCATTCAGAAATGCTATGATTTTTGAATTGAAATAAAACTGTGAAAAATGAGCTATTACAGCAGGTCTGAAATGCTGTAGTTGCTGTAGTTGAACTTATAGGCTAATATTGAACTCAGGTCTCTTATAGCATTCTCTGGAAATGCCATAGTGGTCTGTAATCTTTGCTGAAATCAAATAAAACCTTTGTTTTGAAATCTGAACTACCGCAGCACTTCTGAAATGCTGTCTTTTCTGTTTTGAACTATAATTCAACTAAAAACTGAGTTTAAACAGCAGTTTTAAATGCTGTCTTTGCTGAATCAAAGTGTTTTCAAGTATAACTTGTAATAGCTTTTTCTATATGCCGTGAAATGCTGAAATTGTAATAATTATGGTTTTTGACTTAGCAAACGAACTCAGAATGGTTTGGAACTTTGAAAATTGAATACTGGACTTGAAAGTATAATAATTACACTTTTAAAATGATTTTAATTGAATTAAATCGTTGAAATATAAATCATTTAAAGAGTGGGTTGAATCGAAATGAATGAATGTTATTTTTGAATTTAAAGGATTTTAAAGATACGATATTTTGATATATTAAATGATTGAAATGTGGTTTCGAAAAGATATGATATTTTGGTATATTAAAATGATTTGAAATGAAGTTTTGAAAGATATGACATTTTGATATTAAAATGTTTTGATAATAAAAATGGTTAGAAATGACTTGATATTTACTTTGATAAATATTTGAATTGAAAGATATGGTATGATGATATATTTGAAATGGTTTGGAAATGATTTAATCTTTATTTTTGATAAAGATTTGGGTTGGAATGATATTTTATTTTGAAGTATAAAATATGTTTTAAAGTTATAACTACGGGTTATAATAACGATTGGTTGTTAAAGAGACCGGGATCGGATATTGTCTTATAGCCGAACAATACCGAAAACCACTTTAACAACTGTGTACGCGGTGGAGATTCCAGAATGAAGTAGGATGGTGGCGACGTTCTCGAGGTATATTACGTGGACCCAACTCCTGTGAGTTGGCATATATGACTAAAACAGGAGCTATACCGGGCTACACAAAGGGTCGCACCCTTTCATCGAGCATGCTCCATCGGAAACTATTCTATTACTGTTGTGATTCAATTCGGTGGCGCCACTTTGATTCGGGGGTATTGTTCGAGGTGGGCGGAAGCTGCTGGCTTGCCGTCACCACCGGTCCGGGAGTGCAAACGGTGTATCCACCCTGGCATTGCCTCGCGTGCCGTGTCATATTGTTATATCGAGCCCACTACGATTTTAGTTTTAAAGATCCGACTGCGTTAAGGTTTACCATCCCCTTAACGCTATTTTCTATATGATTATACTTTACTGATTAGACACTACCGTATATAGGGTATATTACTACATAGTAAATAGTTTAACGGATCCTTAGAGGATGGGCGGTCCCAAGCATCCTTTAAGTTACTGATGCATTTTGTTACTGTTCACTTGAGTTGATTTACAGTTTATAAGTATTTATGTCCTGACTTGAGGGTTTTGTGTTTTGCTTTACGCTCGGGTCAGATTGATTGAGTTAGCATTCAAGATTCACCTTCGGCGTTGGAGCTTTCCTTGAAGATCCAGCCATCTATTTTGTTTCAGCATCCAGTGGTTCAGTGATGTATCTGATTTGTACCTGATGTATCCTGTTACTCTTCTGTTGTATCTTATTTAACTCTGATGTATCTCATATTTATATAGTAGCTTCATGAACTACTATCTCTTTTTCTTCCGCTGCATTTTTATATACTCTGTGTCTGTGATCTGTGATTTTTATTTACTGTATATTCTGAGGTTTGCCAAAATTTTATTTACAACGCAGTATTTTGAGCAATTCAATTCCGACATGAGTGTCTACCTATACACTTATAATGGAAGCGAATGGTTGAAAATACCGGGTCGTTACAGTTGGTATCAGAGCTTTGGTAGCTCTAGGCAAAACCCAGCATATGGAGCAAATGAATTTACAGAATCACTTTCATTCGAGTTTGAATCTCTCCCTTTTGACTCGATTCCTTTGAATTTTGGAACATTTCCTACGGTTCCAAAATCCATTCGTATCCCTCACTATTCATCTTCTTTTGATTCTGGAGTAACCCATAACTCCGCTTCGAATGATCTTTCTAGCGAGTCGGCGGTCACGCCAATTTCAAATTTAATTGAAAAGGGGGGAAAACTCCTTTGCAGTTAGCATCGATTCACCAGAGATTCTTATCTATCCTTGGTTTAGATGCTAATATCTTTTGTTATTTCAAACTCTAACTCTTGAGATCGAGTGTAGATTTACCCTAGAAAAATCAACATTGATCTTATACTTTAAGTCACGGTTGACCCGGTTAAGGTTGCCCGTGATTTATATAAGCTTATCCATCTTCCTATTCTGTTATTTAATCATGTCATCCTTGTTTCCAACTTATTTTTAAATCATAATCTCCTTTGATTTGTGTTAGTCAAAAATTTGAATCTCTACCCTTCTTTGAAAATCTATTCATGTATAGTGTATTTGTAAACTAGTATTTAAAATTAAAATGTTTTATATATTGTGTTGTTTGAGTTGTTGATGTTGAGTTGGGTTTCTGATCGATACGTCTGATCAGCGCTATCGATAAGATTTCCAAAACACTTTGACAGAACAAACGGACACAATATTTTTTTTTTATTTTTAAATTTGGTTAATGAAATAAATTTTGATATATAAGTAAATTTATGGAACTTAATGAAACGATTTTAAATTGATAATTTGAAATGATAATACTTGATTTATCATTTATTGTTCTACAAATAGATCTATAAATATTTGTTTATAAATTTATTTGGGAACTGAATTGAATTTAAAACAAGAATTTGAGGATTTAAAATTCCGATTATTTCGAACTTTGGTTTAAAGTTTTAAAGGGGATATATTATTTAAAGTATTTTCAAATAGAATTTGTTTCCAAAGAATTTTATAGTGCTCTTCTCTTTGTCGCTGGAAAATAACTTCGGTGATGATCGCGACATCATCGACGTTCATTTTCGAGTTTCGAAGTTAAGAGACTGTTCCGTAGTCTTGCTACAGCTTTGTTTTGGGGAATTTAATTTGCTTTGAATTTTCTGAAATATGACTTGATTTATAATATATATGTATATATATAGATATATGATTGAAATTTGATTTGACATATATGTATATATTATTACTTATCTCTAAATGGTTTGAAGAAATCGGAAATTTAATTCTTAAATTTTACTTTAAAGAATAATTCCAAAAAAAAATCAATCTATCAAAATTTTGGATGAATATCAAGCATGAAATGATTTAATTGGAAGGTTTATTTGTATAATACAATTGCATTCAAATATAACTTACCAAAATTTCAGAAGTTAAAAATGTAATTGGATAATATACAATATAAAAAAGATGTATAAATAAAATTTGAGTGGTTATAATAATTGCTATACACTTAAATTTTAAGTTATAAAACGATTAACAGAGTTAAAGAATAATAAAGGGTAATTGAATAACTTACAACAAAACAATGTTAGAAGAACTAAGAATAAAATAAAGCAGTTATAATAAGTGTAAGTATATTTAACATCAGTGATGAACATATTGAGAGGAATAAATTTAAGTTTAATTAGGAATAAAGAAGAATTAAATTTATTAAATACATTGTGAGTGTAATAAATGATTATTTTTCTAACCCATGGTTTTTTTTTATAAAAAAATTGTTAATTTAAGATGATTGGATAATAAGATAATGAAATTTGAGATAGTTAAAATTTATGTAACTTGTGTAAAAGTTTATTTTCTATTTAAGCTGAAATCTCCATGCTTTCAAATTCATTTCCTTATTTTGTTTTTCAAACTATCTTTTGGTTGTTCTTATCATCCTTATCTTGCTATAGACCGGTATATGCATCTTTCTATGATCTCTCTGTTTAGAAATCTTTCTATAATCTTTGATAATCTGCACCTTGCGAAACTTACCTATAATAACAATTATCAGGTATAATTTCAATCTCCTTGCCATATTTTCTTAATCCTATTTCACTCTATCTTTTCAGTGCCCTTCCTACCTCATTCCTTTTCGGGGACGAAAAGTTTTGAGTGGGGGAGAGTGTAAAAACCCTGTATTTTGTAATTATTTTATTGTATATTTTAATTATTTTTAATGTAAGATTTTGATTTAAAAAAACTTATTTTACTTATTTGAAATGATTAAATTTATAATTTAAATATAATCTTGATTTTTATATAAGCTATAATTCCAAACTTGTGTAAGTTGAATATTTGCCTGAAATGCTGATTTTGGTCAAAATAGTCAAACTGTGACTTTTAACTTAAAATTTTAAAAGTTTAAAAATTTAATTTTTTTCTTTTATTATGAAAGTACATAAAATTCTACAAACACCACTTTTCGTTTCGTTGAATTTGGATGTAAATTGTGAAAGTTATACCCTTTACAATATTGTGCGTATATATGGTTATTTAACAATGACTATTTTAAATTGTATAAATTACTTCTTCTTTGTTATATTTTATTTTAATATGTGATAATATGTTATATTATGTATATTTTTACTTTTAAGTATTTTTAAAATGATAATATAATTTTCTAAAGTTCATTTGAATTTATTTCTAATTTTAAAAGCCTAGTCTATAATTTTAAGTCATTTTCTTAATTTAATTATATATAATTAAAATTTATTTATTTATTTTATGCACTCACTTTTGTTGGCTGTGTTTTACTTTATTTTATTCATTTTACATGTATTTAAATTAAAGTAATTTTTTTCCAAAGTGTATTGAAGTTATTTCTAATTCTTAAGTCAAGTTTTCACTTTCTGTGCTATTTTTCTTATTTTAATCATATCTAATTAATATTTAATTATTAATATTTTGTTTATATGTTATATTTTCGAATTCAAACTGAAATTTATAAGTGTTTTCAGTTATTTAAGATGTATATGAATATATATAGGAAGTTTAAAAGGTTTGAAAGCAAAGAAACGTAAAACCGTTTTAACGTTTCTTCTTCCGTTTCTTTTCCAATTAATAGATTTAATTTCCTTTGACCGTCCTTTCTTTTTTGTAGCTGTGCATTTCTTACCTCATTTTCACATGAAAACATTCCTCTTCACTTCATTTTTCATGGCTAGAAAGGTTTGGTAATGGCTCCTCTTTTCCTCTTCTTTTTGCTCTTCTTTTTCCATTGTTTTCTTATATTTTGCCTTGTTTTCTCATGTGTATTGCTTGGCCTCTCCTCCATAGCCACGGCCACCACCTCTTACACCTCATCTCTTCCATCATCACCAGCTACCCCTCTGGTCTTGACAAGGCCGAGCCCACCATGGTGCCAAAACTCCAAAAAATGCAACAATGCCCTTGAACAATGCTAGTTTGACCACCTTTGCCTCATCTCCTTCAACCACCACCTTAACCACCGCCATAGCCACCTCCACCACCTCTGACCTGACCTCCACCCTCTGCCACATCACCCAACACCCTCTAGAAATCAGACCATGACCAATCCGTGCCCATCCATTGAAGCTAGCACCACAAAACTTCCACAAAACTCCTTAAAACATTGCCTAGACCACACATATCATCACCTACCCTCCATATCTTGCTTTGGCCACCCCTTAGCCACCACCACCAGCCACTCCACCATCTTTGGCCGCCGCTCCAGCTACTGTCCAGACCTGTACAAGCATAGCCAAGCCACCACATGCCCATGGCCGATCCAAGAATGTCACAAAAACTCAACTTATTTAACCTTGACCCTATATATGCTTTATGTTGCACCACTACACCTTCATCTCCACTTGTTGCCTTGCCTATATGATGTTAAACCTGACCTATATGATGTCATACTTGAGCCAAAGCATCATCATAGCCAAGCATAAGTGTCCCTTAGGCCAAGCATTGAAGTGGTTGAAGCAAGGTCCAATCTATCTTGTTCATTTTGCTTTGTATTTCAAAATTTTTTCAATGTTATTTTATGTTGAATGTTTATATATTGTCTTGTTTGTTTTGTTTTGGGTTGTTGATACAAAAATCATATCTTGGCTATCTTTCAACTCAAATCAAAAGTCGTGCAATTGTGCTTGTCGTGCCTTTGGAGTCGTGCTTGTATGTTGTTTTGGTCTCTAGCTTTGAAAAATGTGAGTCTTTCTCACCCTGACATTTATACTTATGAAAGTGAATTGATGACAAGTATTTAGTAATAAAAATGTTTATGCAAGTTAATGAGAATCATATGATATGTTATGCCATGTTATTACCATGTTAAAACTATTAATTTTCACCTGACATCTGATATATGACTGTATATTACGATATTGACATTGTTTATATTATTTCTGTATATGATCACACTGCAAGTTCCCTGTTAGAATAAAATCATTACGGACTGAAATGATAGGCCTGAATGGTTTTTTCATTTTTCATTTTGACTTGGGATTGCGGGTTTGAAATGATAGAACCCGGATTTTTCTTTTTAAACTGTGAATTGAAATGATACATATCGGTATCACTTGACCTAGGTTAGAAAACAATATACAGACCCGTGGTTATTCTATAAAGTGTTTTGAATATTTTTAAGTATTTTTAAAATATAAATTTATGAAATTTGATTCAAATGGTTTGTGAAATGTTTTAAATAAATAAATTGTGATTTTTCTATGTGTTAAAAATGTAATTTATGAATGGTTAAAATTTGATTTGTGAAATATGCCCTAAGTTTGGAATGTGGAATTTTGGTTAAAATGATGTTTGAGCTATATAAATAAAATGGACTTAATTATATTTGGAAATTGGTAAATATGATTTTTGATTTAAATCTTAATTTAGATGATTTATTAAAGTATTATCGAACTTTTCTATGAATTTAAGTGGTTGAATAAATGACTGTTGAAAGGTGAAATTTTAAGATATAACTTGATTGGAAAAGGTGAATTTGGTTTTAATTAAAGGTTTAAGTTAATTAAATAAAAATAGTAAATTTGGTTAAATTTTTGTCAAATGAAAATAAAATATAAGTGTTAAGTTTATTTGTCGAAATGTGAAGAATTGGAAACTTTTACACTTAAATTTATTTGGTAAATTGTTGAAATTGGACTTAGTTATATGAAATTTATTGTATAAAAATAATATGTCAAGTGATATGTTAATGAACATTTAATGTTAAAAATGAATTTTCTAAAATGTTTATTTGTTTTGAATTAAAGTTATTTAATTACTGGAAATATAACAAAACCTAGAATTTACTCTTAATGGCATTCAGAAATGCTATGGTTTCTGAATTGAACTAAAACTGTGAAAAATGAGCTATTACAGCAGGTCTGAAATGCTGTAGTTGCTGTAGTTGAACTTATAGGCTAATACTGAACTCAGGTCTCTTATAGCATTCTCTGGAAATGCCATAGTGGTCTGTAATCTTTGCTGAAATCAAATAAAACCTTTGTTTTGAAATCTGAACTACCGCAGCACTTCTGAAATGCTGTCTTTTCTGTTTTGAACTATAATTCAACTAAAAACTGAGTTTAAACAGCAGTTTTAAATGCTGTCTTTGCTGAATCAAAGTGTTTTCAAGTATAACTTGTAATAGCTTTTTCTATATGCTGTGAAATGCTGAAATTGTAATAATTATGGTTTTTGACTTAGCAAACGAACTCAGAATGGTTTGGAACTTTGAAAATTGAATACTGGACTTGAAAGTATAATAATTACACTTTTAAAATGATTTTAATTGAATTAAATCGTTGAAATATAAATCATTTAAAGAGTGGGTTGAATCGAAATGAATGAATGTTATCTTTGAATTTAAAGGATTTTAAAGATACGATATTTTGATATATTAAATGATTGAAATGTGGTTTCGAAAAGATATGATATTTTGGTATATTAAAATGATTTGAAACGAAGTTTTGAAAGATATGACATTTTGATATTAAAATGTTTTGATAATAAAAATGGTTAGAAATGACTTGATATTTACTTTGATAAATATTTGAATTGAAAGATATGGTATGATGATATATTTGAAATGGTTTGGAAATGATTTAATCTTTATTTTTGATAAAGATTTGGGTTGGAATGATATTTTATTTTGAAGTATAAAATATGTTTTAAAGTTATAACTATGGGTTATAATAACGATTGGTTGTTAAAGAGACCGGGATCGGATATTGTCTTATAGCCGGACAATACCGAAAACCACTTTAACAAATGTGTACGCGGTGGAGATTCCAGAATGAAGTAGGATGGTGGCGACGTTCTCGAGGTATATTACGTGGACCCAACTCCTATGAGTTGGCATATATGACTAAAACAGGAGCTGTACCGGGCTACACAAAGGGTCGCACCCTTTCATCGAGCATGCTCCATCGAAAACTATTCTATTACTGTTGTGATTCAATTCGGTGGCGCCACTTTGATTCGGAGGTATTGTTCGAGGTGGGCGGAAGCTGCTGGCTTGCCGTCACCACCGGTCCGGGGGTGCAAACGGTGTATCCACCCTGGCATTGCCTCGCGTGCCGTGTCATATCCTTATATCGAGCCCACTACGATTTTGGTTTTAAAGATCCGACCGCGTTAAGGTTCACCATCCCCTTAACGCTATTTTCTATATGATTATACTTTACTGATTAGACACTACCCTATATAGCGTATATTACTACATAGTAAATAGTTTAACGGATCCTTAGAGGATGGGCGGTCCCAAGCATCCTTTAAGTTACTGATGCATTTTGTTACTGTTCACTTGAGTTGATTTACAGTTTATAAGTATTTATGTCCTGACTCGAGGGTTTTGTGTTTTTCTTTACGCTCGGGTCAGATTGATTGAGTTAGCATTCAAGATTCACCTTCGGCGTTGGAGCTTTCCTTGAAGATCCAGCCATCTATTTTGTTTCAGCATCCAATGGTTTAGTGATGTATCTGATTTGTACCTGATGTATCCTGTTACTCTTCTGTTGTATCTTATTTAACTCTGATGTATCTCATATTTATATAGTAGCTTCATGAACTACTATCTCTTTTTCTTCCGCTGCATTTTTATATACTCTGTGTCTGTGATCTGTGATTTTTATTTACTGTATATTCTGAGGTTTGCCAAAATTTTATTTACAACGCGGTATTTTGAGCAATTCAATTCCGGCATGAGTGTCTACCTATACACTTATAATGGATGCGAATGGTTGAAAATACCGGGTCGTTACAAATAGTTTCTTTGTTGGTCCATACCTTATGGAACAAGACTATTCCCCTAATAAAGCTTTGAGGCTTGCAAAAATTTAATGAACATTCATGTTTTCATGTTGTCTCTACAATGATTTATCTAATGTAGAAAGCATATAAACTTAGGAAATCTTTAGGTCCAAGACCCATTTTCATAGGCTAATCATAGTTTGGGATCTGAATCATTGGTGGGTTTTTCCTTTGAGGGTTTTATTATAGATGACCATAGACATTCATAGGTGAGTGCTACTATTATTGCCCTTAACCAGTCTGTGTAATTGGGTCAGATGAGTTTGTCATTATTAGAAAACAACTTGGGTATACACATTTTTTGCAAATTTTAATTTAGTAGATTAGGAAATTAATCATAGTAGATGTTCTTAAAATATTGGTAAGGTTAAACACCACATTTCGTTTTACTAATAAGTTCCTATTAGTCTTTTTTATTTCTCAAAACTGTAAGGTGAAATGTAGATGTCTTTCGACTTTACTAGGGGTATTAGCATTCGTATGTCATGGGATTTTGACCTTGAAGAAAGCTCAACAAATCATAGTTCCTTATATGATGGATAAATTCGTATCGGTTGTATCGTATATAACTCCTAACCCTTATGGTCTTTTTCCTCATCTCATCTTTACCTTCAAGAAAGATCAATAAATAAAGATAGATTATTTACTCGCAACTACCATTTCACAATGACCTAAGTATAATGTATATACATTGAGGATAGCTCAACAGACATGTGTAGTTATTTTCCCTCGTCTATTCCATATATTAATAGTA